>JANAVB010011394.1:1624888-2307388 GCA_029216955.1 Iris pallida
ACGTGGGCCCATTTGTTATCCTTGATCGGACAGGCGATATTGCTTATCGTTTATCCCTCCCGCCTTCGTTACGAGAGGTGCATGACGTGTTTCATGTATCTCAATTACGTAGGTATGTATCGGACCCAAGCCATGTCCTCGATCATTCGGAGCTGGTTGTTGGTACCAACCTGTCTTACGAGGAACAGCCTGTGTCCATTTTGGACCGAAGAGAGAAGATACTTAAGAACCGAACAATTAGTCTTGTCCGTGTTGCTTGGGGTCATCACTCCTCGGGAGAGTCAACGTAGGAACGTGAGGATGATATCCGATCACGGTATCCACACCTGTTTGACTCACAAGGTATATCTCTTTCTGTATACCTTGATTGTCTTGATTCTTCATGCTTATCACCTTATGGGTAGAGCTACTTGATATCGTAGAATGATGAATTTACATGTATAGTACTTGCTTTTGATATGGTAAAATGATTGCTTGCTCACTAGAATTGCTTGTATTAGTTTAGCTCCGATATTTCTACCTGCTTGGATTTGAAATTTCGAGGACGAAATTTTTCTAAGGTGGGTAGAGATGTCACTCCCCGTTCCCAGAATGCGTATTCTTATACATATGCAATTCATGTATATTTATTTAGTATTTATCATGTATTATCCTGTATTTAAATTCCTTTAATTTTGTGTTAATTAATTGTCTGCATTTTATTTTCTGCAATTTTATTTCTGCATTTTATTTTCTGCTGTTATTTTCTGCTTTAGTCTTGCTTGTGGTTCGGGTTCATGGAGGGTTTTCGGGTTCATGGTGGTTCAACCCGACCCAATAACCCTACCTACCACCCTTCCCTATTTAAAGCTTCCATCTCATTCTCTCTCCTCATAACTCTCATTCTCACCATTACTTCTTCTTCCTCCTCTCATCACTTTTCCACCTACCAGCAGCAGCAGCAGGCAAGTGCAATCTTGCTTCTTGCTTGGAGAACCATTTTTTTGGTTCATTATTCTTTCTCTCACGATTCTGAGAGAGTTTACTACTTGGCATTTTTGATTTCTTTGGCTGGTTTCTCCTAGATCTAAGTGTTTGTGTTCTTGGTTGACCATGTGTTTGATCTCCCAACTTGGCGTGTATTCTCGGTTGTCCATGGGTTCTGAACCATGGGAACTTCATTTCTGGCTTGGGACGAAGGTTCCTTAGTTACGCTCACGTTCTTACGTGTCTGCGTGTATTTTCAGTCACGCTCACGTCTTTACGTGTTAGCGTGTATTTTCAGTCACGCTCACGTTCTTACGTGTCTGCGTGTATTTTCAGTCACGCTCACGTCTTTACGTGTTAGCGTGTATTTTCAGTCACGCTCACGTTCTTACGTGTCTGCGTGTATTTTCAGTCACGCACACGTCTCTACGTATTTGCGTGTATTTTTAGTCACGCACACGTTCTTACGTATCTGCGTAGATTTTCAGTCACGCACACGTTCTTACGTGTCTGCGTGGATTTTTAGTTACACACGCGTCTTTGCATGCGTGCGTGGATTTTTAGTCACACACACGTCTTTGCATGCGTGCGTGGATTTTTAGTCACGCACACGTCTTTGCATGCGTGCGTGGATTTTTAGTCACGCACACGTCTTTGCATGCGTGCGTGGATTTTTAGTTACGCTCACGCCCTTACATGCCAGCGTGAATTTTGAGTTACGCTCACGTCTTGCGTGCGTGCGTGAATTTCTTGTCACCTTTTCACGCTCACTTGAGCGTGCGTGAATTTCTTATCATTCTTCACGCTCACTTATGAGTGCGTGAATTTCCCTTCACGCTCACACTGTGCATGCCAGCGTGAATTACTTTTTCACGCTCACGCTGTTACACGCTCACTCCAACCTGCTAGACTTGGCGTGACTTGTTGGCCTTAGCCTAGACTTGTTGGCGTGACTTTCTAACCTGGGTGTTACTATTTGCTCTATAACTTATTCATTTAATGGTGGCATGATAATTCTTCTATTATATCCTTACGCCTTTTGGCCTGAACTTGATAAATCATGATATGTTAATATTGTTAATACAGATTGTTATGTAGAATGTGTCATGTGTCTTGATTGATCCATGGATACCCAGTATGACTAGAACTTAACTCTGAGAAGTTATAGGCTCGACCCCATGTAATACTAATTGACTTTCATGCCTTGTCACCATTGATAATGATTGTGACATTGACTAATAATTGATCATGCATTCCTAGTTGGAACTAAGAGACTGGCTAGTCGTCTTATTGAATTGAATGAATGAGACACGTTCATGTAATGAACTATTGTACTCGATTAGCCAATCCCGAATATTGGCATACAGGCACATGCAGGCTTCAAATTATTTATTTATTTATTTAGTTATTTATTTTCTTACAAAAACCAGCATGTGTACTTTATGGTCAAGGCATGATTACTCCGTGGTTAGATTTGATTGTTGCATCACACTATGTAAGACCTACAACCTAGCCGCACGGGTATCGTTGTAGAGTTGCGCATATCGTACCCCGTACGAAAGTACTCATTTGAATGACCATGATCCACGGCATGGGATTTCACTCAACGTAGAGACTATTAAGTTAAATAAAATAATGATTGTATGGAGAGAATGGATTCCCGAGTTCTTATATGGCAGCCCCCTTGGGACTAGTAGTGCCCGACGGGCCGGCTGGTTCCCACAGATACTGTAAATCTGTCACACGGGCAGGGAACGGTATCTGCTTATATTATTGTACATGCTATATTAACGGCGGGCGTCCCGCTGGGACTCGTCTAATTACATGATTGGCGCAATTGATTGATTGGATAGACTAGCCTTGCTCGTACATAGTAAGAACTGAGGAATCCTTATTTGCATAATTCCAGGATAACTTGGGACTCACAATAGCAAGTCGTAGTAGTTGATTGGCCATTCAAGATGATTTGTTTGTGTATTGTACCTACTCTGTTGTCTAACTGAGATGATCAGAATGTCAGGACATGACGGGCCAACTTCTGTCCTTGTTTGGTTGGGAGGTTGGTTCGAAGTGTCGTGATGTTATGTAAATCCTAGTAGAAAGCAGAGATCTATTATTATATTCTCTTACTTACTGGTTTAATCCTTCATATCGTGCTCCCTTGTGGTACTTGCTATTAGAGGTCTAACCTCTCTGGTTTTGTATGGCCAGATTTAGAGCCAGTCCTCGAGGATCCAGCTTACTTCTACCTCCAAGATGGTCAATACTAGGGGAATGATCGCAGGAGGACTCGAGTGGGTTCCTTACTTCACTACTCATTTTGTTATTTACTTTATACTTTGCCGTTTGGCACCGACATGTTAGTCGGATTGTCTTGTACTTACTTTTACATGATTGTAATTAAGTCAGACTGCAGCTGATAACAATTGTGTATATGTTACTATACCATCTGTCTATGTTTTGTAAAGCCAGATCTCAAGAGCATTTTGACTGAGCGTTTGGGACGTCTTATTGCTTTATCTTACATGTTCTCTATTTCTGCTTCTATTTGAATGATTGAGACAATAGATGTGAAGTGACCATAGTAAGACTTTCATGTAGTATGTACCCCCTCGTCTGGTTAGACAGCATTGATCGTATTATACGATATTTATCTACCCGTAATACGTAGCTGGCTGAGTCATTCCCCCGCTCTCCAGTATTCTGGTTCTGGGGCATGACAGAGAAGGAGAATGAGGAGGAGAATGAGAATGAGAAGGAGAATGAGGAGGAGAATGAGAAGGAGAATGCGGAGGAGAATGAGAAGGAGAATGAGGGAAGAAGGAGAATGAGGAGGAGAATGAGAATGAGGAGGAGAATGAGGAGGAGAATGAGAAGGAGAATAAGAATGAGGAGGAGAATGAGAAGGAGAATGAGAATAAAAAGGAGAATGAGAAGGAGAATGAGGAAGAGAATGAGAAGGAGAATGAGGAGGAGAATGAGAAGGAGAATGAGGGAAGAAGGAGAATAAGGAGGAGAAGGAGAATGAGAAGGAGAATGAGAATGAGAATGAGGAGGAGAATGAGAAGGAGAATGAGGGAAGAAGGAGAATGAGAAGGAGAATGAGGAGGAGAATGAGGATGAGAAGGAGAATAAGGAGGAGAATGAGAATGAGAAGGAGAATGAGGAGGAGAATGAGAATGAGAATGAGGAGGAGAATGAGAAGGAGAATAAGAAGAAGAATAGGAATAAGGAGAAGGAGAAGAATAGGAGTTTGAGAATGAATCAGATATGGGTTGTAAGGGTTGGTAATGATTAGAAATAGTCGCCTAGACCTAGTCTTGACCTTGGTTGACCACGGTTGACTTTTTAGACCGAAAGTCAACTATGGGTCAACACTTTACCCAATTTAGTCCCAAATTCCATTTAGATTTGAACGGTTGACCAAAAGTCAACTGTTAGTCACCATTGACCTAGGGTTGACCTAGGGTTGACCTAGAGTTGACCAGAGTTGACCCGTTGACCAAAAGTCAACTGTAAGTCAATTTTTGACCTAGTTTGATTCGGATTGACTTCCAATGTTCTCCTATGACCAAGGTTGACCTAACTAGACCTGTCTTGACCTAGTATAACTTTGTTAGGCCTAATATGACTTAGATTGATCCCGTACAATCTAGTTTGACCTTGTTTGACCTAGACTGACTTAGTTTGGCGTGTCTTGACATATTTTGACTCAGTATGACTTAGTTTCACTTCCAAATCATTATATTGATGCAGTATTCCATCTATAGGTCCTCGAGGCACTGTTCTTGGACTCAGTCGACTTATCCATCACATCGCAGGCGAATACATTCTCTGATAATATTTCTGTTTTATGATATCGTTTATGTTTCTTGTATTTAGTGTAGATATCCTTGTTCTCTTGACACATTGTTCACACAGATTGGTATTTCTCTGGATCCCGTCATGAGATGTTATTCCTTGCTTTCCTTGGTATATCTTGTGCAAGTCTTCCTTGTTCCTTGTGCATTGTATAGACACGATTCCTGCGAAGGCTAGCTACCCTCTCGGAGAATCGTGTGTCATGATGTGTCATAGTTGGATCCACTATACTAGTCGGGGATGGGGAGTATTAGTGTAGATGTGTGGTCATTATCCACCTTGTTATTCTTGTAGATCTTGTGAGTGTTAATCATACACCCCACGTATGATTAACCAGGCCAGTAGACCTTGTGCAGACCCAAGCCGGCCACATGTTGAAACTAGTACTCACACACTTAGACAGATGATTCTTGATTCTTGTACATGCCATGATCAGTTTTACTTGCCTTGTTCTAGCTCTAGATTTACAGCTTACCTTACCATGATACTCACATGTACATTTCATGATTTCTTGTATATTCTCTCTATTTACTGTTATATTTGCAATATCGTCTAATTAGAACTGTTATTTGAGATTTGTGCTCGTTCCATCCTGACTGGATATGTTGATAAAATTTTAGGAGTAGTTGTGCCCTCAGTATTGGACTTCATGATGTTGCTAGCTGAGGTGGATCTCACAATTCTTCCATGTGAGTTGCCTGGTAGTTATCCTTAGTTAGTCATGTTGTTCCTTCTTTATTTTTATGTCTTATGATCATTGTAGATTCTAGTTGTTCTAGTGATATTGTTATTATTCCTCGTCTTATCTTCCTTAGTTTTCGTGATGTGACATGAGTACATTTCTAGTTATTGATCTTTAGATGTTGTAGTTAGTATAGTATACTTGACAGCGTTCTACCGTCGATACTGCGGCGTAGGCTGGGCGTGGCCCACGTATTCGTACTCGTATATCCGGGTGCGGGTCGTGACACATTTTTAGTGGTGGCCCATGCAGGTCAGTCTTTGCAATTAATACGAAGTCGTGGTAGTACTTGAGCTTATCTGTACTACTGCGAGCCTGTCCTAGGATTAAGGTTGAGTCATAGAATATTTTAGGATTTTGGTACTCAGTCACATATTAGAAACTCTTGGTAGATTCCAGGGATGACCCCTGGGAATCTTATTTCGAACTTTTCGAAACTTTTTCCCATTCATTCCTGTCCGTCCTGATTTCTGAAATATCTGTCCGTATCAAACTTTATTCTTTCTTGGAATGAGTTTGTGGACCCCAGAGGGAAGGTATAAGTTGAACTTATATATATCTTCTAGGTTGAGATGAGAATATGATTTGCCAGTCTCATATCAGGTTGAGATTGTTTTAGATTATATTTCCAATGATTTTCTTTATCTTGACCTAGATCGTACCTTTGAGACTTCTCCTGAAAACTTTTCCTAAATCCTGTCTCGAAATCTGTTCTGCTAGTTTTCATTACTTATCCTTGATTCGTCGTTGAATTTTAAATCTTGATGTTCGTTCGTTGTTGACTTTGACTTTGTATCTAAGATCAATTTTTATGAATTGAGTTAAGATATTCTGATAAACTTATTTGATGAGAACGATAAATGTCTACTTTATTTATGGAGTTTAGAATTTATCGCAGTCATACTAGCTAGCACGACATGGACGTGGAGCCTGATGTTGGTTATACTATCCTAGTTATGGAATTTGGATTTTCTTGCAGCCATACCGATTGGCGTGGTAAGAATTCCAGATGACATGATTTTAGGGTGTATATCTTAGTTGTGGACTCCATCGTTTATTGCAGCTATGCTTATTGACGTGGCAAAAATTCTGGCAACATAATTTCAGGAAGACGTGTATGGTTATCAGACTGTATCTTAAATTGGATCACTTCGTTATGACCAGATGAGCAAGAACAAATCCTTATCATCATTCTTCCCCGTCTTGGTTAACTCTGTCTATCTACAGCTTAATTAGGATTTTCTCAACATGATTGTTGTGTTCCATCTTCCTATGATTTGACTAAACTCTTCTTCGCTAACCACTTGGGTAATTCTTCTTGTCCTTCCCGATAATTATTGAAAGTGTCTCATGGGTTGATTCAGGAAAGGTTCGAAAGGTAATTTATCCTTGTATTACGGAATCGGGGGTTTGCATCCAGAGAAATACTGGCGAGGCATGACTTCAGATAACGACATCATGGTTAAATATGTTTCTCGAATTCTACTTGGACCACTCCCTAAGCATTTTGACTAACATCTTCTCCTTATTTTTGCAAAATTGTTTGGAAATATTTCACGGATATTAGCCAAGTTAAGTTCAGGAACCTATATTATCTGGCGTGGCAGCTGTGCACTGCAGCCATCCGTCGTATTATGGAACAAGGAAGTTAATCGCAGCTAGATGCACACTAGCGCGATAGTAACTTCATGTGACATAATTACGGAGGTATATGGTTCTTGAGTTTTACTTCGACTACGTCCTATGTATTTCGTTTGGCCTCGTACTATTCTTGGAAATATTTCGATAATCTTTCCTGTCTTGCTTGACCCTTACCTTGTCTGAATATTAATATGGATTGCTAGACCCAGTCTTAGGCCCTTGTTACCTTCTATTTTTGACGATTGGACAGCCAGACCTTGTTAGCAGATTTTGTAGTGTAACTGTAATATGTTAATGTGTGATTGTGATGAGTATATTTCTTGGGAATTCATTGGGTTAAGCTTATAGGACAGATATGAGTGACTGACTATAGTGGACTTAGAAACCATTAAGAATGATTAGTTTGATAGTATAGATTGGTTTTAAGGTATCTAAGAAGGAGTAATGAAATATTATAATTAGTGACTACGGATTTAGGACTAGAATCTGGTGCTTAGATTTGAGGGTTTATATTCAGGAGTTCGTGAGAAGGCTCAATGTCCAGAATAGGTTTTGAATGTACAATTTCAAGGAGCTTGTGATTAATAGGATAAAGATACTTAGGACGGGATAAGGAAACAAACAAATTGCTATAGAGATTGGAATTTTGGTTGATGGCCAATCATTGTGATATATATATATATATATATATATATATATATATATATATATATATATATATATATATATATATATATATTTTGTGATATATATATATATATATATATATATATATATATATATATATATATATATATATATATATAAATATATATATATATATATATATATATATATATATATATATATATATATATATATATATATATATATATATATACATATCTCGAGGATGACCTATATTTTAGAGTATATGTAAAGGTTCTTATTGATATGAAGATTCTAAGGGGTAAAGTGACATAGTTTTTATGAAATAAGCATGTTGAACCTGAACCAAATGATTGTAGAGAGAAACAACATAGATGATCACAAAGGTAGCAGATTGAGTACTGTACCCATAGCAGTTGCATGTTTTAGCTTGACCTATAGGATGATTTTAATTTCGAGGACGAAATTTTTATAAGGTGGGTAGGATTGTAAGCTCCTGAATTTAGGGCTTATGTTTTTTTTCAATTTTATAATTCAATTAGTTGTAATATATATTATTATTTGATTTAATGCTCTTTATCGTGACTTGGATTTCTAGAGCATCAGGGATGCCAGTCTCTGGAAACTTTCTTCTTGAAGTTTGTAGTAGACGAGATTACCTTCACGTCGATATATCATGTCCCATCCAAACTCGTTCCCTTGTGCTCCTTTTGTATCGTGCAAGTTCGGGTCAATTTAGACCATTTAATTATTAATTGATTTCCCACTCTTTTCCTTGATCCTCATAAGCACATTACCATGACTTTTAATTTAGGAGCACCAGACCAGTCATTTTCTCGGAACCTGTCACCCCCAGTTTTTAGAAACAGGGGTATTTTTGTCATTTTGTACTTACAAATATTTTTTGAAATTTATTTTATTATTTATGATATTGTTTTGGGGTTATTTGAGTCGGGTTCGAATTTCAGCTAATTTTGACTTGTATCGGGGACCCGGGGTAGCTTAGACTCTGATCGGGACCCAACTGGAACCGACCAACTTATCATGACCAAACCTAGATATTTATATTTGACTAATCCCATTTGATTTTAGTGGGATTAGGGATTAGAATTAGATTTAGGACTTGAAATTGGAGTTTTCAAGTTACCATTTTGACCCCAACTCAAAACCACTCATTTCTTTGACTTGGAGGGCATTTTGGTAAATTGCCAAATGCCCCCAACCCTCTAAAATGTGGCCGGCCATGTATGGAGCAGCACCCCCTCTCCTTTGCTTCACTCCAAAGCAATCTCTCTCTCTTCATTTCATTTCTTTCCAAGCTCCTTCCCTCTTAAGAAATCAATTAGGTATGCTTTTAAAACCTTCATTAATTCTCTTTTGCATTTATTTCCTTCACCATAAATGAGGAGGAGACCACCCTCTACATTTTGTCCATAGAATTTGTAGGTTTCCCTAGAAAAATCTAGTTTAAGGATTTAATTGGGGGTTTTTCCTTTAGAGAGGAGTATACATGTATATATATATATGTGTATGTATTTATATATATGTATTTGTGTATGTGTGTGTAGAGGAGAGTGGTGGTGGTGGTGTGAGAAAGTGTATGTGTGAGAGTGTGTGTGTGTGTGTGTGTGTCTATATATATCTATATGTGTGTGTATATGTATTTATATATATATATATAGATATGTGTGTATGTATTTATATATATATATATATATATATATATATATATATATATATATAGATGTGTGTGTATGTGTGTGTGTGTGTTGTGAGATTATATATATATATATATATATATATATATATATAAAGAGAGAGTGGAAGAGGAACGAGAATTAGAGGAAGTAAGAGTAGAAGAATTAGAAGAAGAAGGGGAATGAGAAGGAGAATAAGGGAAGAAGGAGAATGAGGAGGAGAATGAGAAGGAGAATGAGGGAAGAAGGAGAATGAGAAGGAGAATGAGAAGGAGAATGAGAATGAGAAGGAGAATGAGGGAAGAAGGAGAATGAGGAGAAGAATGAGGAGGAGAATGAGAAGGAGAATGAGAATGAGGAGGAGAATGAGAATGAGAATGAGAATGAGAAGGAGAATGAGGAGGAGAATGAGAAGAAGAATGAGAAGGAGAATGAGAATGAGGAGGAGAATGAGGAGGAGAATGAGAAGGAGAAGGAGAATGAGAGAAGAAGGAGAATGAGAAGGAGAATGAGGAGGAGAATGAGGAGGAGAATGAGAAGGAGAATGAGAAGGAGAATGAGGGAAGAAGGAGAATGAGGAGGAGAATGAGGAGGAGAATGAAAAGGAGAATGAGAATGAGGAGAAGAATGAGAAGGAGAATGAGGAGGAGAATGAGAATGAGAAGGAGAATGAGAAGGAGAATGAGAAGAAGAATAGGAATAAGGAGAAGGAGAAGAATAGGAGTTTGAGAATGAATCGGATATGGGTTGTAAGGGTTGGTAATGATTAGAAATAGTCGCCTAGACCTAGTCTTGACCTTGGTTGACCACGGTTGACTTTTTAGACCAAAAGTCAACTATGGGTTAACACTTTACCCAATTTAGTCCCAAATTCTATTTAGACTTGAACGGTTGACCAAAAGTCAACTGTTAGTCACCATTGACCTAGGGTTGACCTAGAGTTGACCAGAGTTGACCCGTTGACCAAAAGTCAACTGTAAGTCAATTTTTGAGCTAGTTTGATTCGGATTGACTTCCAATGTTCTCCTATGACCAAGGTTGACCTAACTAGACCTGTCTTGACCTAGTATGACTTTGGTAGGCCTAATATGTCTTAGATTGACCCCGTACAATCTAGTTTGACCTTGTTTGACCTAGACTGACTTAGTTTGGCGTGTCTTGACCTATTTTGACTCAGTATGACTTAGTTTTACTTCCAAATCATTATATTGATGCAGTATTCCATCTATAGGTCCTCGAGGCACTATTCTTGGACTCAGTCGACTTATCCATCACATCGCAGGCGAGTACATTCTCTGATAATATTTCTGTTTTATGATATCGTTTATGTTTCTTGTATTTAGTGTAGATATCCTTGTTCTCTTGACACATTGTTCACACGGATTGGTATTTCTCTGGATCCCGTCATGAGATATTATTCCTCGCTTTCCTTGGTATATCTTGTGCAAGTCTTCCTTGTTCCTTGTGCATTGTATAGACACGATTCCTGCGAAGGCTAGCTACCCTCTCGGAGAATCGCGTGTCATAATGTGTCATGGTTGGATCCACTATACTAGTCGGGGATGGGGAGTATTAGTGTAGATGTGTGGTCATTATCCACCTTGTTATTCTTGTAGATCTTGTGAGTGTTAATCATACACCCCACGTATGATTAACCAGGCCAGTAGACCTTGTGCAGACCCAAGCCGGCCAAATGTTGAAACTAGTACTCACACACTTAGACAGATGATTCTTGATTCTTGTACATGCCATGATCAGTTTTACTTGCCTTGTTCTAGCTCTAGATTTACAGCTTACCTTGCCATGATACTCACATGTACATTTCATGATTTCTTGTATATTCTCTCTATTTACTGCTACATTTAGAATATCGTCTAATTAGAACTGTTATTTGAGATTTGTGCTCGTTCCATCCTGACTGGATATGTTGATAAAATTTTAGTAGTAGTTGTGCCCTCAGTATTGGACTTCATGATGTTGCTAGCTGAGGTGGATCTCACTATTCTTCTATGTGAGTTGCCAGGTAGTTATCCTTAGTTAGTCATGTTGTTCCTTCTTTATTTTTATGTCTTATGATCATTGTAGATTCTAGTTGTTCTAGTGATATTGTTATTATTTCTCGTCTTATCTTCCTTAGTTTTCGTGATGTGACATGAGTACATTTCTAGTTATGGATCTTTAGATGTTGTAGTTAGTATAGTATACTTGACAGCGTTCTACCGTCGATACTGCGGCATAGGCTAGGCGTGGCCCACGTATTCGTACCCGTATATCCAGATGCGATTCGTGACAAGGACTGCTAGGGGGTGGCAGTCCTGATACTGGATCAGATAGCCATTCTCCGTGCTAAATTACACGACGAATGGCCATTCTCCGTGCTAAATTATACGGAGAATGACCATTCTCCGTGCTAAATTAAGAGTTTTCAGTTGAGGAGCTCCTCACAGAGTTTGATAAGTAGGTGTCACGCCCCAGTACCGAAATACGGAGACGGACTAGGCCAGCTACTCCATATGAGGTACGTAACGTCATACGGCGATCGTGGCTGTCGAGAGACTAGGGGGTACATGCTACAATCAAGTCTCCTATGGTCCCACAGAGTTCTATGTCTCAATCAACCAAGTCACATCAGCAATTAAATGAACATTAAAGATAAAGCAGTAAGGCGTCCCCGACGCTTCATCAAAATGATCATGAGAGACTAGCTTTATAATTTAGCTATCTCAGAGAGTCAGGAGTACAAAATTATACACAGCTGCAGTCTGTTTATTTACAATTCTGTACTGACACAAAATATCAAGTAATCCGACTAACAGGTGCCGGTGGCTAAATGCCGCACAAAATATAAGCAGGAGTGGTGGAGAAGAAACCCACTCGAGTCCCCGAACCGCCATGCTCCTAGTATGCACCATGGATGTCAGGAAGGAAGATCGTGTCCTCCGGCTCTGCTACGAGATCTGGCCAAACAAAACCAGCGGGGTCAGCCCCGAATAGCAAGTACCGCCAAAGGGGCACAAGAGTTAAGATTAAAAACCCAGTTAATAGAATGATTGATGATAGTAATACTTATGCTACTATTATAGGATAGTGCAACATCTTCGAACCCATATGGCACCCTTACAACCAAACAAGGACAAAAGGTGCCGCATGGAGTCGGGACGTGTCGTACTCTATAACTTTCACATAAGTTAAAAGGTAGAAACAATAAAATCTCCTGATCGTGACTTCGGTCGATAGCCTATCGTAGCACAATAACCAACCCAACAATCAAACAAGAACATGGGTTGGATCATGTTCCATGATGGACCATGTTCCTCAGTCATTCACAAAAGTAACACTTCACAACCAGAATAAGTCTTCCGTTCATAACTTCGGTCCACAGCCTGTCATAGTACGATAACCAACCCAACAATCAAACAAGAACATGGGTTGGATCACGTATCATAACAGTCCGCTTCCCTCAGTTATTCGCGGAAGGTAAATAGGATACAAGCAAGTCGTTTTCACGGCCAATCAAGTCTACGAGTTTCTAGTGAGACGAGGTTATCCTCGCGTCATGTTATTTCGAAATCCTCAGATCGTATCTTTTCAGCAAGGCTAGCCAACCCAGGGGTTCGCGTAGACAGATATTATTAAGCACCGGTCCCTCGTAAGGCCACCTTGCCAAAACATATAATATATAGCAGGAATTAATCGGATACAGTCGTCCGCTCGTTACAGATGACACAGTATCCGTGGAGACCAGCCGGCGCGTCAAGACAATATCTCAAGGCGGCTGGTGTAACACGATCTCGGGATTCTGCCCTCCCCATGCATCTAGTATATTTAGTTGCCTAGTTTAACCCTAGGTGAAATCTTGGACTCACATGCTGTGGCCTACATGATTATCCTCCTAAAAGTCGTACTCAAGTACGAGTACCCCAAGAGAGGATCCATGTCAATCAGTATGTCAACATGTTCTACCCTCCTTAGTGTAATGCATCATTGCAAATATGCCACGTGGAGTTACGAGTCATTTGTCGAGCATAAACAAAAACTGGGACATTCAGGTACATGTATCAGGTAGGAACACTTTGTTCACCGGGGTCACCTTAGTGCTCATATCATGCTCAGGACAAAAGGCGTAAGGATATATAGCATACACAAACATTTACATATATATATATACAATATAATATATACATATAAAATATAAGGTATAGGGGAGTCCAGGTCAGAGCGCGCTGGGGTCAAGTGCGCGCAGGGATCAGAGCGCGCAGGGATCAAGCGCGCAAGGATCAAGCGCGCAGGGATCAAGCGCCTAGGGATCAGAGCGTGCAGGGATCAAGCACGCAGGGATGAGATATTGACAGCGACTCGAAGGCATGAGATTACCATTCAGAGGCTTGCAGTAAGGACTGGGGGTTAGAAGAGATCCCACAGTCAGATTGAAGGAGGAGGGGGAGCAGCGCCCCGAACGACAACACCATCCACTGGCGTTCGTATCCACGATGTGGCGATACGAGGACCAGCACCACCCAGGCAGCAGCAACAGCAACAGAGGAAGAACCAGCAACCCCCGGTGGACTGCACTTATTGTGGTAAGATGGGACACACTAGAGATGTGTGTCGGACATTAAATGGACTGTGTCTGATATGTGAAAATCCAGATCATCGGGTTACCACATGTCCCATGAATTCGAGGTCAGGAGGACCCGGGCAGCAGTTTCCTGCTCTGCCAGCACCAGGGGCAGGCCAATATCGAAGACCAGCAGTGGCAGTAAGGCCGTTGGCACAGCGTCCGCAGGCTCAGATGTTTCAGCAGCAGGGACCGCCGATGCAGCAACACCAGCATAGACCACCCCAGCATCATCAAGGAAGCGGCCAGCAGCAGCATCAGGTTAGGCCGCAGCATGGAAATCAGCAAGGAGGTCGAGGGCAAGCATTCACTCTGTCCTTGGAAGAGGCATTGGCATCGGGAGATGTTGTGGCAGGTAACATTCTCGTCGCCTCATATCCCGCAGTAGCATTGTTTGATTCGGGAGCATCCCATTCATTTGTATCTGCACGATTTGCGGCACGACTAGGAATGGAGTTCGAGGCATTGCCAGGGAGGTTGAATATACTCACTGGTAATGGGCTCGTAGGGGTTAGTAGAGTTATTTTAGCATGTAGCGTCGTAGTTTGCGGGCATTCCTTACCCGCCCGGTTGATAGAATTTCCTGTTAGAAATTTCGACGTTATCTTAGGCATGGACTGGCTGAAAGACAGTCATGCGACAATAGATTGTCGTAGAGGGAGTATATCTTTTGATATTCCAGGCATGGAGAAATTCACCTTAGTCAGATCAGAGGCAACTCAACCAGAGCAGAGAATAGTAGCGGCAATGGAAGAAGTTCAGATCCCGAAGGTAGTTGAAGAGTTCCCGGACGTATTTCCCGAAGAACTTCCAGGTCTACCACCAGTTAGAGATATTGAGTTCAGTATAGAATTGGCGCCAGGAACTAAACCGATATCAGATCGAGTTTACAGAATGGCAGATTCAGAGCAGGCCAAGGTATATCAGCATATTGAGGAACTGAAGGAGAAGAAGTTCATCCAAGCTAGCTGTAGGCCTTTAAAAATGACAGTCACGCTGAGTTGATCAAGACAGAGTCAAAAGTCACGCTCAGTTGATCCAGACAATATTTACAAATCACGCTGGGGAGACAGCTCATCATTTGTCAGAGAGTAATTATGACTGACAGCACAACAGTCGAAGAATGTCTTTTCGTATGCCACGTATGCACAGACTTCGAGAGATCATCGCCGTCTATTGCGTGATTTTCGAAATCTTCTTCAGCAAGACTCAGCCTTCGTCGAGTTGGCGTACCAAAAGGGTTTCTTGTCATTTAATGCGACTGACAAAGCAATCACTGTCAGAGATTTTGTGTCAGTCGAGACAAGCCGAATAAAGACAGCTGGCAGTTCTATCTCAAGTCTGCGTGTATTTGTGATCTTCATCTCAAGTTTGCGTGGATTCTGAAGTTTTCTTCCTCAAGTTTGCGTGGATTTTGAAGTTCTTAGCCTCGAAGTCTGCGTGAATCCTGAAGCTTCCTGCCCCAAGTTTGCGTGGATTTTGAAGCTTTCTACACCGAGTTCGCGTGGATTTCGTCTTCAACAAGTCTGCGTGGATTTCATCAAATTGGAGTACGTGGCAGCCATGCCACTGATCTCTCGCCTGCGTGTCCTGTAACTTGCACACGACTCATGCATGATTGCCATATGTCCAACAGTTACAGGCCACGTCCAGTAACTGCTCACAACCTTGCGTATATTAAATCCTGCATGATTTTTAACTAAGCACAGGCTGTGAAGACAGTTATCTTTTCAGTTATTATTTTTGACTCTATAAATAGAGTTCTTTTTCTCATTCATTGTACAGATACATTGATATCTACTGTCAAAATTTTGAGAGCTTTTCTTCTTTGCATAGTCCAAGGGATAAAGCGATCGTCTTCTAGATCGGATTCCTACAGTTGTAATTTTCCCAGAAACACAACAAATAAAGAGAATTTCTTTATGGAAAACAAATTGGCGACTCTACTGGGGAAAACCATCTCCTCTTCTGAGATGGCAACAACTCAATGCGACACTTCGTCAATCGGCTCGACGAAGAAGGTGATGACGATCAAATTCGATCAACTCGCCTATGAAGAAATGCAGCGGGCTAAGGGTGGCAAGCCCACTCCAGCCTCCATCATCACTGCCAAGTCGAAGGGACACTCTGTCTATGTCCCTAAGAATCAGTTGGCAGTCAATGGTGAAGTCTCTGCCACAGTGTCTACTCCTAACACTGGCAAGAACTCCACTGCAAGCACGCACACTCTTGTGCGCTCGAAGATGACAGTAACCAAAAGTCACGCTGACAGTACTGGCTCCTTAGCCAAATCTGTTCCAGCGTGCAAATTCAACTCTAAAAATCACGCTGACAGTACTGGCTCCTTAGCCAAATCTGTTCCAACGTACAAATTCAACTCTAAAAGTCACGCTGATAGTACTGGCTCCTTAGCCAAATCTATTCCAGTGTGCAATCCCACATTCAACAGTCACGCTGACAGTACTGGTTCCTTAGCCAAATCTGTTCCAGCGTGTAATTCTAAAATTAAAAGTCACGCTAACAGTACTGGTTCCTTAGCCAAATCTGTTTCAGCGTGTATTTCATCAGAGAAGAATAACTCCTTAGTTATCTCTTCTTCTTTACCGAGTTCTACTAGAACTGGGGGTGGTCTTCCACACAAAGTCCCTTCGAAAAGGAATAACTCTTTAGTTGTTTCTTCTGCTCCTGTAGTTTTTACTTCAGGAACAGCTTTGACTGATACTTTTGTTAGTCAAAGGAAAGGAGATGGTCTTTTGACTACTCTTCCTTCTGGACATTCTATGTCTCAAAATCTGATTGAGTCTAAGAAGAAATATTCCTTAATATCTTCTTCTTTGACTTCTTCAAATTGGGCACAGAATCTGTCCATTAAAGAGGGTCTGTTACCAACTCCTAATCAAAGGAGTGGTTCAACTCTTCCTTCTCTGCAAATATTCAGATCAATGGAAGGAAAACTCCATGTTTCCAAAATTAATGTGTTACCTTCCACTAATTTAAGAACAAAACTCAGCACTTCTGGTGTTAAGAAACCATACCAATTGGATATGAAGATAAAAGATCCAGATGCAGAGTATGCAAGAAATTATGTGGCTCACATTAATCACTCTTTGTATAATCAAGAGCCATCAAGACCCAAGAACAGGAAGTATACTCCACAAACAGATTTACGGGAATATCTTCAACAGAAGAGAAGGAGTAATTCTATGTCAAAGGAACATGCTGAATGTGACTTCTATCCAAGAGTCATAATTCAGTGCAGATGTCAATCAACGGTTCAAAACCATGGTGATCATGAATGTGACTTCCAGCCAAGAGCCACAATGTAATGCAGATGTCAAACTAAACGACAGTCTGTCTTCAATAGGATTCAGTATGAACCTATGCCTGATGAAGATGAGCCTTTTTTGCCTCTGTCAACATGACTTTTCGGGACACCGGGGGTAGAGTTGATAGTCCAGATGGAGTATATAGAAACACCAGAGCAAGAGTCCTGGCTTCTAGTCAAAGAAATTTGATCCCTGAAATTGATTCTGAATTCCTTGGAGAATCTAACTTCCCACCTCTTCCTACTGGGGGTAATTCTCCTATAGTTGACTTTGATGCACGAAGCAATGATTCAGAGCATACAACATCCACTAGTTCATCAATAATCCCTCATACAGTCACGACTTACATGGTTGATGGGAATACTGATGAACCTTTTTCTTCCTTGACTCCTCAAGATCAAAGAATTGCTTCTTTGGAACAGCAAATGAAGTCTATGACTGACACAATGAAGTCGATGTATGAACTCATGGCAACACAGATGCAAAATCGATAGACTGTACAAGATGCCATACCAACTGACACTGATATAAGTCCAGTACAAGTTCCTCCAGCAGTACAATCCAATACTCCTGGACCAGCTCAACCAAATCCTAGTCTCTCTGGAGCTGGGGGTAGTGCTTACAATGCTGTTCCTCCTCCCAACTATTCTCTACAAGCCACAACTCCACAATCTTCGGGAGTTGTCTCTGAAGAATTGAAGAATCTCAAAACTCATTCGAGGCATTCAAACAGAATGATGGTTTACAAAGGTTAGGCATCAAGCAGCCTTATCCGATAGAATGGAAGCAAGTATCATATCCTCCTAAATACAAGCCTCCTACTATCTCATTCTATGATGGAACCACTTTTCCAAGTCAGTTTATTAATCACTTTGAAGTGATGGCTGATCAACTGCAATCAAGTGATGCCCTCCTTACTCGGGTATTTATTGGATGTCTCAAGGGAACGGCTTATGAATGGTATAGGAGTCTCCCAGATGGGAGCATTACCTCATTTGCTGGTTTTAAACAGATGTTTCTTGAAAGGTTCTATAAAGGACTTAATGACATGACTATGTCTGCTCTTATTAGAATCAAGCAGAAAAATAATGAATCTACAGAGGAATACATTGAACGGTTTCGAAGAGAAGCTCTGAAGATGCCTCTTGGAACTTCTGATGCTGTCACCATTGACACGTGCAAATCAAACTTGTTGCCAATCATCAGTATGTGGACAGGGTCCACTCAATTCCAAGACTGGCCTTCCTTCATAGTCAGTGCCAAAGCTGCAGAAATTAGTGCTGAAACCTTCAAAGGTTTAGGAGTGCAGATGACTCCTAAAGAAACAGGACAAGGTGCTAACAATAAAAACAATGCTCGCAAGGGAAAAGAAACTCTTGAAGTTAATCTTCAGAGCAAAGATACATCAACTGTTCAAACTTCTCCTACAACTCAACAACCAAGAACACCTCGCCCCAAAGAAGAATATTCTTTCGATGACGACGATGTCCTTGGTATCTTTGAATGTCTGCTGAAAGGTAATAAAATACAATTACCTGAGATCAAGAAACCTGATGAAGCTGGTAAGATAGATCATCCTAAATACTGTCCATACCACAGAATGCTGGGTCACACAATTCGTACATGTTATGTACTGAAAGGAAAGATCCAAGAAATGATTAAGTCTGGAGCTATCTCTCTTACTCCAAAAGAGAAGACTGTCACTTCCAACGTCGTCTCTATGCAATTCGGAGACTTCCCTCCTCAATTTCTTGAAAGCGGAATCGTTCCTATTCCCAAGGCAACTCTTGAAATAGTAAATATTCCTCCTCCACAGTCTGAAGGATTAGCACCAATCACTTTGGAGACTGGAGAAATCATGTGGATTCATCCTGATCTAATAACAGACTTTGAATCTCCTTCTCCTCAAAAGATTTCTTCTCGAAAGTCCAAGAAGGCTGGAAAGATCAAGTCATGTCATATGACTTCTCTTGGGTCTACCTCTGACACAGAGCCAAAAGGCAAAGAAGAAGCACTTGTTAGTGCTACTCGAACGGGGAAACCTTACCTAAAGGATTATCCTAAAAATCCTGAAGTCTCTTCCTCTTGGACTTCAGAAGCCTTACAACTTCGACATTTTGGCTCAACTTGCTAATACTCCAGCTAGAATGTCCCTCTTTGAACTTCTACGTCTTTCTAAAGAAACTCGGGAGACGTTAAGTGAAGCACTTCTACAAGCTGACTCTTGTCTTGCACAATTGAAGAAGCCAGATGCGGAACCTGCTACTTGCTTACATTGCAACAGTGTACTGGAGATTATCCCAAATATCACCTTTACACAAGACGACATGCTACTGGAGGATAATCGACATGACCGACCTCTCTACTACACTGGTTATATTGATACGATGAAGATAGATCGTATCCTCATTGACCCAGGGTCTGCTATAAGCATAATGCCAAAGAGTTTGTTGGATGAACTAAAAATCCCTCTTCACAAGCTCTCTAAGACGGTTACTACTATCTTGGGATTCAATCAAAGCCGAAGTGAGCCTTTGGAAAAGATTCATCTGAAGCTTCAGATAGGCGATTTCAGATCTAAAGTCACTTTCTATGTGATCGAGATCGCGGGATCCTATAATCTTCTTCTGGGAAGGCCCTTTCTTCATGAAAATAATGTGGTGCCCTCTACTCTTCATCAATATTTTAAATACATTGATAGCAATGGAAGAGTACAAAAAGAAGTTGCTGATATAAATCCCTTCCATGGGGTTGAAGCTTATTTCAACGATTCCCGAATGTACAAAGAAAAGTATACAAGGATCATACAAGCTATGGAGAAAGAAGATGCACAAAGTGAGACTTTAATAATCCCTCTTAAAGGTCGAACTACTCAGCAACAATCTCCTAAACCCTCTGGAGAAGATTCTTTCATCATTCCAGTGAGTGGACGGATCTCTCCGTTACCTCAGTCATCTACTCAAAATACACTGATCATTCCTGTCAGTGGGCGTACTACAGTTCCTATATCTCCACAAGATACTCTGCTAATTCCAGTTGGAGGGCGGACTACTCTTCCTACTCAAACTTCAAGAGAGCTCACCTCTTCTGAGCCATTTGTTATCGATCTTAATCGAAACAAAGCTTCTTCTTCTTCTCCCCCTTTAGTCATTGACTTGGCTAAAATCTCTAAGGCTCAGCCTTCTCCCAATGTAAATATTGCTGCTTTTACATTTAATGAAAAGTCTCCACCTTTGCAGTACGTTGATGTGTGTAATTATGTTCATAGTTATTTACATCTGTTAGATGACTTGAACACAATAACCATAGGAGTTGTACAGACTGTTCATACAGATGTATCTCTAGAACCTGTACAATCTTCATACTTTCTAGTTCCCAACAGAAAGCCAGGAGACATTCCAATATTCTTCTACAAAGGGCCTCAAAATCTTTCTGATCTTGAAGATGATGACAAAAATGATGATACTGGAAGATTACAACTACGTCGTTATAGTCAGCAATCTAGAGACATCATCAAAAATATGGGCTATGACTTCAGGACTGGCCTCAATGATGGAAAAGGAAGAAAAATACCTGTCCGGATTCCTCCTTTGAAATATGGAAGGACGAAATGCGGATTGGGTTATACTGCTCCTACTCCTTTCATCAATATTATCCATGAAGATCCCGAGTCTGACGAAGATAAGAGATCTGATTCTTCTAGTACCACTTCTTGGGATTCCGATACGAGTATCGGTGACTTCTATTGCAACCTTCTGTCTTCCAACATGGTTTCTATTGACCATTCTGAAGAAAGTGATGAAGACGAAGAAGAATTTGAAATCTCACCTGAATCAGAACAGTAGGCCCAAAGATTAGATAATCAATGGGAGTTCCGTTTCGAGCAAAGAGAACCTCCGACTGAAGATAAACTTATTCAAATAGATGTTGGTGAAGAGGGATCTCCCAAACCAATATTCATCAGTGAAAGTCTTTCAGAAACTGATAAAAAAGACATGATCAAACTCATTCGTGATTACATCGATGTCTTTGCTTGGAGTTATGAAGATATGCCAGGACTTGATCCTCAAATTGTAACTCACAAGCTCAATATCTTGCCGAATGCTAAACCGGTCAAACAACAACAGCGACGATTTCGTCCAGACATCATGGATGCAATTGAAGCAGAAGTCAATAAACTCATTACCTCTGGGTTTATTAGAGAGGAACAACATCCCGATTGGGTGGCTAATATTGTTTCTGTTCTTAAAAAGACTGGCAAGATCAGAGTATGCATAGACTTCCGCGATCTCAATGCGGCATGTCCTAAAGACGAATTCCCTCTACCAATCACTGATGTCATGGTTGATAATACCTGTGGATTTGAACGAATGTCATTCATGGACGGGTATTCTGGGTACAATCAGAACAAAATATTTCCAGAGGATGAGAAGCACACTTCTTTCAGAACGCCGATTGGTACATACTGTTATACAGTTATGCCATTCGGTCTCAAGAATGCAGGAGCAACTTATCAACGAGCTATGAGCACTATATTCCGTGAATATTTGCGGAAAACAGTCGAATGCTATGTTGATGATATTGCAGTCAAAAGTCGACAAAAGGAGGATCATATCCAAGATTTGAAGACTATATTTGATCTAATGCGTAAGCATCAATTAAAGATGAACCCTACTAAGTCCTTCTTAGGTGTCTCTAGTGGTAAATTTCTCGGCTTCATCATTACCTCTAAAGGTATACACGTGGATCCCGAGAAGATCAAAGCCATCCAAGAGATGCGTCCTCCACGCACATTAAAAGAGCTACGAGGATTTCAAGGAAGAATCGCTTATATCAGGAGATTCATCTCTAATTTATCAGGACACTGCAGACCATTCAACAAACTTATGAAGAAAGGTGTCTCTTTTGTCTGGAATGATGAATGTCAGAAAGCATTCGATGATATAAAACAATATCTAATGAGCCCTCCAGTATTGGTACCTCCCGTCTCAGGAATACCGTTCCTCCTCTATACTCGAGCAATGAGTCATTCATTGGATGTATTACTCGCTCAAAAGAATCAAAATGGCCATGAACAAGCCATTTATTATCTCAGCCGCACTATGACCGGAGCTGAACCTCGATATTCACCGGTTGAAAAAGAATGTCTAGCCTTGATGTTTGCTGTCCAAAAGATACGTCATTATATTATTGGCCAGACTATACATGTCATCTCCAGGATCAATCCTATACGGATCATGATGAAGAAACCCAGTGTTTTGAATTCTCGATTGGCTAACTGGGAAATTCTACTTGCTCAGTATGACATGCACTATATTCCTCAGAAATCAGTCAAAGGACAAGCTTTAGCTGATTTTCTGGCTGCTCACTCAATTCCAGAAAATTCAAAACTCTATGATGATCCCAGATGAAGTCCTAGATTCAAATCAAATTGCTGAAGAAGATCCTACTTGGCGTCTATTCTTTGATGGAGCATCAAGAATTGGTCCTAATGGCGATATTGTCGCTGGAGTTGGAATTGTTCTTGTATCGCCAGAAGGTCTTGCTATCCAAAGAGCTTATTCTCTCGATCAGCCAAGTTCAAACAATATAGCTGAGTACAACGCATTACTTATTGGTCTTCAACTCGCTAAACATCTGAATATTCAACATTTGGAGGCGTATGGAGACTCTAAACTCATTGTCAATCAGATCAGGGGTACTTATGAAGTTCGCCATCAAGACTCTAAACTCATTGTCAATCAGATCAGGGGTACGTATGGAGACTCTAAACGTATTGTTCATGATAACGGACCACAGTTCGTCAGCCAAAAATTTACTCGATTCTGTGACGATCACCGGATCAATAATGTGGCTTCTACATATAATCCAGCAGCTAACGGTTTAGCAGAAGCTTTCAACAAGACTATCATCAAACTCCTAAAGAAGTTTGTCTCCACTAACAAACGTAATTGGAGTGACAAGCTCAGGGAATGTTTGTGGGCTTATCGCACTACAGTTCGTAATGCTACCAAATGTACACATTTTTCTCTGGTGTATGGTTGCGAAGCTGTTCTTCCATTAGAGATTCAAATTCCTTCTTTAAGGATAGCAATCGCTAATGAACTCACTGCTGAAAATAACGATCGTCTTCGACTTCAGGAATTAGAAGCTCTGGATGAAAAGCGATTATCTGCTCAACAGAATATTGAATTCTATCAAGCTAGAATTTCAAGAGCTTTTAATAAAAAAGTCAGAGTTCGATCATATCAAAAAGGAGAACTTGTTCTAACAGTCAGACGTCCTATGACTATGACTCATATGAGTAAGGGCAAATTTGACGCAAAGTGGGATGGTCCCTATATTGTGAGCAAAGTTTTCTCAAATGGAGCTTATCAACTCTCAGAATTGGATGGTCGAAAAGTTTTGATGCCTATTAATGGCAAATTCCTTAAAAAGTACTATGTATAAATATAAATACTTGTAATCATCAGACAAATTCATGTTTAAAAAATAAAAATTTTATTTTATTTTCATGAATGATGATACATGATATTAAGGAAGATCATTATCATCCTTCTCTACTTTTGGACGTGGGCCACTACCGTCCTTCTCGAAGACGTGATCAGCAAAAGAGCCGAGAACCTCCTTGCTAGAACCCACGAGGAATTTGCAAGCGGCCATCCTCATGGCTTCCTCTTCTTCAGTCCTTCCTGGTTCGAGCAGAAAATCCAGAATGTCCCTTGGTGGCTTGGGTGCAGACGAACCTTCGCCTGCTTCCGTCTTTTTCGTTTTGACTGGACCAGCAGGGCGTTCTTCAGTGCCTTTCTGAACCTTTGAGGCTATCTCAGTCTTCTTGGATGCTTCTCCAGATGACATTTTTATGTTGAGGAGTAGAAGTATTCGTTCTCGCCAGATTTCTGCTATATTTATAGGCAGAAGTTCCTCATTCATCCGACGTTTCACATATTCATTAATGCTTAACGGTTCATCCATTCATTTCTCACATTCATCCGACGTTTCACATATTCATTAATACTTGACGGTTCATCCGTTCATTTATTACATTCACTCGACAGTTCATCTGTTCATCATTTCCTAACGGTTCATCCGTTCATAATCTTCTATCAATTTTATTAAGTGAGGATTCGTTATTTATCATGTTTTCATAACCTCTGAATCAATTACGAATCTACTTACTCATTTGTCATATTTTGACCTCTGCATAGAAATCAATCTATTTTCTTTTGAGTTCCTATATATTATCACGTCCATAATACCTCTGATAATATCATATACTCTAAAACAGAAAAGATGATTTTATTATCTATCATGTCCACAATTCATCCACAAATACAAATCATTGAGCATAGAAGAATTGTCATTTTCATTCTCATTTCACCACAAAAAGTCTATTACATTTTCTTAGACTTTCTTACAAATCATAATGGAAATCTATTACAAATCTTAGATTTTCATTCTACACCACAACGATAACCTAAAAGAGATCTATCTTCTTCTTTGGATCTTCTCCGTCGGACCTTCTCCGTCACGTTCGTTGTTGGTGGCAATTCCTGACTGTCTGGGTCTCAGTCACGACCAGATCAGCAGGAATCAAACTCTGGTCTTCTCTCTCAGACGAGAGGAGAACCACAGAGTGTGGCAGCCCGAAGTCGTGGTGCTGCCAATACAACTGGTGGATTAGGAGCGACCTTCCAGAGGAGACAGGAATGTATCCAACCTTGGAATACAATTCCTAGTTCTCCCGCGAAAGGAACTCTACTACCCGATTTCTCGGTAGTAGAGTTGACTCCACCATCCAACTCTCGTGTATAAAGGCTCTTCCTACCATCTAAGGAAGACCCTTCTATCCCACGAAGAGTTCTGAGTTGTCTGATTTACGCGTCAAAAGCGTATGAGCTCCCTGATATAGATGTCAGCAGGATATTCTCCACAGCATCCACATCCCCAATGCCAGTTCTGAAGAAAATTTTCAGCCAAGTTTCTGCAGAAAGATCAACAGAAATCATTCAGTGTGCATTTATCAAACAGGGACAGGCGTGTATTGTTCAAATCAGAAACAAGAAACAGAAAGCCTATCTTCAACAGCAAAAATAGTACACGTATTACACTGACTTACCTTCAAGTTTGGTGCTAAGGATCGGCAAACTCATGTTTGATACAGTGCACAGAAGTCGAACATTAGAAAATATTGCTTTCCTGTTTGAGAGTAAAATCTCCCAAAAATTTCATTCTCAGAGAAGAAGAAGAGGAATGGGAGATGAGTATCTGCGAAACTCTTCCATCTATTTAAAGGGCAAAGTACAAGTCTATTCTTGGAAAAGATCCGCATAAATAGCGCTCGTAAATTGTGGAATGATTGTCACGTGTGCTTTTGAAGACATAGCAACATTGGAAACAATCAAAGACTGCTGATTAATATTTCTCATTAAGGCAGGCAGATCAAACACAAAAGTTGTTCTTCATTTCTTAAGACAGGCACTGATGGCCTTACAAAAGACAAAACAAAAAGTGCAACAAAAGCATAAAAGTCACGCTCTATTTTCCAGAGCGACTGAGCTTGGTGCCTAGTTCTTCTACGCTCCTAACTCCCAGACAGTGCAACAGAGCTTTAAACATTTCACGCTGCTCTATGAGGCTGCGCCCATCAGAAAAGGACGAGCCATCCAAGCCAAAATAGCTCAAGAAATTCTTGGCTAGTTGCAAGGGATCATCTTTGAGCTCGAAGACAAGGGGCTCTGGCTCTTCACCCCCAAAAGTGGGGTCACCATGAGAACAAAAGCCCAACTTGCGTGCTTCTTCCTCAGCTTTCTCCTTTGGTGTCATATTGACGTAAGATGAAGATTAAAAATGAAACTTCTTCCTGTTTATATAACTGAGTTTTGCCGGCGGTTCATATTCCACCATAAATTGGATACAATCAGTCTCGGAGAACGAAGAGTCATTATGACATTTAATAAGTTCATTTGGATGTTTTCAAAGAACTTCGAAGTCTTTTCGACTTCCAAAAAATTTTTTGAAGTCATCTCAGCGTGACTAAATCCATTTTATCATCTCTATTTTCAAAGTATTTTGAAAAATTTTGAAGTCTTTTTAATTTTTTGAAAACTTTGAAGGGGGTCTTGTAGGCCTTTAAAAATGACAGTCACGCTGAGTTGATCAAGACAGAGTCAAAAGTCACGCTCAGTTGATCCAGACAATATTTACAAATCACGCTGGGGAGACAGCTCATCATTTGTCAGAGAGTAATTATGACTGACAGCACAACAGTCGAAGAATGTCTCTTCGTATGCCACGTATGCACAGACTTCGAGAGATCATCGCCGTCTATTATGTGATTTTTGAAATCTTCTTCAGCAAGACTCAGCCTTCGTCGAGTTGGCGTACCAAAAGGGTTTCTTGTCATTTAATGCGACTGACAAAGCAATCACTGTCAGAGATTTTGTGTCAGTTGAGACACGCCGAATCAAGACAGCTGGCAGTTCTATATCAAGTCTGTGTGTATTTATGATCTTTATCTCAAGTTTGCGTGGATTCTGAAGTTTTCTTCCTCAAGTTTGCGTGGATTTTGAAGTTCTTTGCCTCGAAGTCTGCGTGAATCCTGAAGCTTCCTGCCCCAAGTTTGCGTGGATTTTGAAGCTTTCTACACCGAGTTCGCGTGGATTTCGTCTTCAACAAGTCTGCATGAATTTCATCAAATTGGAGTACGTGGCAGCCATGCCACTGATCTCTCGCCTGCGTGTCCTGTAACTTGCACACGACTCATGCATGATTGCCATGTGTCCAACAATTACAGGCCACGTCCAGTAACTGCTCACAACCTTGCGTATGTTAAATCCTGCATGATTTTTAACTAAGCACAGGCTGTGAAGACAGTTATCTTTTCAGTTATTATTTTTGACTCTATAAATAGAGTTCTTTTTCTCATTCATTGTACAGATACATTGATATCTACTGTCAAAATTTTGAGAGCTTTTCTTCTTCGCATAGTCCAAGGGATAAAGCGATCGTCTTCTAGATCGGATTCCTACAGTTGTAATTTTCCCAGAAACACAACAAATAAAGAGAATTTCTTTATGGAAAACACTAGCGTGTCACCATGGACAGCACCAGTGGTACTTGTGGGGAAGAAGGATGGGTCATCCAGATTATGCATTGACTACAGAAAGCTTAACGCGGCAACAGTGAAGAACAAGTACCCATTATCCAGGATCGATGACTTATTTGATCAGTTGAGCAAAGCTAGAGTCTTCTCCAAGATAGATCTTCGTTCAGGGTACCATCAGGTGAGGGTTCGGAAGGAAGATATTCCCAAGACAGCATTCAGGTCGAAGTATGGGCACTATGAGTTCTTAGTAATGCCGTTTGGATTGACCAATGCTCCAGCAATATTCATGGATTTGATGAATCGCATCTTTATGTCGTACTTAGACTAGTTTGTCGTTGTGTTTCTTGACGATATTTTCGTATATTCTGCTAGTGAAGAGGAGCATGAAGACCACCTCAGGACAGTGTTGCAGGTTCTGAGAGAGAACCAGTTGTATGCCAAGCTCAGCAAGTGTGAGTTTTGGTCGGATCATATTTTATTTTTAGGTCACATCATATCAGGAGCTGGAGTAGCAGTAGATCCCAAGAAGATAGAGGCAGTAGAGAATTGGCCAGTACCCAAGACCGTAGCAGATGTGCGGAGCTTCTTGGGATTGGCAGGATATTACAGAAGGTTTGTGTCAGACTTTGCAAGGCTTTCAGCACCCATGACCCGCTTGACCCGGAAGGATGTACCATTTGTTTGGTCAGCAGAATGTCAGGCATCATTCGAGACTTTGAAGCAGAAGTTGATATCAGCACCTATTCTTACATTGCCAGTTGGACCCGGAGGTTTTACAGTATATTGTGATGCGTCAGGTAAGGGACTTGGATGTGTCCTTATGCAGCATGGGAAGGTGATAACATATACATCTAGGCAGCTTCGGGACCACGAGAAGAATTACCTAACTCACGATTTAGAGTTAGCGGCAGTAGTGTTTGCTCTGAAGCTATGGAGGCATTACCTATATGGTGACCGGGTGGAGATGTACACAGATCATAAAAGTCTGAAGTACATCTTTACTCAGAAGGAGCTGAATATGAGGCAGAGAAGATGGTTGGAGTTGATCAAGGATTATGACGTGGAGCTTCAGTATCACCCAGGCAAGGCTAATGTAGTAGCAGACGCTCTTAGCAGGAGAGACGGCACATTTATGTTGACAACGCAGAAGCACATTTTAGAAGACCTTCAGGAGATGGGCATCGAAGTTATACTTCCTAGTGATGTAGGAGTTCTAACAAGTCTGCAATTTCAATCTGACTTAGTAGACAGGATCAAGGCAGCTCAGGCACAAGACCCAAGGATTCAGAAGCTTAGGGCAGAATGTGAGTCAGGACTCAGAAAAGAGATGAGAATTCATGAAGATGGTACACTTAGGTTTGGATCACGTCTATGTGTGCCTAGTGGAGATATCAGACAGGAGGTTATGGCAGAAGCTCACAGTTCTCAGTATTCTATTCACCCTGGAGGGACCAAGATGTACCAAGATATCAAGCAGTATTTCTGGTGGAACGGAATGAAGAGGGAGATAGCTAGATTTGTTTCCCGTTGCTTGGTATGTCAGCAAGTGAAGGCAGAACAGCAGAGGCCAGCTGGGTTATTGCAACCGCTTCCTATTCCGAAATAGAAATGGGAGCATATTACAATAGACTTTGTAACCGGTTTACCGAGATCACCAAGTGGTAAGGACGCTATTTGGGTGATAGTGGACCGGCTTACGAAGGTAGCACACTTTCTTCCTTTCAGAGTAGGGCAATCTACAGAAAAGTTGGCAGAGTTATATATGCAACAGATAGTCAGGCAGCATGGCGTCCCTGTCAGTATTGTGTCGGATCGAGATACCCGCTTTACATCACACTTCTGGAAGAGTTTACATCATAGTCTGGGTACCAAGTTAAGATTTAGCACGGCATACCATCCGCAGACGGATGGGCAATCAGAAAGGACGATTCAGACTTTAGAGGATATGTTGCGAGCTTGCACCCTAGATTTTGGAGGGTCTTGGGAGAGTCACCTGCACTTGGTCGAGTTCTTATACAACAATAGTTATCAGGCCAGTATCCAGATGGTGCCATTCGAAGCACTATATGGTAAGAAGTGCAGGTCGCCGCTTGCATGGGATGATATCGGAGAGAGGAAGATGTTAGGCCCAGAAATGATTATTCAGATGGTTGAATTGGTTAAGGGAATTAGAGAGCGACTTCGAGTTGTGCAGGATGCTGAGCATCGTCATTGGGCGGACCAGCATCGTAGGCCGTTAGAATTCTCTGTTGGGGACCACGTATTCTTGCGAATCTCACCTACTCGTGGGGTCATTAGATTTGGCGTTCGCGGGAAATTGAGTCCGTGGTACGTGGGCCCATTTGTTATCCTTGATCGGATAGGCGATGTTGCTTATCGTTTATCCCTTCCGCCTTCATTACGAGAGGTGCATGACGTGTTTCATGTATCTCAATTACGTAGATATGTATCGGACCCAAGCCATATCCTCGATCACTCTGAGCTGGTTGTTGGTACCAACCTGTCTTACGAGGAACAGCCTGTGTCCATTTTGGACCGAAGAGAGAAGATACTCAAGAACCGAACAATTAGTCTTGTTCGTGTTGCTTGGGGTCATCACTCCTTGGGAGAGTCAACGTGGGAACGTGAGGATGATATCCGATCACGGTATCCACACCTGTTTGACTCACAAGGTATATCTTTTTCTATATACCTTGATTGCCCTGATTCTTCATGCTTATAGCTTTATGGGTAGAACTATTTGATATCGTAGATTAATGAATTTACATATATAGTACTCGCTTTTGATATGGTAAAATGATTGCTTGCTCACTAGAATTACTTGTATTAGTTTAGCCCGATGTTTCTATCCTGCTTGGATTTGAAATTCCGAGGATGGAATTTTTCTAAGGTGGGTAGAGATGTCACTCCCCGTTCCCGGAATGCGTATTTTTATACATGTACAGCTCATGTGTATTTATTTAGTATTTATCATGTATTATTCTGTATTTAAATTCCTTTAAATTTTCATGTTAATTAATTATCTGCTCTTTAAATTCCATGTTTATCTATTTTCTGCAATTTTATTTCTGCAATTTATTTCCTGTATTTTATTTCCTGCTTTAGTCTTAGTGGGTTTCGGCTTGGATGGATCTGTGCAACCCGGCCCATTAACTCCCACCTACCACCACCTTCCTATTTAAAGCTCTCCTCTCCATTCTCTCTCCTCATTACTCATCCTCACCATTACTTCTTCTTCCTCCTCTCATTACTCTCCACCCACCAGCAGTAGCAGTAGCAGTAGGCAAGTGCAAACTTGCTTCTTCTTCATCCATTTTTGTGGATCATTACTCTTCCTCTCATGATTCTGAGAGAGTTTAGTTCTTAGCATTTTGGATTTCTATGGCTGGTTTTTCCTAGATCTAAGTTGTTGTATTTCGGTTGTTCATGGGTTTGACCTCCCAACTTAGCGTGTTTTCTGGCCGGAAACTTCATCTTTTGGCTTAGGGACGAAGGCTGAGTCACGCACACATTCTTACGTGGCTGCGTGTATTTTTAGTCACGCACACGTTCTTGCGTGGCTGCGTATATTTTTAGTCACGCACACGTTCTTACGTGGCTGCGTGTATTTTTAGTCACGCACACATCCACGAGTCTGCGTGTATTTTTAGTCGCGCACACGTCTCCACGAGTCTGCGTGTATTTTTAGTCACGTACACATCTCCACGAGTCTGCGTGTATTTTTAGTCACGCACACATCCACGAGTCTGCGTGTATTTTTAGTCACGCACACGTCTCCACGAGTCTGCGTGTATTTTTAGTCACGCACACATCTCCACGAGTCTGCGTGTATTTTTAGTCACGCACACATCCACGAGTCTGCGTGTATTTTTAGTCACGTACACGTCTCCACGAGTCTGCGTGTATTTTTAGTCACGCACACATCCACGAGTCTGCGTGTATTTTTAGTCACGCACACATCCACGAGTCACGCACACATCCACGAGTCTGCGTGTATTTCTAGTCACGCAAACATCTTGTATGAGTGCGTGTATTTTTAGTCACGCTGTGCGTGCGTGTATCACTTTTCACGCTCACTGTTCACGCCCATTTTCCACGCTCACTCCAGCTAGACTTGGCGTGACTTCTTGATCTGGGAGTTTTATTTGTCCTAAAATTATTCATTTAATGATGGCATGATAATTCTTCTATTATATCCTTATGCCTTTTGCGTGAATTTCTTGATAAATCATGATATGTTAAAATGGATTCTTATGTGGAATGCGTCTTGTGTCCTGATTGACCCATGGATACCCAGTATGACTAGAACTTGACCTTGAGAGTTGTAGACTCGACCCATGCAATATCAAATAACTTTTATGCCTTGTCACCATTGATAATGATTATGACATGGACTAAATAATTGATCATGCGTTCCTAGTTAGAACTAAGAGACTGGCTAGTCGTCTTATTGAATTGAATGAATGAGACACGTTCATATAATGAACTATTGTACTCGATTAGCCAATCCCGAATATTGGCATACAGGCACATGCAGGCTTCAAATTATTTATTTATTTATTTATTTATTTATCTTACAAAAATAGCATGTGTACTTTATGGTCAAGGCATGATTACTCCGTGGTTAATTTGATTGTTGCATCACGATATGTAAGACCTACAACCTAGCCGCACGGGTATCGTTGTAGAGTTGTGCATATCGTACCCCGTACGAAAGTACTCATTGAATGACCATGATCTACGGCATGGAACTTCACTCAACATAGAGACCATTAAGTCAGATAAAATAACAATGGCATGGAGAGAATGGATTTCCGAGTTCTTACATGGCAGCCCCCTTGGGACTATTAAGTGCCCGACGGGCCGGCTGGTTCCCACAGATACTGTAAATCTGTCACACGGGCAGGGAACAGTATCTGCTTATATTATTGTACATGCTATAACGGCGGGCGTCCCGCTGGGACTCGTCTAACTACATGATTGGCGCAATTGATTGATTGGATAGACTAGCCTTGCTCGCACATAGTAAGAACTGAGGAATCCCTATTTGCATAATTCCAGGATAACTTGGGACTCACAATAGCAAGCCGTAGTAGTTGATTAGCCGTTCAAGATGATTTGTTTGTGTATTGTACCTACTCTGTTGCCTAACTGAGATGATCAAAATGTCAGGACATGACGGGCAAACTTCTGTCCTTGTTTGGTTGGGAGGTTGGTTCGAAGTATCGTGATGTAATGTGAATCCTAGTGGGAAGCAGAGATCTATTATTACATTTTCTTACTTACTGGTTTAGTCCTTCATATCGTCCTTCCTTGTGGTACTTGCTATTAGAGGTCTAACCTCTCTGGTTTTGCATGGCCAGATTTAGAGCCGGTCCCCGAGGATCCAGCTTACTTCTACCTCCAAGATGGTCAACACTAGAGGAATGATCGCAGGAGGACTCGAGTGGGTTTCTTTACTTCACCGCTCGTTTTGTCATTTACTTTATACTTAACCGTTTGGCACCGACATGTTGGTCGGATCGCCTTGTACTTACTTCCGCATAATTGTAACTAAAGTCAGACTGCAGCTGATATCAATTGTGTATACCTTGCTATACCATCTGGCTATGTTTTGTAAAGCCAGATCTCAAGAACATTTTGACTGAGCGTTTGGGACGCCTTACTGCTTTATCTTGCATGTTCTCTATTTCCTGTTTCTTGTTTGAATAATTGAGACAATTGATGCGAAATGACCATAGTGAGACTTTTATGTAGTATGCACCCCCTCGTCTGGTTAGACAGCATTGATCGTATTATACGGTATTCATCTACCCGTAATACGTAGCTGGCTGAGTCATTCCCCCGCTCTCCAGTATTCTGGTTCTGGGGCGTGACAGAGCTGCGCCCTTCGCTAAAAAGCGCTAGGCCAGGGCTGCACGCGCCAACTGCTACAGGGTCATCTTCTTCCTCTTGGCTGAGAGCAAGAACACCATGAGCCCTAGAACTTCTAAGGACCCTAAAATTCTCATCCTAAGCCCAAATTGGGACTTCTATAGGTCAAAATAGGGTAGAACAAAATTCTCTACAACATGGAACACTCAAAACTTGAAAATAATGAAGTTTGCTAGATCAAAACCAAGAAGATCCGAAAATGGTTAAAACTTAGATCTACAAAAATTAAAGCTTCAAAATGGAAAATTTCAAGTTCTAAAATAGTATAGAATGAGGAGAAGAACATATTTTGACAAATAATTTTGTAAGAAAATATTAACAACATTTATGGATCCATCTCTTGAGCAAGTTGGCACTTGCCTTGGTTGGTGGAGGAAATAAATGAGAGGAAATAAATGAGAGGAGAGAGAATGAGATGAGTTATTATATAGAATCTTGAACCCATAGGTTCATGATGAACCAAAGGGTTCATGATGAACCATTGGTGAACCAAGAATAGGTTACCTAAATGAGCCAAAACTGTAGGCCCAAATGCAGAAAATAAATTACGAAATAATATTTTGTCGAATATTTTTGGGAAATGCATGAAGAAATATAGCATAATAAATATCGTATAAATACAAGATAAATACAATTTATCGGTTTACGTATTAAAATACGTATTCCAGGATCGGGGAGTGACATCTCTACCCTTCTTAGAAAAATTTCGTCCTCGGAATTCCAGCCAAGACAGGATAGTGAAATCAGGGCAAGCAAGGCACAATCATATACAAGTTAACTATCATAGCAGTTATTATCATACATCACAAAGTGCAAAACAAGCAGGTGCAGATAAGCATGGAATCGTGTCAATAAGGCGTAAAAATATACCTCATTAGTCAAACAAGTGCGGATACCGAGATCTGATCTCGTCCTCGCGCTCCCAGGTTGACTCTCCCGAAGAGTGATGGTTCCAAGAAACACGGACAAGGCTTATCGTCCGATTCTTGAGTACCTTCTCTCGTCGGTCCAAAATAGACACGGGTTGTTCCTCGTAAGTTAGGTCGGTACCAACGACTAACTCAGAATGATCGAGGACATGACTCGGATCCGGGACATACCCACGTAATTGGGACACATGAAACACATCATGTATGCCAGTTAATGAAGGCGGAAGGGCAAGTCGATAAGCCACATCGCCTACCCGAGCGAGAATCTTAAAAGGACCAACGTATCTTGGACTAAGCTTTCCTCGGGTTCCAAATCTGATGATACCCCGAGTAGGCAAAATTCGCAGAAACACTTGGTCGCCAACTCTGAACTCTAGAGGCCTACGATGCTGATCTGCCCAATGACGATGTCGGTCTTGTGCAACTCGAAGGCGCTCTCTGACCAACTTAACTATCTCCACAGTCTGCGTGATCATCTCTGGCCCCAACAACTTCCGTTCTCCGACGTCGTCCCATGCCAAAGGGGACCTGCACTTCCTTCCGTACAATGCTTCGAACGGGGCCATCTGAATGCTAGCCTGATAGCTGTTGTTATAGGAGAACTCCACTAGATGAAGGTGATCCTCCCAAGATCCGCCAAAATCTAAGGTACACGCCTGTAGCATATCTTCTAATGTCTGAATGGTTCTTTCTTATTGCCCGTCAGTTTGTGGATGATAAGCAGTACTGAATCTTAACTTGGTTCCCAAACTCTGGTGTAAGCTCCGCCAAAAATGGGAAGTAAACCGCGTATTCCGATCTGATACTATATTAACTGGAACACCGTGCTGCCTTACTATATGCTTCATGTATATTTCTGCTAGCTGCTCAGTAGTCTGTCCAACTCGGAAGGGAAGGAAATGAGCGACCTTCGTGAGTCGATCTACTATTACCCAGACTGCATTCTTGCCAGCCGGGGATCTAGGTAAACCGGTCACAAAATCCATCGTGATGTGCTCCCATTTCCATTCTGGGATAGGAAGCGGCTGTAGCAATCCTGCTGGTCTCTGCTGCTCGGCTTTCACCTGCTGACATACTAGACACTTGGATACAAATCTCGCTATCTCTCTTTTTATGCCATTCCACCAAAAGTACTGCCTGATATCTCGGTACATCTTCATTCCTCCTGGATGAATGGAGTAAATAGAACTATGAGCTTCGGACATAACTTCTTGCCGAAGGTCTCCACTCGGTACACAGAGTCTGTTTCCAAACCTGAACGTACCATCTTCATGAATCACTAACTCCTTCCTACGGCCTGATTCACACTCCGATCGCAATTTTTGAATCTATGGATCTCCTGCTTGTGCTGCCCTTATCCTCTCTACTAAGGTTGACTGAATCTGTATACTGGTCATTCTTCCTATATCCCTTGGCAAAACTACTTCGATTCCTATACTCTGAAGGTCTTCTAGAATATGCTTCTGCGAGATCAAGATAAAGGCACTGTCTCTTCGACTCAGTACATCTGCAACTATATTTGCCTTGCCTGGATGATACTGAAGATCTAAATCAAAATCCTTCAGCAGTTCTAACCATCTTCTTTGCCTCATGTTCAAATCTCGTTGCGTGAATACGTATTTCAAACTCTTATGATCAGTGTAGATCTCTACCTGATCCCCGTATAAATAATGCCTCCACAACTTGAGTGAAAATACCACAGCTGCTAACTCCAAATCATGAGTCGGGTAATTCTTCTCATGGTCTCGAAGCTGCCGAGACGCATATGCTATCACCTTTCCGTGCTGCATCAATACACATCCTAGACCCTTCCCTGATGCGTCACAATATACTGTAAAGCCTTCCCGCTCCTACTGGAAGCGTCAAGATCAGGGCTGAGATCAATCTCTTCTTCAATTCTTCAAATGATGCCTGACAGCTAGCTGACCAAACAAACTCTACGTCCTTGTGCGTCAAACGCATTAAGGGTGCAGAGATCCTGGCAAAGTCCGCCACGAACCTTCTGTAGTAACCAGCTAATCCTAAGAAACTTCGCACTTCTGCAACCGTTCTCGGGACCGGCCAATGCTCTACGGCCTCAATCTTCTTCGGATCCACTGACACTCCTGCCCCAGAAATTACATGTCCCAGGAACGAAATGTGGTCTAACCAGAATTCACACTTGTCGAGCTTCGCATAAAGTTGATGCTCCCTCAATGTCTGCAAGACAGTCCTAAGATGTTTCTCATGCTCCTCTTCACTGCTGGAATAGACAAAGATGTCATCTATGAACACCACCACAAATTTATCCAAATACGACAGAAAGATGCGGTTCATTAAATCTATGAATACTGCGGGGGCGTTGGTTAGTCCAAAGGGCATTACTAAAAACTCATAATGCCCATATCTAGATCTGAATGTTGTCTTCGGTATGTCTTGCTCCCGGACCCTTACTTGATAGTATCTCGACCGAAGATCGATCTTGGAAAAGACGCTGGCCTTGTTCAACTGTTCAAACAGGTCATCAATCCTTGGTAGCGGGTACTTATTCTTTATTGTTACTGCATTCAGCTTGCGGCAGTCGATGCACATCCTCGTCGACCCATCCTTCTTGGGAACTAGAATCACTGGCGCGGCCCAGGGCGATTTACTGTCTCGGATGAATCCCTTAGACTTCAACTCTTCCTCATGTTGATACAACTTATCCTATTCTGACGGCGACATTCTGTAAACTCTATCTGCAATAGGCCTCGTTCCAGGGTTCAACTCAATGCTAAATTCTACCTCTCTGACTGGGGGTATCCCTGGGAGCTCATCAGGGAAGACGTCGAGAAAATCTTCGACCACTCTCGGAATCTGTCCTGGCTCTGACACTGCTGCTGAGATGACGCCTCTGGCCTGATTCTTCAAGGTTCGAGTAAAGATGAACTGTTCCATCCCAGAAACGCTAAATATGACCCTACCTCCTCTACAATCAATTGTCGCATGACTGTCTCTCAACCAGTCCATGCCAAGAACAACGTTAAAATTCCCCATAGGGAATTCAAACAATGATGCGGGCAGTAAATGCCCACACACCTCTACCGGACATGAAAAGCGCACTCTGCTAACTTCTACGAGCCCATTGCCGGTGAGTATATCCATCCTCTCCGGCAATGCCTCAAACTCTAATCCAATCCGTGTAGCATATTGTGCAGAGATGAATGAATGAGTAGCGCCTGAATCAAATAATGCTACAGCGAGAAATGAGGTGACGAGAATTTTACCTGCCACCACGTCACTAGACGCTAGAGCCTCTTCCAAGGATAATGTGAGAGCCTGGCCCTGGCCCCGCAGAGCCCCTTGTTGCGGCCTTCCTCGACCATGTTGTTGCTGCCCCTGAGGGCCTCCGGCTTCCTGTGCTTGGCGAAACATCTGAGCCTGCGTTGGTAGACGCTGGGCTAGGGGCCTCACTGCTAATACTGGCCCTCCACTCGAGGTTGCCACCGGAGCTGGCAACGCTGGAAACTGCTGAGCTGGCCCTCCTGGCCTCTGCATCATAGGACAAGTGGAAATACGGTGGTCTGAACTACCACACCTCAAGCATAAGCCATTTGCTGACCGACACACCTCCCTCGTGTGCCCTGCCTTCCCACAGAATGTACAGCCCTGGGGTGCTCCCTGACGCTGCTGTTGGTTCCTCGGCTGCTGATGCCGAACTGGCGCTGTATTAGTTGACACAGTCGTCCTCCGCGGCGCTCCTGCATCATGAATACGTACACCGGGTGCTGGTGCCGATGTTCGCTGCATTACTCCTCCTCCAACCTGGGAATGAGATCTCTTCTGACCCCCTGTCCTCGATGCCAACCTCTGCTGGGTAAGCTCGTGCCTCCGAGCGGCCGTCAAAACAGTGTCAAATGTCTGGTAGTCGTGTCCCTCCACAAGCTGTAATAGTTCCAAATGAAGTCCCTGCTGGAACCTCATAGCTTTCTCTGGCTCCGTTGCCACCATTGCTGGTGCGAAACGACACAATCTGCAGAACTCTGCTGCATACCCATCTACGGTCTTGCCTGCTTGCTTGAGACTAATAAACTTCTGTTGGAGCTCATATCGAGCTACTACGCCAAAATACTTGGCCTTGAATCTTTCACTTGTAGAAGCATGGAATTTCACAACCAGAAAGTCCATGTGCCAGGCATTATATGCGCCAGAACTCAGACAGCTAATCGAATAAGCCATAGACATTCGAAGAAGGACTTTTGATTTCATATATATAAAAGTCTATTACATGTCTAGAAAAGATGGTACAAAGGAGAATTTCCACAAAGGAAGGATCCTAGTCTACAGCCAGCAACCACCATGCGCCTTCCAGATAGGCGCAGCAACCACCATACGCCTTCCGATAGGCGCAGCAGTCACCATGCGCTGTCAGCCAGGCGCAGCAGATGTCATGCGCCTCCAGCCAGGCGCATCCTACCATCTCTTCAGCAGCTCAGTTATGTGCATCCAGCTCAGTTATGTGCATCCCTTCAGCAGCTCAGTTATGTGCAACTCTTCCAACCAGGCTCACCTGGCCGAGCAGAGCCCAGTTATGTGCCGCTCTTCCAGCCAGGCTCGCCTGATAAGTGCTTCGCCAAGCAAAGCATTTAACCCTCTGGCTGGAACCAAGGAAGAGAAGAGCACCGCAAATGCTGTGGCCAGGGGAGGCTTCGAAAGAGCCTCCAAAGACCAAGGAAGACCGTGATCGAAATCATGGCACAAGGAGCTTTCAACACAATCAAAGTGGGCGGCGCCCACTTTGACAAGGAAGAGAGAGCCTAGCACCGCCATTCCGATCTACGGCTCTTCCGGAATAACGGAGACGAGGCCCGAACATCCTTATCTTTGGATGCAACAGGCACCTTCCGCCTGCCTCAGAAGCCCTCGACTCCGTCTTTTGGATGTAACAGTCACCTTCAAGAGCATCGAAGACAACACGACGTCTCATCTTCACCCTCGGAAGCACTTCGTCAACAGAATGCACCCACATATCCAAGTTCATGTTGGAAGTACGTGAGGGAATGAGGAGCAAACCTTCTCTCCATGCCACTATTTATAGGCCGGGCAAATCAAACCCACGCGCCAAGTGGATGACTCTCCGAATTCTGTGCAATGAATTTGCATTAAATGGATGAACCGGACGCCTCGAATTCAGCCAAACGGCTATGAGCGAGACAGCCGCGTCATTAAAGGACATGTCGGATGCGCCAGCCAAACAGCGCATCACACGGACGCTGCCCTCCTGCATCAGGCGCATCACACATGACACGCCCTATAGTACCTGACGCATCACAGAGGATGCGCCCTCACATCTCCATGCCAAGTGGAACACCAACCAATGTGCCCACTCCGCTGTCCATCGAACGTCACAAACATTAAATGCTGAACTGACACCAGAGTTGGCAGCACGCTTCCCAAAGTCTGAACAGTTGACAGCTTTTTAGAGAACGAAGCGTCGGCAACGTCAGCATCATCATGACTCTATCCCGACGGCTACTGCCACGTGGCCACCCGCATGCGCCTCTACGGCCATGCGTCCAAATTCCGCATGCGCCTCTACGGCCATGCGTCTAAACCAGCATGCGCCTCAAAAGCCATGCGCCTCAGACCCTTCACTGATCCCTAAAGACAGAAGAAGAGTCTCCAGTTGAAGCTTTGCATGCGCCTCAAAAGCCATGCGCCCCAGACTGATCTCTGATCCCGAAAGACAGAAGGAAAGTCACCTGCATGCGCCTCAAAAGCCATGCGCCCTAAATGGTTTGTAACTCCTAAAGGTTATGAGCCGCAGCCTCCTCCTTGCGCCCAGATCCAAGGCGTAGCTCACCAGATCACTGTCCCCCCAAATCCGAGATCTTCGAGCCATGGGTCGATGACACGTGTCCTTTGACTCAACTCGTCCAAGATTTCAGCAACAGAAAGATCTTCTCCTCTGCTACGTGCCGGCTCACAACAGCAGTATGAAGAGTTCTCCCCCTCAATCAGGGCGCATCATCTACATGGCATCCCCACACACCTGGCGCACCCTACATGCGCGCATGAGCAGCCAGCCTGCAAAACTATAAATAGAGGGATCTTCTCTTCACACACATACAGAATCTACAACGAACATACAAGGAATCATCAGAGAGGCAGATACAGACACTCAACGTCTTCCTCCTCTCAACAAGCTCCAGCACCCAGAGCAATCCACGCCTTCAGAGAACCGATAACCGTCGTCAGCCGGTCAACGGAGTCAATGCATTACCACTCGCTCCATTGGCACTAAGGACCCAGCTTAAACAAAAGTGTACTCCTAGGACTACATCTAAGTCCTACATTGTAACACTGTTCTGTTTGTATTAAAGTTTTCAATCAAACAATTTTAATGGCAAACAAGCTGGCGACTCTGCTGGGGACTTCTTTCTCCTCTTCCAAGAAAGTCGTGTCACAGGCCGACGACGTGAAGGTGGGCTCCTCCCACAAGACGCTGGTCGTGCGCCTCAATCAACAGGCGTACGAGGAGTTCATTTCTGAAGGAAGTGCGAGTCCTTCGAAGCGGCTACCAAAGCCGAAGAAGATCCTGTACGGCCTGGGTGCGCAAAGTCGACGCCTCGGGCACCACCACTGAAGGGGATGCAGCAATACAGCCTTCCCTTCCTGCTGACGTTCTCAGCAACCAAGGTACGCCTGCCGATGCAGCAGCATCTCTTGGGGAAGCGTGCGGCCGACCACGTTCCCCAGCTATCTCCCTCTCAGGCGAGGAAGATACGTCGACGGAGCAGGGGCGCAGCCAATGCCTCGCGCATCACCTCTGATGCGCCACAAAAAGCCTCTGTCTTTGACAGACTCACTCGCTGTAATGGCGAGGAGAATTTGGATGCTGAGTACTATGCGCCCCAGCGGGCTGGTACGAAGAAATCTAAGGCGGCACGGGCCATGCGCCACAAACGTGCTATGCCAGCAGTCGGCCAGAGGCACGCGCTCGTCATCACACGCGCTGCCGATGGCAAGCTGTACAAGGTTGACTCAAGTGCTTCTGCACCAACAACGAGTCGATCTTCAAAGCCCTCATCTCGCTTGGGTGCATCTACTGCGTGCACAACCAAGTCGAGAGAGGCAAATTCAGTGGTCTTGAACTCCCGCGCCTCCTCTGGTTGTGCGTTTGAGGTCCGTTCAAGTCACTTCAAATGTTGTGGTTCCTCCACTACTGATCGTGATGCCTGCTTGGTATTAGATCAGGGGGCGCAGCAATCACCTGACCACCCCGGCAGTTTGGCCTTGCCATACGTCTGAAGGGGGTATGAAGGCACCACTCTCCTCCAACTGACCTGCGCAACGTGATCACTCACAAGCGTCGGTCAGGAGAGTCGACCAACAAGCACGATGCGCCTCTTACGGGGCATACTTGTGCGGTGGTCACCATCAACTGCTGTTGCAAGGCGGCAGCTCCACCAATGACAGTCGGTCTTCCAACGACTGCAATCATCGACACCTCTCCGACGTCGCCTTGGGACGAAGGTGTCAGCTGAAGAGGAGCCAAAGGTCGCTTCATGTAACGTGGTCTCCAAACTCCTCATCAATCCGGAAGACGACTGCCAATTCCTCGTCTTCATCCAAAAGCCAGCCGAGGAAAACCAAGGCAGCTGTCTCGACCTCTGGAGTGTTTGAATGGCACTCGGTCGAGGAAGAAGTCCTTGGAGGAAGCTGGGGGTAGCCAGACCCTTGTTGAGCCTCCTTCTGAAGACGAAGATGTCCAAAGCACAGCTGCGGCGGATCTTCATCATCAAGGCGAGATTACTCTCCCTGAAGCCCCTCAAAATGAGGATGTCCTCCAGGACACTGCCGGGGGTAGTTCTGGAAACGAAAAGGTCCTTCAAGACGGAGCTGAGGGCAAGCAGACCCTTGCAGATGTACCTATTGAAGATGAACTCCAGAATGCGGCTGGGGGTGGCCGAACACCAGGAGAAGTGACTCCCCCGTATGAGAGTGAGGCCGAAAGCGAAGCCTCAACCAATCCATCCACTCCTGGCCGTGTCAGGATAGTATACATGGCTGGGGATGATGTCGAGTCTGATGCGCCGTCACAGGACATAGTCCAGCGCATAGACTCATTGGAGGGAGGACTCAAAACCCTCTCTGCCTCAATGTAAGCACTGACTCAAGCAGTGTTTGAGATACGGTCGGCCTTGATCAGGACACCTTCAACTGGTCCTGACCCAGGAGCTAATTGGGAGTCGAGTGTGCCCCTCCAACGGGCGCCCTCGGATACAGAAGCACCTCGGACCTCGGAGCCCTCAAACGTTCCAATCCAGATGGTACCTCCTTCCCCGACTCCTAGCTCTACGGAGGATGTGGTCGAAATGATCAAAGACCTACGGGAGCGCTTCGAGTCCAAGAACAGGCAAGAAGAACGCCAGAAGATGGGTATTCCCCAGCCTTATCCCCTCGAGTGGAACAAGGTGGTTTATCCCCCAAAGTATAAGCCGCAAACACTCACCCCATACGACGGGAAGGACTCTCCGCGACGGTACCTGACGTACTTCCAGTCACAGACAGGGCATCTTCCGAAGGAGGATGCGCTCCTCACTAGCATCTTCGTCGGGGCCCTGAAAGGAGTGGCGTATGACTGGTACTGCAGCCTCCCCGACAATTCCATATCGTCCTTCGACGACCTGACGCGCCTCTTCCTCGACCGCTTCTACGACGGCGGGAAGGACATGACGATAGCGTCTCTCATAGAGATACGTCAGAAGGAGAAGGAAACGGTTCGGGCGTTCATCGAACGCTTCCGACAGGCCTGCTTCAGGTTACCTCCAGGCATGCCAGAACATGCGCTCCTCTCCGCTTGCAGCATGAACATGTTGCCTGCAGTAAAGCTCTGGCTCAACTCTACTCCCCCTCCTGACTGGAGCTCCCTGATCATCGAAGCTGAAGCTGCAGAAAAGAAGGCGGCCAATGCACGTCTTCTGGGTGTCAGCTTTCCCGCCTTTGACGATAAGGGGAAAAAGTCCGCAGCTAACAGCTCCGGACGAGAAGCAAAGGGGAAACAGGCATTAACTGTTAATGTCTCAAAAGGCGCATCTGCGCCTACTCAGAAGCCTCCACTGGCACCAAGACCCAAGGAGGTTTATTCATTCAATGATGATGACACCCTGCAACTTTTTGAGATACTGAAGCAGGGTGACAAGATCAAGCTACCGGACCCAAAGCGGCCCGATGAAGTTAGGGAAAGTGGACAACCCAAGGTACTGTCACTACCATCGGTTTGTCGGACACCCGACCAAGGACTGCTACGTCCTCAAGAATTACATCCAGCGCATGATCAATGCGAATGTAATCTCCGTCGACTATGAAGAGAAGACGGTGTCGGCCAATCTGGTTTCGCTTCAGTTCGACACCTTGCCGCCAACTACCACACAAGATGGCGTCGTCCCCATCCCTAAGGCGACAATGGAGGTGGTAAACTTACCACCTACTCGTGACAATGTGAGTGGACTCACCCCGCTCACCACATCTCGAGGAGAGGTCCTCTGGGTTCACCCCGACCTCGTCTCCGAGGTGACTCAATCGGAGGTACGCCCTACCTCCAAATCAAAAGGCAGGAAGATCAAGTCTTGCCGCACAGTCTCTTCTTCAACAGAAGAGGCACTTCCAGTGCAAACACGTGCACAACAGAGCTCCCAATCCGGCGAAGCCGCCGCCGAGGTGGTGCCTCCTAGCACCATCCCTGAAGAGGGTCCATCTAAGCCCTCAGCAGCCAATAAGCAGAAGCAGGTGGAGGCCCGTTTTGACAGACCTCTACGGAAGGAGAATGCTTCGGGGCTGTCCAAGCCTCACAACTTCGACATTCTGGCACAATTAGCCAGTACACCTGCGCGCCTGTCTTTGTTCGACCTCCTGCGTCTTTCTAAAGATTTCTGAGAAGCTGTCTGCGAAGCTCTGAAGGACGCTGAATCCTTTCTCAGTCAGGTCAAGCAGCCTGAAGACCTCCCAACTACTTGTGCGCACTGTCATTGTGCGGATGAAGTTATCCCAAACATAACTTTCATCCAACAAGACATGCTGCTCAAGCATCACCGACATAACCGACCGCTATATTATACAGGGTACATTGGCTCGGTCAAGGTGAGCCGGATTCAGATCGATCCTGGGTCTTCCCTAAGCATCATTCCGAAGGCGCTGCTATCAAAGCTGGGGATCCCGATGTACCGGCTGGCGCCCTCCAATACAACCATTAGTGGCTTCAATGCTAGCAAGAGCGAGCCATTGGGCAAGATCCGACTGAAGTGTCACATTGGCAACCTCAAAACTGAGGTGACTTGTTATGTAGTAGATGTCGAGGTCAACTACAACATCCTGCTCGGTCGATCATGGCTGCATGAGTACATGGTGGTGCCCTCCATGCTCCACCAGTGCATGAAGTATGTATCCACCAATGGCATCATCCGGACGGAGTTTGCAGACATTGATCCTTTCAAAGGGATTGAAGCCTACTTCACCGATTCCGACTTGTACAAGCCCATTGACGAGGAGGAAGCCAACGACGCTGATGATGAGGCAGAGACGGCAACAGAGCCAGACATGGAGCCTGAGACGACTCCCGACGCCCCCTTGAAAATCCGACTGAAGGGGAAACCACCCCAGAAGGCGCCTCCAATGAGCATCAAGCTATCAGGGAAAGCGCCGGCTCGCGAAGCACCCCTGAAGATACGCCTCAAGGGAAAGCCACCTCAAACATCGGCTCCCCTGGTGGCAAAATTACAAAGGAAAGCACCACCCACCGGAGGCGTAGCCGAGGCGCCTCTCAAGGTGCGTCTCAAGGGCAAGCCGCCGCAGTCATCCAAGGTGTCAGAGAAGGCTCATATAACCCTCTCGGACCCCAAAGCTGTGTTGGACTCTCCTAGTCCGCCCCCAGTTCTTACAGACGAGGAGCTTGGTGATTACATCTCGGCTGACGTAGAGGCACCCTCCTTTGACAATGTAATCCCACGGGATAAGATCTCGTATTTTATCAATAATAGAGTGTCTTTTAATTATTCTTGTCTTCCACACTGGAATGCCATGTATACATTAGACAACGCTCTACGGTCGTTGCAAACACAAATAACGACCGTCCACCATAATCGAATAGTCCCGTCTCAAGGAGTCTTCATAGTCCCTCCACGAAGCCGAGACCAAGGCACCATCATCTCGGGCAAAGTCGAGCGTCATCGGGACCTCCTGTCAATCGAGCCCGAACCTGATACCGGCAGAGTACAAGTCTATCGGTACACGGATGCGGCAAAGCACATCATCCAAAAGATGGGCTACGACCTGAAAAGCAACAAAGGCTTAAACTACGGCAAGGGTCGGCATCTCCCTGTCCGGCTTTCGATGCCCAATAGAAAGCCACAGGACTATTATAATCGGACTGGACGAGGGTTAGGCTATGTCACGCCGCCATCAACCCCAGAGAGTTCAGATGCAGAAGACATAGAACATTCCCATTCGTCCGAAGCATCGACTTGGGATTCCGATACCAGTATCGGATCAGTCTTCAGGAAAGTGCTGTCAGCTAACATAACGTCAGCACAACCTCAAAAAGGTGAAGGCGAAGACCAAGCGCCAGAACCCTTCGAAGAAGAACCCTGGGCCCAACGCCTAGGTGAACAATGGGAATCTCGTTTTGAGCTTCGTGAACCTCCCACCGAAGACGAAGTCGAGCAGATCGACCTCGGGGAGGGGTCTTCTTCCAAACCCATCTTCATCAGTAAAAGCCTGGAAGGAGAAGATCGAGAATCTTTAATCCAACTGGCTAAAGAGTATATCGACGTCTTCGCCTGGAGCTATGAAGACATGCCGGGACTCGATCCACAGATCGCAATGCATAGGTTGAACATCTTACCTGATGCCAAACCTATCAAACAACAGCAGCGACGCTTCCGTCCGGACATCATGAATGCCATCGATCAGGAGGTTGACAAGCTCTTGACTAGCGGCTTCATCCGTGAGGAACAACACCCGGATTGGGTAGCCAACATCGTTCCTGTCACCAAGAAGAACGGGAAGATACGAGTCTGTATCGACTTCAGGGATCTCAACTCTGCTTGCCCGAAGGACGAATTCCTGCTTCTAATCACTGATGTGATGATCGACAACACATGTGGCTTTGAGCGCATGTCCTTTATGGACGGGTATTCATGCTACAATCAAATCAAGATGTTCCCCGATGACGCAAAACACACGTCATTCAGGACTCCAAAGGGTATTTTCTGCTACATAGTAATGCCCTTCGGCTTGAAGAACGCCGGTGCGACATACCAGCGAGCTATGAGCACCATCTTCCGTCAACATCTTCGCAAGACAGTCGAATGCTATGTTGACGACATCGCAGTCAAGAGCCGCCTCAAAAGAGATCACCTACAGGACCTGAAGACGGTCTTCGATCTCATGTGGGCGCATCAACTCAAAATGAACCCCGCTAAATCCTTTCTGGGGGTTTCTAGCGGCAAATTCTTGGGCTTCGTCATCACAGCGAAAGGCATTCATGTTGATCCTGAGAAGACCAAAGCCATCCTCAACATGGACCCTCCGAAGAACCTTCGAGGCCTACAGGGACATCTGGCATATATCCGGAGGTTCATAGCAAATCTTTCCGGTAAGTGTCAACCCTTCACTCAGCTCATAAGAAGGGAGTCTCTTATGTCTGGACAGAGGAGTGCCAGAAGGCTTTCGACGACATCAAAGCCTACTTGACGAGCCCACCAGTCCTGGTAGCGCCAGTCACCGGCAAACCATTTCTCCTCTACATCCGTGCCATGGATCATTCTCTTGGCGCTCTGCTGGCTCAAAATAGCGATACAGGCTACGAGCAAGCAATCTACTACCTCAGTCGAACACTCATCGGGGCCGAACACCGGTACAACCCCGTCGAAAAGGAGTGCTTGGCTTTGGTGTTTGCCATCCAGAAGACTCGTCATTATGTCTCGGGTCAGACAATTCATGTCATTTCCCGAGTCAATCCGCTCAGAGTCCTCATGACGAAGCCAGGATCATTGAACTCCCGGCTGGCTACATGGACGATCTTGCTAACACCGTACAACATGGTGTTTGTGCCCCAAAAAGCTGTTAAGGGTCAAGCTCTGGCCGACTTTTTAGCTGCACACCCCATCCCAGAATCCTCAAAACTCTATGAAGATATCCCGGATGAGGTCCAAGAATCCAACGTCACCGAAGGAAGCTCCGTTTGGCGGATGTTCTTCGACGGCGCTTCGAGAACAGGCCCCAAAGGCCAAATTATCGCAGGAGTGGGGGTAGTCTTAGTCTCCCCCGATCAGCTGGTCATCCAACGTGCGTACTCTCTTTCGAAGCCGTGCTCCAACAATATTGCCGAGTACAACGCACTCGTCATGGGACTCCAGCTCGCACAACAGCTGGGGGTCGACCATCTGGAAGCTTACGGCGACTCAAAACTCGTCGTAAACCAAGTTCGGGGACAATACGAAGTTCGCCATGAAGATTTAATCCCTTATCATGAAGTCGCATTGAACATCATTTCAACCTTCACCGGGTTCTTCATTGAACATGTCCCCCGTTTACAAAACTTGGAGGCCGATGCTCTGGCCGGCCTCGCAGCCTCATTAGCAGCGCCCTTTGGGACTCAACACTATATCACGGTAACAGGACGAGATCTGATTTGTCCCAGAAATAACCTGTGCTTGCAAGTGGCTCACGCCATGTCGACAAACACTGGTGTTAATGTCCGAGACTGGAGGTTCCCGTTCATCGACTTCGCTGTCTACGGAATCCTTCCAGAGGACCCGAAGGAAGCCGTCTCAGTCAGGAGACGCTCTCTTCGATTCTACTACGATACGGCTACCAAAACGCTGTACCGACGCTCCTTCGATGGGCTCCTCCTTCGATGCCTGTCCGACGAAGAAGCAGCCGAAGCTCTTCAAGAAGCTCATGACGGAACTTGTGGAGCTCATCAACCCGGTCCTAAGTTGCAAGATCGACTGCGACGTATGGGCTACTACTGGCCAACCATGGTTGCCGATGCTGTCGAATATGCCAAGAAGTGCCACGCGTGCCAACTTCATGCAGACTTCATACATACACCATCGGAGCCGCTACATCCTACAGTCGCCTCCTGGCCCTTCGAAGCCTGGGGCATGGACATTGTAGGGCCAATCACCCCTCCTTCATCGAGAGGACACCGTTTCATCCTGGCCATCACCGACTACTTCTCCAAATGGGCGGAAGCAGTTCCACTAGCAGAAGTAAAAAGCTCCAGGGTGGTCAGCTTTATCAAACACCATGTCATTTACCGTTTCGGGGTACCCCGGTGGATCATCCATGACAATGGTCCTCAGTTTATCAGCCACATTTTCAGCAGGCTCTGTGACAAGAATCGTATTCAGAACGTGGCCTCAACCGCCTACAATCCGACAGCAAACGGATTAGCTGAGGCATTCAACAAAACTATCGTTAGGCTGCTCAAAAAGGTCGTGTCATCCAACAAACGCGACTGGGACGAAAAGCTTGGCGAATGCCTTTGGGCCTACCGCACAACGGTACGGACCCCAACAGGCAATACTCCATTCTCCCTGGTCTACGGGAGCGAAGCAGTACTGTCTCTTGAGATACAGATACCTTCGCTCCGCGTAGCAATCACAAACGAACTCACAGAAGAGGACATTCAACGTCGTCGTCTGCGAGAACTGGAGGCACTTGACGAAAAGCGTCTCTTAGCTCAACAACGCATCGAGCTCTACCAAGCACGTATATCACAGGCTTTCAACAGAAAGGTCAAAAAGAGGACTTTCCAAGTTGGCGACCTGGTTTTAGCAGTCAGAAGACCAATGGTGTTGACCCACAAGACACCAGGAAAGTTCGAGCCCAAGTGGGAAGGACCTTTCATCATAGAGACGGTATACTCAAACGGCGCTTACCGCCTCGCCAAACCCAATGGGGACTTGTTCATGATGCCCATCAACGGCAAGTTCCTAAAGAAGTACTATTCTTGACATCATCCAGACATGTACTTCCCCAAACAACCTCTTTTCACAAACTCATACGCCTCCGGAACCCAGCTGTTCTGTGGCATCTTCCAGTAGAAAGATAACCACGTCCATGTTACCTCTGAGTTGTCTCTCTACACCCTACAAAGCAGAATCTTACACTTCGTAAGCCTACGCTACCCTTCATGTTTACCACGTCCACATTACCTCTGAGTAAACATCTTGTACAAACAACTCCTACGTTATTGTACATTGATCGCAGAACTTCCACGTCCATATAACCTCTGAGTTGTTCAGCGTATCCCCCAAGATCATTCCTACCACGTCCATAATACCTCTGAGTAGGGAGATTCTATCATTTCGAACCCAATGATTGCCATGTCCACATTACCTCTGAGCAAACATAATGGTTCCTTCAAACTTATTATCTGTACCTGAAAACCAAGGTGCACAAAAGATAATAGGTCCACACAAATCATCAAGTTCATGACAACAAAAGATGAACACATCAAAAAAAAAAGGTTGTAGACTTCTTTATTCTTCTGAAAAAAGGAGTACAAGAAACTACATCATCCTCCAGTAAGGGTTGCAAAAGAACGGAAAAGAAAAAGGGAAAAAGCTATGGTCCCTGAATCTCCCCAGGATGGGCTGAGAGCTCCCTGACTCGAAGCTTTAAGTCGACTGCGCGGGCCTCCACCATCTCCAGGACTCGTCGCTCTGCTTCTTTGCGCATCAATTCAACGGCCCCAGCGGAAGTATCACTTGCATGCTTCTCATCAAGTTGTTGTCGTTGCTGCGCCAAGGCAAGAGTCCGCTGAGTAAAGGTCGCCTCATCCTTCTTAAATGCTGCATGTTCAGCCCGGACACGCTCGACCTCTAACTGGAGTCGGGCCCGTTGGTCTTCAAGGCGGCGCATCTGGGTGTCGATATCCGCGATATTAGCTTCCAATGCAGCTCAAGTTTCCACCGTCGTCTTTATGGACCGAGACAACTGCTCTACCACAGCCTCAGTCTCAGCCACCTCGCGCTCCCAAACGCCCACGGTGGCCTGGTATGAAGACTCGATCTCGGCGATCAGCTTCCCCTTCTCCGCCTCTATCAGGACAGAAAGGTCGTTTCGCTGGATGCGTTGAAGTTCCGCGAGCCGCTCATCCAGCTCAATCACCGAAGCCTCCAAAATTTCGGCCATATGGTCGTGGCCTTGGTGAATACGAATCAGCTCGATGCAGGGCATTGCCAGAGCTTTTGCCGTCGCAAAACTCCTATTGGCATTCATCACAGCAGATACACCCTTCTGCAGTATTTTGTATACCCCCTCGACGAGGAATTTCACATACTCGTCTGCATCCGCCAGGACCTGCGGCATCATCGCGGGAGTTGGAGGAGCTACTACAGTTTGCGGACCGGAAGAAGATCCGCCAACTTCAACCAGCGAGGCTTGAACCTTGGCATCAATGGGCTCTTCATCAACAGGGGCTGGACTTCCAGCCCGAGGAGCCGAAGCAACAGAAGGAGCTGGCACAGGCGTCGAGATGGTCCCCCAAGTAGAAGGAGCTACAGAGGGTTCTACACCCTTACCCTTCTTAAGCCCGAAGGAACCTCCGATGTCAACAGCCACCTCTTCTATCCCCAACGTCCTCTCAACGGTTGGCACCTCCCTTGGCAGAATAGGGAGATTGTCATTTGTCTCTTGACCCGTCGCAGCGGTCTTGACTGGCAGACAGGTCTCATCATCGAGTCCCTCAACAGGGACAGAATCTGTCGCTACCTCCTGAGTGGTAGCCGCCTCAACTTCCACGGTTGAAGCCGGGGTAGGACTCGGCAATGATGCAACCGACCTTCCCTCATCATGATAGAGAGGGGATTCAACCCTCTCCTCTATCTCAACCATATCTGTTGTCCCCGCAGCAGATTCTTGCAAGACCGGAGGAACGTCATCGGAAGGCGACGAACTCCAGTCCACTTCATCATCAGGATACCTCGAGTCCGCAGGACCCTCAGCATCCAAGGCCTCCACGGCAGACGGTGCTCTCCCAGAAGTTGTTGCGACCTCGAAATCGGGAGATATTAAAACCTCCGCAGGAACATCTTCGGGACCTTCCTCCACGGGAGACATTAGCATCGGAGGAATGCGCTCATCAGAAGAGCCTGCCACCTCCTTCGGTTAGCGCCCGATTTTGAAACACGGGACTTCTTCTTCAATCCCTACGAGAAGAAGAGCATAAGTCGCCACAATGACAAAAAAAAAATTGGAATTATGAAATATTCCTTACTTCAACAGGGATTGATCCTGCTGGCATTATAGGTGGCACTTCCGTAACCTTCGGGGTCGGCGCCCGTCTCGACCTTTTCGGTACAGAAGAACCAGCTTCTGTGTCAGCACGCCTTTTCCCGACAGATGGGTCTCCCACTGGTACTGCAGCAACAGCCCGATACCCCGCCAACTCTGGTAGACGATATGATCGGGCTGCCATCAACATATTCGCTGTCGCCTCCAGCTGGGTTCCAATAATGAAACTAGTCTCCCTGTCGTAACCAGGAGACATAACAGTCATAGTGCAATACAGCTTGGCGGCCGGATATAGGATCGGCGGCCGAGGATTACGAACTGGCGTGGTTTAACGCTAGTGCATCCAGCGTTATAATATTGCCAGCCCCGGGATCCATCCAGCAAACTCCCGATGAAGCCTAAACTACTACTGGGATTCCGCAACATTAACTGGGTATAGCCAAACTGACGAGCAAATCGGCTTGCCAGATAAGGCTCCAGATAACACCTATTCTGGTTGCGGTAGACCAGGTGAGAAGGCCGGATACTCTGCAACCAACGAAAACTCCATTTCGGCAGAGTGACCGCGTCTTCGCCAGAGTCAACTAAATCTTGGTCGGCCTCGAAATCTTTGAAGATCGGGCCAACCTTGACAATCTCCCACCCCTGAAGGTAGGACAAGACTCTCCTGCAAACGGGGACGCCAGTGTAAGACCACTTCCTCTTATAGAAGCGGCGAATGAAGGCATCTCCTTCGACATGGTCCTCCTCCGGACCGGGACTCATCACGTTCGGATGATGCAAGATCAGCCACCCCATAAGATAATGGAAGGGCAGCTCGGCCCGGGGAAAGTTATCATTATTACCTCTCTCGTGGATCACATCATCGGCAAAGGACCTCAAACCGTGCAACAGGTTGCACACCATCGCGGGGAGGAGAGCCAACGGTCGGCCACAGGCCAACTTCACCGCAGGTAAAATAAGATTCCGATGTACCCTCTCGACAGCACCGAATCCACCTGCAAATACGCAATCCCGGAGCCATATCATCAAGTAGGACGTCAACACTGCCTTGGATGACATCCGGTGCCCGCAGTGCCAGAAACAGCTGTACGTAGCCTTGCCGCCCTCATTAGAGTGTGGGGTCCTTTCGTCCAGCCGGCTTATTTCAGAACTCACTTCCGCGGGCTTCAATCCCTGCGGAGTCGCAAACCGAATCCTCGAAGGATCCGTCAAGTCCTGCCTGAAGACGTAGTCCCTCCAAGCAGTCACATGAGGCTGGGTCTTGTCCTTGTCCCTCCGGTGCATCAGATAATGATGGCTTGTCACCTCTTTGAAAACAGCCATCATCTCCGGATCCTTATCCTCCAGAACTTGGATCTCTTCATTTGATGGAAAATATTCCTCGTACGGTTCCGAGCCCCAAGGAAGCTTGGACACTTCGTACATCTCATGAAGGGCCAATCCCAACTCCCCCACCGGAGTAAAGAAGCTACCAGTCTGGGCATTGAAAAGCTCCAAGAGCGCAAGGAACATAGGCTTATTGAGGTCCACGCCTGCCTGCGTGGCCCGAATGGCGGCTGTCAGCCCGATCTCTTTAAGCTCAACCTCGAACCTTGAAAGCACCCAAGTGGTCAACTCGTCCCACTTCGGGATGTAGTGACACCAGCCTTCGACTCTGAAGCTACCTGTCGGATACATCACCTTTGATGTCAGCATCCGATTTGCAAAGATCGGGGCACTGAAGGGAAACGTGTCGTTTGGGACCTCACTGTAGATGCTTCCAGGACGTAAGGCTCGGTAACTGAAAGAAGAACCGGCCCGTGAAGCGGTCAAAGTATCTCGCTGGTTCGAGGAGGCGTCAATTGAGAGGGTACCTCCCAAGGCCCCTCCTTGAGAGGGAGTAAGTTCCCAACCCATCCTTCTCTTCGAAGCTAGACGATAAATAGCCGTCAGCGGCAACTGGCGGTCAACCTGTCGCATGTACAAAACCATGCCTTTGGCAGAAAAGAACCAGTCTTCTCTAATCCTCAGTATCTTCGCTTCGGAAGAGACTAGTCGGTCGCCAAACAGAAAGGCAGGTTTTAAGAAAGTTACACTTTCGGATTCAGCAGACTTCAGTTTACCACTCTCCATCATACTCTGGAGGAAAAGAGGCAACTGGGTCTGGATTGGTAGCATTCTCTCACGAGGTTGGTCTTGTAAGATAGCATCCTTCGCAGGATTGATCACCGCCTCGTCAAAATCAACTTCCATCTGACAAAGAGAAGCGTCCAGAAGGACCTCATTCAACAAAGGGATCGTCATCGACACTGATACAACAAAGATGGAAGTCAGGCAAAAAAGAAAATGTCAAATAGCTTCGGCGCATCATCAGGGCGTAAGCCCATGCGCGCTAGCATCAGAGCTTCGGCGCATCATCAGGGCGTAAGCCCATGCGCGTCAACTTGCTTCGGCGCATCATCAGGGCGTAAGCCCATGCGCGTCAGCATTGGAGCTTCGGCGCATTCAGAGCGTGAGCTCATGCATGTCAGCGAAGGCTTCGGCGCATCATCAGGGTACGAAACCCATGCGCGTCAGCCATTAAACCTCGGTGCATGATAAAGGTGTAAACCTATGCACGTCGGCGGGGTAGAACCTCGGCGTATCATCAGGACAAAAGTCCATATGCGTCGGCAAATCTGAGTTAGGGCACAGTCTGGCCCAAAATCTTATGTGAAGGAGATGAACCCACCCGTCACCTCAGGACGAACGTCGGCCGGAGTTGCAGGGGTGATAGGTGCATCCTCACCAACGAACTCCTTCGCTTTCTCCTTTCCCTTGCCGGCACCACCGCGAGGAGTCTTGGGAGCCATTCTCTCAAAGAAGAAAAAGTTAGGGTTTTGAAGAAAAACTCTAAAGAAAGCAAAGGCACAGAGCAGATGAACTCTCTCTCTCTCCAACCCTTACCTATTTATAGGGCTTGGTCGCACGCGTGAACCGATGACGTGTAATCTCAGCCGTCGCTTCGGGTTCCGTGAGGAGATAACAACAAATACAACCAAAAGATCATCATTAATCTTTTGTTACCAAGGCGTCATCATCATCAACTGAAAGCAGCATGCGCCCGAACAAGCATGCGCCCAAAAATCATGCGCCCTGACCTCCATGCTTCTTATTCAAAATATTCCAAAACTTATTCAAAAGTTTTGAAAACTTTGAAGGGGGTCTTGTAGAAGCATGGAATTTCACAACCAGAAAGCCCATGCGCCAGGCATTATATGCGCCAGAACTCAGACAGCTAATCGAATAAGCCATAGACATTCGAAGAAGGACTTTTAATTTCATATATATAAAAGTCTATTACATGTCTAGAAAAGATGGTACAAAGGAGAATTTTTACAAAGAAAGGATCCTAGTCTACAGCCAGCAACCACCATGCGCCTTCCAGATAGGCGCAGCAACCATCATGCGCCTTTCGATAGGCGCAGCAGTCACCATGCGCTGTCAGCCAGGCGCAGCAGATGTCATGCGCCTCCAGCCAGGCGCATCCTACCATCTCTTCAGCAGCTCAGTTATGTGCATCCAGCTCAGTTATGTGCATCCCTTCAGCAGCTCAGTTATGTGCAACTCTTCCAACCAGGCTCACCTGGCCGAGCAGAGCCCAGTTATGTGCCGCTCTTCCAGCCAGGCTCGCCTGATAAGTGCTCGCCAAGCAAAGCATTTAACCCTCTGGCTGGAACCAAGGAAGAGAAGAGCACCGCAAATGCTGTGGCCAGGGGAGGCTTCGAAAGAGCCTCCAAAGACCAAGGAAGACCGTGATCGAAATCATGGCACAAGGAGCTTTCAACACAATCAAAGTGGGCGGCGCCCACTTTGAAGGAAGAGAGAGCCTAGCACCGCCATTCCGATCTACGGCTCTTCCGGAATAACGGAGATGAGGCCCGAACATCCTTATCTTTGGATGCAACAGGCACCTTCCGCCTGCCTCAGAAGCCCTCGACTCCGTCTTTTGGATGTAACAGTCACCTTCAAGAGCATCGAAGACAACACGACGTCTCATCTTCACCCTCGGGAGCACTTCGTCAACAGAATGCACCCACATATCCAAGTTCATGTTGGAAGTACGTGAGGGAATGAGGAGCAAACCTTCTCTCCATGCCACTATTTATAGGCCGGGCAAATCAAGCCCACGCGCCAAGTGGATGACTCTCCGAATTCTGTGCAATGAATTTGCATTAAATGGATGAACCGGACGCCTCGAATTCAGCCAAACGGCTATGAGCGAGACAGCCGCGTCATTAAAGGACATGTCGGATGCGCCAGCCAAACAGCGCATCACACGGACGCGCCCTCCTGCATCAGGCGCATCACACAGACGCGCCCTACAGTACCCGGCACATCACAGAGGATGCACCCTCACATCTCCATGCCAAGTGGAACACCAACCAATGTGCCCACTCAGCTGTCCATCGAACGTCACAAACATTAAATGCTGAACTGACACCAGAGTTGGCAGTACGCTTCCCAAAGTCCGAACAGTTGACAGCTTTTTCAGAGAATGAAGCGTCGGCAACGTCAGCATCATCATGACTCTATCCCGACGGCTACTGCCACGTGGCCACCCGCATGCGCCTCTACGGCCATGCGTCCAAATCCGCATGCGCCTCTACGGCCATGCGTCAAAACCAGCATGCGCCTCAAAAGCCATGTGCCTCAGACCCTTCACTGATCCCTAAAGACAGAAGAAGAGTCTCCAGTTGAAGTTTTGCATGCGCCTCAAAAGCCATGCGCCCCAGACTGATCTCTGATCCCGAAAGACAGAAGGAAAGTCACCTGCATGTGCCTCAAAAGCCATGCGCCCTAAATGGTTTGTAACTCCTAAAGGTTATGAGCCGCAGCTTCCTCCTGCGCCCAGATCCAAGGCGCAGCTCACCAGATCATTGCCCCCCCCCCAAATCTGAGATCTTCGAGCCATGGGTCGATGACACGTGTCCTTTGACTCAACTCGTCCAAGATTTCAGCAACAGAAAGATCTTCTCCTCTGCTACGTGCCAGCTCACAACAGCAGTATGAAGAGTTCTCCCCCTCAATCAGGGCGCATCATCTACGTGGCATCCCCACACACCGGCGCACCCTACATGCGCGCATGAGCAGCCAGCCTGCAAAACTATAAATAGAGGGATCTTCTCCTTGACACACACACAGAATCCACAACGAACATACAAGGAATCATCAGAGAGGCAGATACAGACACTCAACGTCTTCCTCCTCTCAACAAGCTCCAGCACCCAGAGCAATCCACGCCTTCAGAGAACCGATAACCGTCGTCAGCCGGTCAACGGAGTCAACGCATTACCACTCGCTCCATTGGCACTAAGGACCCAGCTTAAACAAAAGTGTACTCCTAGGACTACATCTAAGTCCTACATTCTAACACTGTTCTGTTTGTATTAAAGTTTTCAATCAAACAATTTTAATGGCAAACATCACTAAAGGTGGTCCAATGAACGGGGCGTCTTATACCAACTTCTTCTGATGCCCACCAGTCGCGGGCAAGATCCTGAAGTACTAATTTGACCTGATCAACCTTCTCATCATCTGGAACCTTGGCTGCCACAAGAATGGCTTCGATGTCTTGAATCCATGCATCCGCAGTGATGGCATCCTCCGTGCCATCAAAATACCTCGGGTTCAAGCGACGGAACCTTCCTGATGCTCCCGATTCAGCCCCGACACTCCTCTCAAGAGCTAACTGAATCCCTTGGTTCAGCAACACGTTCTACTCCTGCTGCTGAGTCTGTTGCTGTTGGTGAGTGACAAGAATCCCCCGGATGATCTCCAGGAGTGCTACGGTATCTGGTACTACCGTCGCTGCTGGTGCTGCAGGAGTTTCAATAACCTGCGGCTCCACTGCCTCTGGTTCCACTTCTGCTCGTGTCTGCCCTGGGGAAGGTTCTCTCCCCTGTTGGTGCCCAGTCGAACCGTGCTCTGGCTGCTCTTCCTCGTGGGCCTCACCCGCTACTGAGAATAAAGCACCCCTATAAAGAAAGATATAAGATTATCAAGTCCGAACGAGGAAGATTTCGAGGATGTAAGTCAGGTTAGAGATCAAGGCAAGGACAGAGAATTCGAAACAGAATTTCAAGGGGAACAAGTTTTGATTGAGACTCCTAATAATTCGCAATACCCCACAAGTCTGAAAAACAGACCTGCATGGGCCACCACTCAAACCTTGTCACGTCCCAGTACCGAAATACGGAGACGGACTAGGCCAGCTACTCCATATGAGGTACGTAACGTCATACGGCGATCGTGGCTGTCGAGAGACTAGGGGGTACATGCTACAATCAAGTCTCCTATGGTTCCACAGAGTTCTATGTCTCAATCAACCAAGTCACATCAGCAATTAAATGAACATTAAAGATAAAGCAGTAAGGCGTCCCCGACGCTTCATCAAAATGATCATGAGAGACTAGCTTTATAATTTAGCTATCTTAGAGAGTCAGGAGTACAAAATTATACACAGCTGCAGTCTGTTTATTTACAATTCTGTACTGACATAAAATATCAAGTAATCCGGCTAACAGGTGCCGGTGGCTAAATACCGCACAAAATATAAGCAGGAGTGGTGGAGAAGAAACCCACTCGAGTCCCCGAACCGCCATGCTCCTAGTATGCACCATGGATGTCAGGAAGGAAGATCGTGTCCTCCGGCTCTGTTACGAGATCTGGCCAAACAAAACCAGCGGGGTCAGCCCCGAATAGCAAGTACCGCCAAAGGGGCACAAGAGTTAAGATTAAAAACCCAGTTAATAGAATGATTGATGATTGTAATACTTATGCTACTATTATAGGATAGCGCAACATCCTCGAACCCATATGGCACCCTTACAACCAAACAAGGACAAAAGGTGCCGCATGGAGTCGGGACGTGTCGTACTCTATAACTTTCACATAAGTTAAAAGGTAGAAACAATAAAATCTCCTGATCGTGACTTCGGTCGATAGCCTATCGTAGCACAATAACCAACCCAACAATCAAACAAGAACATGGGTTGGATCATGTACCATGATGGACCATGTTCCTCAGTCATTCACAGAAGTAACACTTCACAACCAGAATAAGTCTTCCGTTCATAACTTCGGTCCACAGCCTGTCATAGTACGATAACCAACCCAACAATCAAACAAGAACATGGGTTGGATCACGTATCATAACAGTCCACTTCCTTCAGTTATTCGCGGAAGGTAAATAGGATACAAGCAAGTCATTTTCACGGCCAATCAAGTCTACGAGTTTCTAGTGGGACGAGGTTATCCTCGCGTCATGTTATTTCGAAATCCTCAGATCGTATCTTTCCAGCAAGGCTAGCCAACCCACGGGTTCGCGTAGACAGATATTATTAAGCATCGGTCCCTCGTAAGGCCACCTTGCCAAAACATATAATATATAGCAGGAATTAATCGGATACAGTCGTCCGCTCGTTGCAGATGACACAGTATCCGTGGAGACCAGCCGGCGCGTCAAGACAATATCTCAAGGCGGCTGGTGTAACACGATCTCGGGATTCTGCCCTTCCCATGCATCTAGTATATTTAGTTGCCTAGTTTAACCCTAGGTGAAATCTTGGACTCACATGCTGTGGCCTGCATGATTATCCTCCTAAAAGTCGTACTCAAGTACGAGTACCCCAAGAGAGGATCCATGTCAATCAGTATGTCAACATGTTCTACCCTCCTTAGTGTAATGCATCATTGCAAATATGTCACGTGGAGTTACGAGTCATTTGTCGAGCATGAACAAGAACTGGGACATTCAGGTACATGTATCAGGTAGGAACACTTTGTTCACCGGGGTCACCTTAGTGCTCATATCATGCTCAGGACAAAAGGCGTAAGGATATATAGCATACACAAACATTTACATATATATATATATACAATATAATATATACATATAAAAATATAAGGTATAGGGGAGTCCAGGTCAGAGCGCGCTGGGGTCAAGTGCGTGCAGGGATCAGAGCGCGCAGGGATCAAGCGCGCAGGGATCAGAGCGCGCAGGGATCAAGCACGCAGGGATCAAGCGCGCAGGATCAAGTGCGCAGGGATCAAGCGCGCAGGGATCAGAGCGCGCAGGGATCAAGCGCGCAGGGATCAAGCACCTAGCGCCAAAAGGCGCTGGGCCACGAGAGAGCTTGTCACTCCCCGTTCCCGGAATGCGTATTTTTATACATGTACAGCTCATGTGTATTTATTTAGTATTTATCATGTATTATTCTGTATTTAAATTCCTTTAAATTTTCATGTTAATTAATTATCTGCTCTTTAAATTCCATGTTAATCTATTTTCTGCAATTTTATTTCTGCATTTTATTTCTTGCATTTTATTTCCTGCTTTAGTCTTAGTGGGTTTCGGCTTGGATGGATCTGTGCAACCCGGCCCATTAACTCCCACCTACCACCACCTTCCAATTTAAAGCTCCCCTCTCCATTCTCTCTCCTCATTACTCATCCTCACCATTACTTCTTCTTCTTCCTCTCATTACTCTCCACCCACCAGCAGTAGCAGTAGCAGTAGGCAAGTGCAAACTTGCTTCTCCTTCATCCATTTTTGTGGATCATTACTCTTCCTCTCATGATTCTGAGAGAGTTTAGTTCTTAGCATTTTGGATTTCTATGGCTGGTTTTTCCTAGATCTAAGTTGTTGTATTTCGGTTGTTCATGGGTTTGACCTCCCAACTTAGCGTGTTTTCTGGCCGGGAACTTCATCTTTTGGCTTAGGGACGAAGGCTGAGTCACGCACACGTTCTTACGTGGCTGCGTATATTTTTAGTCACGCACACGTGCTTACGTGGCTGCGTGTATTTTTAGTCACGCACACATCCACGAGTCTGCGTGTATTTTTAGTCACGCACACGTCTCCACGAGTCTGCGTGTATTTTTAGTCACGTACACGTCTCCCTATAACTTCTAAGGACCCTAAAATCCTCATCCTAAGCCCAAATTGGGACTTCTATAGGTCAAAATGGGGTAGAACAAAATTTTCTACAACATGGAACACTCAAAACTTGAAAATAATGAAGTTTGCTAGATCAAAACCAAGAAGATCCGAAAATGGTTAAAACTTAGATCTACAAAAATTAAAGCTTCAAAATGGAAAATTTCAAGTTCTAAACTAGTATAGAATGAGGAGAAGAACATATTTTGACAAATAATTTTGTAAGAAAACATTAACAACATTTATGGATCCATCTCTTGAGCAAGTTGGCACTTGCCTTGGTTGGTGGAGGAAATAAATGAGAGAAAATAAATGAGAGGAGAGAGAATGAGATGAGTTATTATATAGAATCTTGAACCCATGGGTTCATGATGAACCAAAGGGTTCATGATGAACCATTGGTGAACCAAGAATAGGTTACCCAAATGAGCCAAAATTGTAGGCCCAAATACAGAAAATAAATTACGAAATAATATTTTGTCGAATATTTTTGGGAAATGCATGAAGAAATACAGCATAATAAATATCGTATAAATACAAGGTAAATACAATTTATCGGTTTACGTATTAAAATACGTATTCCAGGATCGGGGAGTGACAGTAGGACTGCCACCCCCTGGCAGTCCTACATTGAATTAGGACTGCCAGGGTGCTGGCAGTCCTATTTCAATGTAGGACTGCTAGGGGGTGGCAGTCCTGATACTGGATCAGATAGCCATTCTCCGTGCTAAATTACACGGAGAATGGCCATTCTCCGTGCTAAATTATACGGAGAATGGCCATTCTCCGTGCTAAATTACACGGAGAATGGATTCTCCGTGCTAAATTAAGAGTTTTCAGTTGAGGAGCTCCTCACATAGTTTGATAAGTAGGACTGCCACCCCTTGGCAGTCCTACATTGAATTAGGACTGCCAGGGTGCTGGCAGTCCTATTTCATTGTAGGACTGCTAGGGGGTGGCAGTCTTGATACTGGATCAGATAGCCATTCTCCGTGCTAAATTACACGGAGAATGGATTCTCCGTGCTAAATTAAGAGCTTTCAGTTGAGGAGCTCCTCACATAGTTTGATAAGTAGGACTGCCACCCCCCTGACAGTCCTATACTGAAGTAGGACTGCCATGGTGCTAGCAGTCCTGACTCAAACTTGTTGTTGCAGCAAGTTTCAGTCAGGACTGCCAGCACCCTGGCAGTCCAACTTCAGTATAGGACTGCCTGGGGGGTGGCAGTCCTGATACTGATACTCTGTACATAAAAAATAATAATTCATCACAAGTACATAAACAATAATAATTCATCCCAACTACATAAATATTCCACATCCAACTTAAGATTCATCACAATAATTCATCACAATAATCGAACTACATTAATTCATCACAACTACAATAATTCATCACAACTACTTAAGTTTCAAAGATTTCACATCCAAATTAAGTTTCAAACAAGTACATAACTATTCCACATCCAACTTAAGTTTGAAACAAGAAAAATATCCAGATCCAACTATATATCATGTCGGGCCTTTGAACGAGACTCCCTATTGTTCATGAAGGGAAAGTCGACAACGTCGTCGATGCGATCAAGCTTGTTGGCGACCGCGACACTAGTGTCACTTTGGCAACCTCTCCGAGCTTCGGACGCCGGTTCGAAAATTGTTATCGGACGCTCGAGATGACGTCCCGCACGTTCCTTCCGCTTTGACGCGGTGGGCCGTATTCTTTTGTTAGCGGCCGGTGGACTACATGACAACATACAGTTATTAAATAATAGAAACAGAAATAGGACATGCAGTTACCCCCCGCATATGAGCATCATGCAGTTACCCACCCCCATATGTCATTACAGTAGGACTGCCAGGCATGTGGCAGTCCTAATGTAAATCAGGACTGTGGCAGTCCTGATTTACATTAGGACTGTCACATGTCTGGCAGTCCTACTGTTATGAGACCCGAACTGCCAAACCGAGATGCTAGTTTATCGTGTTCTAGGATTAGGGTTTCAACATAAAATGTGGGTTTCTTGTGTTCGAAAATTAGGGAAGAGAACCATAAAGAGATTCTAAACCTATTTTATCAAAACTTTTTCAAGAATTAAAAATATTCTAGGGTTTTGAATAGAATGTACAAAATTCTCGAAGAAATTAGAGAAGAACGTACCTAGATTCCGGTTGCTTTGACTTGCGGGTTATCTCTTCGAATCTACGAAGGTTGTGGAAGAAATCTTGGTGGAGGAATTGGGAGTGGAGTGGTGGAGAAGAAGAAATTAGGGTTTTATGAGAGGGAGAGGGAGAGAGCTCTTTTTTTCTTCTTGAGGAGAGAGTGTAGAATGACAAATGAAATGAAATGAAGGGTTTGGGGAGGGGTTGGGCTGCCCCCTAGCAAATTTTGGGTGCATCCTAGCAAATTCTCCATCTTCTTGGACTGCCCCCAAGTAAATGATGCCCCCAAACAATTTTGGTAGTGCCCTTAGAAAAAACCATATTATATGCCTCTGCATGAACAATCAAGTCAACGGAAGTTTTGATAAGCCAAGGCATCTTGTCTTTCTCTATTGTGGGAAGTTACGTTCTGTTTTTTTGTTCTTACAGGGAAGATATCTATTTTTTTTTTCTTTTCCTTTTCTTTTTCTTTGAAAAAAATATAATATTCATAAAAAAAAAAAATTGGTATCGGAAAAGATCAGAAATATAATCAGAATACATTTTTGAGCAAAAATAGTTTCTTCCTAAATTTTTGTAAAAAATACAGACATTTGGAAGGAGAAGTGAATCATTGGATGGGTGGCAGAAATCTCCCTTCCTTTGAAAAATATTTATTTTTCTGCTCATTTTCTTTGACATCCAAAAAAAAAAAAAAAAAAAGCGCTTCAACACCCCAACATCTGTTCCAACAACGAGATTACAAGCAACCAAACACATCTTTTTAAAAAAATCCCAATGTGCATCACAAAATTTACCACAAACATTTTGGGGACTCTGTTCATGTGGAAACATTAGTAAAGAGTTATGAGGAAAAAAAAAAGGTTCCAACATTTAAAATTATTTTCTTAAAACTCTTATCCAACATTTTCCTTTGGTATCTTTACATGAAACCATGTTACTTATCTTCATAAATTTTATTAAGTTCTCACAGATCCATAAATAAATAAAAAATCAGTAGTCTCTGACAATCAGGACGGAGCCAGGATTTTGGAACAAGGTGGGCTAGCTAATAGTTACTATAAGATTCTAAAATTTTATGCCAAAAATTTGGCAGAATTTTCTTTGTAAATTCGTTGTTTCGACAAAAATTTCTTTGTAAATTTATGCCCAAATTTTGGTAATGTTTACTTATTGATAATTTTTCACCAAATATAATTGCTTCTATCTGTTCCAAAATTTTGGTAATTTTCTCTGTATCCTCAGGTTACAACTGAGTAGCTTTCTTGAACAACCAAACAACCTAGAAAGATATATAAGATCAGTTTGTATAACATAGTACCTATAAATCTACGACACTGCTACGTTGTCCGCGGTTTGTAACCGCGGACGTGACCGCCGACCGACATAGCGGCCAGCCATTGGTCCCCTGGTCCGGGTGGGACTCGGAGATAATGGGGGGCTAATGGGTGGCCGTCACGTCGGCCGGCGGTCATGTCTGCAGTTACAAACTATGGACAAAATATTATTTTCGATAAATCTATCCAAGTCCATTTGCAATAGGCTTCAACTAGATAACTATATAAAGTGAGACTTGATTTCATATAGAAGATAGGGACTGTGTCAAAGCTATAAACTGAGACTTAATTTCATATAGAATATGGGGACTGTGTCAAAGCTGCTCAGTTGAGTACTGGGTGGGTTCAGTTGCTTGCACCCGGCTACCTAACATTAAAAAAAAAAAAAATTGCTCATTCTTTTGGGTTTGCACTGGGCTACAACCCAGTGCGGCATTAATGTCCCTCCACCCCTGCTGACAATTACAGGGATAACAGTTATGAGGGTGTTTTTAGAATACCAGTTATGAGCGGTTATGACGGATCCGATTTTTTATGATTTTTAAGTAGCGGCTTTTAAATCCGTCCAATACATGCTTGATAATTCACCAACGAGCGGCTCTGAAAAAAATTTACACGAATAAAATTAAATAGAGAAGGGTATCAGTAATTATAATTATATATTTTTTGTAAGAATATAAATAAAATAAAATAATAAAACCACTCAAAATCCACCGATTTGGGGTGTTTATAAAGTCATCCAAAATTATATTACACAGGTTTTGAAAGATTTTTAAGCCGATCGAAACCAATGCCTCAAAAAGATTAAAACGGTCGATTCAAAAATATCCCAGAACCGGTAAAAATACAGTTACCAATCAGACCCTAAAAGAGTGTGAACGTCAAAAAGCCAAAGTAATGTGTCCTTTGTACCAACCACCTAATGATCATTTGTATGTTTCTACGGAACTTCTATATCATGAACTCAGAACTTACAATTTACCACTTATAAACGACATCACTATATAGCGACGAGCACTTTAAAGTACACATTCTCCGCTACGCCTTTGAGGTGCCAGCGTGGTCCTTCTCGACGTGCTCCACCAGCAGGACCGGGTCTCGGAACGCCCTGCTGCACTTGGGGCAGACGTCGACCGTCACCCTGGCTGCACGACCGCCACCGGTCCTCTGACCACCGTGCCCGTGAGACCTCTCGACGTGGTCGATCAGGGCAGCGACGGTGGAGAACTTCGCTGGACACTGCTGGCAATGCTCCTCGAGGTTGCCCCCGATGCCCAGCCTCTGCATGCCCGTCTCTGCAGAGGCCCTGACGCTGCTCCACCACGAGGAGCCGAGGAACGGGAAGCCGCCAGTGTCCGGTTTCTTCGGCCCCGGGCACTTGTGGTCGGGCCCGAACCGATGTTTCAGGCAGTGCTCCTGGGCGCAGTCCCTGCAGCGGATGGTGTTGGAGAAGGTTAACAGTTCTCTGCAGCCGGGGACGGGACAGCGCCTCTTCTTGGTGGCTTTCTGGTAGTTGGACGGGTCGCAGTCGGTGTTGACGTGGACGTCCCAGGTGATGTTCGGGTCCTGGTTCGGGACGAGTCGGACACCTTTGGCGCAGAGCGGGCAGACGAGTACCGTCACGTCCTGCTGGTCGGCGTTTGGGCACCGGTGCGTCGTGTAACTTCTATGTTGCAGACAGAATACCTGCCGAAAATTCGGTTTCAGCTTTAAAACAATCCAAAAAAAAAAGTTCCAAAGATACAATTCAGAAGGAAAAAAAAAAGGGATGCTAAGCTTTACAACCGCCTACGTGGCATCCATTGATTGGGGGAGAGGGGGACCGGATGGGACCATGTTAGCAGGGGGTGAATGTAGGTTGTAAGAAAGTTATAAATATTTGGTAGTAAACTTAGCATTTTCCGGAAAAAAAAAACACATTGTGGTGTATGTGGCAAGCACAAAGAGGAATGTAATGTGCAGGAAAGAGTCAGACCACACCAGTTTTGAACATGGGGTTTGCCATGAGAGGGCCTGAATCAAGTTATGGTCATATAATTTCATATGCTCATATATCAGCTCTTAAAACAAATAAAAATTGTTCTGCATATATAAAACATTAGACATACTAATAATGTATGTAACAATTGCGCACGAAAAAGGATATGTTTGCAGAGAATGCCAGTTGTACCAGTGCAAAAAGAAATTCGCAAGGTTAACACTTCGTAATAAAAGACTCAATATTATTATTTTAGATACAACTATATTTGTATTAAGTATGGCCCATGCTACATACTACTTCTATTTTAGATAAAACTATATTTGTGCCCCCTTTAACTTTGGGCATCTGGTCGTCGCCCTGGGTGCGCTGGGCCAGGACCGCCCCTGAATAGAAGTCTACAAAGTCGTATAATCTTAAGGATCAATATCTCTCTCACTCAGCTGGAACATTTCCTATTGATTCACTTAGCAGTAAGCAGATAGTTGAATAGTTAATACAACCTACTTTCTACTTTCCACTTCCATATTACAATAGTACCGGAAGCATACATTTCAATTTGTTTAAAATATGTCACGTATTGTAGCATATTTATGTTTCAGCTTTTAAATTTTCATCGGCATGTTACAAACTTGCAACCATTAAAAATTGGAATTGTCATTCGATACTACTCTAATCATATGGTTTCTACTCATGATCTTTGATGATGTAACCAATTTATGTTGGTTGCTTATCGATTAAAGATACTTCTTAGATCAAATTCAAAACTGGAACTTGCAGGGATAGGTCTGCCGTGCTATATTGTACTGTGTTTAGGTGGATGGTCAGGAATAACAACAGTGCATAGCAAAAAAGATTGACACTGCATACCCGACTTAAAGGAACCAAAACAGATAAGCTCTAGGATCGAAAGACTAGCTTGTTCGGTTGACAAACATGTCCTATATTTCGATTTCTGCAAGTAAGCAGAGCAGGTACTGGTTTTGCGTTGAGATGTCACTATTCGTACTGATCAATTTGAGAAAGTGGGTCCGTGTGCTTGTACGTTACATCACTACTATCGCACCCAATTTCCTTTTTTTTCTCTTCTTTTTTTTTTTGAAATCATCCATTTTAGGACATTCCTCCTCACAAAAAAGATGAGTCCGAAGAGCAGCTTTCTCGCTCAACTGTCTGATTCTTATCAATCTGGAGAAAGATAGGTTCTTATCAATAAACTATCTTTCTTGCATGAAACTAGTAGGTGACTAATATGCTAGGAAACTGATGACTAAGATAGGGAGTCGGGGTAAGCATCTGAATCAGCGAAACCTAAGCACACATACATATTCGGTTTGGTTCTGGCCAGTGTCCCGAAAAAAGGGATGGAAAGAGGCTATCTTTGCATTCCGATGACTAACACATCCTATATTTCTATTTCTCACTCCATTTTGATGATGGAACTTGTGATTGTTATCATAATAGTACGAATTTCGGTTTATGATAAATTTCACTAATTTATGAGATCTCTAACTCTTCATGAGAAAAAAAAATGATGCGACATGGTTCGGACATGGCGGCAACAGAAGTTGGCACCTGTGTTGGTGTGTCCTAAGTATTCTACGAGTGCATGTGCCGTGTCCGACACGATCATCCACTGCTATCTGCGCTATATGAGTTCTTCCTTCCCTATTAAAAATGGCCGAGTGTGTCGCCTTTGTGCATCTCTAGTGGTCACCCAAGCAACCCATGACGACACTAGTGCTAGTTGTATTTAGTGTCAAAGATGGAAAATTTCCATCAAAGTCTATGCTTTTGGTGGGTTGGGTAATAACGTGCTCCCACCTTGAGCCTTACAATGGCTCTGCCAATTTTTGGCTCGACAATGGGGTTTTAGGTTCGGTTTTGACTCTTTTGAGCCATAATAGTCAAATTGGTTTTTGGTTGTGTTTGTCCTTTGGGTTTGGTTTGGTTAAACCGCTTGCTTTGGAAATGGCTTTTTCTGATTGTGCTTGGTTTGGACTTGAGTCCAATGAACCCTAATGGTTCAAGTGGAGATGCATTTTTAATGGGTCAGGTTTTGGATGGATAATAGGGCAAGATGCACTTTGGAAGCCTATATAAAGAACCATCCCCCCTCGTTTCATTCTTGGTCCAAATTATTTACGTTGAGAGAAAGAGGGAAGAGAATAAAGAAGACATTGCAGAAGCCTTGTCGAAGTTCTTGCGAAGGAAGATAAGGCGGGACAACAAGTTTTACGAAGGACCTCTTCAACTCTGTTATGTAGGCATTCATCAAAGAGTGAACGGACGAAACCCTTCTCTTCTTGATGATTCAATTCTTAATAAAAGATCTATCGTCTCGCATCTCCCCTATTGTGAATACCATAATTTAAAAAAAAAACATGATTAAAAGAGAATACAAATGTTTGTATGCATTTCTTATGCTTTCATATTGACGATTTCTTTACATAGCTTTTCTTTGATAATAGTCAATGGAATACAAGAATATTATAATACTTGATAACAGAGACTGTGGTAGAACTACACTTATTTTGGATCTTCATATTGTTGCGTTTGTATGCTAACTAGAGAATAAGATAAAAGACATAGTGATGTTCCTAAGCTTTCATCTTCTTTGCTTTTGGATGATACGAAGAACACAAAATTTTAGAACACTAGGTCCTTACCTTGCTTGAATAATGGAATACAGGGATAAAACCTATTCACTTATTAGTAACTTAGATATGCATTGAAGGAAGTTTGTAACTAGAGAAGAATGAATATGAATATGGATTGGGAAGGATTAATTTTGTGCTAATTGAAGGACCATTATGTTGGTATAGTATTTAGAAGACCGTTACAATTACATACTAAGCAGAGAACTTTGAATATAGACTGCTACGAAGAAACTGAAATCGTCGTAAACATTAGAGATGCATCTTAATGTTTGTTGGCTTTGAACATGAGGACTTTGGTAGGCTAAGATTTGATGATCAGTATTTAAGATGATACACAATAAGAGAATTTGAAGATAGTTTAAGAAGATTAAGAACTCGAGATGTTCGTTTAAGCGATTGGGTTAGTAGAATAATATTAAGTTGGACGACACTAGATAGCTATCAACATGTATGTTATTATGATATCACTATAGTAAGGTACTTTAATGGCACAATTGTGTTCGTTTAAACGATTGGGTTAGTAGAATACTATTGATGAATGGAATCGTTAGACGACACTGGTAAATGATATAGTTGACACGTATGTTATTATGATATCACAATAGTAAGGTACTTTGTTGGTACGATTGTATTTGGTTCTTAGAAGCCAGAAACTCCTAGAAGATCAACGAATCTCAGTAAGAACTTCGATTCGGCGGTTCTTACTTGGGAGCTCGTTGGGAGCTCGCTTCCCCGATGACGGAAGCTCGCTTCCCCAGTGACTGGAGCTCGCTTCTCCGACGACATGAATGTTTTCCATAATATGACCATAATTTTAAATGTTAACACAAATTTTGAAAAAAAAAAAAAAAAGTTTGAAGATTTTTAACACACGTTTATCAAAGTACCAAAAAAACTAAAGATTATTATTACCTTGACATCATAAAAAATCAACATACCAATGTTCCCTGTGTAACTTTGAACTGAACTTTATAAATTCTAATAAATATTAAGATATTTATAAGTTTTGATAACAAGAATTAATAAACATAATTTTTTTTATTAGCGCACGCTCCCAACTTTAGACTCTTCTAAGTAGTCGCGTTCCCCCGCTCCCGCCCCCGCTTCCGTCCCCGCCTCCGCTTCTGGCTTCTAAGGTTTTGTTACTAGAAGTCATGGAACCGTTATAAGTATTTTGGTGGGAACTATTGTGTAACATGACCTGAACTTTGACTTAGAAGGTGTGATAAGACACGGTGTTTGAGCTGAGGCCTTAGAGATGTGAACAAGCTGAGACTCTGGATTCACGGATGGAATTGTTTATAGTTCTTATATTGTTGTTGCATTATCTTTCATTATATTTATTTCTTTATAAGATAGATTTTATATGCATTGATCATAGACAACTTGGTGCACAAGTAAATTTCTCGAACGATGTCCGTGCAACGGAAATTGGGTCGATCTAGGGGCAATAATAGTTTCCTGGATCTTCTAAGGGAGAAGTTATCGTACGGGTATCTAGGATCTTCAGTAGGGCTCGCTACCTTAATAGGAGAGTTGTTGGTGGATATACCATCTTTATCACTCGAGGGTGTAAGGCTATCTTCAAGTATGATTAGGATCATTGACCAACATGTAGACATGATTACATGCTAACTGTGTTGCGCGACAACGATTTGTGTTGCATGACCCTACAATTCCTGGCAATTGTTTTGCAGGGACGAACCCTCAACGATAGGAATAACCTATGAATTACTAATCCTTGTTTTTAAGGGACGGGCTCTGGTGCTTATTATGTTTTTTTACTTAATCACATTATAATATGTTGTTTCAATTATAATAATATTTCAACGTCTAAGAGATAACACCCTCACAATTTGAGCATTGACCCTAAGTTGGATTGTACGATAATCAGGAAGGAATATGAATGTGTATGCTGGATAAATAGGAATGGTCTAAATGGAATAAAAGAGATGTGGCATATTTTTGGTAAAGGAATTTGATTAATGTGGATTGTTGATAAATGATGGATTTTAAATAGAGGTAGGATAAAGGAATAGAAAGACCACTTAATAATATGAATGCTTATATTTCATAGGGTTACTTGTGTTTGATTTTAGGTGGGTTGGGTTTTTCCGCTCACCGGTACATCCAAGTGTATTGACCATCACCCTTTCATGTTCGGGAAGCGAAGCAGAAACTCCGAGAAAATAGACGTATTTTTTCAGTTTGATGTAAATTTATTTATTGGCATTAGAAGGGTATTTAATTATTCTAGTTATTTGGATATAATATATAGAAGTAAGTTTTTAAATAAGTTTTTAAGTGGTATTCCATTGGAATTCTTCGATGGTTTGTATTGGTTCTACTTCTTGTATAATCCTAAGTTTAATTTGCGCTGTAAGTTTCAGTTGACTCTAATATCATATGTTTCAGCTCGACTCTAAAAGTTGTTATGTTCAATTTATACTCGATTGTAGTAAATTTCGCAGCATTTGTAAAAGTTTTGAATATTCCGTTAACTCTTGAAAGTTACAAATCAAATTTATACGCCTTGTACAAGTCAACTTAGATTTGTATGGCATCACGTCCCAAGAACTTTTATAGGGATCGGGGCATGACAAATTTTGTTTCATTTTAGTGTTTTGTCATGTCCGATATGTGCCCTACATGGTTACATACGTGTCCACAGTAGCCGTGTTAAGTGTCAAGATAGAAACTTTCCTGTAAAGTTTACATCTTTGGCGACAGTATCGTGTTCGGTACATCTCCACATGGCTATTATGTGTCCGGCACAATGCGACACGGACACAGCAGGGATTTCCAGAGTGTGATTCCGATGCGCACATCCATGTACTATCCACACTAGCTGGATTTGTGTTAAAGATTGAAACTTTTCAACAAAGTTCAAATCTTTGGCGCCTGTCTCGCGTCTGGTACGTGTCCAACATGGCTACATTCGTGTCTGACAGACACAGCGCAAATTTTTTGAGTATGATTCCATCATGCACATTCTTATACTATATCCACAGTAGCTTTACTTGTGTCAAGGTCGAAACTTTCCAGCAAAAATGTTACGTTTTTGGCAACTGTATCGCGTCCGACACAGCTTGCAAACGTGTCCGACACGGCGCGGCACAGTTTTTGGAGTGTGGGTTTCGGCTGCGCGCATTCTTGATATATCCACACTAACTGTATTTGAACCAAGAACGAAATTTGACAACAAAAGCATACGCCTTTGGCGTCCGTATCGCGTCCGACACGTGTCCGACACGGCTGCGTGCGTGCTCCACGCGTCGCACGAACAAAAATGACGGGGGAGAAAGTACCTTTTTGCAGCGGTCGCAGGTGAAGGGGAGGAAGTCGATGAGCTTGCAGTCGTCGACGCTGCAGTGCTTCCCGAGATCTGGGAATTCCGGAGTCCCCATCCACACAAATTGAAAATGGAGAAGAAGAAGTTTTGATGGGAATTTGAGAATTGAGAGAGAGAAAAAGAGGGGATTTTTGCAATTTTTCTATTTTAGTCGTTACTTTCTCTCTCTCCCAATTCCTCCTTCAACCTTTTGAAGAAGAAGAAGTGGTTGGAAGAAAACGCGTAAGAGGAAGAACAAAGACACATGACGGTGGGATTAGAAAATTCGAGAATAGGTTCTTTTGCAAATAAAACCCTTAGCTTTTAACCATTACTAGTTACTTTTAAAAAAAGGAAAAAAAAAATCTACAATATTATTGAAATATAAAAATTTAAATTATGTTAGAATATTTTAAATATAATTTAAATATTTTTAGTTATGTGTTTAGTTAGATAATATCATTTAGTTAGTTTAAATATAATTTGATTGAAATATAAAAATTTAAATTATGTTAGAAATTTTAAATATAATTTGAATATATTTTAGTTATGATTTGTTATAAATATATTTTTAAACTTTTGGATATGTGTTTAGTTAGATAATAATATTTAATTAGTTTAAATATAATTTAAACTCTAAAATATTTTAGTTTTTATACATATTTATGCAATTAGGAGGAATTTAGGTTTTAATTTTAGTTTAAACTACGTGAGAAAATAACTACGGTTACGGGACTTTTTTAGAACGAAAATGGTTGATGAAATACACACGGTTTAAACGGCTTAATTTGGAGCCATTTTGAAGCCCTTTATAAAATAGTAGAGATTATAGGAAAATGATATTTTGTATATGTCAACTTTTTTTCGTATTAGTTCTCTAAATCTTGTTAATTACTTGAAAAGGCCTTTTTCGAAATCACTAATAATCGAGTAATAATTCGCATTGTATACTTTATTCGGTCAGCCCAGCACCCACGTAAGGGACTCAGGACGATAAGCAAAGAAGGGAGCATAGAATAGAATGATGGAAAGAAAATGATACTTACGGATGTGTTAAACTATGTTGTACTACAAAAATACTGTAAAATAACGACAGAACTCGAGGAAGAAATATAATCACTATATTTGGAAATAGCGACGGAAACAAGCATTACGGCGACAAAAATATTCTTTGCTAATTCTCTGTATTTTTTTAGAATTACAAGAGTACAAACACGAATCTTGTTATGTGTCTAACACGAAAAAAAAAAATTAACTTGGGTCATGACTAATTGTATATAAATATGTATATTAATTTCAGTTTCATAGTTGGTATATGACATGTATTGACTAAGTATGTATAAATAGGGATATTAATTCCAATTTCATAGTTGATATACGACATGTATTGAACTTAATAAGTATGCAACACTATGTTTGATTACACTAGAGATTTGAGAAATGCAAGTATAAGGACTCATATACATAATAATTTATGTTATTTACATGTTAACCCTGTAGTATCCATGTACGTGCGGAAGAATCCAACAATTAGTTGATACTTACTTCATTGTTCATGGATGCACGTACCTTCATCATCTAAACAAGATAAATATGTGTGAAAAATTATGTGTCTCTATCTACTTTAGGTTATATTTTAGGTTTGTATGGGATAATTATGTGTCTCTATCTAAAATTATGTGTCCTTGTGAATATAATCGTAACATACAAACCTACAAATAACTAATTATGATCATTTGTGACATGTATAATAAACTATAATCAACTTAACTATGACCAAATATAACCACATATATGTGACCAATGATAGAAAAATATGACCATCTAAACTAAATTATAACTTATTGTAAGAAATATAACCAAGTATAGCAATTGTAACTAGTAGATCAAACATAACAACACTTTTTTGTTAAAATTACTTTTGATTGCTATAGTTTGTAATAATTGTCTTTGAGAGCAAGTGTCTTCCAACAATTTTTTTGGGACGCACATCAATTGGAGTGATCTTCAAATTATTTTTCATGACGAATACCATTTATTTATTCCTCTATCACGTAGTGCGAACACAAAATGTTATATTTCAAGTGACATTTAACTTAACACTAGTTTTAGAAATTTCTACAAAATATCCCAAAATTCAACAAATGTTATATAAAATAATTTTCTCGATATGCGTGCATAAAATTGTACGAGTTACATCGTGAGATACTTTGTGTTTTTAAATGATTAATGACTTATGTAACTAATAAATATTTATTGGATTTCATGAGCACTGAGTTAACCAATATACCACCTGAGACATAGAGACCTATGTTGGGAATCGAACACGTCCTGCAAGTGCTCTGATACCGTGTATGAGATGTTGCTACAGCGAAAACTTAGGCCAAATCCTCTGAACCAACCCCCGTCTAACGAACACCAAGCACAGATAAAGACAAAGGATATGGTGGCGACTACGTCACTTGGACAAATCTCAATCTATATAACTCAGATAAAATTACAAGATTGACATACACCAATGTTGAACCATTTGTCCTAATAGGTTCAATCCTCTCACCACATTCAGGAATAAAAAGAAAGAGATTACAATTGAAATCGCTCACCAACTCATAGCAATCTCCCTAACCGAAGTTGACGACTCTTAGATTAGATATCCTCGTGTTTGCAAAAACAAAAAGTTGTTCTATTACAAACTTTTGAAAAGAGTACAAGAGTACAATTTGAATTCTGGGAAGTACAACTGTAGAAATCTGATCAGAAGACGATCACTTTATCCCTTGGACTATGTGAACTTGAAGACTAGAGCCTTTGGAGAATGCAGCAGCAATTTTGTAAGAGTTCTTGATCTCTGTGATACTTTAACAATGATTGGAAACTCTATTTATAGAGTTCTGGAAATAACTGTTTTAGCAGTTATTCTGATGTGCGCGAGGCTGGATTGTGCCACATTGGGTTGCGCCAACCTTATGTTACTCCAACTTTCATTCAGTTAATCAATCGTGTACTAACTGTATTTAGACGCGTGGCATCATGTGATTGAGATACGCGTGGTCGTGTACAGGATAGTAGACACGTCTTGAGAGATTAGTGGCATATGCGCCACGTCACCCTATTTTAGAATGTAAGTTGTTTCAACTTTATCAGGTTACGCGAGCTTCAGTCAATAAGTCAAACTGCTCCTGATTGGGTTGCGCCTAGGCGCAACTTAATGTATAGGCTCGTGGCAGCTTTTGAGAAAAAAATGTTCAGATTGCGCCTAGGCGCAACTAAAGAATTTGTTTAGATTGCGCCTAGGCGCAACTCATAAGACATGCAGGACAGCTGTCAATTAAATCTCCTCGAGCGACACAATTCGAGGGATTCGAAGAAATTTTCTTCGTTTACTGTGCTGTCAGTTGTCAGTGCTGTCAGGTAATGATGGCCATTAAATGTCAGACGCCACGTAGACTTTGGCGCAATACGATTGGGCGCAGTCTGATATATGGCGCAACCTAATCAGTGGCACAGTTTGATTTCTGAGTTTCATATCAGTGGCGCAGCTTGATTTTTGGGACGCAATTTGATTGTTGATTAGTAAATACATGGCACAACTTTGATTTTTAGGCCCTACAAGACCCCCTTCAAAGTTTTTGAAACTTAAGAATTCTTCAAAGTTTTGAAATACTTTGAATCATGAAAGTTTTGACTGAGTCAAGTTGCGCTAGTCTCACGCAGTCTGTTGCAATCAGTTACAATTTTTCATGCACAATTGGGGGTGACTGTTAGGATTCTGTCTTTCTAGGTTATAAATAACCCTTGATTAGCCGACTTAAATTCTTTACTTCTGTTTTAATCCTCTGATAAAATTCTTCGAGCTCTTGCCTTCTTCTTTTCGACTATCTCTTCGACGTAATGGCCCCCAAAAAGACTGTCGCCCACAAAAGGAAAGACGTCGCCACCTCATCGACCCATGTCCCGTCGTCTCGCACACCTCAATATGCGTCGCCTTCCTCTCGACGAGAGACGGCCAACCCAGCACTGGAAGGTAATTAAAGACGATCACTGGAACATGTTTGATCCTCATTTTGACTTGCGCCCCTCTTCTTAGAGTGTGGCGCATCACGAACTTTGCGCCATCCCTTCTTACGGTGTTGTTGCTTCAACACTGTTCGTTCTTACGAACTGTGTTGCACATACTATTGCGCAACTTAGCTTTTTATGCAAACAAAAACATTGCATAACTAAGTTTTGAGGCGCAATCCAGTATGTGGCGTACCGTGAGATGTGGCGCAACTTAAGTTTCACGCAACACAATATGTGGCACAACTCAAATTGTCGCGCAACTCAGGACCCGACGCAACTCAACTGTTGTGCAACCTAAGATGTTGTGCAACTTAATAGTTTGCTCACATTCTTATTGCCTCTAACTTTTTTTTCGTTCACGTATCTCTTTTGCAGTTAATCTTAGGGAAGACCCTAATGTTGAAAAGTTTGCTTCGGCATTCAATGTCTCGGAGTATAGGGAGAACTTGTCTCATGTCAAATTCCCTCAGTATGATGGTCCCGAAGCACGGAGAGCTCTTCTCGTGGCTCAAGAGAACCAAACTCTGCTAAACTTAATTAACGGCGAACCCCTTCAGAGCTTGGATACTATAGTCCACAAGAAACCTGCCTTTTATTCGGGGATGCCATCAAGAAGACTTCCCAGCCTAAGGCAAGAAAAGAGATAAGAACCTTCTTAAAAGAGGACAAAGCCATATACCTAACAGAAATATCAAGGTCTATGGCATTATCCCAATATGCTTTTGCCAGCTATCCTAGAAGGATGTCATAGGATCTGACTCCTCTTCAGCAAGCGAGAGTCGGCAAAATCTGTTATAAATTGGGTCCGAGGAACAGGGACCTTTTTTACAGTACTTCTGAAAAATATAGCACACATTTAAGAGGTTTAAGGCCGAGCTGCATCCTTCCCGAGGATTCTTCCCTGCTCCTTCCGGTCAGAATACCTATTTTTGCAAATACATTTACAAAAGTTGAAGGAAGATATCCAGACCGTGCTATGCGTATGACAGGTCTGGTAAACCTAGAGATGAAGCGCTGGAGTAGCTTGTCTATATGGATTTTAGATGAATTCAAAGACAAGCTCATTGATCTGGGTCTCTACAATGCCATCTGCACTACAGTATATGACATTCGCCCGAATCCTCATATGCTCTTGGCTCTAATAGAGAGATATAATGAAAGCACTGAGACTTTCATGACTCCCCATGGAGAAATGGGATTTGCTCTTAACGAGATGGAATATATCTCTCGCCTACCAATGGTGATAATCCATATGAAGAATATGTACCCACAAATGATGAATTGGATGCTCTGGCATAGGAGAATCCCCAGATGATCACAGTTTTCCAAGAATTGTTGTGTCACTACAAAATCTGCTCACTCTACTACAAAAGTGCCACTGCGGGTACTTGTTACATCACCAAATGGATGCCATATCTGTTCTTGGGTCATGCACGGGAGGACAAGCCACTGGACAGTCAAGCCTGTGCTCCTCGTTTCTTTGAACCCTTTGATAGGAGTGAGATGCAATATCTGATGGAACAACATAATCACGGAGATGTCACGTTGGCTGAGGACTCGGGTCCGTTTAAGGCTGGCGATATTCTCCAGAGTTACCTTAGACAGGGTTACAGACCTATGTCTCTAGGAGCCCAGCTAGCGGGTTTTCTATCTTTATGGCTACGTCGTTTTATAGTTCCGGGAGCCAGTACAGTCGACAGATTCCATCGGGGTGTCCTGTTCGCTGCAACACGTCTTGTATTTGGATAAAAGATGGATCTCTTATCAGCCATGACCTGCCGCCTGAACGCAGGACTGCGTTCTTTTGTGGACACTATGCTGCATGATAAGGATGCTCGGTCGGATTTTCCCCATACTGAAATGCCATATACTTATTTGTTTAGATGGTTATTGCTACACCATCCTTGTTTGATGAACCCTGATATGGGAACTGTTGATGGAGACTTCATCGGGCACTTCTCTAGTGCTCACTGGCAATATACTGCTCTTTCAGAGTGCAGATTTGCCTTGAACCGTAGATTATGATGGAGTTTTCAGTGTGTTGGACCTCCTCCAGGGTATGAAACTATGCCTCCACAAATGATGGACTTAACTGAAGAAACACTTCGTTTAAGCCCAAACATCTTTTCATGGCTTAAGGCGATCCGGCCCTCTCACTTGGTCTATAGATTTGAAGAAGAATGTTATTTGGAACCGTACTTGCCAAGTCGATTTGCACGGCAGTTCGGATATGATCAGCTGTAACGCCCCAGAACCAGAATACTGGAGAGCGGGGGCATACATAGCCAGCTACGTATAATGAAATGGAATCCACCCCACTATACGGTCACGGCTGTCTAGATATATGAGGGTTTAACTATAATCCATCAGTCTCCTATGGTCAATAACAAGCCTAAATGTCTCAATCTCAAGCAAGCAAGTAAAGTTACAAGATGTAAGATCACCAAATATACAATAGTAAGGCGTCCCAAACATTACATATTTAGCTGATCATGAAGCTAGTCGTTACAAAATATGAAGACTAGCAAGAGTTTTAGTCATACATGATCAACCCTAGGATCTGTCAATCATGTTACGGCCCGTAGACAGACAGTAATAAGGTATACAATACGAGCTAACACGTGCTGGTCGGCTAAACGTCTCAAAAGAATATTTTTACAATAGAGTGGGAGAGCCAAAATGAACCCACTCGTTGCCAGGATTTCGTCTAGTGGTCACCATCTGGCTGGAAGGTCGGTAGATCCTCTGGAGCTGCTCCAAAATCTGGCCATACAAAACCAGCTGGGTCAGATCCCAGAAAGAGCAAGTACCACAAAGGAGGCTTCACTTAAGAACTAAAACCAGCAATTAGCACAAGAATATAATTATATGATAAAAGACCATAATTATGGAAAAGCATGACAGGATTACGATGAGGTAACCATGGGACTATTCAGATAACCAGGTTACAACCTGTAAACCAAACAAGGACCGAAATTGTAACCCTTCATCTGAACGGAACTTGGTTTCTCACCATTTATCGATAACGTAAACACAAGCAATCTGGTCATATAACAATCTTGTACAAGATCAAGACAAGACTAGACTGATTGAACTCCATCCAACATTTTACGGCCAAGCAATAAGTACGGCTTGATACTTTAACTAACTAGGGTTATCACAGGCCTAGTTACTAGCAAGATGCAGCGAGATTCTTCCACAGCCACAAGCCCTGCAGACCATCCAGGTTACCCAGGTCGAATATTAGTACAATAAGGGTGCAACACATGACAGTGTGCTGGAAGTGTGCCCTACTCGTCGGCAGGCTACAAATCTACAAGCGCGCCCAGGTAACGGGATTGTCTGTAGCTGAGAAATCTCTTCATGACTACTGGATTATTCTAGTTATTAACCTTAGTCAAATTCAGTAGGTACCCCTGACCGTGGTACTCAGGGGTCCCTGTCCTAGACATGATGCAAGACAAGACTGGTTCATTTGTACAAGCACAATCATCTACGTCCAGGTCATTCATTCTTATCATGTCATGTTAGTCGTCGCAACAGCATATCAAGGTATATCATGTCAGGTATATCATGTCAAGTTCACTGTCAGGAGTGTGCCACATCGGGCCACTATCAAGTCATGTCATTTGTCAAAGTGCACCACAACGGGTCACCATCATGCGATTAACGTTTTATATTTATCAATACATTCATTTGGAGTGCACCCCAACGGGTCACTATCAATCATTACACTAACAATTCGTGTTTAGGGAAACAATTTAGAATCATATATTATTAAATATAATAATATAAGTGTAAAGACAAATAAGACAAAAGATAGTAGGACCCGCAATTAATGCAAGTATGCCAAGCGGCCAGCCAATAAATTTTGTCACTATACAATATACGGCCAGCACACATTTGCTGCATGCGGCCAAGAATGATAAATAGACCATGTGGCCAAGAGTGGATGAGGTGGGGGCCATAAGGCAAGTGCTTAATATATAAGCCATGCGGCTAGAAATTATTACATTGCTAATGGCCATGCGGCCAGCTGCAAATAATTGTGCATGCGGCCAAGCACAGTGCATATGCGGCTGACAAACAATTCCATGCGGCCAAGTGCAATTAAATGCCAATGCTAATACATTAATTAATTGGTCAACAAATGGCAATTTCATGCGGCCAACGTATATTTCCATATGCGGCTAACATTGAGTGCATATGCGGCCAGCATATATTTCCATATGCGGCCTGGTGATATTCCATGCGGCCAACTTGATTTCTAAGCATACAAATGCATGCAAAATGAATGCAAGTTAATATATAAAAATGCTTGCAACATGCCAGCATTTAATCCATGCCCATGCGGCCAACTTTAATTTCTAAGCATGCAAAATGCATGCAAGTTAATATATAAAAGTGCTTGCAACATGCAAGCACTTAATCCATGCCCATGCGGCCAACTTAATTTCTAAGCATGCAAATGCATGCAAAAATGCATGCAAGTTAATATATAAAAATGCTTGCAACATGCAAGCACTTAATCCATGCCCATGCGGTCAACTTTGATTTCTAAAGGCCATAGCATATGCGGCCAGCATAGCTAAGGGCCACGCAATTAATAATAATAATAAAAAAAGCCATACAATTAATTCTTATGCGGCCAAGGCAAATATTTAGTAGCCATGCGGCCAACCAATGACCTATGCGGCTCAGGTAAGTTGCATGCAAATGCATGCAAGCTTGCAAGCAACTAAAATAAAAGGGCCATGCAATTAATTAATGCTCATGCGGCTCAGAGCAAAAAAATGCTCATGCGGCCAAAGTACAATTAATGGCTCCCACAGAGAACAACATATCCCTAGAAAATACCATGGCCTCCATGCTCTACCAAACAACAATAGGAACCCAAATCCAGACTCCCGTAGGTCAAATTTGGACAAAATGGAATTCTCTACATCATGGAACCATCAAATAGCAAAAATATGCAGGTTTGATAGATCAAAACTCCTGAAAACCGAAAATATCACAAAGCTAGATTTACAAGAAATTAACCACGGAAATGAAAAATGTTAAGTACTAAAGTGGGTTAGAAACACATGAGGAAGACAATGAAACAATAAAAATGGAGTTCTCCCATGAAGCAAGATACACTTGCCTAAGCTCTCCCTCTCTCTCTCTCTCTCTCAGGTTGGTGGAGAAGTAATGGTAGGGAAGAAGAAGAGTTAATGAGGAGAGAAAAATGTTTGGTGGGATATAAATGAAGAGGGTGGTGGTAGGTGGGGTGGGTTTACAACAAAACCGAACCAAGCCAAACAAATCGAACCGAACCAAGATGAACCAATCAATGAAATACCAAAATAAATCAGACAGGGAGACATGCAATACGAGTCAAAATACGTACACGTATATCGAGATACGTAATACAAACAACATGCATTACATCAGCTTCATATAGGTAATACAACCACTTGCCTACAAGCCAAGGGTTATCTCATTGATGGGGCTAGGGCTTGGAGTTATTACAATGCCCGGGGCACAAAAGCTATCTTTTCCATGCCTTACAATCTTCCACAAGGCCTGCATATATTATATTCATACGCAAACTTCTATACTTCAGCAAACACATTCGCTGAAAACTTCCATCCTACAAACAGCTTTGCAACTGAAAAGAGATTTAAACAAGGAAAACGTACTCTTCAGTCTTTCTGGGATGTAGAAGACAAAGATCCTGCCGATGTACCTCTGGAGGCATCAATTTTAATGAACTCTGCTGATCAAGTTCAAGATCCTCTAGACGTGTCTATAAAGGTCAGGAAAGAGAAATCCCCTATTAAAGGTTTGAAGAAGAGAAAGGCTAAGGAAACGGCGGCGCCTCTTCAGCAGGATAACAGACCCGATTCTCCAAGGGCTCCGGAGAAGAAGAAAAGAACGTCACTAGTTATCAATGAACCAGTGACTACGAGAACAACTCGTTCTCAATCAAAACAGCTACTTTTCAGTTCTTCCTCTGGAGAAAAGGACATTACCCCTTCTTCTATTCAGAAACAGGGGAAAATTATAGAAGGAGGAACTTCTACTTCTTTGATTGATCTGGAGAGTGATCGTACTGAAGCTGTTACAGAGCCAGACGTATCAATGCCCAAAGAAGTTAGAAGGAAATTGATAATTACTGAAGAAGAACCATCTCAAGAAGTGTCATGCCCCAGAACCAGAATACTGGAGAGCGGGGGCGGACACAGCCAGCTACGTATATTGAAGTGCAACATACCTCGCTATACGTTCACGGCAGTCTAGATACATGAGGGTTTAACTACAAGCCATCAGTCTCTTATGGTCATGAACAAGCCTATTGTCTCAATCTCAAGCAAGTAATAGCAGTTACAAGATGTCAGAGCACCAAATATACAATAGTAAGGCGTTCTATACATTACATATTTGGATGATCATGAAGCTAGTCATATAAAATGTGAAGACTAGCAAGAGTTTCAGTCATACATGATTAACCTGTCACAACCCGCACCCGGATATACGGGTACGAATACGTGGGCCACGCCCAGCCTACGCCGCAGTATCGACGGTAGAGCGCTGTCAAGTACCCTATACTAACTACAACATCTAAAGATCCATAACTAGAAATATACTCATGTCACATCACGAAAACTAAGAAAGATAAGACAGAAAATAATAACAATATCACTAGAACAACTAGAATCTACAAGGATCATAAGACAGAAAAATAAAGAAGGAACAACAAGACTAACTAAGGATAACTACCAGGCAACTCACATAGAAGAATAGTGAGATCCACCTCAGCTAGCAACATCATGAAGTCCAAAACTGAGGGCACAACTACTCCTAAAATTTTGTCAACATATCCAGTCAGGATGGAACGAGCACAAATCTCAAATAACAGTTCTAATTAGACGATATTGAAAATGTAGCAGTAAATAGAAAGAATATACAAGAAATTATGAAATGTACATGTGAGTATCATGGCAAGGTAAGTTGTAAATCTAGAGCTAGAACAAGGCAAGTAAAACTGATCATGGCATGTACAAGAATCAAGAATCATCTATCTAAGTGTGTGAGTACTAGCTACAACATGTGGCCGGCTTGGGTCTGCATAAGGTCTAATGATCCGGCCAATCATACGTGGAGTGTAGGATTGGCTATTCAACAAGGTCTACAAGAATAAACAAGGTAGATAATGACAACACATCTACACTAATACTCTCCGTCTCCGACTAGTATAGTGGATCCAACCATGACACATCATGATACGCAATTCTTCGAGAGGGTAGCTAGCCTTCGCAGGAATCATGTCTATACAATGCACAAGGAACAAGAAAGACTTGCACAAGATATACCAAGGAAAGCGAAGAATAACATCTCATGACGGGATCCAGAGAAATACCAATCCCTGTGAACAATGTGTCAAGAGAACAAGGGTATCTACACTAAATACAAGAAACATAAACGATATCATAAAAACAAAATTATTATCAGAGAATGTACTCGCCTGCGATCTAGTGGAATATGTCAACTGAGTCCAAGAACAGTGCCTCGAGGACCTATAGGTGAAATACTGTATCAATATAAGGGTTTGGAAGTAAAATCAAGTCATACTAAGTCAAACTAGGTCGAAGCAAGTCAAACTAGGTCAATCTAAGTCAAGGGTTGACTTACAGTTGACTTCTGGTCAAGTGGTCAACTCTGGTCAACCCTAGGTCAACTCGGGTCAAACTTGACTAATGTTGACTAACAGTTGACTTGGGTCCACTGGTCAACTTTGGTTCAGTTCTAGTCAATTGTAGGCTACGGTTGACTTTCGGTTGACTTTGGTCAAAATAGTCAACTGTGGTCAACCAGGGTCAAAACTAGTCTAACCTAGGTCAAATGTTGACTCTACTTCCACGTTCAGTCAAAGTAGTCAACCATGGTCAAACTGGTCAAAGCTAGTCTCTACAAACATCTACAGGGGCAACACATTCAATTTCAGTGGTTGTGAAATCACTGGAATCGATGGATCTCAAAATACCACAAAAAGAGAAGGATTATTATAATAGGGTGAAAACCTACAGATGTTGTCGGATGGTGAAATAACCATTACCAACGTGTCCAGAATGGTCAAATCAGCTAGGATAGCCTGTCCATAAGTCCAATTTGGATACAGGGGCAAAAAGGGTAATTTCGGGTCAAAACGATATCCGTGTCGGACCCGCTTTGTACCGAAAAATGTACAAGAATACTAGTCTACCAAACATAACAAATTATATGTCTACGAATCCAGAATGACGATACGAACCCAACGGTATATCCAGAATTGGATTCCGTTGACCCGATCTCAAATTGGTCCGTTGACCAGGACATTGAAATTCCGATTTGCACGGAAAAGCGTGTCGGAGCCAATTTCCTCAAAACTCAGCAAATTATATGTCAACGAGTCCAGAATGACGATACAAACTCAACGGTATATCCGAAATTAGATTCCGATGAGCCGGCGTCAAAAAGTTTCGTTGACCCGGACTGTGGGGCCTGTTTTACACCAAAATGTATGTCAGGGCTCACGTCTCCCAAACTAAGAAAACTTTATATGAAAATATGCCAGAACGATGCCACGAGTCTACTGGTGGTGTCAGAAATTGAATCCGGAGTCCCGGGTTCAAAAATAGAATTTTACAAGTTGAAAATTACGAATTCGGATGGCCAACTTTGGCGTCGAATTCAACCAATCAAACGTGCTCACAATGAAACGAAATTGAAATGGCAGGAAGAGGGTTATACCAACTTCGCATAGGAACCAACGGTACACCAGACGGAGCTGCGACAGAGGAGATACGAGTCGACGAAGTCGGCTCCACAAAACTGTCCAAAAATAGTTCAAATTAAAACGTCAACTTGGTGGCCGGTTTTGATGTATCAAACGACGAAATTAATGGGTAAAATTTCAGGGGAGTGAAGATCTATATACCGAGATTGTAACGGAGCAAAGAGTTCGTCGATCCAACGGTCGGATTTTCTGAAAAACGTGCACGAAGTTGCTACGACGAAATGCCATTTCTGGATCTCGTTCGCGCGCGCGTCGACGGGATTCCGAGAAAACGCTGAAATCGTCTAGACGGCGCGTCCCGGAGGACGGTGGCCGCCACAGGGAGGTCGCCCAACTCACGTACATCCTGGGGGGGCTCGCCGTCGATGGCGGTGCGCGGCTGCCGGTGCACGCGCGGATGCCGGTGCACGCAGTTGTGCGCTATTGCTGCGGCTGCGCTCGGCCTGGCGCGGCACGGCGTACGGTGGTGGGCACGGCCGGCGGGCTAGCGGAGCACGACAGCGGCGGCTTGGTGGAGGTGGGTGATGGAGATGATGATGAAGGCGGTGGTATGATGATGGTGGGTTGAAGAAGATGATGATGATGATGAGTAGAAGGAGAAGGAGATGAAGAAGAACTTAGAAGAAGAAAATGAAGAAGGAGTTGAGGGGAGGGGGTGTTCGGCCATGGGAGGGCTCGGCATGGTGTGGAACTGCTGCTGCTGTGTGTATTTGGAGAAGAGAGGTGAGTGTGAGTGTGTAATAAATGTGATGGTGAGAGAGAGAGTAGTTATTAATAGAATAGAGAGAGAGAGGGAGAAAGAGAGATTTAGAGAGAGATATTTAGATGGGGGGTGTGTAGGCCGGCCACATGGGGTACTTGGGTGTGAGTGTAAAGAGAGAGATTAATTGAAGAGAGAGGGAGAGATATTTATTTATATATATAGATATATGTATATATGTATATATATACATAAGAGAGAAAATTAGAGATATTTGTATAAAGAGGATATTTTTATAGTAGAGAAAAATTAGTGTATGGATATTAATGAAGGGGTAACAAGGAGCTTGGACTGGGTTTGGTTGAGCCGGGTCGGTTAAAATTGGACATGGTGCAATAATTAAATTATTTTAGGTATTTATAATCATGGATAAATAAGTAGCATGTGGGGGATCAAATAAATGGGACACAAGTGGCAGACGGGTAGTGGGCTTTACGTGGGCTATATCCCTATTTGGGGTCGACTAGGTTGGGTCGATAGGGTATCCACAATTCAAGTCGAAAAATAAATATGACACCGTGGGGTGAATTAAAATCGGGTCACGTGTCAGAAAAGTTGTGTGAAAAAAATAGGGCACAAGATGGAGTGTCTGTGTGGGACACGAAGGTCATGGGTGAAGAGCGTCTCGAGTAGATCAGGCATGACAAGTTGGTTTCAAGAGAATGACTAGCCTTGCGCTCCTAACTTAAAAGTCATGGTAACGTGCTTATGAGGATCAAGGAAAAGAGTAGGAAATCAATTTATAATTAAATGATCTAATTTGACCCGAACTTGCACGAAGAAAAAAGAGTACAAGGGAACAAGTTCGAGTGGGACACGATATATCAACATGAAGATAATCTCGTCTACTATAAACTTCAAGAAGAAAGTTTCCAGAGACTGGCATCCCTGATGCTCTAGAAATCCAAGTCACGGTAGAGAGCATTAAATCAAATAATAAACAAATAATAATATCTATTGCAATAATTGATTTATAAAATTAAAAAAAAAGCCCTAAATTCAGGGGCTTACAATCCTACCCACCTTATAAAAATTTCGTCCTCGAAATTAAAGGTTGGTAGTGGGGGTTAAAACGTGATAGAAGATTTAGGCAATATTTTAGGCACGATCCAAGAATGATGAGTTTCGCACGATTAAGAAAATCAATTTAAAATTGTTCAGACACGATGAGGGATTTGGCACGATAGAATCATGATACGAACAAAATCATATGTGCATAATTTCAAAATAAGTCAAGTCATTGGGGCACGATTTTAGAGACGATTAAGAGAATCGAAGATATAATTGAAGTTCAAGTACGGGGTGATCCATAGGACTTAGGTTGATGGAAATCAACCCGAAAGTCGTACAGGCCCGATCAAGATGAAAAGCTAACCATGACCAAAACAAGGTTTGGCATGGTTGAGATAAAATTTCAGACACAAACAAAAAATCAAAGTCAAGGTCTTATAGGCCCGATCAAAGATTACGGAGTATGATTAATAAAATCATGAAATACGATCCAAGTTCGAACGTGATTAAAATTGGAAATAGTCTAAGTTCACTTGGCACGATAGAGGTACGACAACGAAATCAAAACTTGAGCTTCGTCCGATTACAATCAAGTCAAAATTTGATTAACAGGATTTCAGCTCGATGAAATTAGATTTAGGGTTATACATAGGCACGATCAAGATGAAAATAACGTGATTGGGCATTGTTAGGAATGATCAGATGTTAGCACAAACATTGATCAAGGATTAACCATCTGGTCATTAGTGAAATCAAGACTCAGACGCGTTAAAAATTTATGATGATTAACTACTTAGGAACGATTTAGAATAGAACGAGAAAAATCGAAAATCTAGTCTTGATCAGGAATGAAACCTGAGCACGAGCGACTAGAGAACCAAAATTCAAGTACGAAGGAGATCTATTTCGACACAGTCGATTAGGGTTCAAGATTTTTAGCACGATTTGAGGGTTAATATTATCAAGATCATGAAAATCAAGTTGGATAGTCATGATCTAAAACATGACTAAGAGAAGCAAATGGAGAGAAAAATTTGAGAATAGCACGATTGAGAGATTAGATTTGATAGAAATCAGATTATAGGTCACATAAGCACGATCAAGATCCAAGTTCAGTTATGAAAGACGACAAAATCATGAATTCGAAATCAAGGTCCTAAAAGCATAATTTAGGAAGGAACCCAAGTCACAAAGGAATTTGAAGTCATCTAGAGTCTAGTCAGCAACCAAGACTCTTTGGCACAATAAACAAGACGACCAAAATTGATTGGTCATGGACAGAAGGGAATCAAAATCTTAATAGTATCAAAATTTAAGAAACAATTGAGACATAAACATTTCAAAATTTTCAGAGTTTTTAAGTGTAGATGACAGATATAGATATGAGATAGGTGATTGGTGAAATCAAGACATAGCTAAACAAGTCAAAGGAAATAATGGCAAGATGAGAAAATTATCATACGATGAGAAAAGAAATGAATGATAAGTCGAGAAATAAGGGTATGAATTGTCCTCATCATTGGTCAAAAGAAGTGAATCAATTTAAGATACGACCTGATAACCATACACGTCTATCCAAAATCATGCTGCCAGAATTTACGCCACGCCAATAAGCATAGCTAAAATAAACGATAGAGTCCATAACTAAGGTATACATCCTATAATCATGTCATCTAGATTCCTTACCACGCCAACCGGTATGGCTGCAAGAGAATCTAAATTCTATAACTAGGATAGTATATCCAAAATCAGGCTCCATGTCCCTGTCAGGCTAGCTAATATGACTGCAATAAATTCCAAACTCATAAGTAAAGTAGACATTTATCGTTCCCATCGTCTCCATCAAATATGTTTATCAGGATATCTTAACTCAATTCTTAAAAGAATTATCCAAAAAAATCAAAGGTCAACGACGAATATTAAGATTTAAAATTCAACAACAAGTCAAGGGTAAGTTAATAGAAACAACGGAAACAACTTCCGAGATAGAGGTTCAGAGGAAAATCTCAGGAAAAGTCCCGAAGGTACTACCTAGGTCAAGATAGAAAGTGGTAGAATATAATCTAAAACAAACCTCGACCATGATACGAGGTTGGTAAATCATATTCCCTCCCCAACCTAGATGATATACAAGTCCAACTTATACCTTCCCTCTGGGGTCCACAAACTCATCCCAAGAAGAAATAAAGTTTGATACGGACAGATATTTCAGAAATCAGGATGAATGAAAACAAGTGGGAAAAGATTTTGAAAGCCTTCGAAATAAGATTCCTAGGGGTCATCCCTGGAATCTACCAAGAGTTCCTAATATGTGACTGAGTACCAAATCCTAAAATATTCTATGACTCAACCTTAATCCTAGGGCAGGCTCGCAGTAGTACAGATAAGCTCAAGTACTACCACGACTTTGTATTAATAGCAAAGACTGACCTGCATGGGCCACCACTAAAAATGTGTCACGACCCGCACCCAGATATACGGGTACGAATACGTGGGCCACGCCCAGCCTACGCCGCAGTATCGGCGGTAGAGCGCTGTCAAGTACCCTATACTAACTACAACATCTAAAGATCCATAACTAGAAATGTACTCATGTCACATCACGAAAACTAAGGAAGATAAGACAGAAAATAATAACAATATCACTAGAATAACTAGAATCTACAAGAATCATAAGACAGAAAAATAAAGAAGGAACAACAAGACTAACTAAGGATAACTACCAGGCAACTCACATAGAAGAATAGTGAGATCCATCTCAGCTAGCAACATCATGAAGTCCAAAACTGAGGGCACAACTACTCCTAAAATTTTGTCAACATATCCAGTCAGGATAGAACGAGCACAAATCTCAAATAACAGTTCTAATTAGACGATATTGAAAATGTAGCAGTAAATAAAGAGAATATACAAGAAATTATGAAATGTACATGTGAGTATCATGGCAAGGTAAGCTGTAAATCTAGAGCTAGAACAAGGTAAGTAAAACTGATCATGGCATGTACAAGAATCAAGAATCATCTATCTAAGTGTGTGAGTACTAGCTACAACATGTGGCCGGCTTGGGTCTGTACAAGGTCTAATGATCCGGCCAATCATACGTGGAGTGTAGGATTGGCTATTCAACAAGGTCTACAAGAATAAACAAGATGGATAATGACCACACATCTACACTAATACTCCCCGTCCCCGACTAGTATAGTGGATCCAACCATGACACATCATGACACGCGATTCTCCGAGAGGGTAGCTAGCCTTCGCAGGAATCGTGTCTATACAATGCACAAGGAACAAGAAAGACTTGTACAAGATATACCAAGGAAAGCGAGGAATAACATCTCATGACGGGATCCAGAGAAATACCAATCCGTGTGAACAATGTGTCAAGAGAACAAGGATATCTACACTAAATACAAGAAACATAAACGATATCATAAAACAAAATTATTATCAGAGAATGTACTCGCCTGCGATCTAGTAGAATATGTCAACTGAGTCTAAGAACAGTGCCTCGAGGACCTATAGGTGAAATACTGTATCAATATAAGGGTTTGGAAGTAAAATCAAGTCATACTAAGTCAAACTAGGTCGAAGCAAGTCAAACTAGGTCAATCTAAGTCAAGGGTTGACTTACATTTGACTTCTGGTCAACTGGTCAACTCTGGTCAACCCTAGGTCAACTCGGGTCAAACTTGACTAATGTTGACTAACAGTTGACTTGGGTCCACTGGTCAACTTTGGTTCAGTTCTAGTCAATTGTAGGCTACGGTTGACTTCCGGTTGACTTTGGTCAAAATAGTCAACTGTGGTCAACCAGGGTCAAAACTAGTCTAACCTAGGTCAAATGTTGACTCTACTTCGACGTTCAGTCAAAGTAGTCAACCATGGTCAAACTGGTCAAAGCTAGTCTCTACAAACATCTACAGGGTCAACACATTCAATTTTAGTGGTTGTGAAATTACTGGAATCGATGGATCTCAAAATACCACAAAAAGAGAAGGATTATTATAATAGGGTGAAAACCTACAGATGTTGTCGGATGGTGAAACAACCATTACCAACGTGTCCAGAATGGTCAAATCAGCTAGGATAGCCTGTCCATAAGTTCAATTTGGACACAGGGGCAAAAAGGGTAATTTCGGGTCAAAACGGTGTCCGTGTCGGACCCGCTTTGCACCGAAAAACGTGCAAGAATACTAGTATATCAAACCTAACAAATTATATGTCCACGAATCCAGAATGACGATACGAACCCAACGGTATATCCAGAATTGGATTCCGTTGACCCGATCTCAAATTGGTCCGTTGACCAGGACATTGAAATTCTGATTTGCACGGAAAAGCGTATCGGAGCCAATGTCCTCAAAACTTAACAAATTATATGTCAACGAGTCCAGAATGATGATACGAACTCAACGGTATATCCGGAATTGGATTTTGATGAGCCGGCGTCAAAAAGTCCCGTTGACCCGGATTGTGGGGCCCGCTTTGTACCGAAATGAGTGTCAGGGCCCACGTCCTCCAAACTAAGCAAACTTTATATGAAAACATGCCAGAACGATGCCACGAGTCTACTGGTGGTATCAGAAATTGAATCCGGAGTTCCGGGTTCAAAAATAGAATTTTACAAGTTGGAAATTACGAATTCGGATGGCCAACTTTGGCGTCGAATTCAACCAATCAAACGTGCTCACAATGAAACGAAATTGAAATGGCAGGAAGAGGGTTATACCAGCTTCGCATAGGAACCAGCGGTACGCCAGATGGAGCTGCAACGGAGGAGATACGAGTCGACGAAGTCGGCTCCACAAAACTGTCCAAAAACAGTTCAAATTAAAACGTCAACTTGGTGGCCGGTTTTGATGTATCAAACGACAAAATTAACGGGTGAAATTTCAGGGGAGTGAAGATCTATATACCGAGATTATAACGGAGCAAAGAGTTCGCCAATCCAATGGTCGAATTTCTCGTAAAATGTGCACGAAGTTGCTGCAACGGAACGCCATTTCTGGATCTCGTTCGCGCGCGCGTCGACGGGATTCCGAGAAAACGCTGAAATCGTCTAGACGGCGCGTCCCGGAGGACAGTGGCCGCCACAGGGAGGTCGCCTAGCTCACGTACAGCCCGGAGGGGGCTCGTCGGTGACGGCGGCGCCCGCGACGGCGCACGGCTGCCGGTACACCTGCGGCTGCCGGTGCACGCACGACTGCCGGTGCACGCGGTTGCGCGCTATTGCTGCGGCTGCGCTCGGCCTGGCGCGGCACGGCGTACGGTGGTGGGCACGACCGGCGGGCTAGATAAGCACGACAGCGACGGCTTAGTGGTGGTGGGTGATGGAGATGATGATGAAGGTGGTGGTATGGTGATGGTGGGTTGAAGAAGATGATGATGATGATGAGTAGAAGGAGAAGGAGATGAAGAAGAACTTAGAAGAAGAAGATGAAGAATGAGTTGAGGGGAGGGGGTGTTCGGCCATGGGGGGGCTCGGCATAGTGTGGAGCTGCTGCTGCTGTGTGTATTTGGAGAGGAGAGGTGAGTGTGAGTGTGTAATAAATGTGAGGGGGAGGGAGAGAGAGTAGTTATTAATAGAATAAAGAAAGAGAGAGAAAGAGAGATTTAGAGAGAGATATTTAGATGGGGGGATGTGTAGGCCGGCCACATGGGGTACTTGGGTGTGAGTGTGAAGAGAGAGAGATTAATTGAAGAGAGAGGGAGAGATATTTATTTATATATATAGATATATGTATATATGTATATATATATATACATAAGAGAGAAAAATAGAGATATTTGTATAAAGAGGATATTTTTAGAGTAGGGAAAAATTAGTGTATGGATATTAATGAAGGGGTAACAAGGAGCTTGGACTGGGTTTGGTTGAGCCGGGTCGGTTAAAATCGGACATGGTACAATAATTAAATTATTTTAGGTATTTATAATCATGGATAAATAAGTAGCATGTGGGGGCTCAAATAAATGGGACACAAGTGGCAGACGGGTAGTAGGCTTCACGTGGGCCATGTCCCTATTTGGGGTCGACTAGGTTGGGTCGATAGGGTATCCATAATTCAAGTCGAAAAATAAATGTGACACCGTGGGGTGAATTAAAATCGGGTCACGTGTCAGAAAAGTTGTGTGAAGAAAATGGGGCACAAGATGGAGTGTCTGTGTGGGACACGAAGGTCATGGGTGAAGAGCGTCTCGAGTAGATCAGGCATGACAAGTTGGTTTCGAGAGAATGACTAGCCTTGCGCTCCTAACTTAAAAGTCATGGTAACGTGCTTATGAGGATCAAGGAAAAGAGTGGAAAATCAATTTATAATTAAATGGTCTAATTTGACCCAAACTTGCACAAAGCAAAAAGAGTACAAGGGAACAAGTTCGAGTGGGACACGATATATCAACATGAAGATAATCTCGTCTACTACAAACTTCAAGAAGAAAGTTTCCAGAGACTGGCATCCCTGATGCTCTAGAAATCCAAGTCATGGTAGAGAGCATTAAATCAAATAATAAACAAATAATAATATCTATTACAATAATTGATTTATAAAATTAAAAAAAATAAGCCCTAAATTCAGGGGCTTACATAACCCTAGGATTTGTCAATCATGCTACAGCCCGTAGGCAGACAGTAAGTAATGTGCAATCGAGCTAATACGTGCTCGTCGGCTAAACGCCTCAAAAGAATACTTTTACAATAGAGTAGGAGAACCAAAAATAAAATCCACTCGTTGTCAGGGTTACGCCTGGTGGTCACCATCTGGCTGGAAGGTAGGGAGATCCTCTGGAGCTGCTCCGGTATCTGGCCATGCAAAACCAGCTGGGTCAGATCCCAAAAAGAGCAAGTGCCACAAAGGAGGCTTCACTTAAGAACTAAAACCAGCATATCAGAACATAAAATAAAAGATAAATAAGTCATAAAATCTAAATAGGGCAATAAATATCAAGAAGATGAGAAATTATTCCGATCTGTTATTGATAAGGTAAGCATAAGCAATCATGTTACCGAAGTAACCAGGTACTGGGACAAGACAATACTTAAACTGGTTAGACTCCATCCAACATTCACGGCCAAGCAATAAGTACGGCTTGGTAATTTAACTAACTAGGGTTATCACAGGCCTAGTTACTAGCAGGATGCAATGAGATGTTCCAACAGCCACAAGCCCTGCAGACCATCCAGGTTATCCAGACGCAATTAGGGGTTGAGTTCATATGGGTACATCGTCCAAGAAACGCATGTACCCTTAAGTAGCTTGAAGGGTGCAACACATGACAGTGTGCTGAAAATGTGTCCTACTCGATGGCAGGCTACAAATCCCATGATGGGGCACCCAGATAATGGGATTGCCTGTAGCTGAGAAATCTCTTCATGACTACTAGATTATTCTAGTTATTAGCCTTAGCCAGTTTCAGTAGGTACCCCTGATCGTGGTACTCAGGGGTCCCTGCCCTAGACATGATGTACGACAATACTGGTTTATTTGTACAAACACAATCGTCCACGGTGTCCAGGCCATTCATTCTTGTCATGTCATGTTAGCCGTCGCAGCAGCATATCGAGGTATATCATGTTAGGTTTACTTATCAAGAGTATGCCACGACGGGCCACTATCATGTCATGTTACTTGTCAAGAGTGCACCACGACGGGTCACTATCGTGTTCATGGAACATGTACAAAATTAACATGGTATAAGCATTTCCATCAAGGACCCAAGTTACACAGAGGGTCATGAGACATAAGTATAATGTAACAACCAGAATAGTAAAAAAAGGTGCAAAGGCTGTGGGAAGAGCCATGCGGCCCGGAAGCCAAGGGCCATGGCTTATGCGGCCAAGGGTCGCCATGCGGCAAGGGGGATCAGGGGCCATACGGCAAGGCTGCCAAGAACCATGCGGTGAGGGGAACAGGCTTATGCGGCAAGGGGAAACAGGCTTATACAGCAAGGAAAAACAGGCTTATGCGACAAGGGAAAATAGGCTTATGCGGCAAGGGAAAATAGGGTCATGCGGCAAGGGGGAACAGGGTCATACGGCAAGGGGAAACAGGCTTATGCGGCAAGGAGGAAACAAGCTTATACGGCAAGGGTCAACCAAAGCCATGCGGCTAAAGTCAACCAAAAGCCATGCGGCAAGCACTGTTCTTCTTCTCCAACCTTTCCGAGAAGAAGAACCTGGGAAGTTGGGGGTTCCCAGACTTCCCGACCTTGAATCCAAGCCCAAATCTGGACAGCCCTAGGTCAAAATAGGGTAGAATAAAATTCTCTACAACATGGAACCATCAAAACTTGAAAATAATAAAGTTCAATAGATCAAAACCCAAGAAATTCGAAAATGCAACAAGCTTAGATCTACATGAAATGAACCATGGAAATTAAAAATGCTGAGTACTAAAGTATCTTAGAATCTCGTGAGGAAGACAATAGAACAACAAAAATTGAGTTCCTCTATGAAGCAAGTTGCACTTGCCTAAACCTCTCTGGTAGGTGGAGAGAGTTAATGGAGGAAGAAGAAGAAGAAGAAGAAGAAGAAGAAGAAGAAGAAGAAGAAGAAGAAGAAGAAGAAGAAGTAAATGAAGAAGTGAATGAGGAGAGAGAAAGGTGTTGGTAGCTTATAAAGAGGGGTTAGCATATTGGGCCAAGTCCTAACAAACCGAGCCTAACCAAGCCAAACAAAAACCAATCCATGCCAATATTAAACCAATACAAGATTAATCCAGGATCAAGCTAAGCAAGACAAGTCTAACTACGGGTCGAAATTCCGTATACGTATACTGAAAATACGTATAACGGAAAACTGAGGTGACAAGAAGGTAATATTGAAATTGTGACATATCCTAATATATCAATTCTTATCAAAGATATATATCTAAATTGCTTTTCTTTATATTGGTTACTTCAACAGATGTCCCACCTTCTATTACCATCATGACAGTAAATGTTTCCGCCAATGTACTTGCTGCAGCAGGGATAACAGTTCAATCTCCAACTCCCTGAGTCCAAAAACCTCCTTTCCAAAGTAGGATTTGCCTCCACAAGATACTCCACAAGCTCAAGTATCTACTCATTCAGAAGAGGTAATGATTGACGCATTGACCGATTGCGATTTTGATGATGAAATCTATGATGATGATTGGAACAACATCACTAAAGAAAAACAAACTTTAGTGAGTGCACCATCATCACAAGAACTCCCAGTTGATGAAGATCCTTCAACTGTTGAAGACGAGGAGAATGTGGTTAATGATGAGGAACATATCAATCCTCCTGAGGTTAATGAACCCACGATTACTGAGCAGCCTGAGATATCTAGGGCAGCAACAGAATTAGTAAATGAAACTCCAGTGATTCTGCCACCTCAAACTGAATCGGGAGCAGGGAGTAGTCAGGCTACCATGTCTGCAGAGACTCTGTCGAAGCTTCAGTCCGAGACAGTTAAAGCTGTTGAGACTCCTCGTAATGTACCCAGCTCAGGTAAATTTCTAAGTATGATCAATTTATTGTAGCGCCTTCAGCATTATATGTGACTAACATAAATGGCATATGTGATTTGCAGAAGAACCTACTGGAACTGTAGCAGGGGAGGAAAGCTCTTCTCATATTAGTGCTCCAGATGAAGTGCCTCTACCTACTGAAACTATAAAAATTCCTGCAGACATAGTAGCCACTCCAGGAGCCATGGAAACTAGCAAGTTTGTGATGGCCTCCTTTACGAGAGTCTTTTTTACATCTCTGGAACCCCTAGTTTATAGAGTGATGGAAAGAGAGGATGTCTCTTTCAGCACTATCAGAACTTCCTCTACATTTTTGATTGAAGGTATTCAAAGCCAAGGAGACGATGCTCAGGCTACATTTTTGGAACATATTTTGGATGTGTTGGAGAGCTCGATTAAAGCTTATAAGGAGATAAAGAGGGTAGACATTGAGCAGTTAGTAGACATGGAATATGAAACTATGGCTCGAGAAGCAGCAATTAGTAAAGCCAATTTTGAAGCATTTTTGTTGGCTTTCACTAGATAATCCTCCGAGTTAGACATCCAAATCTCCGATGCAGTTGTTATTGCCGAGAGTCACAAGACTAAGGCTACAGAGGAAGAGAAAAAGGCTGCTAATTTAGAGGTTAAAATTGCTTAGCTTCAAGCAGAACTTCAAACTGTTAAGCAGAGCTTAGAACAAGAAAACTAGTTACACCAAGCTGCTGTTACTCAAGTGGAGTCTTTGAAGCATCAAAAAGAAGAATTTGAACGTCTTCAAAATGAAGAGTTAACATGCCAGACAGCTGCTCTACAACTTTTTGATCCTAAATCAGGAAGAGTTGAAGCTAGACAGAGAGTGCTAGGTTCTCGTGACGAAAGAATTCAAGTTCTAAAGAAACAAATTGCAGAACTTATCACCTATCCTTCAGAGTAAAATGAGAAAATTTTGTTGTCTTTTTTTTTATTACAATGTACTTTTTTTCTTTTCTTGCAAAAAGAAATAATAAAGACTTTTATGTGGTTTCGTCACTTGTTGCATATCTTGTTATAGATATAAGCAATAGAATAGAAAATATATTCAGAGGTATTGGACATGACATATTTCTTGATTTAGAAAATGATAATATTTATTATATCTACTCAGAGGTAATGTGGACGTGGCAGAATATAAAGTTTAGTAATATTGTTATTTCAATAGACAACTTTATCAAAGGTAATAAGGACGTGACAAGTTGCTGATGTAAATAATCAGAATTCAGAGGTGTGGAGGACGTGAATTCATATTATTTAAAATAAGAGACAATAAATGCCCAATGAATAATAAGTCAAAGAAAGTGAATGAATGAATAGTCACTTCATTTTTTCGAGGAAAAGATGCTTAAATCTTGAATGTGATCTTCTTTTAGACGACTTTTGACAGCAATATCGTCAACATAGCATTCGACAGTCTTTCGCAAATGATCTCGAAAGATAGTACTCATAGTCCGCTGGTAAGTTGCACCTGCGTTCTTAAGACCAACGGCATGACTGTATAACAGTATACTCCATGAGGAGTACGGAATGAAGTATGTTTTTCATCTTCAGGATTCATCCGGATTTGATTATATCCAGAAAACTCATCCATGAAAGAGATTCGTTCGAATCCACATGTATTGTCGATTATGACATCGGTAATTGGGAGAGAGAATTCGTCTTTAGGGCAAGCATCATTGAGATCCCGAAAGTCTATGCAAACTCGAACCTTTTCGATCTTCTTCAAAACTGGTACAACGTTGGCTACCAAGTCAGGATGCTGTTCTTCTCTGATAAAACTGTAAGATATAAGCTTTTTGACTTCATCATCAATTGCATCCATTATTTCAGGCTTGAATCGCCGTTGTTGTTGTTTGACTGTCTTAGCATTCGACAAGATATTAAGTTTATGAGTTGCAACTTGAGGATCTAAGCTTGGCATATCTTTATAACTCCAGGTAAAAACATCAATATATTCACGAATAAGGTAAATTAATTCTTGTTTATCATCCTCTGAGAGATTTTTGCTAATGAAGATTGGTCGTGATACGCCCTTCTCTCCAATATTGATTTGGACTAGTTGATCCTCAGTAGGTGGTTCTCGTTGTTCAAAACAAAGTTCCCACTGATTGTCCATCCTTTGTGCCCAAGGGTCCACTTCAGGAGCTTCTTCAATATTATCTTTCGAGAATTCGACAGACACCATGTTAGAAGATACTATCACTCTATGAACATGACCAATGCTGGTATCAGAATCCCATGAGATAGAATCAGAAGAGTTAGATCGTTCTTCTTTATCAGATTTGGAAGATTCTGGAGTTGGAAGTGGTGAAGCATAATCTAATCCTTGTTTCGTTTTACTGTGGTATTGTTATGATTTTCCTTTTGGAACAGAAATACGAATAGGAGTTCGTCTTCCTTTACCGTTGTTGAAGCCTGTTCTGAAATCATAGCCCATTTTATGGATGATTGCTTTGAATTATGGACTATAGCGATATAATTGTAGTCTTTCTGTATCATCTCTTTTATCATTATAGAGCATGACTTTTTGTTCCTCTCTTTTGTTGAAAAATATAGGTCTTTCATCTTTCTTTCGAGACGGTACTAAGAAGTACGACTCTTGTATTGAATCCAATGATACCACATTTCGTAGAGATGATACGACTTCTATTGTAAGTGGTTTAAAGATATCTAGTATATCCAAATAACATTGAGTATAGTAAGAGACATCAGTATACTGTAAAGGAGATACTTTATTAATTTTTATACCATCATTTACAACAGAAACTTTAGCCTTAGCAGGCTTAGTCAGATTGATAACAAGAAGGGGAGAAGAAGAACGAAAAGGAGAAGGGGGCTTCTTACAACGAAGGTCGATTACAAGCGGCTCAGAAGAGGTGAGCTCCCTTTGTTCCTGACTATCACCAATAGGCTGCTTCTCGTAGGAAGGAAGATAGATAGTCAGTGGTTTGGAAGACTGAGGACAGGAAGTACGCCCTCTGACGGGGATCACCAAAGTATTATTTGGTATACCTTTCTGCTCTTCATCTGTGTCCATTGCCAGTACTACCTTCATGAATTCCTCCTTGTACATGCGAGAATTGTTGCAGTATGCTTCAACTCCTTTGAAAGGATTCAGATCTGCAATCTTTTTTTAGACTTCTCCATTACCATCTACATATTTGAAACATTGGTGGAGAGTAGAAGGTACAATATTGTGTTCATGGAGGAATGGTCTTCCTAACAAAGCATTGTATGAGCTATGATTGTCAATTACATAGAAAGTCATCTTTGTACGAAGATTGCCAATTTGAAGTTTTAAGCATATCTTCCCCAAAGGTTCACTTCTTTCTTGATTGAACCCCAAGATGGTAGTGATAGTTATTGTAATACCTGTCGTTCGTATTACGTATTTGGAATACGTATACGTATTTTTATCTTGTATTTGCATATCTTCTTGGTTTGGCTTGGCTTGTTTACTCTCGGTTTGGGTTGGCTTGGTTCGGCCGGCCCAATGCTTGGTTCATCATGGACCAAGGTGAACCCCCTACCTACCACCACCCATGATATTTATTTCCCCACCAACCTTCTCTCTCCTCCATAACTCTCATTTATTTCTTCTTCTTCTTCCTTCCTCTCCACAACTCCCCAACCATAGGCAAGTGCAACTTGCTTCCACAAGAGAACTCCTTTTGATAGTTTCATTAGCTTCTCCTCATGATTCTAAACCACACATTAGAACTTGTCATTTTCCATTTTGAGGCTTTAATTCTTGTAGATCTAGAGTTTTGCTATTTTCGGATTTTTGGTGTTTTGATCTATTAAACTTGCTTGATTTCAAGTTTTGATGGTTCCATGTTTTAGAGAATTTCATTCTACCCAATTTTGACCTTTGGAAAGTTGGATTCGGACTTGTTTTGACCAAGATTTGGACAATTGAAGCTTAGATTCAACTTTAGAGTTCTGCTGTTCTTGCCATTTGGAGAAGACAGTGAGCAGTGAGCTAGCTTTTTAGCTTATGCCGCTGAGTCGTACGCTGTTCTTTAGCGAGCGTACGCTAGCCTTCGTACGCTGCTCTTTAGCGAGCGTACGCTAGCCTTCGTATGCTGCTCTTTAGCGAGCGTACGCGTGCTTTCGTACGCTGCTCTTTAGTGAGCGTACGCTCACCTTGATACGCTGCATGTTGGCAGCGTGTCTTGAGCGTACGCTAGCTTGAGCGTACGCGTGCCTTGGTACGCTAGGCGTACGCTGGCTCCTTTCGTACGCTAGCTCGAGCGTACGCAGTCTTGAGCGTACGCTAGCTTGAGCGTACGCTGACCTGTAGCTTGAGCGTGCCCTTGTGTACGCTGACCCTTGCATACGCTTCCCATTGGAAGTGTATGGATCCTTTGGTACGCAGACCTGAGCGTACGCTAGCCTGAGCGTAGCCTGGCTTGAGCGTAGCCTGATTACCCTTGATCTTCTATAGCCCTGTATATTGATATTTTATTAGATATTTAGCGTCCATTTTATATCCTTACGCCTTTTGTCATGAACTTGATAATAATGGATTTGTTTAATATGTTTGGAAATGATACCTGAGCATGATACGATAGTGACCCGTAGTGGTGCACTCCTGACATAATGACCTGACATGACCTGATAGTGGCCCGTCGTGGCACACTCCTGACAAGTACACTTGGCATGATAACCTGACATGATTATCTCAAATAGCTGTTGCGACGGCTACCTGACATAGCATGACCTGTATAAATAACCTGGACACCGTGGGCGATTGTGCTTGTACAAATAATCCAGTCCTGTCTTACATCATGTCTAGGAGGGGACTCCTGAGTACCACGGTCAGGAGTACCTACTAAAATGGACTAAGGTTAACAACTAGATTAATACATTAGTCATGAAGAGATTTCCCAGCTACAGGCAATCCCGTTACCTGGGCGCGCTTGGGATCTGTAGCCTGCCGTCGAGTAGGGCACATTTCCAGCACACTGTCATGTGTTGCTCCCTTCAAGCTACTTAAGGGTACATGCGTTTCCTGGACGATGTACCCACCTGAATTCAACCCTAATCTCTCGACCTGGGTGACCTGGATGGTCTGCAGGGCTTGTGGCTGTGGAACAATCTCACCGCATCTTGTTAGTAACTAGGATTGTGATAACCCTAGTTAGTTAAAGTATCAAGCCGTAGTTTTCGTTTAGCCGTAAAATGATTGGATGAAGTCTAACCAGTCTAGTCTTACCCTGATCCTGTTCCAGATTGTTGCACGACTTGAATGCCTGTGTTTATTTTTACCGATAAATGGTGAGAAATCAAGCTCCATTCAGACGAAGGGTTACAACCCCGGTCCTTGTTTGGTTTACGGGTTGTAACCTGGCTATCTGAATAGTTCCATGGTTATCTCGTCGTATATCATCCTGATATGTTTCCTTTTATTCCAGTCCTTATTTTATTTATATTTATATTCCTGTGCTGATTGCTGGTTTTAGTTCTTAAGTGAAGCCGCCTTTGTGGCACTTGCTCTTTCTGGGGTCTGACCCAGCTGGTTTTGTGTGGCCAGATTTCGGAGCAGCTTCAGAGGATCTACCGACCTTCCAGCCAGATGGTGGCCACTAGACGGAACCCTGGCAACGAGTGGGTTATTTTTGGCTCTCCCACTCTATTGTAAAAATATTCTTTTGAGGCGTTTAGCCGACGAGCACCTGTTTAGCTCGATTGTACTTTACTTACTGTCTGCCTACGGGCTGTAACATGATAAACAGATCCTAGGGTTGATCATGTATGACTAAAATCTTGCTAGTCCTAACATTCTGTAATGACTAGCTTCATGATCAGCTGAATATATAATGTTTGGGACGCCTTACTATTGTATATTTAATGATCGTACATCTTGTAACATTTACTTACTTGCTTGTGATTGAGACACTAGGCTTGTTCATGACCTTAAGAGACTGTTGGCTTGTAGATAAACCCTCATGTATCTAGACAGCCGTGACCGTATAGCGAGATGGATTCCATTTCATATACGTAGCTGGCTATGTCTGCCCCCGCTCTCCAGTATTCTGGTTCTGGGGCGTGACATGGTTTAAGTGGTGGCCCATGCAGGTCTTGTAAATCAAGATATGTGAGGGTTTACCGAATTGATGTCTCAATCAATATTCGTCCTTGATCTCTGTTCGTATCTTCTGAATCCCTGGATTCTTGTCCTGATCATATGCTTGTATCGTTGCTCTGTCCTGGTCCTTCCTTATTGTTTCCTATGTCGTCTTTTTCAGCGGCATAGTACCTGACCCGGCCGATCAGCAAGGCGGAGCACCTCCCGCGGACCAGCAGCAACCTGGAGATCAAGCCCAGCATTCCGGAGTAGCCTCCAGAGTCGTGCCTTCTGGCGGAGAGCCACCAGTTCAGCCAGTTCAACCTGTAGAACATGATAACGGCACTTTGGTAGGACTCGTCAGGACCTTGATAGCTTCCCAAGACCGACGTGGAGATGCCTTGCACCAGGCAGTGACGGATACTTTGACCCGGGGTGGTCATCAGGGTAACAGCGCTGCCAACAGCTTCAAGCGCTTGAACCCTCCATTCTTCGACGGTAGTGAAGATGCTATCGCGGCAGATGCATGGCTTCAGGACACAGAAGTGATTCTAGAAGCAGCCAGGACTCCAGAGAACGAGAAGGTGGCCGTTGTGCGCCTGCAGCCATTAGATCTTGCCCGCAGCTGGTGGGCAGCGCAGGCCGTCGGATTAGCAGCACCCATTCCATGGGCAGTGTTCAGAGAGAGATTCCAGACCAAGTATTTCGATGCTGTAGCCCGGTACGACCTGCAGACGAGGTTTACCAATCTGAAGCAAGGAGGCAGGACGGTCGACGGATATACGGCCGAGTTTTCTAGACTCAGTCGGTTTGCTCCCACCTTGGTGGCAACCGAGTATGATAGAGCCCAGCGGTTCCAGCAGGGACTTCACCTGGAGATCTTGTTGGCAGTCGAGCAGTTTGAGCATCAGACTTTTGATGCAGTCTTGAGAGCAGCCCGGAGGCATGAGTATACCTCCCAGAGGATTGTGGACAGGGCCGGAGGTCGAAAGAGATCTCACGGCCAGATGAATCAGTCTTCAGCACCAGCCCCGGCAGCCAGGGCTTTGACTATTGGCGCTCCGAGGCGGGCGGCCTCAGTGACGTCGGTTCAGCATTCCACTCCGACGCACCCTCAGCAGCAGCAGAAGCAGAAGCAATCTTCCGTAGTGGGTTGTTCTCATTGTGGGAAGCCAGGCCATATGGTGGCAGAATGTCGCAGGGCACAGGGATTGTGTCTGGCTTGTGGAGCACCAGACCATAGGGTTGGATCCTGCACGAACAGGGGTGGTTCATCATCGTCCAACCTTTCTAGCTCTTCGGTGAGAGGACCAGCACCAGTCCAGTAGCAGCAGCAGTATCCATTGATGAGGCCCTTGCCGCCTCAGTCCCAGGCATTTCAGCAGCAGAGCCCCCAGCAGTATGTGCAAGCCCAGGCCTTGAGTCAGAATAGGCAGCGAGGGTTTCAGCAGAGGGGACCAGCACCCCGAGGGCACGGTCAGGCTATGGTGATGACCGTGGAGGAAGAGTTTGCACCAGGTGAGGTAGTGGCAGGTACTATTCTCGTCAACTCCTTTCCAGCTTCAGCTTTATTTGATTCTGGTGCATCACATTCTTTTATGTCTACACGATTCGCGACACGGGTAGGATTGGAGCCCGAGTCATTATCAGTAAGGCTCAATATACTTACTGGTAACGGACTTATGGGAGTAGATAGAGTATTTTTCTCGTGTCGGATCGTAGTTAGCGGTAGGGAATTCCCCGCTAGATTGATAGAGTTCCCGATGACCGATTATGATGTGGTCTTAGGGATGGATTGGTTGAGGAACCAGTATGCTAGAATAGACTGCCGTATTGGTAGGGTTGTTTTTAGCATTCCAGGCGAGCCGGAGTTTTTTTTCTCCCGAGACGAAGTTGAGTCATCTCCTCCAGTATTGCGGTTGGCAGTAGCAGTAGTTCAGTTGCCCAGGATAGTGGATGAGTTTCTAGATGTTTTTCCAGAGGAGCTTCCAGGTATGCCTCCGGAGCGAAAGATCGAGTTCACTATAGACTTGATTCCCGGGACGGCCCCAGTATCAGAGAGAGTCTACAGGATGGCGCCGTCAGAATTGGAGATATTGTACAAGATGATTGAAGAACTCAGAACCAAGGGATTCATTCGTGCTAGTGGATCACCGTGGGGAGCCCCGATGCTTCTTGTGAAAAAGAAGGATGGTACGTCCAGGTTATGTGTTGATTATCGTACCTTGAACTCAGTGACAATCAAGAACAGATACCCTATTCCGATGATAGATGACTTGTTTGATCAACTCAAGGGGGCATCAGTATTCTCGAAGATTGACTTGCGCTCAGGATATCACCAGATCAGAGTCAGAGAGCAGGACATCCCGAAGACAGCTTTTAGATCGAGATATGGGCATTGGGAGTTCCTTGTTATGCCTTTTGGAGCAACCAATGCGCCGGCAGTATTCATGGACCTCATGAATCGCATCTTCATGCCTTACTTGGATCAATTTGTGATTGTGTTCTTGGATGACATTCTGGTCTACAGCAAGAGTGAGGCGGAGCACGAGCAGCATCTCCGTATGGTTCTTCAGATCCTCAGAGAGCACCAGTTATATGCCAAGTTTAGTAAATACGAGTTCTGGCTCGATCGCATTTCGTACTTGGGTCATATCATCACCAGAGGAGGAGTAGAAGTGGATCTCCAGAAGATTGTGGCTATTGAGTCATGGCCAGTGCCCAGCACAGTTACAGAGGTTCGTAGTTTTCTTGAATTGGACGGCTACTACCGGCGGTTTGTTTCAGACTTTGCTCGGATATCAGCACCATTGACGCAGTTGACCCGCAAGGATGCGCAGTTTGCTTGGACAGCAGAGTGTCAGAGTTCTTTTGAGCAGTTGAAGCGAGGATTGATAACAGCTCCTATTCTCACGCTTCCAGATGGAACCGGAGAATTTTCAGTGTATTGTGATGCTTCAGGCAGAGGTTTGGGATGTGTTCTGATGCAGCATGGAAAGGTAATAGCTTATGCGTCACGACAACTTCGTGATCATGAGAGAAATTACCCAACCCATGACTTGGAGCTGGCAGCAGTGGTGTTTGCACTTAAGTTGTGGAGGCACTACTTGTACGGAGATAGGGTGGAGATTTTCACCGACCACAAGAGCCTGAAGTATGTTTTCACCCAGAAGGATCTTAACATACGTCAGAAGAAGTGGCTGGAGCTTCTTGTGGATTATGATGTCAGCTTGCAGTATCATCCTGGGAAGGCCAATGTTGTTGCGGATGCATTGAGCAGGAGAGCCGGAGCTTATTTCCTAACAGCGCAACCAGAGCTGTTAGCAGATCTTCAGAAGATGGGTATTGAAGTTGTTCTCCCTTCCAGTGTGGCGTTGATGGCCAGCATGCAAGTTCAGTCCACTATTGTCGAGAGGATCCGGATGGCGCAGTCGGTAGATTCCAAGCTTCGGCGACTCAGAGCAGAGTGTGAAGCAGGACGAAGACCAGAGTTATGTATTCATGAGGATGGTACACTTAGGCATGGTAAGCGTCTTTGTGTACCCAATGGAGATATCAGACAGGAGATCATGTCAGAGGCGCACAGTTCTCAGTATTCCATCCATCCTGGCAGTACGAAGATGTACCGTGATATCCGTCAGCACTTCTGGTGGAATGGCATGAAGCGGGAGATAGCTCGGTTTGTCTCTCGGTGTTTGGTTTGCCAACAGGTTAAGGCCGAACATCAGAGACCGGTTGGACTTCTTCAGCCCTTGCCGATTCCAGAATGGAAGTGGGAGCATGTGACCATGGATTTCGTGACTGGACTACCTAGATCCCCAGCTAGTAGAGATGCTATTTGGGTCATTGTGGATAGGCTTACCAAGGTAGCGCACTTTCTCCCGTTCAGAGTTGGTCAGTCGACGGCTCAGCTAGCAGAGATGTACCTCAGGCAGATTGTTAGATTGCACGGAGTGCTAGTCAGTATCACCTCGGACCGAGATTCAAGATTTACGTCGCACTTTTGGCGTAGCTTGCAAGAGAGTTTGGGAACTCATCTCCAGTTCAGTTCAGCATATCACCCGCAGACAGATGGCCAGTCGGAGCGCACGATCCAGACTCTTGAAGACATGTTGCGGTCTTGCACACTTGACTTCGGTGGTTCATGGGAAGATCACTTGCACCTGGTGGAATTCTCGTACAACAACAGTTTCCAGGCCAGTATCCAGATGGCACCGTTCGAGGCACTGTATGGTAGGAAGTGCAGATCCCCGCTAGCCTGGGATGATGTTGGAGAGAGACAGATGCTTGGTCCAGAAATGATTGCCCAGACAGTTGAGGTGGTCAGGAGAGTCCGAGATCATCTTCGAGTTACACAAGATCGCCAGCGCCATTGGGCCGATTCTCATCGGTGCCCTCTCGAGTTTTCGGTCGGCGATCATGTATTCCTGAGGATTTTGCCTAACCGTGGCGTCATTCGTTTCGGCGTACGGGGCAAGCTTAGTCCTAGGTATATAGGACCGTTTGACATTCTGGAGCGAGTAGGAGATGTATCCTATCGTCTCGCTCTTCCACCGTCGCTAAACGAGGTGCATGACGTGTTCCATGTATCCCAATTACGACGGTATATCCCGGACCCGAGCCACATCCTGGATCATTCGGAATTGGTTGTTGGTACCAACCTTTCGTATGAGGAGAGGCCCGTGTCTATATTGGATCGAAGAGAGAAGATCCTCAAGAACAAGACTATCAAGTTAGTCCGAGTTGCTTGGGATCATCACTCTTTGGGGGAGTCAACGTGGGAGCGTGAGGATGATATCCGATCACGATATCCCGACTTGTTTGACTCGTGAGGTATAATGTCTTTCTTATGCCTCATGCCATCAATTCCTTGCTTGCATGATTGATTGATTGCCTAGTATAATTGCCTGTGAATAGTGTAGCTTGTCATTGCTCCTCTAGCCTCTTGATTAAATTTCGAGGACGGAATTCTTTTAAGGTGGGTAGAGTTGTAATGCCTGTTGTTCGTATTACGTATTTGAAATACGTATACGTATTTTTATCTTGTATTTGCATATCTCCTTGGTTTGGCTTGGCTTGTTTACTCTCGGTTTGGGTTGGCTTGGTTCGGCCGGCCCAATGCTTGGTTCATCATGGACCAAGGTGAACCCCCTACCTACCACCACCCATGATATTTATTTCCCCACCAACCTTCTCTCTTCTCCATAACTCTCATTTATTTCTTCTTCTTCTTCCTTCCTCTCCACAACTCCCCAACCATAGGCAAGTACAACTTGCTTCCACAAGAGAACTCCTTTTGATAGTTTCATTAGCTTCTCCTCATGATTCTAAACCACATTAGAACTTGTCATTTTCCATTTTCAGGCTTTAATTCTTGTAGATCTAGAGTTTTGCTATTTTTGGATTTTTGGTGTTTTGATCTATTAAACTTGCTTGATTTCAAGTTTTGATGGTTCCATGTTTTAGAGAATTTCATTCTACCCAATTTTGACCTTTGGAAAGTTGGATTCGGACTTGTTTTGACCAAGATTTGGACAATTGAAGCTTAGATTCAACTTTAGAGTTCTTGCTGTTCTTGCCATTTGGAGAAGACAGTGAGCTAGCTTTTTAGCTTATGCCGCTGAGTCGTACGCTGCTCTTTAGCGAGCGTACGCTAGCCTTCGTACGCTGCTCTTTAGCGAGCGTACGCTAGCCTTCGTACGCTGCTCTTTAGCGAGCGTACGCTAGCCTTCGTACGCTGCTCTTTAGCGAGCGTACGCGTGCTTTCGTACGCTGCTCTTTAGTGAGCGTACGCTCACCTTGATACGCTGCCTGTTGGCAGCGTGTCTTGAGCGTACGCTAGCTTGAGCGTACGCGTGCCTTGGTACGCTAGGCGTACGCTGGCTCCTTTCGTACGCTAGCTCGAGCGTACGCAGTCTTGAGCGTACGCTAGCTTGAGCGTACGCTGACCTGTAGCTTGAGCGTGCCCTTGTGTACGCTGACCCTTGCATACGCTTCCCATTGGAAGTGTATGGATCCTTTGGTACGCAGACCTGAGCGTACGCTAGCCTGAGCGTAGCCTGGCTTGAGCGTAGCCTGATTACCCTTGATCTTCTATAGCCCTGTATATTGATATTTTATTAGATATTTAGCGTCTATTTTATATCCTTACGCCTTTTGTCATGAACTTGATAATCATGGATTTGTTTAATATGTTTGGAAATGATACCTGAGCATGATACGATAGTGACCCGTAGTGGTACACTCCTGACATAATGACCTGACATGACCTGATAGTGGTCCGTCGTGGCACACTCCTGACAAGTACACTTGGCATGATAACCTGACATGATTATCTCAAATAGCTGTTGCGACGGCTACCTGACATAGCATGACCTGTATAAATAACCTGGACACCGTGGACGATTGTGCTTGTACAAATAATCCAGTCCTGTCTTGCATCATGTCTAGGAGGGGACTCCTGAGTACCACGGTCATGAGTACCTACTAAAATGGACTAAGGTTAACAACTAGATTAATACATTAGTCATGAAGAGATTTCCCAGCTACAGGCAATCCCGTTACCTGGGTACGCTTGGGATCTGTAGCCTGCCGTCGAGTAGGGCACATTTCCAGCACACTGTCATGTGTTGCTCCCTTCAAGCTACTTAAGGGTACATGCGTTTCCTGGACGATGTACCCACCTGAATTCAACCCTAATCTCTCGACCTGGGTGACCTGGATGGTCTGCAGGGCTTGTGGCTGTGGAACAATCTCACCGCATCTTGTTAGTAACTAGGATTGTGATAACCCTAGTTAGTTAAAGTATCAAGCCGTAGTTTTCGTTTAGCCGTGAAATGATTGGATGAAGTCTAACCAGTCTAGTCTTACCCTGATCCTGTTCCAGATTGTTGCACGACTTGAATGCCTGTGTTTATTTTTACCGATAAATGGTGAGAAATCAAGCTCCATTCAGACGAAGGGTTACAACCCCGGTCCTTGTTTGGTTTACGGGTTGTAACCTGGCTATCTGAATAGTTCCATGGTTATTTCGTCGTATATCATCCTGATATGTTTCCTTTTATTCCAGTCCTTATTTTATTTATATTTATATTCCTGTGCTGATTGCTGGTTTTAGTTCTTAAGTGAAGCCTCCTTTGTGGCACTTGCTCTTTCTGGGGTCTGACCCAGCTGGTTTTGTGTGGCCAGATTTCGGAGCAGCTCCAGAGGATCTACCGACCTTCCAGCCAGATGGTGGCCACTAGACGGAACCCTGGCAACGAGTGGGTTATTTTTGGCTCTCCCACTCTATTATAAAAATATTCTTTTGAGGCGTTTAGCCGACGAGCACCTGTTTAACTCGATTGCACTTTACTTACTGTCTGCCTATGGGCTGTAACATGATTAACAGATCCTAGGGTTGATCATATATGACTAAACTCTTGCTAGTCCTAACATTCTGTAATGACTAGCTTCATGATCAGCTGAATATGTAATGTTTGGGACGCCTTACTATTGTATATTTAATGGTCGTACATCTTGTAACATTTACTTACTTGCTTGTGATTGAGACACTAGGCTTGTTCATGACCTTAAGAGACTGTTGGCTTGTAGATAAACCCTCATGTATCTAGACAGCCGTGACCGTATAGCGAGATGGATTCCATTTCATATACGTAGCTGGCTATGTCTGCCCCCGCTCTCCAGTATTCTGGTTCTGGGGCGTGACAGTTGTAGAAAGGTTATGCACTGGGATCTTCAAAGCATCTAGCAAAGACTTCGGCACGATACTAAGAGCAGACCCTGGATCAATCAGAATACGATCAACTTTTATGGTATCCACATACCCCGTAAAATAGAGAGGACGATCATGACGATTATTTTCTAACAATATGTCATCTTGTATAAAAGTAATATTGGGCATTAGTTCAAATACACTATGATAATGTGCACAGTTGACTGGCTCTTTTTTAGGCTTTTTGAGAAGAGTAAGACAAGCATCAGCCTGCATCAAAGCTTCACTTAACGTCTCTCGAGTTTCTTTTGAGAGACGTAAGAGTTCGAAGATTGACAATCTTGCTGGAGTATTGGCTAATTGAGCCAATATGTCAAAATTATATGGCTTTTCAAGTCCAAAAGACGAGGACTTCTTCAGTGCTTTGTCAAAGCGAACATGTTGTTTTCCCTTGTCAGCTGATGTCAGTTTAGGAGGAGTTGATTCCACTACTAGCGAGGATATAGATGGTATATTTTTAGCAGGAGCAGATGATGTAGGAGGAACATCAGGAGATGAGACAGGATTCTCTTAATTTTTGGGATATTCCCGAAGATAGGGTTTCTCAGATCTAGTGCCAATTAGAATTTCTCCTTCTGCTACCAGTTCAAAGGATACCATGTTGCAGCTTTTAGATTTAGCTTTGGAGCGCTTCTTTTGAGTGGAAGAAGAAGACGCTTCGAAATCTGCTACCAGATCAGGATGAATCCACATGATTTCTCCTTTATTGATTGATAATGGAACGAGACCCTCATTTTGAGGAGGTGGAAGATTCACGATCTCGATAGTAGTCCTTGGAATGGAGACAACACCATCTTGCACAAGTTGTGGTAGAAAATTACCAAATTGTAGAGAAACAACATTAACAGTCACTGTCTTTTCATCTTGTTGAAGAGTAATCGCTCCAGAATTGACCATCTCCTGGATTTTGCCTTTGAGCACGTAGCATGCTCTGGTTGGATGCCCTATAAATCTGTGATAAACACAATATTTAGGGTGATCAGTTTTACCCACTTCTTCTGGCCATTTTGCCTATGGCAATTAAAGCTTATTGCTTTTGATCAAGCAATCAAAGATGCTTAAAGTATCATCTTCATCAAAAGAATACTCTTCTTTTGGACGAGGTATCTTCTGTGGTGGTGCTGATGGAGTGGATGTTGTCTGAGCAACATTAACAGCCAATGACACCTTGTCCTTGAGATTGATGGCCAATGTTTCTTTACCCTTGCGGTTATTCTGGTGATTACTACCTCCGGGTGTAGAATGTTCATCTTGGTTAGGATGAGTCATTTGAACTCCTAACTGTTTGAACTTTTTGGCACTAACCTCTGCCGCCTTGGCATTCATAATGAAAGAAGGCCAATCTTGAAATTGTGTAGATCCCGTCCACATACTGATAATAGACAACAAGTTTGATTTGCATGTGTCTATTGTTACAGCAGATGGAGTTTCTAAAGGCATTTTAAGTGCCTCTCGGCAGAATCTTTCAATGAAACTCTCTGTGGATTCATTGTGTCTTTGTTTGATTTTAATGAGGGCAGACATTGTCATATCGTTGACTCCCTCATAAAACCGTTCCAAGAATATTTGTTTGAAACCAGCAAAAAAAGTTATGTAGTCATCTGGCAAACTACGATACCAATCGTATGCTGCACCGGCTAAACTGTCACGCCCCGATTCGGGAATCGTTCGCCTCCGCTTAGATTCACGCCGAATCGTTCGTCCTCGCTAAGGCGTGATGCCGTACAAGTCAGGAATTGCACTTGTACAAGGCGTGCTCGTGTTCCTTTTATTAAAGAGACATTTTGAATAGAGATTCGCAGCGGATGATAAAGAAGTTTTGGCAACACAGATTTGATCTGAAATAAGTTCTTTATTGATATCTTTGAAATTACATTGCATAAACATAAGGCTCTCAAACAGCCGAGATGAAAGGCCAAACTTGGCTACAACATTACAGAAATATTGAAATGAGATACAACTTGTTCCATACATCATATCCCTTTATTAATAATGCAGCAATAACCACCTTCAGCAAAATGCCTTCTTCTTCAAGTGGAAACTTCAAGATGTACGAAGCTTCTAAAGAGTCGGACAGCAAGCCTTCAGCGTCTATGATTATCCACTAGGTTCCCGGCACCTGTGGAGACGAGGGTCAGTACATTGCCACATATGTACTGGTGAGCGGCCGTAACCAATCTCACCATAAATCAACAGTAGTAAAATTACATGAATGTTCACTATTGATTTGTATTCTTTCTGTCTTGCCTTAGGGTCCATTAACAATTCATATATTTGATGAGAAATATAAGAAGCATACAGTGATGTTAGAAACATAAGCAATTCATGTTGTTCTAACATAAGCAGTTCATATTGATCACCAATTTGGTGAATCTTACCCACGGTCGATAGCCATCCCTGTACATATTTATGAATACCACTTACTCTGCCTGCATAAGACAATGTTAGCTATGCCACCTGTCTATATGAAGGTCACTGGCGACACGCCATCTTGGACCGTCTTACTTGGTACAACGGCGCCCTTTCAGTACGGGTAGCTAGCCCCACTGCAAGTCCCGTTTACCGATGCTAGTACGTCGGCATAATTCCTTGTTCCCCCTAGGACGAACCGGGTCCGTGGTCGCGGATTACCGTTCTGGGAACTACCTTGTATACAAGTTGTCCATGACCATGCATGCAATGCAACTTAACTAATAAGAGGCACGACATGCATGATAATAGCATCTTCCACACATATTCGTAGTTCTCATTTCATCTTGCCATTTTTCCATCTTTCCATCTTACCAACTTGTCTTGAGCCATAGGCTCGTATATTCGTTCATCCAACCAAGGGACTATTCATGTTTAACCTATTCTTTCGAACTGAAGTCCGATATACTTACCGCCCAATACTTGGGTCTTTGCATCACCTGTTAAACAATTCATATAGCATACGAGCATCATTCGATTTGCAACATAAGCCTAGCCATGTGATAATTTATCTTTTATTATCTTTTCCGTATTATTACTAGGCATCTTTTATTAAGCACCGAACGCAATAACAAGTCTACCATTGTTATGCGCGAAGATCAAGGATCGTCGAAGGATCAAAGCCACTCACTTGTTGGTGAATTGCCGAGAGAAAGAGGTCTTCCACGCAACGTCACCCTAGGTTCACCGCGTTAGCACCTGCATTGGCACCAACATCTGGTCAGCATACTTCTTCTCTTTCTCTCAGTTATTCGATATGAAATGCGTAGACGGTGAAAGTAAATCCATGAAAACATTCATCGAAAACAATCACGAAAACGCACACAAAAGCCAACAGCAAAAGCGACATCGAAAACCAGCAGGGCAACAGTCTCGGGGCAAGCGACTCTTATATAGAACTCTTCCCCCAAGACGCGCGCCACTGCATCTTGGGCATCATTTTAAAAGAGTCCAATCCATAACGAGGAAAGGATCTCAATTTATTATCCCGCGATCCTGGTAAAGTTTTCCCAATTCCCATCCGACTCGGCCATTCGGCCGCTAGCCCGCACCGTGCTCCGCAACGGATTCAGGACATTACATATTAATACACTAACAAAAAGTTTCGTCCTCGAAACTTAAACACAAACCCACCTAGGTCAAACAACGAAGGAAACTTTTCCTTCACCTCTGCCTCAAGTTCCCATGTCGACTCTTCGACGGAATGATTTCGCCAAAGCACTCGAACCAAAGAAACAACTCGGTTCCGCAAGATTTTATCTTTCCTATCCAAGATCTGCATGGGTTCCTCCACGTAAGACAAGTCAGCTCTTAGCCCTAACGGACCGAAGTCTACCACATGGCTTGGATCGTGTACATACTTCCGTAGTTGGGAAACATGGAAGATATCATGCACTCCATCCAATGCCGGTGGCAACGCGATCAGATAGGCGACAGGGCCGACTCGCTTAAGAATTTCAAATGGGCCAACAAATCTCGGACTTAGCTTCCCCTTCGCACCGAATCGCATAACTCTGCGCATCGGTGACACCTTCAAAAATATGTGATCGCCCACCATAAATTCCAATGGTCGTCGATGAGTATCCGCATAACTCTTCTGCCGACTTTGCGCCACACGTAACTTCTTTCGAATCATGCGGACCTTCTCGACGGCCTGTTCCACCATCTCCGGACCAAGTACCTGTCGTTTACCGACTTCATCCCAACAAATCGGAGACCGACACCTTCGCCCGTACAGTGCTTCATACGGGGCCATTTCTATACTTGACTGGTAACTGTTATTGTAGGCAAATTCTGCTAGCGGCAAGTGAGTATCCCAACTAGTCTTCAGATCAATAGCACAAAGCCGAAGCATGTCTTCAAGTATCTGATTCACCCTCTCGGTCTGGCCATCGGTTTGAGGATGGTATGCAGAACTAAATTTCAATTGTGTTCCCATGGCAGCTTGTAAACTGACCCAGAAATGCGATACAAATCGCCCATCCCGATCCGACACTATTGATGCCGGCACTCCATACAGTCTGACAATTTCATCCAAGTATAGCTGAGCCAACCGATCGACGCTCCATGTGGTCTTCATTGCGAGAAAATGTGCAGATTTGGTTAATCGATCAACGATGACCCAAATTGCATCATTCCCCCGCTGCGTCTTCGGCAAGCCAACTATAAAATCTATGGTTATATGTTCCCATTTCCATTCTGGGATCGCGAGGTTCTGCATCTCCCCGCCGGGCCTCTGGTGTTCTACCTTGACTCGTTGACACGTTAAGCATCGCGAGACAAAGAGGGCCACATCTCGTTTCATGCCGTGCCACCAGAAGGTCGTACGCAAATCTTTATACATTTTTGTACTTCCCGGATGCAAAGAATACTTGGCATAATGGTCCTCCGTCAAGATTTTTTTCCGGAGTTCTTCATCCTTCGGGACACATAGCCTCCCCTTGAGTCGCAATGATCCGTCCTCGTGCCTGGTGAAGTCGCTGGCTTCACCCTTTTCCACTATTCTGCCAATCTTAATCAAGAACTCATCTGTCCTCTGTGCCGTCTTTATCTTTTCTAACAAACTCGGCTCAAGTTGGAGTTGAGCCAATTGTGCATTTCGGCCACGAATCTGGAGTTCAATTCCCATGCTTTCTAATTCCTCCAATATTCGTTTGTCAACACTGAGTGATCCTACAAAGTTTCGACTCAACGCGTCCGCCACCACATTGCCTTTTCCTGGGGTGTACGCGATCGTCAAGTCATAATCTTTTATAAGCTCCAACCAACGTCTTTGCCGCAAATTTAAATCTTTTTGAGTAAAGATGTACTTCAGGCTTTTATGATCGGTGAAGATCTCGCAAGCCACTCCATATAAGTAGTGCCTCCACAATTTCAATGCAAACACTATCGCTGCCAATTCCAAATCATGCGTTGGATAATTTTTCTCGTGCGGCTTAAGCTGTCTCGAGGCATAAGATATCACTTTCCCTCTCTGAGTCAACACACATCCCAAACCCAATCCGGACGCATCGCTGTATATCTGGAATCCCTCGACGCCGTCTGGAAGTGTAAGGATTGGAGCTGATATGAGACGTTGCTTCAGATTTTGAAAGCAAGCCTCGCACTCATCAGTCCAATCGAATGCCACTCCCTTCTGGGTTAGCCGAGTTAAAGGCGCTGCCACTTTTGAAAAATCCTTGACAAACTTCCTGTAGTAGCCTGCCAAGCCGAGGAAACTTCGGATCTCGCTTGCCGACATGGGTTGCTTCCAATCCACTACGGCTTCAATTTTCTTTGGGTCAACGGATACACCTTCCGCCGAGATAACGTGCCCTAGGAATGACACGCTACTCATCCAAAACTCACATTTGCTCAGCTTGGCATAGAGCTGATTTTCCCGTAGAGTCTGTAACACTGTCCTCAAATGTTCTGCATGGTCTTCTCTGTTCTTCGAGTAGATTAGGATATCGTCGATGAACACGACCGCAAATTTATCCAAAAAGGGCCGAAAGACTCTGTTCATCATATCCATGAAAGCGGCAGGAGCATTGGTCAGTCCGAAGGGCATGACCAAGAATTCATAGTGTCCGTATCTGGTTCGGAATGCGGACTTAGAAATGTCATCTGGTTTGATCTTTAACTGATGGTAGCCTGAGCGAAGATCAATCTTTGAAAATACAGACGCCCCTTGCAACTGATCAAAGAGGTCGTCTATTCGAGGCAACGGATACTGGTTCCGAATTGTAACTTTGTTTAGCTCACGGTAGTCGATGCAAAGCCGCATTGATCCATCTTTCTTCTTCACAAATAGCACCGGAGCACCCCATGGTGAAACACTGGGTCTGATGTATCCCTTGTCTAATAATTCCTGTAGCTGTACTTTAAGTTCCTTCAATTCAGCAGGCGCCATCCTGTATGGTGCCCTTGAGATCGGACGAGTATCTGGAAATGTATCGATAGTGAATTCAATCTCTCGGTCCGGAGGCATTCCGGGTATCTCGTCAGGAAACACATCAGGAAATTCTGCCACGACTTCAGTGTTAGCTGAGTCTGCACCATTCTTGCGTGTGTCTCGAACAGAAGCAAGGTACCCTTCGCAGCCAGAATGAAGCAATCGTCGGGCCGTAGTAGTTGAAATCACCATCGAAGCCTTCGCCGACGAACTGGCCGAGTAAGAGAATTCTGTTCCCCCAGGTAGGCGAAACATAACTCGCTTCTTCGCACAGTCAATCGTCGCACAACATGCACTTAACCAGTCCATTCCCAGAATGATATCAAAATCTTTCATATCTAGCTCGACTACATCTAATGGTAGCCTTCTCTTTCCGATACATATGTAACCATCCCTACATATCATGTTAGTAGGCATCTCTACTCCTGATGGAGTACTAACACTAAGATATACATCCAACATTGTCATTTTTATTTCATGTTCCTTAACATAGTCTTTAGATATAAAACTATGTGAAGCACCAGAATCAAATAAAGTACGTGCAGGAATGCCATTAAATAACAATATACCTGTCACTACAGTATCTGATGCAAATGCTTCATCCTGAGTCAATGCAAAGACTCGGCCCTGGGCAACGGGCCTCTGATTCTGTTGTGGCTGAGGAGGTCGTGGTGCCTGTCCACGATTCTGTTGATATTGTTGGTGATGCTGCTGCCTCGGAGGGTTCTGGTTGCCCCTCCCTGGACAGTTACGAGATATATGGCCGAATTGACCACACTTATAGCATCCTCCCTCTAAGACTTTGCACTCTTCAGGAGAATGTCCTCTGTTGCGGCACTTGCTGCAAAACGGCGCAAGCGGGTTGGGTCAATGAAAGCCACCGTGATTCTGACGCTTTGGTGCCTCATATCTGCCACCGTTGTTCGGTCTCTTGTTATGCCAATTATGTACCGACGCTTGCACTGGCGCCGTCGCAGGATAGTGTGGGTCCAATTCCTTCGCGTGCTCATAAGACTCCTGAAAAGTCTTATATTTCTGAACCACGACTTGAGCCTTCAGAGCAGGCCTCAAGCCCTGCTCAAACCGACGAGCCTTAGATGCATCGTCAGTAAACTTCGTGATCGCATACTGAGACAGTCTAGAAAACTCTGCCTCATACTCCTTCACCGTCATGTTCCCCTGTTCGAGCTTCTGGAACTCCAATTCCTTAGCTCGCTGCTCAGTCGAAGAGAAGTACTGAGCCAGAAATGCCTCGCGGAACATCAGCCAAGTAATTTTCGTTGTTCCATTCACTCCCGCGAGAATTCTTTTCTGACTTTGCCACCAGTAGTGTGCGTTGGAAACCAGCAGTAGTTTCACACACGAGACCCTCTTAGATCCAACAATACCCAAAGCTTCCAGGTGGTCTTCCACTTCAACTAGCCAATCCATAGCAATGGTGGCTTCCTCTGTCCCTTTGAATTCTTTGCTGCAGATTTTCTTAAACTTTGTTATGTCGGCCACAGCAGTGGTCTTCTTAGCCGCCGGGGGTTCCTCTGCCTCCACTAGTTCGCTCTCTCGGGAGACTGGAGTGCCTTGAGCCCCATTGTTCACCACTGTTCGGACCAACTGTTGCAGGGTATCTAGCTGCTTCTGTTGGGCCTCGAATTGCTTTGCGTTCTGCCTCTGCTGGCTCTCCATCATAGCCAGTATCCTCTCTATAGGGTCGGTTGAGGCTACCACCCTTGAGCTACTCGCGTTGTTTGTCGCACCCGTCTTTGTCACCTCTGCAAAACAGAGGAGTTTGTTAGTCTCATAATATATTTATGGACTTATTGTATGGAACATCTCATTTCGGGACATTTAAAACCAAAGTTGTTCGAGAAGCAATAAAGCTTGTGTCATTTTCGAAATCTTTAAAACCAAGAAATTCCCAAGGATGTAAAACCGTGCTCTGATACCAAACTGTCACGCCCCGATTCGGGAATCGTTCGCCTCCGCTTAGATTCACGCCGAATCGTTCGTCCTCGCTAAGGCGTGATGCCGTACAAGTCTGGAATTGCACTTGTACAAGGCATGCTCGTGTTCCTTTTATTAAAAAGACATTTTGAATAGAGATTCGCAGCGGATGATAAAGAAGTTTTGGCAACACAGATATGATCTGAAATAAGTTCTTTATTGATATCTTTGAAATTATATTGCATAAACATAAGGCTCTCAAACAGCCGAGATGAAAGGCCAAACTTGGCTACAACATTACAGAAATATTGAAATGAGATACAACTTGTTCCATACATCATATCCCTTTATTAATAATGCAGCAATAACCACCTTCAGCAAAATGCCTTCTTCTTCAAGTGGAAACTTCAAGATGTACGAAGCTTCTAAAGAGTCGGACAGCAAGCCTTCAGCGTCTATGATTATCCACTAGGTTTCCGGCACCTGTGGAGACGAGGGTCAGTACATTGCCACATATGTACTGGTGAGCGGCCGTAACCAATCTCACCATAAATCAACAGTAGTAAAATTACATGAATGTTCACTATTGATTTGTATTCTTTCTATCTTGCCTTAGGGTCCATTAACAATTCATATATTTGATGAGAAATATAAGAAGCATACAGTGATGTTAGAAACATAAGCAATTCATGTTGTTCTAACATAAGCAGTTCATATTGATCACCAATTTGGTGAATCTTACCCACGGTCGATAGCCATCCCTGTACATATTTATGAATACCACTTACTCTGCCTGCATAAGACAATGTTAGCTATGCCACCTGTCTATATGAAGGTCACTGGCGACACGCCATCTTGGACCGTCTTACTTGGTACAACGGTGCCCTTTCAGTGCGGGTAGCTAGCCCCACTGCAAGTCCCGTTTACCGATGCCAGTACGTCGGCATAATTCCTTGTTCCCCCTAGGACGAACCGGGTCCGTGGCCGCGGATTACCGTTTTGGAAACTACCTTGTATACAAGTTGTCCATGACCATGCATGCAATGCAACTTAACTAATAAGAGACACGACATGCATGATAATAGCATCTTCCACACATATTCGTAGTTCTCATTTTATCTTGCCATTTTCCCATCTTTTCATCTTACCAACTTGTCTTGAGCCATAGGCTCGTATATTCGTTCATCCAACCAAGGGACTATTCATGTTTAATCCATTCTTTCGAACCAAAGTCCGATATACTTACCGCCCAATACTTGGGTCTTTGCATCACCTGTTAAACAATTCATATAACATACGAGCATCATTCAATTTGCAACATAAGCCTAGCCATGTGATAATTTATCTTTCATTATCTTTTCCGTATTATTACTAGGCATCTTTTATTAAGCACCGAACGCAATAACAAGTCTACCATTGTTATGCGCGAAGATCAAGGATCGTCGAAGGATCAAAGCCACTCACTTGTTGGTAAATTGCCGAGAGAAAGAGGTCTTCCACGCAACGTCATCCTAGGTTCACCGCGTTAGCACCTGCATTGGCACCAACATCTGGTCAGCATACTTCTTCTCTTTCTCTCAGTTATTCGATATAAAATGCGTAGACGGTGAAAGTAAATCCATGAAAACATTCATCGAAAACAATCACGAAAACGTACACAAAAGCCAACAGCAAAAGCGACATCGAAAACCAGCAGGGCAACAGTCTCGGGGCAAGCGACTCTTATATAGAACTCTTCCCCCAAGACGCGCGCCACTGCATCTTGGGCATCATTTTAAAAGAGTCCAATCTATAACGAGGAAAGGATCTCAATTTATTATCTCGCGATCCTGGTAAAGTTTTCCCAATTCCTATCCGACTCGGCCATTCGGCCGCTAGCCCACACCGTGCTCCGCAACGGATTCAGGACATTACATAAACAACCGACGAACACTCTGGTAAGGAGAGCATCATTTGGCTATAATTGATCAGTCATCACTTCAAAGTGATTGATGTACTGACTTGGAGAAGTGCTGCCATCAAACAGCATAATGGTTGTAAGCTTGTATTTAGGAGGAAATGGAACCTCCTTCCATTCTGTAGGATACGGTTGCTTTATGCCAAGTCTTTGTAGGCCATCCTTCTGCTTGAAGGCCTCAAACTGAGTGCGTAAGAGTTTCACAACCTCATTAGCATCCCCTGATGTTTGGAAATTGGTGGGCTGGTTAGAATTATTGGGAGGAGGAACAGCGTGCTAACTAGCACCCCTAGCATCAGACTGACTGGGATCAGCTTGAATTGCTACAGAAGCAACCTGAGGAGGTGGTACCCCCAGACTAACATTAACAGGTACAGAAGATGCTATAAGCTCTGGATTTGTAGCATGGTTTATAACCGGTGGCACTGTATGTTGAGCCACGATTATAGTGTGCATACTTGCGACCATCTCAGCCATGGTCTTCAGTTTGTCCTCTAGTGCAACAATTCGTTGCTCCTGACTGGCTAAAGTAGAGGCATCTTGATCTTCTGTAATGGTATATGCCGTCACCTCTCTTGCTGCTATTAACAAGATAGTTTGTTCAGAACTTTCACTATCTGCATCAAACTCTGATAAAGAGTCCTCTCCCATATGAGTGATGGGGAGATCTTCTTGACTAAAGACACCTTGATTCAAATTTCGATTTCTTGATCTGGTATATTGAAAGACCCCTTCACTGGATGCATGAATCCGATCCAAGTATTGCTGACTGGGATTATGGGATACATTACGTCTTGGACGTTTCCCACCCCCAGTGCCTTGAGAAGTCATATTGACAGAAGCATATAACGACTCATCTTTATCTTCTATTATAGGTTCAAGAGTCGAAACATAGTTCAGACGATCAAAGACAGATCGTTTTGCTGATTGGCAACAACACTTGATGACCATTTCATGAAGGCAACGGCGATCTGAAGAGTGATTTTGAGGTGAAGGAGACATCCCTCCGATCTTCCGTTTTTGTGTAAGATGTTCCCGGAGATCAGTTACCACTACAGGATGAGAAAAAATCGAAGGAACATATTCCTTAATGATGTTAGAAACATGCCTCCCATTCTTCAGATGTTTAGTTCCCTGAGTGTACAAAGAGGTACTCAACTCATTAGCATAAGTGGTTGGGTCTTTCTTTTCAAACTTTGGTTTCTGGTACAGATTGACCTTTGGTATAGGATTCTTACGTTTCACCAAAGTTGGTACTGATTGATGTCTATTGAGATAAGTGCGTAAATCAGAAAATTCTGCTCCAGGTGTCTCTGTTTGTGATACCATCAATTTTCCTTGCTTAGATCTTGAAATTTGCAAGGTTGGAAGATCTTGACTAAACCCCATAGGGGTAGGCAAGATGCCTCTTTGATCAGTATTCTTTTCCATAGCAGAGATTTGAAGACCTCTGTTTAAAGGAATAGAATCTGATATATCTTCCTCTGAGTCATAGACTAGGGAAGTTTGAGAAAAAACCAAAGGGTACTTTCCTTTATTTTATAGAGGGTTAGCTAAGAAGCATTTCCCTCTATTTTGTTGTTGAACCATCTTAGGCGCTGGTTGCGCGAGTTGAGGAAGTGTCAACGGACCCTTCCCTTTGTTCTATCTAGTACTAGCACTAGAACATTGCTTCTCCAATCAGAACTGAAGAAGAAGAAGAGGGAATAGCCAAAAGATTAGTTCCCTTAGGTTGCGCCAGAGCAGCATGGCGTGTAAACTGCGCCTGGGCAGCAGGATGCATAGGTTGCGCCATAGCAGAATGGGCTACTGGTTATGCCTTGGCAGCAAGATAAATAGGTTACGCTCGAGCAACAGGATGAATAGACTGCACCTTGGCAGCAAGCTGAGTGGACTACGCCTTGGCAGTAAGGTGAGTAGACTGCGTCTTGGCAGTAAGATGAGTGGACTGCGCCTTGGCAGTAAGGTGAGTAGACTGCGCCTTGGCAGTAAGATGAGTAGGTTTCGCTCTGGCAGCAGAACAAATGAACTGTGCCTTGGTAGAAGAATGAATGGGTTGCGCACGGACAACAGAAGCAGGCTGCGTCTGGGCCACTGAGGCGAATTGTGCCTTGGCCACTGAGCGCTCAGGTTGCGCCTGGGTAACAACAACTGTGGGAGACTTAGGAGTCCACAAAGTTATGTTCTTGGTGATCGCCACAGTGCGCTTGTTGCTCTTGGTGTTGATCATATCCTCGTAGGCTGTCTGGTTGACTTCAACAACCAGAGTCTTCTGCGTCTGGCCGATCGACGCAGTATCACACTGAGTTGTCACCTTCTCGTCGGAGAAAAAAGTCATCCCCAGCAGAGTCGCCATTTTGTTTGTAAAAACAAAAAGTTGTTCTATTACAAACTTTTAAAAAGAGTATAAGAGTATAATTTGAATTATGGGGTGTACAACTGTAGGAATCTGATTAGAAGACGATCACTTTATGTCACGCCCTGCTCCCGTAGGAGCGATCGTCCTCGCTAAGGCATGATGCCGTACGAGCCTAGATTACGCTCGTGCAAGACGGGTTCCATAACGGCCGATTTTAGCGGCTGCGACGGGGTCGTCGCACAGAAGTCCCATGCAGAGACATTGAATCATAGCAGCAGAAATTTAGAACAGACGTAAGTTATTCAAAGAAGCTCTTTATTGATATTGAAACAACGGCTACATTGGGGCGCAAGGCCAAGATTACAAGTCTCTCAAGCTCACTCATCTCACATTACAAGTCACTCAGCTCTCTCTCATCTCTCAATACACGTCTCGAGCCAGCGGATGCTTCGGAAGGCAACGTCCATATATTATGTCCTGTATAAGTCTTTACTCCATACGGCCGTGTGCTTCGAATCACCAAGGAACTCCGTACCTCGACGCATCTAAGCGAGCTCCGTGCCACGAGCTTCTATCTGTGCCTGCACATGTAAACTATGTGGGTGTCAGTACTCAACTGTACTGGTGGAATGAGCTCTTCGTCCACCCATACAAAACCAACACGTTTGATTTACTTTGTGCAACATAGTTCATTCTTATCAATTGTCTTTCTACTCTTGTCTTAGGATCAGTTTTAGGACAGACACCTTGGCCTATTTCGTGTTTCAAGACCATCCCGTGCTTGTATCAACAACGTTAACCTATCAAGTCGTGTTTGCCTTGCGGCCCAAAATCAGAGACGCAACTATGTGATAGTACCCAATTTCCTTATGACCGTGCTACAAATCCTTTGTGCCGTGCCTTGCAACTATGTACGACTCAACCATATCGCCGCCTCGCGGCCCTTTTGCTGCTAAATCATCAAATGACCTAATCAAGACTTGTGGGTTAAGTGTCACTTGACCAACTTTACCTTGCGGCCTTTCCTGACTTAGACTCAGGACAACTCAACCAACTTATGCAACTTATATACCGACACTCAAGACTCGACACCACATCTCGTGCCGAAGTACGTTGCCTACGTTGCAGCCAAATCTTAGGCCCAAACATTTTTGTGTTACCGACTAAACATACATTCAAGTTCTAGACCAAATCTAAAGGCATACACGCGGTTTGCCGCTACTCTGCCGACTCAACTATATGAATTTGGTTACTGGCTCCCAGAGCCATTGTGGAATCATTTGTAGTTTTGATTAGACGGACGCCCCTTGCCAGCGTGAGTAGCTAGCTCCGCTGCAAGTCCCCGTCTAACCCATGCGGTCATCCAGCACACAGTCTACGAAAAGTCTCTATCGCAACGGTTCCCATGGGCCGCCTGGGTCGCCGTTCGAGAAACTGTTTATTTTATTTACCTTGTACAAGTTATCCAATGACCATACAAGAATCGACTCAAACTGACGTCTCACACAGTCATTGCTACTTCTAGTGTTACCATCTCTTTCAGGGCTAATTTCAATACTTCTCACATCTGAGATGTTGCCTCGACGACCCAGTCGCGATCATTCTTTTTTTTTTGCCTCAACGACCCAGTCGTGAGCATTCTTCTTTCTTGCCCTATCATTTCACTCAACTCAAGAACAACTCTTTGAAACACTTTCTAAACTCAATGGATCAACCGTGGCCCGTGCCTTAAAATACTAAGTCCATGTCATCGCGTCTTAGACCAACTTGAACACTATGTGACACCACCGCCCAAGTCATACTCTATATGATGGGCCTTACGATCGCAAGACTATGTGGTTATACCCGACCGTAGAACTCATAGGGCCGTGCCTGCTACTACTCCTGATAGCTTAACGTAACTTGCCTAACTTACTTTGCAACAACTTGACAAACAAAGGCTGCGTCAAGCCTTGCGTCGTGGGAACGTGCCGTGCACGCATTCGACTTTGAACAATCAAGTTATTTTGGGTGCCTAGACTTATGCCACAAGTCGTGCAATACAACTTAACCCGTCGGCGAACAGAGGCTATGCCCCGCCTTGGGCGATGAGACCGTGCATGCTTTATGAAGCATTTATGCGGGCGACGCCTATGAATTTGGCTAACTCTTAGCTTGTGGCGAATACCAACTTTTTCTTCTCCCAAGCCACGGGACGAAGGACCGAGTGTCATTTTCAAAGCACGCCGTGCACCAACTCTATGCCGACCGTTGGACCTTTCCATATTATAACTCAATTCAACCAGTCGGGATTACTCCCTTTAGCTATGTGGATTCATCTTTTTTATTATTAAGACTACTTGTGCAAGTTGAAAACATGCGATTTATTATATGAAGGCAAAGATGAGGCAAGTTCACCGAAACTACCCCACCTGAGTGAGCGGTCGCCTCGACCGAGCGATGTCTCCGAGTAGTCGTTGCAAGGCTAAGTCCGAACGCCGTCGGCGTTCCTATTCCTCCGATTGACTGAGCAAGACGGGGCACTACATCATACACCACTCAGAAAAAGTTTCGTCCTTGAAACTAACTGAGTACACTTATCGACTTATCACTTTACTCAACATTCAAGAACTCTCGCACACACTGCTCCTATGCGTTCCCTCAATTCGAGCTACGCTCGTGCTTATCGCTAACTTAGTCGTAAGGCTCACCATCCGATCAACCAACATTCGAACTCGTCTTAATTCAATGATCGTATTACCATCAACATTTCTTCGAAACTCACGATATCAAAATCCTTGACACTTTTCCGTTCCTTAAGTCTCACTTGATTCAACGTATCACTTAGTTGGATCGTGCACATAGTTTGGGCGTCCCCAAAATACATGCATTTCAGCCAATCCTCGTGATGGAGAGTCCGCCATCACCACTCGAGTCGGATCGTGCACGCATTCAAGCGTCCTTGATATACATGCATGTCAGCCGAGGCTCATGAGTGGTATTTTTATATTCCCGAATCATTCCATTCATCAATACCAATATCCCAACCAATCAATCCTCAAGATCACTCGCACCGATACTAATTCTCGCAACATGGACGTCTTGCCTAACCGCTAGGCTATGTCTTTAGACTAAGGCCATTCGTTAGTATTGAAATCATAGTTTCCAACAACAATATCAACACTGACCCCATCCTAAGGTCAAACCAAGTTGATAGTACGGGGTTTTCTACCCATGCTCGCATCACTCCGATTTCTAATCTTCGAGCATAGATTGCCTACACACATCCCAATATTCGTCGTACGGGGTCTGAGTCATTCAACAAAGCTATCCTATAATAACTCACATTTCAAACAATTTCTTGACATATCAATATCCTTCGTTCATCAAGCCATTTCGCATAGTCTATATCTTCGAACACGTTTGACATAATATGCCTATCAATCCTTCCAAGTCAAGCACGCTATGACACAAATTATCGCTAACCAAAATTTCACATTCCACATTCCCTAAGTCATCTATCCCAATTCACGAAATCGATCACAAGGTCATCTGACTTAACAATATGTTGCGTCCCGATCTCACGCGAGTCAGATTTTCCATGGTGGGCATGAATCACCATGCATGCTCCCGCGGGATAATCATCCTCATCGGGACGTAACTCTTGTTCGAGTCTAGACTAATTCATTCTCGATGCGCGGATTGGACCTACTCAATCCTCAAGTTTAATTCATTCATCAATCGTAAGTCCTAACTGTAGAAGCATGAAAAAGAAGGGATCTTTCTTTTAATCCCACATCGGAAAGGAGAAGAAGGGAGGCCTCATTCCACTCTATATATAGAGACCTCTTGCCTCCTTTGAAAAGGGCACCAAAAATTAATAAAGAAGAGGGAGCCCATTATCCAGGGAGCCCGTTCGAGCCACAAAAGTTGCAGTATTCTTCTGGGTTGGCTGCAAGTTCTTCACTCGCTGTCATGGCGAGGATAATTTGGACTCTGAGTACTATGCACCCCACGGGCTGGTACGAAGAAGTCCAAGGCGGCACGGGCCATGCGCCTCAAACGTGCTATGCCAGCAGTAAACCAGAAGCATGCGCTCACAATCATGCGCGCTGCTGATGGTAAGCTGTACAAGGTCGACTCGGGTGCTGCGGCGCCAGAAACGAGCCGACCTTCAAAGTCTTTGTCTCACTTGGGCGCATCTATTGCGTTCACAACCAAGTCGAGCAAGGCAATCCCAGTGGTCTTGAACTCTCGCGCCTCCTCTGGTTATGCGTCTGAGGTCCGTTCAAGTCACTTCAAATGCTGTGGTTCCCCCACTACTGATCGGGATGCCTGTTTGGTATTAGATCAGGGGGCGCAGCACTCACTTGACCACCCCGGCACTTGGCTTTGCCATGCGCCTGAAGGGGGTGCGAAGGTGGCACTCTCACTTGACCACCCCGACGTTTGGCCTTGCCATGCGCCTGAAGGGGGTGCGAAGGTGGCACTCTCCTCCAACGATCTGCGCAACATGATCACTCACAAGCGCCGATCAGGAGAGCCGACCAACAAGCATAATGTGCCCCTCACAGGGCACACTTGTGCTACGGTCGTCATCAACTGCTGCTACCGCAAGACAGTGGATCCACCACTAAGGCAGTCTGTGTTCCAACAGTTGCAACATGCTGTACATGTCTTCCAGCGCATCACTCCGCCCCGTCAGAGTGAATCACTTCTTCGTCAACGTACAGGCGCATCTACCAGCCTGGGGCTCTTATCTTCTGAAGGAGTTCACCATCAAAGCTTCTTCGAAAAAGGAGAACCATCATCCACAGTACAACGTCTTGCTAAGGAGGAGGATCAGTCGAATCCATCTTCGTCGAGAAGTCAAGGGAGAGACAACAAAACTCTCTCAAACTGTTGCTATTCATAGGCCAGGGCAAATCAAACCCATGCGCCAAATGGCAACCTTCCCGAAGTTAGTGCAATGAACTTGTATTCATGATGATGAATTCGCCCCTTCGAATTCAGCTAAGTCAGAGAGCCATCAATGCTCCGAAGAACTCAACAGACGGACCAATGAAGATGCGCCATGCACAGACGCGCCCTTCAACATCAAGCGCATCACACAAACGTGCCCTTCAAACATCAAGCGCATCACACAGACGCGCCCTTCAGTACCGAGCGTATCACAGAGGATGCGCCCCCATGCGTCCCTATACGCCTAGTGGAACGCCAATCGACGTGCCCACTCAGCTGTCCATCGAATGTCAGAAATATTAAATACTGAACTGACAGAGTTGGCAGCACACCTCCCAAAGTCTGAACAGTTGACAGCTTTTTCAGAAGACGAAGCGTCGGCAACGTCAGCATCATCATTTCTTCACTCCGACGGCTACTGCCACGTGGCCACCCATCCATCCGCATGTGCCTCAAAAGTCATGCGCCTCACACTTTTTACTGATCCCTAAAGACAGAAGAAAAGTCTCCACTTGAAGCTCTGCATGCGCCTCAAAAGCCATGCGCCCCAGACTGCTCTCTGATCCCAAAAGACAGAAGAAAAGTCGCCTGCATGCGCCTCAAAAGCCATGCGCCCTGAATGGTTCGTGACTCCTAAAGGTTACGAGCCAAAGTCTCCTCATGCGCCCAATCCTAGGCGCATCCTATCAGATCATTCTCCATCAAATTCGAGGTCTCCGAGCCATGGGTCGACGACACGTGTCCTTTGACTCAACTTACCCAAGATCTCAGCAACAGAAAGATCTTCTTCTCTGCCACGTGTCGGCTCACAATAGCAGTATGAAGAATTCAACCCCTCGATCAGGGCGCATCATCCATGCACCTCCATCAGCAATCTCCACGTGGCGTTCCCACGTACCGGCGCATCCTACATATGCGCGTATGAGCAGCCAACCTGCCCAGCTATAAATAGAGGGATCATTTCCTTCTCACCCACGGACAACACAGAGAACACCCAAGGAAGGAACATATCACCAGAGAGGCAGATACAGACACTCAACGTCTTCCTCCTCACAGCAAGCTCCAGCACCCAGAGCAATCCAAACCTTCAGAGAACCGATAACCGTCGTCAGCTCGTCAACGGAGTCAACACATTACCACTCGCTCCATCGGCACAAGGGACCCAGATAAACAAAAGTGTACTCCTAGGACTACATCTAAGTTCTATATTGTAACACTGTTCTGTTTGTATTGAAATCTGTAATCAAACAATTTTAATGGCAAACAAGCTGGCGACTCTGCTGGAGAGCTCTTTCTCCTCCACCGAAAAAGTCGTGTCGCAAGCCGACGACGTGAAGGTGGGCTCCTCCCACAAGATGCTGGTCGTACGCCTCAATCAATAGGCGTACGAGGAGTTCATTTCTGAAGGAAGTGCGAGTCCTTCGAAGCGGCTGCCGAAGCCGAAGAAGACCCGCCAAGTCTGGGTACGCAAGGTCGACGCCTCGGGCACCACCACTGAAGGGGATGCGCTAATCCAGCCTTCCCTTCCTGCTGACGTCCTCAGCAACCAAGGTACGCCCGCTGATGCAGCACATCTTTCGGGGAAGCGTGCGGCTGACCACATTCCCCAGCCATCTCCCTCTCTGACGAGAAAGATGCATCGATGGAGCAGGGGCGCAGCCAATGCCCTGCGCATCACCTTTGATGTGCCACAAAAAGTCTCTGTCTTTGACAGACTCACTCGCTGTAATGGCGAGGAGAATTTGGATGCTGAGTACTATGCGCCCCAGCGAGCTAGTACGAAGAAATCCAAGGCGGCACGGGCCATGCGCCACAAACGTGCTATGCCAGCAGCAAGTCAAAAGCATGCACTCACAATCATGCGCGCTGCTGATGGCAAGCTGTACAAGGTCGACTCAGGTGCTTCTGCACCAAAAACGAGCCGACCTTCAAAGCCCTCATCTCACTTGGGCGCATCTACTGCGTGCACAACCAAGTCAAGTGAGACAAACTTAGTGGTCTTGAACTCCCGCGTCTCCTCTGGTTGTTTCGTCTGAGGTCCGTTCAAGTCACTTCAAATGTTGTGGTTCCCCCACTACTGATCGGGATGCCTATTTGGTATTAGATCAGGGGGCGCAGCACTCACCTGACCACCCCGGCGTTTGGCCTTGCCATGCGCCTGAAGGGGGTGTGAAGGTAGCACTCTCCTCCAACGACCTGCGTAACATGATCACTCACAAGCGCCGGTCAGGAGAGTCGACCAACAAGCACGATGCGCCTCTCACGGGGCATACTTGTGCGGTGGTCACCATCAACTGCTGTTGCAAGACGACAGTACCACCAAGGCAGTCAGTCTTCCAGCGGCTGCAATTATCGACACCCCTCCGACATTGCCTTGGGATGAAGGTGTCAACAGAAGAGGAGCCAAGGGTTGCTTCATGCAACGTGATCTCCAACTCCTCGTCAGTCCGAAAGATGACTGACAATTCTTCGTCCTCATCCAAAAGCCAGCCGAGGAAAACCAAGACAGTTGTCTCGTCCTCCGGAGTGTTCGAAGGTACTCGGTCGAGGAAGAAGTTCTTGGAGGAAGCTGGGGGTAGTCAGACCCTTGTTGAGCCTCCTTCCGAAGACGAAGATGTCCAAAGCATAGCTGCGGCGGATCTTCATCCTCGAGGCGAAGTCAGCCTCCCAGAAGCCCCTCAAAATGAGGATGTCCTCCAGAACACAGCTGGGGGTAGTTCCGGAGACGAAGAGGCCCTTCAAGACGGAGCTGAGGGTAATCAGACCCTTGCAGATGCGCCCGTCGAGAATGACCTCCAGAACATGGCTGGGGGTGGCCAAGATGAAACTCCAGAAGAGGCGACTCCCCTACATGAGAGTGAGGCCGAGAGCGAAGCCTCAACCAATCCATCCACTCCCGGCCGTGTCATGACAGTATACATGGCTGGGGGTGATTCCGAGTCTGATGTGCCGCCGCAGGACATCGTCCAGCGCATAGACACATTAGAGGGAGGACTCAAAACCCTCTCTGCTTCTATGCAAATACTGACTCAGGCGGTGTTTGAAATACGGTCGCCCTTGACCCAAACACCTTCGACCGGTCCCGACCCAGGGGCCAATGGGGAGTCGAGTGTACCCCTTCAACGGGTATCCTCAGACACAGATCGCCGAGAAGTACCCCGGACGTCTGAGCCCTCGAATGCTCAACTCCAGGTAGTACCACCTTCCCCGACTCCCAGCTCCACAGAGGATGTGGTCGAAATGATCAAGGACTTGCGGGAGCGCTTTGAGTCCAAGAACAGGCAAGAGGAGCGCCAGAAGATGGGCATCCCCCAACCCTATCCCCTCGAGTGGAACAAGGTGGTTTATCCTCCAAAGTATAAACCACAAATACTGACGCCATACGACGGGAAGGACTCTCCGCGCCGCTACCTGACGTACTTCCAATCCCAAATGGGACATCTCCCGAAGGAGGACGCGCTCCTCACTAGCATATTTGTCGGAGCATTGAAGGGAGTGGCGTATGACTGGTACTGCAGCCTCCCCGACAATTCTATATCATCCTTCAACGACTTGATGCGCCTCTTCCTCGACCGCTTCTACGACGGCGGAAAGGACATGACGATGGCGTCCCTCATAGAGATACGCCAGAAGGAGAAGGAAACGGTTCGGGTGTTCATCGAACGCTTCCGACAGGCCTGCTTCAGACTACCTCCAGGCATGCCGGAACATGCGCTCCTCTCCTCTTGCAGCATGAACATGCTGCCTGCAGTCAAGCTCTGGCTCAACTCTACTCCTCCTTCCGACTGGAGCTCCCTGATCATCGAAGCAGAAGCCACAAAAAAGAAGACGGCCAATACACGTATTCTGGGGGTCAGCTTCTCCGCTTTTGATGACAAGGGAAAAAGGTCTGCAGCCAACAACCCCGGACGAGAGACAAAGGGGAAGCAGGCATTGACTGTTAATGCCTCAAAAGGCGCATCTGCACCTACTCAGAAGCCTCCACTTGCACCAAGGCCCAAGGAGGTTTATTCGTTCAATGACGAAGACACCCTGCAACTTTTTGAAATACTGAAGCAGGGTGACAAGATCAAGCTACCGGACCCAAAGCGGCCCGATGAAGTTGGGAAAGTGGACAACCCGAGGTACTGTCACTACCATCGTTTTGTCGGACACCCGACCAAGGACTGTTATGTCCTCAAAAATTACATCCAGCGTATGATCAATGCAGATGTAATCTCCGTCGACTACGAGGAGAAGACGGTGTCAGCCAATGTGGTGTCACTCCAGTTCGGCACCTTGCCGCCAACTACCACACAAGATGGCGTCGTCCCCATCCCTAAGGCGACAATGGAGGTGGTTAACTTACCACCTACCCGTGACAATGTGAGTGGACTCATCCCACTCACCACATCTCGAGGAGAGGTCCTATGGGTCCACCCCGACCTCGTTTCCGAGGTGACTCAACCGGAGGTACGTCCTACCTCCGAATCCAAAGGCAGGAAGATCAAGTCTTGCCGCATGGTCTCTTCTTCAACGGAAGAGGCACTCCCTGTGCAGACGCGTGCACAACAGAACGCCCAACCCGGCGAAGCTGCCGCCGAGGTGGTGCCTCCTTGCACCGTCCCTGCTGTCCAGGAAGAGGGCCCGTCTAAGCCCTCAGCAGCCAATAAGCAGAAGCAGGTGGAGGCTCGTTTCGACAGACCTCTACGAAAGGAGAATGCTTCGGGGCTAGCCAAGCCCCACAACTTCGACATAGTGGCACAACTGGCCAGTACTCCTGCCCGTCTATCTTTGTTCGAGCTCTTGCGTCTTTCCAAAGACTCCCGAGAAGTTCTCTGTGAAGCTCTGAAGGATGCCGAATCCTTTTTCAGTCAGGTCAAGCAGCCTGAAGACCTCCCAACTACTTGTGCGCACTGTCATTGTACGGATGAAGTTATCCCAAACATAACTTTCACCCAACAAGACATGCTGCTCAAGCACCACCGACATAACCGGCCGCTGTATTATACAGGGTATATCGGTTCAGTCAAGGTAAACCAGATTCAGATCGATCCGGGGTCTTCTCTCAGCATCATTCCGAAGGCGCTGCTATCAACACTGGGGATCCCAATATACCAGCTGGCACCCTCCAACACAACCATCAGTGGCTTCAATGCTAGCAAAAGCGAGCCACTGGGAAAAATTCGACTGAAGTGTCACATCGGTAACCTCAGAACTGTGGTGACCTGCTATGTTGTGGATGCCGAGGTCAACTACAACATCCTGCTCGGTCGACCATGGCTACATGAGTACATGTTGGTGCCATCCACGCTCCACCAATGCATGAAATATGTATCCACCAACGGCATCATCCGGACGGAGTTCGCAAACATCGATCCTTTCAAAGGGATTGAAGCCTACTTCACCGATTCCGACTTATACAAGTCACTTGACGAGGAGGAAGCCAATGATGCTGATGACGAGGCAGAGACGGCAGCTGAGCCAGACATGGAGCCTGAGATGACTTCCGATGCCCCTTTGAAGATCCGACTCAAGGGCAAACCGCCCCAGAAGGTACCTCCAATGAGCATCAAACTACCAGGAAAAGTACCAACTCCTGAAGCTCCCCTGAAGATACGCCTCAAGGGAAAGCCGTCTCAAACATCGGCTCCCCTGGTGGCAAAATTACAGGGGAAGGCACCAATCACTGAAGGCGCAGTTGAGGCACCTCTGAAGGTGCGTCTTAAGGGCAAGCCGCCGCAGTCATCCAAGATGCCAGGGAGGGCTCACATAACCCTCTCGGACCCCAAAATCAAAGCTGTGGTGGACTCTCCTGATCCAACCCCAGTGCTTACAGATGAGGAGCTTGGCGAATATATCTCTGCTGATGTAGATGCACCCTCCTTAGACAATGTAATCCCACGGGATAAAATCTCGTATTTCATCAATAATAGAGTATCTTTTAATTATTCTTGTCTTCCACATTGGAATGCCATGTATACATTAGATGACGCTCTACGGTCGTTGCAAACACAAATAATGACCGTCCATCATGTAAATCGAGTAGTTCCGTCTCAAGGAGTCTATTACATAGTCCCTCCACGAAGTCGAGACGAAGGATCCATCATCTTTGGCAAAGTCGAGCGTCATCAAGACCTCCCGCCACTCGAGCCAGAACCTGATACCGGCAGAATACAAGTCTATCGGTACACGGATACGACAAAGCACATCATCCAAAAGATGGGCTACGACCTGAAAAGCAACAGAGGCCTAAACTACGGCAAGGGTCGACGTCTCCTTCTCCGGCTTCCAACACCTAAAGGAAAGCCGCAGGACTATTACAATCAGACTCGACGGGGGGTAGGCCATGTCACGCCGCCATCAACTCTAGAGAGTTCAGACGCAGAAGACGTAGAACATTCTCACTCGTCTGAAGCATCGACTTGGGATTCCGATACCAGTATCGGATCAGTCTTCAGGAAAGTGCTGTCAGCTAACATGACATCAGCACAACCTCAAAAAGATGAAGGCGAAGACCAAGCGCCGGAACCCTTCGAAGAAGAACCCTGGGCTCAACGCCTAGGAGAATAATGGGAGTCTCGTTTCGAGTTACGTGAACCTCCCACCGAAGACGAAGTCGAGCAGATCGACCTTGGGGACGGGTCTTCTTTCAAACCCATCTTCATCAGTAAAAGCCTAAAAGGAGAAGACCGAGAGTCTTTAATCCAACTGGCTAAGGAGTATATCGACGTCTTCGTCTGGAGCTACGAAGACATGTCGGGACTCGATCCACAGATCGCAATGCATAGGTTGAACATCTTACCCGATGCCAAACCTATTAAACAAAAACAACGACGCTTTCGGCCGGACATCATGAATGCCATCGATCAAGAGGTGGACAAGCTCTTGACCAGCGGCTTCATCCGTGAGGAACAACACCCAGATTGGGTAGCCAACGTCATACCTGTCACCAAAAAGAATGGGAAGATACGAGTCTGTATCGACTTCAGGGATCTCAACTCTGCTTGTCCGAAGGACGAATTCCCGCTTCCAATCACTGACGTGATGATCGACAACACGTGTGGCTTCGAATGCATGTCTCTCATGGACGGGTATTCAGGCTACAATCAAATTAAGATGTTCCCCGATGACGCGAAACACACGTCATTCAGGACTCCAAAGGGTGTTTTCTGCTACACAGTGATGCCTTTCGGCTTGAAGAATGCCGGTACGACATACCAACGAGCTATGAGCACCATCTTCTGTCAATATCTTCGCAAGACAGTCGAATGCTATGTTGACGACATCGCAGTCAAGAGCCGCCTCAAAGGAGATCACCTACAGGACCTGAAGACAGTCTTCGATCTCATGCGGGCACATCAACTCAAGATGAACCCCGCTAAATCCTTCCTGGAGGTTTCTAGCGGAAAATTCTTGGGCTTTGTCATCACGGCGAAAGGCATTCATGTTGATCCCGAGAAGACCAAAGCCATCCTCAACATGAACCCTCCGAAGAATCTTCGAGAACTTCGGGATTTACAGGGACGTCTGGCATACATCCGGAGGTTCATAGCTAACCTTTCCGGTAAATGTCAATCCTTTACTCAGCTCATGAAGAAGGGAGTCTCTTACGTCTGGACAGAGGAGTGCCAAAAGGCTTTTGACGACATCAAGGCTTACTTGACAAGCCCGCCAGTCCTGGTAGCACTTATCGCCGGCAAACCATTTCTCCTCTACGTCCGTGCCATGGATCATTCCCTTGGCGCTCTGCTGGCTCAAAACAGCGATACGGGCTACGAGCAAGCGATCTACTACCTCAGTCGAACGCTCATCGGGGCCGAACACCGGTACAACTCCGTTGAAAAGGAGTGCTTGGCCTTGGTGTTTGCCATCCAGAAGATTCGCCATTATGTCTCAGGCCAGACAATTCATGTCATCTTCCGAGTCAATCCACTCAGAGTCCTCATGACGAAGCCAGGGTCATTAAACTCCCGACTGGCTACATGGGCGATCCTGCTAACACCATACAACATGGTGTTTGTGCCACAAAAAGCCGTTAAGGGTCTGGCCCTGGTCGACTTTTTAGCTGCACACCCCATCCCGGAGTCCTCAAGACTCTATGAAGACATCCCGGATGAGGTTCAAGAATCAAACGTCACCGAAGGAAGCTCTGTTTGGTGGATGTTTTTCGATGGCGCTTCAAGAACAGGCCCCAAAGGCCAGATCGTCGCAGGAGTGGGGGTAGTCTTAGTCTCCCCCGATCAGCTGGTCATCCAGCGTGCTTACTCTCTTTCGAAGCCGTGCTCCAACAATGTTGCCGAGTACAACGAGACCGTGCATGCTTTATGAAATATTTATGCGGGCGACGCCTATGAATTTGGCTAACTCTTAGCTTATGGTGAATACCAACTTTTCCTTCTCCCAAGCCACGGGACGAAGGACTGAGTGTCATTTTCAAAGCACGCCGTGCACCAACTCTATGCCGACCGTTGGACCTTTCCATATTCTAACTCAATTCGACCCGTCGGAATTACTCCCTTTAGCTATGTGGATTCATCTCTTTTATTATTAAGCCTACTTGTACAAGTTAAAAACATGTAATTTTTTATGTGAAGGTAAAGATGAGGCAAGTTCACCGAAACTACCCCACCTGAGCGAGCGGTCGCCTCGACCAAGCGATGTCTCCGAGTAGCCGTTGCAAGGCTAAGTCCGAACACCGTCGGCGTTCCTATTCCTCCGATTGACTGAGCGGGACGGGACACTACACTTTATCCCTTGGACTATGTGAACTTGAAGACTAGAGCCTCTGGAGAATGCAACAGCAATTTTGCAAGAGTTCTTGATCTCTGTGATGCTTTAACAATGATTGAAAACTCTATTTATAGAGTTCCGAAAATAACTGTTTTAGCAGTTATTCTGATGTGCACGAGGCTGGATTGTGCCACATTGGGTTGCGCCAACCTTATGTTGTGCCAACTTTCATTCAGTTAATCAATCGTGTACTAACTGTATTTAGACGCGTGGCATCATGTGATTGAGATGCGCGTGGTCGTGTACAGGATAGTAGACACGTCTAGAGATATTAGTGGCATGTGCGCCACGTCATCCTTTTTTAGAATATAAGTTGTCTCAACTTTATCAGGTTGCGCGAGCTTCAGTCAATAAGTCAAACTGCTCCTGATTGGGTTGCGCCTAGGCGCAACTTAATGCATAGGCTCGTGGCAGCTTTTGAGAAAAAGTTGTTCAGATTGCGCCTAGGCGCAACTAAAGAATTTGTTTAGATTGTGCCTAGGCGCAACTCATAAGACATGCAAGACAACTGTCAATTAAATCTCCTCGAGCGGCACAATTCGAGGGATTCGAAGAGATTTTATTCGTTTACTGTGTTGTCAGTTGTCAGTGCTGTCAGGTAATGATGGCCATTAAATGTCAGACGCCACGTAGACTTTGGCACAATATGATTTGGCGCAGTCTGATATATGGCGCAACCTAATAAGTGGCGCAGTTTGATCTCTGAGCTTCATATCAGTGGCGCAACTTAATTTTTGGGGCGCAATTTGATTGCTGATTAGTAAATACATGGCGCAACTTTGATTTTTAGGCCCTACACCTCGTTCCTTCTATCTTGTATGGCGAAGTCATAAGAGCAATATGCAGACTTTTTCTTAAATCTTCTGTGGATGAGCACTCCGAATCTCAGCTTTTGTGCTATACTTTATGCCTCCACCCTAACATACATATATATATATATATATATATATATATATATATATATATATATATATATGTGTGTGTGTGTGTGTGATTGATGAGAAAAAAACTATTATAGATCATAATAAAATTTCTTAGACAGAAATAAAATAGTAATCCTATTATACCTAAAATATCCCATCAATATCCTATTCTATATCATAATAGGATTTTCTAAATAGGAATCATAAAATAAGAATCCTATTACATCTAAAATAGCCAACACCAATTATGGACGTTCAGATCTAATCAAATCAAATATTTAATTAGATTTGAACTCTACAAATATGTTATTACCAAATCCAGACTGGACTCCAACAACCTATGGCATCCTACATAATCTGATTGTGATTTGCACATATGTTTATCTTCAGAGGGCTAAATATTGTCACAGTCCGCTCCCGAAGGATGACGAGCCGTATGTAATATTTTTCACATTTTTATAGCATAACTAGCTATAATTTTTTTCGAAAATGATATTTTGCCCGCGGTTTGTAACCACGAGCGTGACCGCCGACTGACGTGTCAGCCGGCCATTGCCCCCCCGCTATCTCGGGTCCCACCCGGATCAGGGGGCCAATGGTCGGCCGGCACGTGGGCCGGCAGTCACGTCCGCGGTTACAAACCGCGGGCAACCGGAGAAAATTTTGATACACCCGGCTGTATCAAAGTTTTGATACAACCAGTGTATGACAAGTGGGCCCTCCTCTCTCTTCGTAATCCGTGCATGTAAAAATTTTATAGTGGGGCCACTTGTCATACACCGGCTGTATCAAAACTTTGATACAGCCGGGTGTATCAAAGTTTCTCTCCGGGCAACCTAGCAGCTCCGATTTTTTTTTTACTCCAGCTCATACTATTTTTTTGATACCTAAATATACTTAATAAAAATACTTTATTTTATAAATATATTTAAAAAATACTTATTTACAAAGACAATAACTTAGAGACGTTACATATGCAAATCAAATTGGTAAATTTAGGACTTCCTCGAGAACTACTCATTTGTGAACATCATATTTTTAATATTTTCGTGCTCTCGAGGGTTACAAATGAAAACTAAAAAACATGAATGATTATAATTTTGTTTGTATACCCTAGTTCTCGTTTGGTTCAGAAATTATGGGGTTGAAAAATGAAAGTTATTATTTTCGGTGCAAAAGGAATTGAGGAGGAAACGAAAGTGATTTCCAATGGAAAAGAAATTAGGAAAAAAATGATTCCATCCATACAAGCAATGATTCACTTTTCCACATTGAAGTAGTCATTTTTCTTTCAATTTTCTTGACATTTTCAAATACCGGAAAGAAAAATCGATAGGAATTGTACTAACTTCGGTTCGGACCATACCGTATTTTAGTCTCTTTTTTTTGGTTGTATCCGACATAATGCTTGTCCAACCAGAGCTTTTATGTATCTTTTCGCTGATCACAAGGGTCACTCGGATTTGACATTTAAACCTAAATATATACTGCCTCAACCCTAACACAAACTCCCAAAAAAAAAAAAAAAAAAAAAAAAAAGAAGAAGATTTCTCCTCTTTCTCCCTTCTAACTCCTGCTGTTGCTACTGTATTTATTTTTATATTTCTTTTTTTAGAAACGTTTTTAAATCGGTCCCAACCGACCGCGCGCGTCATGGCGTTCCACACCGCCTGTCCGATCACCAGGTACCTCTCTCTCTCTCTCTCTCTCTCTAAACTTTCGCTCTCTAAAAATTTCTTCTCTCAATTTTGCAGCCGGAGAATTTGCTACTGCGAATTAGGGTTCCGCGGAGGACTGAAGGGGAGGAGAGCGAGGGAGGAGTTCCTGGAGGAGGCTTTTAGGGTTGAGGAATTCTTGACCGATCCGTGGATTCTGAGGGACGATGCCGGCGGCGGCTGGACTGTTGATGTGCGGGTCCCATGCGTCGTGCCGCTGCCGGATTCGCCGGAGGCGGCGGCGGCGGAGGAGGAGGACGAGGAGGCGGTGCCGGCGGTGGAGGGGACGGTGACGCCGTGGGCGCTGACGCTGAAGGCGAGGAGGGAGGCGTTCCAGCAGCAGGCGGCCGCGGCGTCGCGTGCAGCGGAGGACTACGCCAGGAGGCTCGAGTCCGGGAGGACCGCCGTGGTGAGGATTCCGTGCTGTTGTTGTTGTTATTTTTCTTCTTGTTTGGTTTCTTATTTCTATGTTCAGTTGAGCACAATGTTTGATGTTTTCGTTATAGGATCTTGATAAGGAAAGATAGGTTTTTGGAGCTAAATTTTTGCTTGTGCTGCAGGGGTGCCACGGACATGGTATTTGATTTTGGCATGTCAGAGTGTATTTGTGTGTGCCTCTTGTGTTCCATACGTGTCCAACACATTGTGACACGGAAACAACACCAAGTTTCGGTGTTTTCGTGCTTCCTAGCTGTTCCTAGCTGTTCGGTCTCATATAGGATGTGTTTGGACTCGCAGTATCGGTATCGGAATCGGTATCGGAGTCGGTATCGGACCATTCATATGAGTATCGGTATCGGCGATATCGGTAGTACCGGCGGTTTCGAATCGGAGTATCGGATTTTTTGGTATCGGAAAACAAATAATTATTAATAAATTATTAACATTTAAAAAATATATTTGATACATTTAGGCATTATTTTAAGTATTTCTAGTGTTATTTCTTAGTAGTTTTGAAAGTAAATGAAATTGTAGTCACCCTTACCGATTGGTTTACGTGCAGTAGATCAATTTTCTTCTTTTATATGCTTTTACAAACTTATTATGCTTCAAATCCTTGTTGATTTGTCTTTTTTCCCTTCAATTTTCTTTGCCAAATTGATCGGAAAAGAGATCCCCAATGTCGGTATCGGTCAGTATCGGGTATCGGTCGGTATCGGATCAGGACATGCCAAACCGTATCGGTATCGGCGTATCGGATCGGTATCGGCCGATACTTTAAACTATGGGACTAAGGTTCATAGTATATGGTTTTGGACCTTTCTTATGAGTATCGATATTGGCGGCTTATGTTTCGCAGTTTCAGAATGGAGTTTGGAGTCATTGGTTTCGAAAAGCTAAAAGATTTTATGAGATCATTTGTAGTACTAGAAAAATATTTGATACATTTAGGCACACCATAGTTTGAATGGAATTCAACATTTGTTGAGTTGTCCACCCCCCACCCCAACATGACATGTTGATCTTATGTATTATTATATTTTATTGATGCATAACATGTTGATCTTAGGCGCGATCAATCATTGTGTCGGCAATATTTTTGCGATACTTCTCTTTTCTTTTAATTTTTCTTTGCTAAGTTCACCAAAAAAGAGGGCCTCTAATTATGGTATCGGCTGGTATTGGTGCGGGACTATCGGATCGGACATTCGAAAAACCGAGACAATATGGGCAATGCGTATTGTTATTGGCCGATAGTGTGAACCTTGGTTTGGACATGTGCTTTGTTGTACTAAAAACGAACAACACTTAGGGTATATGGTTGTGGAGTGATGATAGGAATGAGAAAATTGAATAATGAGAGGAAAAAATTTTCAATTGTTCTTGAGTTCTTATCAATGACCTACGAGTGCTGTTCAACATGTATCCCTTCGTTTTATTTTAGAAATGAGTAATAAAAATTCTGGATTCACTTTCCTTTCTTCATATAGGAAGCATGGACATATATTTGTATTGTTTAACTATAGACATCATATTTTAGGTCAGAGGTGTTTTCATTTTTTTATATTTGTTGGTGAACTGTTTCGGGTTCTCAAATTGCGACTGGGATATTATTTACATTATCGCCATCCTACTATGCTAGTTTCGCTGCTGTTTTAGGAATCATGGACACTTGAAATTTTGCATCGTGTCTGTGTCAAACAAGTCACAGAGGAATGATATGCCAAAAATGAACACGGATACGTCGATCTCCATCTTTGGTTCTAGTAAATATAGGGGACATTGTTACATGCATACATGCAAAATCTAGGTATCTAGGACATTATTATATGCACAGACACAACTACGACAGAAGATGATTTGGACATGGTACTAATATTGGCACATCCTAGTGTGTTTTGGAGTGTCCTTGTCAGTCCAGCTCATGTTAGACATGGATAATGACACATACATGAGACCAATTTTGGAATGTCTGTGCTTCATAGCTTATGTGTCATACAAGTATGCCTCAAAAATCGGAATATACAACAATTTGTTATAAAGGACATGGAACAACAAATTTATTTACCGATCTTATATTGTATAGCAGGCTTGAAACTGTGTGATTCCGAGTTCTCTGTTCATAAGAATTTAGGGAGTTCAACCATTTGGTTGAACTATCTTTCGATGCCGGTTGCATCAGAGGAATACTTTATGTTTCCAATCTGAATACTTGTATATATTTCTTTGTTTATGATACACTTGATTCTTTCTATTCCATACGATTTTTTGCTTTTTATTATAGGTACTATTCTTTTTTCACTTAATTAGCTTGTGTTATTTCAGAATGTATCTGGAGAAGTAGATAACAGCCTTGTGCAAGAAGATGAAGATTCTTCCACAACCAAAATTATATGCCGAATTTGTTTCTCGGGAGAAAATGTGGGCAGCGAAAGAGCAATGAAAATGCAATGTTGTAAAATGTGCAACAAGAAATACCATAGAAGCTGCTTGAAAATTTGGGCCGAATACAGAGGTTGGTTCTTTTAATGTGAAATTATTCTGTGCAATTGTTCACTGGTAATCCAGTTCTCAATCTGAATTTTTTGCAGATCTATTTAGTTGGAGTTCGTGGGCTTGCCCTTCCTGCCGTGTTTGTGAGGTTAGTTTTCTATTGCTTCAAGAATCGTGGAGCCCTACCCAGCAACCAGCGCGCCCGCGCAACCCGCGTGCCAGCGCAACCCAGCGCACCCGCGCAACCAAGCGCAAACTGGGCGCAACCTGGACGCGCACCTGGGCAGCGCAACTGGGCTTTTGCAACGTGGCAGCGCAAGTGGCTCGCGCAACGAGCGCAACTAAAGCGCACTATGCGCCTAGCGACGATGCTGACGTGCTAAGTGCAAAGTGCGCCAACAAAACGCCACATTACGCCTCATGAGCCCGAGTCCAAGTCCGAGTCAATTTTCCAAGAGCAAAAAGCATGAATGCTTTCAATTGTTGATTTAGCCTTTTTTCTATTAGAAAAATAATCCCACATGGCATACCCATGTGCACCTGCACACCACATGTGCATCTCTAAACTAGCAAAGCTAATATATAGAGATACAAGTCCTTTGGTCTAGCCGATGTGTGACTAAAATTCACTTTGAAAGACCAAACCCCAACAATCCCCCACATATCTCTATATATGAGTATAAGTGTTCCCCACAGTAACTGTCCATCATGCATTAGGAGAGATGTCGCTGACGACTTGAATCTTCCCGTATGGTTCAAACAACAGACTATAATACAAGAATGGACTAAGCCTTGAATTTTGCATCATAGCTGAAATTCTTTCCACTCACATAATGTAGTTACATGTGCTTCTGGCTACACATTAAAGGTCCTGTGCCAGCCTGGTTTCAGTGTATAATTTTGGGCGTCTACAAGTTTACCCTCAAGAGACGGCCTGATATCTCTTTGTCCATACACTATAGGTGAGTTCATTATAAAGAGACATGGCATGAAGCGCTTTGCGCTTCCCTTGCGGTGCTACGCCGCTATGACATGGCTTAAAGTCGAGGTCTTACCCCGTACCGGGAACCTCATCGTAGTGTCATACTACTGTAGCATGAGGCAACCGCCTCTTTGTAGTGCCAAACTACCCAGCATGAAGCCTTAGGCTCCCTTGCGGTGTTACGCCGCAACGACATGGCTTTCAAGGCCGAGGCTTTATCCCTAACCGGGTACCTCATCGTGATGTCGTACCACTGTAACATGAGGAACTCCTCCTCTTTGTAGTGCTGACTACACCCCTCTTTATTTTAACATACAGCATTATGCTAACTGCCTATTTGCGGTGCTACGCCGCTGTGACTTGGCCTGCAAAGCCGAGGCTTTATCCTATTCCTGGGCAGCACCCCACATATAGGAACCTCATTGTGGAGTCACCCCACTGTAGCATAGAGTTTCACTCCTTGTAGTGCTGCTCTACCGTGCTTCCTGTAAAGCACACCAGGCATTCACTCTGCCTGAGAACTCATTAAGGCAATTAAGCCAACCTTCCCCACAGGAACCGTTTTTCGTAGAAAAACAACAGTAGACAACAGTGGTTATAGGTCCGTAACCTCTCCATGCCCTATAGAACATGTACCCACCGTTCCTGATATTCTTCCAGTTAATGGTTCTCCCTTGAAACAGAAGCTAGATGCCTAGTAGATAAATCTTTGAACTAATAGCATAAAACTTTATGGTAGGAATACAATAACTAATATCAGAATGTCTTCAAGCCCATTTTACATGTTGAGTCATCGACCAGCTGGCGCTTGAGGCCCTTGGTGAACGGATCCGCCAGGTTCTCCTGACTCCGAACATCAATCACTGCAATAACACCTCTCTTGATAAGATCGTGTACTGCCCTGTGCTTCAACCGCATAATCCTCTTCTTCCCGTTGAAGAGGTCATTTGATGCCACCGCCGCAGTCGCCTGGTTGTCGCAGTATATCGGTATCGCCGGTATTTGCGTCCCAACCACTGGAAGATCATACATGAGCTCCCGAAGCCATTCTGCTTCCTCGGCTGCGGTATCAAGTGCAAAGAACTCAGATTTTATGGATGACCGCGAGAGCATAGTCTGCTTCTTCGACTTCCACGATATAGCAGCTCCACCCATTGTGAAAATGAATCCACCTGTGGACCTCTCGCTCTCTACCTCTGAGCACCAGCTGGCATCACTGAAGCCTTCCACTACCGGCGGATTTTCGCTGTAGTACAGTGCATATGTCTGAGTCTTCTTGAGATATCTCATCACCCGTTTCACAGCTTTTCAGTGTTCAGCACCTGGGTTACTCGTGAAACGACTCAGCATTCCCACGGCGAAAGCTATGTCAGGCCTTGTGGCAGTAGTAGCATACATCAAACTTCCGATTACGCTTGCATACTCCAGCTGCCTGACACTTTTCCCTGAATTAGGCTTCAGCTTCAGATCACACCTGTACGGCGTATCGATCCCAGGAAGATCCCGATACCCATAATGAGTGATCATTTCTCAATATAATGAGACTGTGACAGCGCTAGTCCAGTGTCTGTCCGGATGATATTGATCCCTAAGATCACATCAGCTTCCCCCAAGTCATTCATACTGAACTTGCTCGAGATGAACCTCTTTGTCTCCGTGACACAGATCATATCCGTACCTAGGATAAGCATGTCGTCCACATACAGACAAACGATCACACCTCTTCCGTCAGCGAACTTCGTGTAAACATACTTGTCCGTCTCGCTGACCATGTAGCCATTTGACCTTATAACCTTGTCAAATTTCTCATGCCACATCTTGGGAGCCTGTTTAAGACCGTACAAAGATTTTACCAACTTGCAGACTTTGTCTTCAAGACCCTTGACGACAAATTCCTCTGGTTGTTGCATATAAATCTCTTCGGTCAGCTCGCCATTTAGGAAAGCCGTTTTCACATCCATCTGATGTATCACCATCTTATGTATCGCTGCGAGAGCAATCAACATTCTGATGGTAGTCATCCGGACTACTGGAGCATACGTGTCAAAGTAGTCGATTTCCTGCTTCTGAGAAAACCCCTTGGCTACTAGCCTAGCCTTGAACTTGTCAATAGTTCCATCTGCTTTCATCTTCTTCTTGAAGATCCGTTTGCATCCGATGGGTTTTGCTCCTTCAGGAAGATCAACCAACACCCAAGTGTTATTGGAGGTGATGGATTCAATTTCATTGTCAATTGTCTCCCTCCAGAAAACCGCGTCTCTGGTCTTCATCGCCTCATCATAGGTAAGCGGATCTGCTTCCACATGATAGGTGACAAAGTCACTTCCGAAGTCCTTCGGCCTCCTCACTCGCTTCGTTGACGGCTCAGCGAGATCTGGTTCAACCGTTGTTTCAACAACAACATCTTCTTGGACCACATCTTCATTGAAGACCTGCGCACCCTCATTATTCTCCGGAACATCCGCAAGAACAATATTCTTGTGCCTTGTAAATTTGTCTTCAAAATATTCTGCGTCGCGAGATTCAATGATATGATTTGACTCAATATCAAGAAATCTCCGAGCATCACTCTTCTCGGCATACCCGAAGATCGTCTTAGTAGTCCTTGTCCCAAGCTTCTGAATCTTCAGATATGGAAGCTTGACATATGCCAGACACTCCCACACTCGAATGCCATTCAAGTTAGGTTTGACTTTGAACCAGAGTTCATGAGGAGTAATGTCAGAAGTTGCATGAGGCACCCTATTTAGAATAAAAGTGGCCGTCAGTGCAGCTTCTCCCCAGTAGCACTTAGGAAGACCCGCAGTCAACAGCATTGAGTTAATCATTTCTGTTAACGTTCCGTTCTTCCTCTCTGCTACTCCGTTTGATTGAGGAGAGTACGGAGCCATAGTCTCATTGACAATTCCATGTTCTTTGCAGAACGATACGAATTCATGAGATCTGTACTCCCCACCTCGATCACTTCTTATTCTTTTGAGTTGTTGTCCAGTCTGCCGCTCAGCTTCGGCTCTGAACTTCTTGAACTTCTCGAATGCTTCGTCTTTAGCCTTCAGCAAGTAGACGAACGCATACTTTGAGAAGTCATCGATGAAGGTTATGAAATACTTCATCCCGACCTTTGTAGAGAACTGTTTGAAGTCACAGATATCGGAGTGTACCAACTCCAGAAGATCTGTACTTCGATTAACCCGAGGAAAGGGTTTCCTTGTGATCTTTGTTTGAGCACAAACTTCACATTTCTCTACCTTACCCCCACACTTGGAGATAAGTCCTAGACTAGACATTCTGTTTATTCGTTTACAATGAATATGTCCTAGTCTATTATGCCACAACTCAAGAGTATAAGCAGAAGGAGTGATTGCATTAATTACATTAATTACATTGGACTGATTCACAAGCTGAATCTTGAACATTCCTTCGGTATAAAAAGCTTTTCCGAAATATGTTCCCTTGATAGACATCACCATCTGGCCAGCATTGATGTCCATCCCGAGGCTTGCGTTGCAGAGTAGGCCTCCTGAGATCAGGTTCTTGGCGATAGCAGGTACGTGCTTCACGCCTTGAAGCGTCAGAGACTTCCCCGAAGTCAGCTTCAACACCACCGTCCCGATCCCGAGCACTTCAGCTTGTGCCTGGTTCGCCATCATAACCACTTCAGAAGTAGGTGTGTAGGTGGTGAACCACTCCTTGCTGGAGCAGACATGACAGGAGGCTCCAGTGTCTACCCACCAGTCAGAGTCAGTCCTTACCGCATCAACCTGCGCAATCATAGCAACAACGTCAGTGATCATAGATACCTTACTAGGCTCTCCTTGCTCTGATTGCTTGGTCTTTGCTTTGCATTCACTTTTGAAGTGGCCCTTCCTGCCACACTTGAAACAAGGCATCTGAGACTTTGCCTTCTTTCGCTTGAAGGAAGTCCCCTTCACGTTCAGATTGTTAGGATCCTTCTTCTTGTTGTGGGAAGCCGCCTGCTTTTCCCTTGGTTCCTTGGTATGAACCAGATTAGCGTTAGCCAATTGCTTGGACAGTGCGTCCACCTTCAGTTGAGCCTGCATCTGGTCTTCAGCATAGATTTCCTGCAAGAGATCTTCAAGGCTGATCTCAAGCTTCTTCCTATGCATATTTGCATAGAACTTACTCCACCCAGCGGGGAGCTTTGAGACAATCCCTCCAACAACAAACTTGTCGGGGAGGGGCATCGCCTCGTCTTCCAACTTTTGTCGCAGTTTCAGAAATTCTTTTACCTGCGGCAACATGGACTTCTCGTCCTCAAAGAGCCATTTGTGATATTTTTCAACCACAAATATCTTGCTCCTGTTTTTGTCTTCTTCGTACAGTTTCTTCAGAGACTCCCATATATCTCTGGCAATTGGTTTTTTACTGTAAGATTCTGCTAGAGAATTCTCCATAGCATTCAGGATAAGCAGCCTGCAAATGCTATTTTTCCTTCTCCACTTGGCCTGAAGTTTAGTAGCCGCAGTGATTGCGGCAGCAGACCCAGTATCTGGAACGGTAGGTTCCTCTTCAAGAAGCACGTGATCAACGTCTCTGAGTTGAAGAGTGAGATAAGCCTTCCTCTTCCAGACTTGATAATGCTCTTCATCAAACTTTTCTAACTTACAAAAGTCAGTATTGAGGACTGAAGCATTAACGTTTTCCATCGTAGCGATAAAGCTTTGAGATTGTTATTGCCGGGGCACAATTTTTCGATGGAAAACTTGAGAATATGAAACGATTGTAAAGACAATGTTTCAAATCAACACTTCAAGGAAGGTGATCCTGAATTACGAGAATCTAAAAAGATTTCGTAATCAACAGCAATCGATCGTAGTACTTCTAAAAAGAAGATACAATCAGAATTACTGGCAGCAATGAAGAAGGTGACTGGCGAAAGATGGAAGAACTCCTGCTGGGGTGAATAATCACCGTTGCTCAAAGCTTTATTCGCCCTACACGAACAGCTTCCAGGAACCAGCAAGTTCGTCGGAGAACTTGGAACACTCCTGCTCTTCTGACTCCTCGGATGGACACGAACTCCCGTGCAAAAGCAACGCTGGTGCGGCGCCTTTCCTCTCTCTCGAAGGCTGCTGGAATTCGCAAGCAAATTCCGATCAGAACTGTGTTAAAGAACACTTCTGAATTCTCTGTTTACTTGTGTTAAAAAACACTTCGTAAACTTTCTGTGGTGGCTTGTATTACTTGTATATCTATAGCCTTGTGAGAGAGAGGATGTCTTATATAGGCCCTGCAGCAACTGCTCGGTTGCCACAAAGTTAGGGTCATGGTAAAAACCACCCCGAACATGTAGCAACCGTCCAGAACGTGCAAACGCACGTTCTGCTGCAAGTTGCGCCAACTGCGCGCACCCTGCGCTCCTTGCGACAGAGCGCGCACTGAGCTGCGCGCACTGCACGCATTGCGCACGCGGCGCACGCATCGCAACCAGCACGCCCGCGCAACCCGAGCAACCCGCGCAACCAGCGCGCCTGCGCAATCCGCGCAACCCGCGCGCCCGCGCAACCCAGCGCACCCGCGCAACCAAGCGCAAACTGGGCGCGCACCTGGGCAGCGCAACTGGGCTTGCGCAAGTGGCAGCGCAACGAGCGCAACTAAAGCGCACTATGCGCCTAGCGACGATGCTGACGTGCTAAGTGCAAAGTGCGCCAACAAAATGCCACATTCCGCCTCATGAGCCCATGAGTCCGAGTCCGAGTCCGAGTCTGAGTCCGAGTCGCTAAGCCCCTACGGGGCTTAGCGACCATGGAAATAAATTTCCCAAGAGCAAAAAGCATGAATGCTTTCAATTGTTGATTTAGCCTTTTTCCCATTAGAAAAATAATCCCACATGGCACACCCATGTGCACCTCCACACCACATGTGCATCTCTAAACTAGCAAAGCTAATATATAGACATACAAGTCCTTTGGTCTAGCCGATGTGGGACTAAAATTCACTTTGAAAAGACCAAACCCCAACACTTACAAGTTAAAAGCACACTGATGATCCGTTGTGGTTTGTGGAACTGTTCTAGACTTTGATAAGGTAAGGAGGATAGTTATTATGCTTCTTGCCTGATTTAAGCTTGTCTTGCTGGTAATCCTGCCACACGGATGCTTGGTTTTTACAACATATTTGCTCCTATCTCAGTTAGCGCATTACTGATACATGCTATAACTTGATTTATTCGCATTTCAGTGTCACTTGAGTTGTGGTTCTTGTCAGCATCATTATTTTTATTGTCCCTTCAGGTTTGCCAGAGAACTGGTGATCCTACTAAGTTGATGTATTGTAAGAGGTGTGATAATGCTTATCATTGTTACTGTCAACAGCCCCCTCACAAGGTGCAATCTCTCTCTCACCCTTTTTTCTTCATGTGTCACATCACAGTAACATGTTCCTACTTAACAGAATGTTAGTCATGGTCCCTTTCTGTGCCCAAAACATACAAGATGCCATAGCTGTGGGTCAACTGTTTCCGGCAGCGGTCATAGTACGAGGTATGAGTTGCATATAATTTACCATGGGGTCTCTAAGGCAGATACCTTTTTTATTGTGTCAGAGGTTTCAGAGTAGAATATTTTAATCTGCTTGTTCTTTGACAGTGTAAGTGTAGTTCAACAAATTATCTTGAAATGTGTGTCAGCATGCGTGCTTTTTCTAACATGACCATCATTTTGTCCTTGCAGGTGGTTTTTGTCATTTACCTGCTGTGATGCTTGTGGAAGGTTGTTTGTGAAAGGAAAATATTGTCCTGTCTGTCTAAAGGTATTGATTAATTCCTCCCTCGGTTGAATCAACTTGCAAAGGGTACTGTTTGATCTTCTGTATCAGTTTTTGTTAATAATGTTTTTTTTCACTGCAATTTCTTCCATGTATGCTACTTATATTGTTTTGACTTTTATTCACTATACTTAATTCCCTCTCTTGTCTTGGCTTTGCTTATAGCCTTATACCTCTTTCCTTTGATTCTTCTGTGCATACCTATCTTTGATAAGTGCTAGAATAATATAAACATTAACCCTCAACCCTTACCAACACTCTAGAGTTTTGGTACAGCGGCAGGAATTTTAAAATGGTATCAAATCAACCCGTGTTCGAATTTTCTCTGACGTGCATTTTAAGCTGATTAAAAGAAATTATACTGCTATGTGAATGTAGCTCTTGGCTCATGAAATTTGTCCTTCGGCATGTGGGGGTGAGTTAGAAAAAAATAATATATATATTAACCAAGTTTTGCAGTATCGGAATAGGTATCGGACCCAACCTACGAGTATCGAGATCTACGGTATCGGCATTATCGGCAGTTTCGAATCGGAGTATCAGATTTTTTTGGGATCAAAGAGCAAATACTTAGTAATAAATTATTAAAATTTTAGAAAAAATATTTATACATTTAGGCTTAATTTTAAGTATTTCTTGTGTGTTGTTTCTTAGTAGTTTTGAAATTGAATGAAATAGTGGTCATTTTTGTCGATTGGTTTACCTGCGATAGATAAGTTTTCTTCTTTTACATTCTTTTACAACATTACCGTGCTTTTACGCCCTTGTTTATTGGCATTTTTCGTTCATTTTTCTTTGCCGAATTGACTAGAAAAGATAACCCCCAATGTCGGTATTGGTATAGGTCGGTATCGGATCGGGACATGCCAAACCGTAACAGTATAGGCCGATATTGCAAACTATGATATTAACCCTAAACCCTTACTAACATTCTTAGGGTATTGGTGCAATGACAAGGACTTTAACAATAAGGATATCCGATAATCTCTGTCATTGTTACTAATTATTTGCCTTCTTCTTGTTCTAATTTATTAGGTTTACAGAGATTCTGAAATGACACCCATGGTTTGCTGCGATGTTTGCCAACAATGGGTGCATTGTGTCTGCGATGGCATCAGGTTCATATACACTCTTGGTTACTTCCACATAAATTATTTCTAGTTTCACTCTTTGATGTTGTTGCATTTGGCCTATGGTATGCTTCTCCGTGGATGTTTTGTTACCTTGTATACTGGAAGAAATGGATATGCAGTTTTCTTTAGAAAATGTGTGTACGTGAAGTCTAGATTTCTTGTTTCCTGCTCGGAAAAATCTATGAAATGTTATACCTACTGGAACAAAAATCTGCTATACCTGTTAGATTACCTTAATGGTAATACAACTTCAATTTAATTGAAAAAATGCCAGAGTAAAACAAGGAAATTGCAACAATGTCAGACCAACCTACATGAACATGATCAAATTAGCTTACCTATGGGGCCAAGCAAGGTTGGTCAGCTGCCCTTATCTATCATTTTACAGAAAACCTTCAAAGATTCCTGCAGAATCCACTCACACAGAAACACTCATGTTAAGGAATAGATAGTTATATTTTATTTTTTGCTTAAATTATTCCATGTATTTCCATTTCTAGGTTAGATTAGTCATTTCATATGCTTTGTATTTTCTATAAATGTTGGCCTAGAGCCCTAATAAATTAGATTCAATTCTAGCCAAAATGTAGCCTCCAAATTTCCACAACTAACATATGTTAAGTTTGATTTTTCTTTTTAACAGTCATTTCCCTACCAAAATTTCCTATATGTCAGAAAAAGAAAACTACATAAAGACTACAGAAGAAGCCTCTTATATGTATTTGATTTCAATCCGAATTTCTGAATCACAATATCTCATATAATATTTTCTTAAAATCTTTATCATCATCACTCAAGCCATTTCCCATCAGAATGGGTTGGCTATGGAGAACAAGAAAGCTCCACAAAAGAATTGGCAAAGTTATATGACTGGATCATTTCAACCTAACGTCAACCTTCCATTATGGTGCCAAATTCTTGACCAAGGTAGTTATAAAAAGAGGCCCTTCCAAAAACCTAAAAGACCAGTTGGGTGGTAGGTAAACTTACCTTTTTGCTCACGAAGTTCAAGCTCATGAAGCCAAGGATCACCTCCAATTACCCTTAGTCAAGAAGAGTGTCACTCAAAGATGTTAGATGATAAGATATGCTATAGGGAATTATAAATCTCCAAGACATATTATGCCAAAGATCCCAACAAATGACATTCTCACTTACCATTTTGTTAGGTACAACCTATAATTGCATTTCAAAGAGAACTTTGCAGATTTGAGTTTACTCAGGAATAAGATCCAGAGAAATTGATGAAAAGTACCCTGCATGTATCTTTCAGTAGATTCAGTACTATGTGTGACGTAAGTGATCTCCCTGGTGAGTTCAATATCCTAAGATTTATAATCCATGTATCCTCCCTTATTCTCCACTTTTATTCTAAGGGTGTGTTTGATTGCAAGGTGGAAAACATGTGGAAAAGAAATTAATTCCATGGAATTATTTTCCTAGGAAAAAATTTCCATGGAATTTTAAAAAATTTCCATGGAAAATTTAGTTTGGTGTTTGATTGTCATCATTTTCCAGGGAAACAGTTATTTTCCATGGAAAATTATATTTTCCTATGGGTTAGACAAGTTTCATTTTCCACCATTTTAGAAGAAAATATGGAAAATGGTAGTTTTTTGGAAAATAATTCCATGGAAAATATAATCTATCAAACACTACAATTGGTGGAAAATTTGTAATGGAAATGTTTTCCATGGAAAAAAGCCCAATCAAACACAGCCTAAATGGTTATGGAAGTTTCTACCTATATAATATCTAGACAACGCTCGTTTTTCCAGTCATCATAAACAATAAATACTCTTCTAATAGCAGAACTTAGCTAATGATATTTACTAGTTAAATTTCACCTACTAAATATTATATAAAAATGTCATTTTGTGGCTGTCCTACTTATTTATTTTTATTTCTTTGTTCATTCTCCTAATGATCTGATGTGGGTGTGGTGTTATGCCATTCTTATTCACATCCACCTGAATATTGTCAGATCATAGTTGAACACAGCTTTATATATATATATATTTCTCCATTCACATTGAATCCAAAATTTCATCGTTTCCTTGACTTCATTCTACGTGTTGCAGTGATGAGAAATATCAGCAGTTTCAGAAAGATGGAAATTTGTACTACAAATGTGCTGCATGTCGTGGGGAATGCTACAAGGTCTTATTTGTCATTCTGAAGGTTTCTGGGAAGAAACTTTAATTTATAGATGTTACAACTGCTTTGTCATGTGCTGTCCAGGTGAAAGATATGGATGATGCTGTTCGAGAGCTTTGGAGGAGGAAAGACAAAGCTGACCGTAACCTAACTGCATGCCTAAGGTCTGCTGCTGGATTGCCAAATCATGAAGACACCTTCTCTATGTATCCATTTTCAGATGATGATGAAAGTGGTTCACTTTTATTGAAGAACAATCATGGGGGATCCTTAAATTTTTCGGGGAAGGGTTTCGGTGATAAGAGTTCTGAATATGGGAAGACATTCCTCCATATTTCATCACCAAGTACTAAATATGGAAAGAAGGGGCATCGATTAAAATCCAGCGGTAATCCTGAAGAGCCATATCAAAATACTGAAAAACAGCATGAGCCAAAATCACTGAAAAGTAGTTTTAAAGATAAGAAAAGTACACATGGCAAGTCATCTGAATCAGATTGGAAGGGGACTTGTTTAGCTCCTAATATCAGAAGTCCAGGCAGTTGCAGAGAGAAGCCACTAGTTGAACATGAAACTAGCAGCACTATCAAGGAAGGTGTTGTAAACAATGTCAAGGTCCACAGTGGCAAAGAAACACAAAGTTTGCACCTTAAAGAAAGTGTTCATAAGAATGTAGGAAATAATGAATCAGCTAAAGGAACTAAGTTAGTCATACTTTTAGGTGCAAAAAATAGAAACACAACATCCTCTCCAAGGTTTGAAGCTTCAAGTTGTCGAAGAGAACAGGAATTTTCTACTTTCAATGGTATGCACCTTCTGTCTACGACTTTATGTTTAGTGAGCATGCCTAGTTTAACCAAGTTTCAATCTTTACTTAGTCTAATGAAGTTTAAACTCAAACGTTCTCTTGGATGTTAGTGTTCTGCTGCATTTAGTCATTTCATTCTGTGTTAGGCAGGGTAATGTGTAGACTATTTTACATGATTTTGCATGCAATTCAGGTGGACTTTAGTAGTTCAAAACTTCAAATCAATGTCTTTTTCTTTATGTTTCTGATCTTCTTTTTGTCTACTACTGTTTTTCTGCTAAAATAGTGTTTATGGCCGTCAAGATTATTCAGTTTGTCTGTTGCATTATGTTTCATAGTTTAATGTAATATGTTTACTCTTCTTATTTTCTCTCCTTCGGTTCTTTTTGTGGGGTCATCGAGTTACCAATCCCTGAAAGAATGACTTGACTACTATTACTTTTGATGTGTCAATTTGGAGTTTAAGTACTGAGTTGTCTAGTCAAAGAGTTTATTGACTTAGTCGGTTGATTCAGAAAGATATAGATAAGCATAAGAGGAAGGATTGAAGGTCAGAGAAGAAACACAATAATTGAAAGATAGGAAACACCTTTCAGACACCAATTGTAGGTAAAACTGATAATGAAAAATCAGGATTACATTCTGTAACAGTCAATTGTCCTCAAATACCTAGTGTAGACACACCAAATTCAGTTCAAGACTTCAATTGACAAGTCTGAAGTGAAATTATCATTTAAAAAAAAAATAATGAATTCCTGGTTGATGTCAATCATCATTAGAATTATCCAATACTTGTTTCCCCATCAAAAGGAATCTGCTATAGGACATAAGAAAACTTTGTTCTCCTGCAACTATGAAGCATCAGGACAAAAACTCTTTGGACTGTAGGAGTCTAGGCATAAGGGAAAACTTACAAAGGAAGTTTGCTATAGGGAATGTGATAATCTTTTAGTGACATTATCAGCTGAAGGGACAAATGGAGTTCCTACTTTTCAAACAATCTTTGAGAGTAGTGACCTTTAGAGTTTTCATCCTTTTTTAGGACTTTTGGGGGTCACTTTTTCAGTCAACTCGGCAAAGAAAATTAAACGAAAAAGACCCCAATCAAGAAGGGTGTAAAAGCATAATAAGGTTGCAAAAGCATGTAAAAGGAGAAATTTATCTATCACAGGTAAACCGTTAGGGAAGGGTGACTACTATTTCATTCAATTTCAAAATTATTAAGAAACAACCCAGAAAATACTTATAATTATGCCTAAATGTATAATATATATATTTTTCTAAAATTTTAATAATTTATTAATAATTACTTGCTTTCCGATATCAAAAAAATCCAATACTCCGATCCGAAACCGCCAATAGTGCCGATACCGTGGATCCCGATACTCATAGGAAGGGTCTGATACCGATACTGTGAACCTTGATAAAGATGCATGCTATTTATTGATATGTCATTGTTAACAGTAGGAATAACACCTCATAGGCTCATATATCAACTGTGGACATATGGGGAATTAATATAATTAAATATTTTCAGGAGCTACACTTGCTAGAGAAGCTGCAACAACAAGCTCAGAGCATGAAGCAAGAGAAAATAATATTGCAGAAGAAAGGAAGTTTTCTGACATGCACAGGAAAAGAAGAACTAATATGCCAGAGGAGGGCAAGCATTCTGCTGTACACAGAAGTCTTCTTATACTGCGAAAAAGGAGTGAGAAAATTGAGGAGGTACTGCCTTCGAAGCAACCTGTTGGCTCACCGATCAATTTTCAGAGCCAGAACCATGATACACGTGGACCAAATCCCTCCGATGTTATTGATGATCCCAAGCCACTGCTAAAGCTTAAATTTAAGAAACCATACTTTGATAAGCGTAGCTCTTGGGCATCTCAGGGAGTGCAAGAGAAGAATTCCGTTAAAGGGCAGAGATCGAAGAGAAAGAGGCCGTCATTGGAGAAATTAGCAGGTTTCCAGGAAGATGGGACGTTTTCACAACCGCCCCACAAGAGTCTATAGATGAAGTGTTGGATGCCAACTGGATATTGCAGAAGCTGGGTGAGGGTGCGATTGGAAAGAGAGTAGAAGTTCATCAGTCATCAGATGACACATGGTCAGCTCTTACCTCAGTTTCTTTCATCTGAACCTGATATTTGTCTTTTAAAGTTAAACATGCTGTTACTATGTTCTCCTAATTGTTGTGGGTTATATGTAGCTCTAATGCCTATTTATATATGTAGAAATGAATATCATATATAAAAGGTTAGAAACTTGGTGGGAAAGCAAATGATCTCACTTAACCATACAGGACTAGCTGTATCTATACAATGAGAATAAAATAATTAAAACAAACAATAGTCAGCACTGAGAAGGTTGAATTTAAACACCCTGCTACCCAAATATTGTGTTGCCCTTTGCCATGTAAAAGGGCAGGGCTGCAGATATCTTGAGGACCCCATGTCAACACGCTGAAGCGAGAACCAGTGTTGCACGATTTGTGGTTTGATTCGTACGGGTTCGGGTTTGCGGAACGGTACTTTGACCGATAAGGGGTGGGGTGTTATAGTTAGTCGGTACGCACTTTGGTTTCGCAGTTCGTTTCGGTTTGCTTATTGGGATCGCTAGTGTGTGTGTATATATATACATGTAAATATAAATATAAATATAAATATAAATATAAATATAGATTTCTATATTTGTGTGGTAGTGTATAATATAATAATTTGATCCTCAATATAATGGCTATAAATTCCTTTTCTAAATTGACTTTACGTATGGTAACTTCTTTGATAAAAAATACTTCGGATTTGAATTTACCTATGGTAACTTCTTTATTTTCTTTTCCCGATAAGATAGAATTAATAGATTGCACCTATAAACGTTTCTTGGGAATGATATAACTTTTACACTCTTCAAAAGACTCTTCAAAAGACTGTGAACCCTCATCTAACTTGAGCACCCGATAAGGTAGAATTAATACCCTACCTAGACCCTTTCTTCTAAGTCTAAAACTCTAAACCCTAGCCTAAGAAGTGCATCCATGGCCCGCCTAGATTGTACGAGAAAAAAAGAGTTGGGATATATAGTTAGAACAAGAAGAAAAGGTCGCGAAAAGTCAGTTTTCAGTGTAAAACTTCACGAAAAGTCATTATTTTTCCTTCCAAATTTTGTGTCCTATTTTTTGTTTTTCACTCCGAACAATAACACAAAACACACAAGAGATTTACGTGGTTCGGCATGATCTACCTACTCCACAAGGCAAACAAAGATACTTTATTGAATCAAATAAGAGAGCCTTATAAAAGTTACAAACCGCACATCGCAAAAGTAACCCCATCCTTTAGAGATCTCCATCGAGTTCTCTCCTTCCTCTCAATGATTCCTTTAATGACCTATAGCAAAAAACTAGAACCCTAGCTCTTAGCAGTCATGTAGCCGCAAGCAACAACCCAACCTCAATGAGGCTGGTAGAGATCCTTAATTAGGTTTCTCAAACTTTTTCTGGGTCAGGAGTAACCTACACCAACGAAACAACCCCGTCAAATCTGAACCTTTTGCCAAAAACAACTCAGTTCCGACTCGACGGTATGCCAGCGGGTACTATTCTACCAAGTTTTGGTACATAAAGCTCATTGGACGTTTTTGAAAACTTTTAAGCATGCCAGTAATACGGCCGGTATACCACCAGGCTAATACTCCTATGGTTTTAGCATGTTTCAATTCCTTTCAAACTTCTTTGATTCCTTGGACGACGCTCGCTGCTCTCTATTTGAACTCGACCCATATCTAACACCCCACGAGCATCACAATATTTTATTCATTTTTTTGCTTTTGAGGAAAGGCCATGACAGTTTGTGTGTTTTACAGTTGCCTTATTTGGTTTATTTTCTTCCAGTCTGCTCCCTTATAAATAAACAAGCAAGTTGTTATTTGGGCAACCAGGTTTTGATTTATGTAAACAAGGCATGCTTATGTTGACTGCCGTGTCATATCATTTTGATGCAGGCACATGGGAGTGGTGACGGATGTCATCGGAGGTTTGTCAGTTCATCTAGATGATGGAAGGCTGGTAATGTTAGAGCTCGGGAAGCAAGGAGTTCGCTTCATAGCTCAAAAACAGAAAAGGACCAAAGTATGTGGTTAGTAAAAATTGAGTTTCAACATTTTTTCGAGCATGTGGGATTACTCGTTGGCAACGATTTGGTATTCTTCGTGCCTAGTATGTCTCATCACTTTATGGATGTGCTGATGCAGCAGCCATTTAATAGAAAAATAGGAGGAAATGGATACATTTTAAGGTTCAGTACATAATTGTACACAGCCTGTGGGAAGGAGCTGTACATAGTTGAAGTTTCATTTCTTGCTGCTGCTTATGTCAACTTTAAGAGGGTTAATTGCCTCTGATGGTGCTGCTTTCGCAAAAAGCTCAGTGAAGCAGCTGTTTACTATGGATCATTGCCTGTTCCATGTGATTAAATGGCATATGGATGGTGGTCTTAATAATGTAACTGAGCGAGGGTGGCAAGCCGTTGCTTGAAAGAAAAGGCACCTCGTCATGTATATTTAACCTAATGACAAGTTAATAATATGAAGTCAATTATTTTTCCTTTTATTTATAATTATATATAAGCCATAGCTTTGTGTTGTAACTTGTAACTAGGTTTCAGTCAGTTTATCAATGAATCATTTCTTGTTTACATGAACAAAGGAATATGTGACACTGAAGATATTGCCAGGTTCTTATTAATAAAATGTTGCAACGAAAGATGACACGGGTGGGCTATTAAAAGCTGATATTGTTTCACGATTTTTCCTTTTTTTTTATAGAAAAAATGGTGCTTAAATATCCAGTTTATAGATTACAGGGACAGTCAAATGGATTGTAGTTTAGGGTTTTGTAGGGCGAGATTGTAGCGCGAGAGTTCACAAAATCCCCAATGAGTTTGTGTAGGGTGAGATTGTATCTGATACCTAACACGTCTTTTAAATATCGCGATATGTGTTATTTCCATTTGTCTGTGTCTAACGTAGTCTACTATTTCAGACTACAAAAACACACTAGGACACACATTGGCTTCACGGACCCGCATTGACTTAAACCAGTATTGGCCATATCGGTAACCAATATTCATGGACATGCACCATAAAATACACTAGTATTCACCAATATAGGGGTCATGTCCATACCTTGTGTTGAAAATACGCTAAGAATGTACAAAATACACTAGGATATACTATATGTAAATTATAAGTATCAAGTATCATACAAATTAACAATATAATTTAAATTAAAACTAATGTAAATTAAAGAATAAATTGTAATGTAAGGAAAACTAAAGGATATCATTGACGAAAATTGTACTCGGGAGGACCTCGAACTCCGGTACGGACACATGCACGATCGTTTGGAGGAGCACAGACACAAACTCGGGCACATACACGAACTAAAACATTAAATAATTTAATTAAAATCTAAAGAAAAATATTAAATTAATCCTAACAATAACATGCAAAATAAAAAAATTTAAATTGGGGAGTTAGTATTAGCCTATAAAGTCTTAAGTAGCGATGATCGAGGGCAGCGGTGGCCTCGAGCACGGCTCACATTTGGTTGGTCAGCGGTGACGGAGGGGGTCAGGAGTTGGGGAGAGGGGTCGGTTTGAGTTGTTTCAATAAATATGTAATATATTATATATACTAAATGTCCTATCAAATTTAATTTTTTGGGATGTTCTAAATGTCCGAAAAGGTTAAAACTAAGTAACTAACTAACAAAAAATCTAACATAACATCATAACATGTAACAAACTAACAATTATAAAATTACAAGTACAAAGAAAAAAAACTAGTAATATTAACAATATCTTATAAGTATAAAAGCCTACTATACTCACTCGAAAACACTTATTCACCTCTAATATCTAATATTTTAAGATATCGGGAGATTTCGGTCAATATCATATCCGATATATCGCTCGGCTAATTTTTTGTCAAAACGATAAATACAATATATATGGACGATATATGTCGGTTTAGGCCTCAAACAACTATATTGGTCGATATTGTCGATATCTGTAACATAGATACTTATCAATGTTCGAGATATCGGATATCATGTTCATATCGATTTGAGTCGGTGTTGTAAAAATCTGCCTGTTCGGCCGCCTAGGCGCCTTCTAGGTGCTAGGCGCCCCTAGGCCGAACCAAAAACCCCATATTCGGCAGTATAATACGGTTGTGCGGCTTGTCTGGCCCTGTTCGGTGCCTAGGCGCCTTGTGTGACTTGTGCGGCTTTTCGAATTTTAAGATTGTTTGATGTTTTTTTTATGCTTAGTTGTATTGTGGATATGTTGTTTGAATTTTAATATGGATTTAGATTTAGAACATTAAAATTTCAAATTTGCATTATGGATATGATGATTTCTTTATTAAGTTTGTTTAATTATGGAATAATGTTGATGATGTCTTCATGAATCATGATAATGATAGAATACATGTTGATGATTTCTTATTAAGTGTGTTTCATTATGATATAACACTATATAAGCTGTTACAAGGGAGTAGGAGAAAAAAAGCCTGATACCTATTCGGCGGGAGTAGGAGAAAAAAAGCCTGATACATGTTCGACGTCTAGGAGGCCTAGGCGCTAGGCGTCCCTCCTTCGCACCGAATCCGCATAGCGAATTTTATAACACTGGTTTGAGTTTTGAGATGTCAGATTTCGGATATCGGAGATATATTGAAATATCGGATATCAATAAATATATAATATATTATATATCTTCAATGTCCTATAAAATTCAAATTTCTGGATGTTTTAAATGTCCTAAAGGGCTAAACTAAATAATTAACAAACAAAAAACATTTAACATAACATAATAACATGTAACAAACTAACAATTATAAATTACAAGTACAAAGAAAAAAAAACTAGTAATATTAATAATAAGTATAAAAAATTACTATCCTGACCCAAAAACACTTATTCACCTCTAATATCTAATATTTAATATTTTGGGAGATATCGGTCAATATCATACGGCCGATATATCGTCGGCCGATTTTTTCCTCAGAACCGTACAAACGATATATGTTGCCGATATATGTCGGTTTAGGCCTCAAACCGATATATTGGTCAATATCGCTGATATCTGTAACATGAAAGTGATACTTATCTAGGAAGCATACTTGGGGGTCCATGGATGGTCTAGCATTATGTATTCCCTTTGATTTGTGTAACTTTTAGTTTTTTTATTATTTCTTTTTCTCGATCTTATATTTTTGTAGAATGAAGCAATGACTCTCCAAACTCGGTACCCTGTATGGACACTAGTGTATACTAGGATATGCCATGATTCATGCCATCCTCATATGCATTTTCAGTAAAGTTTTTCTTTATTTCTTATCTAAACCTTTATCATTCCAGTTCTTATTTGGATAAAGCAGACACACTGTCCCAAACTTACTTCATGTTTTGAGGCAATTTCTACGTTTGCAAGGTTAATTTGTTCCAATAACTTAGCCAAAAGTGAAGCATTCTTTGGTGATCCTTGGAGGGAATGGTTGAAATGCTAATAATAGATATATTTGGATTTAATTGTATTGATTATAACCCTTCCATATTTAGTTAATGCTTACTTTCCCCTTGTTATACCATATATCAGTAATGATGCTATGCTTGCAAATTTTCAATTTTGTTTCTTTACTCTATTTATTAAGCAATATCAGCTTCTTGTTTTGGATACTGAAATCAATACGATCCAGCCAATATATTTACAGATCTTGCAATAGAAAAGGGAAAGAAAGACACGTCTGGATCTGCCGGTTACCCTTTTTGTTTTATCCAGGCCCTTTATCACTGACACTGATACATTCCCATTGATTCGTGTAACTGCTGAGTTTTTATTTGTTTATGTCGTGATCTTTATATTTCTTAACAACATAATCTTTATAATTCTTGGTTTCGTTCTTCATTGTTACCTTAATGACATACGAGGAAGCACAACACTCCAAAATCAGTGTGATGGATACTCTAAAATGTATTAGGATATTGTGAAGATTGGTGCCATGTTTTCTTTTATAAACCTATTTAATACCAGTTTTTACTTTTAGCAAGCACACTGTCCATAGTTAATAAATTGATTGTTTGAGGCAATTTCTGCTTTTGCAAGATAATTGTTCCAACAACTCGGGTAAAAGTGAAATATTCTTTGTGATCCTTTGGAAGGAATGGTTGGACTACAGATAATCAATATACTCGGTTTTAATTGTATTGATTCTAGTTCTGCTATATTTTAAGATGTTCTCCTTTTTCATTTCAGGAATCATATCCTCATTTTGTATCACTACATCTATAGGTCTTATATGAATTGCTTACATCTTTGGGCCTCTTGGTTCAGAAGGGAAGACAGCGCCATGTGCACTGGCAACATTGCAGCAAATTAATTGTCTATTTTCAATACTTCTACTTAGGACGCACAACCGATTTTGAATCATGTGCCTCTCCCATTTTTGTTTCATTTTTAAGCAACGTCAGGTTCTTGTGTGGATCCTCGAAAACAATTCATCCAACCAATAATACATTATAAATTACTACGCTTGATCTGATTTGGTATCCATCATTATTTTCCAGGCCCTTTCAAACAGGTACCTATTATGTTGCAAGGATGCAAATAGGATATGGCAATGTTTGGTTTAGGTGTGACCTAGTGTGCTTTGGAGTGCTTGTGTGGTGTCTGATATGTGCCCGACATGGCACTACATGGACACTACTACTTTTGGAGTTTCTGTGCATTTTAGGGGTTATTCCCTTTGATTTGTGTAATTTATGGTATTTGTCTGTCATAAAGTTCATATTTCTTGTAACCTATCTTCAGTATATTTCCTAGATGACATCTGTGTTCTCTCTCTATATTTCCTAGATGACATCTGTGTTATATGTTTGTAACTGTACTGGACAACTAAGGCACAGGTAGGTTCCTGGAAGAGCATCATGGTTTTGGTAGTGCCGGAACTCACTCAGGTATGCTTCAGAACTCTTGTTCACAAGTGGTGCAGGTTTTCACTAAGGGACAGGTAGGTTCCTGGAAGAGCATCACGGTTTTGGTCCCTAACAAATACAAATGCTATGCAGCTTAAAACGGACAACACCAACTAGTAATTGTATATTTCTAGTTCTGCCATATGTTTGTAACTGTACTGGACAACTGAACAAAGGGACAGAGGCTGAAGTTCCAAATTCTGGAACAAAAATGTATGGTGATATGTCAAGTGCAATATATATTGACAAATGTCAAGGGCACTACAAGAATTACTAGATGGCAACACAGTTTTTGGCAGTCCCTGACAGTCATGTGCATCCCCAAATTTAAATTCAGTTACAGTCTTGTGCATATTCACGACTGTCAAAATTTTGGTAGTGCCGTTAACATTTGTCTATATATTTCATTATATGCATCTTTTGCTTATTTTTCTGTTTGTCAGGTCTGTATGTGTTGGGCAAAACTATGTAGATCAACAAGGATGGTTTGTTTGTGCTTGTTTACTTTGACAATTTGAAGTATTAATGTTTCAAATTTATTCCAGAATATTAATTACTTACACCAATCGTATACAAACATCAATCATACATCAGTTGCAAGGAATCAACCGTCTATGCAACAATTTATTCTATATATGAAGTATTAATCTTTTTCTTTTTCCTGTTCTTTTTTCCTTCCTTTCATGATCAATCAGGCAGAACAGAAGGAGACGGAACAACATCTCCAATCTCGGTCAGCTCGACGTTGGCGCACGAACACTCTGCGGCTTTGCCATTGGTTCTGACCAGACTGATGTCCTGCAACACTATCCCTTGGCACGGAGTGCGCTTACTGCACTGGAAATTGATCGCCTCTTCTGACGCGCTCGTTCCTTTGATGTTCTGGTAATGCACGTTGCTTATTTGCACTGCTGATTTCTGCATTCATGCATGCACAGTGAGCAAATATAAAGAGTTTTTCTTCTTCTTCTTCTTCTTCTTCTTCTTAGATAATTTTACCTGCTCTTTACATGGCTTGCTGGAGTCGCAATAGTTCTGATCTATGATTATAGGGTTCTTAACATTGTCCATCTTAATGTTCTGAAACCTGATGTTCTTGGCATAGCCACTTCCTCCCTGCATGTTCATCAAAGATAACGACCCGTAAGGAGAAGTAATTAAGTCTGTTCCTGAACAATCAATTAGTCATAAAAATTTAAAGCGGCGTATGAGAATGCACCCAAGTTATTCTGGTAGGCTACTTAAAAACTGTTGCGGCTACAATTCAAAGTTGTTCGAGAGAAGAAAAGGGCTAGTAGGCCCTTGCCTTGTTCCACTTGTGGAAAGATATTGAAATCTAGTTAGAGCCAATATTCATATGGACAAGCAGCCCTTAGCTATATATCCCAATATGGCTACTGGGTTCTACACATGAACAAGTATTTGAACAAATTAAGCATACAAATCTTAACATATGGAAATGGAGGCCAAGAGTTAGGCATTTGCTGCTACATGCTACGGATGTTGACTAATAGTTGGGATATCAAATGTCAATAGACAACTTTACCTAAAGCTAATTAATCATCTTTCCTCCATGCTCTCAGTTTGTGCATATCCATTTGTGCTATATGTTAAAAAGGTTAATGTATAATAGCTAGGACCATTGTTTTAAAAACCGGACCGACCATTGAACCGGTAAACCCGTAAACCACCAGTAACTTTTTTGGGCTATTTTAACACCGACAGACTGGTCAGACTAATGAACCGTCTAACCCAGTTGAATTTTACTGAACCGGTTAGATTCTGACTTTTGACTTTTGTTTTGAACTCTACATACAATCAAAGTTATATATGTTTGCTTCTTGACTAATTCTAAACATGCAGAACTTCTAAGCAATATATATGTAGTTGTCTACTATGTAATGTATTCAATGTAATACTGTAAGTTTACATAACTAGTTCAGTTTGGATTAACCCTACTGGTTGGGCCGGTTTGATCCAACCCAGTGTCCTGACCGGGTGGATTTCTATCCGTTTTTTAAAACATTGGCTAGGACTATATATATATATATATATATATATATATTCCTTATATTAATTTGTTTTCGTATCACCTGCCAGGTCTTGATTCGGACTCCATTGCTCGTGCCTTTCAGTTCTGCTGTGTCGACCGTTACGTCTGAAACCTCGGCCTCGGATTTATGAGCTCCCAAACTTCCGATGCTGATATATAGATCCATCATTAATGTATGTATATACATTTATTGATCAGGCGAAGGAGGAAAATTTCAAAAAAGATGTATATATGATAAAGATACATACCTGATGCCATGGCCTGGTCCACAAACTATGTTGGTTGCGTTTATGTTGTGTGAACCACTTACAATTGATATACAGTCATCACCTGCATGCATGAGTTCCTATACTTCAGTACATCATCTTGAATGTGAACTTTAGTACTGTGTATATTTAATAAAAGTTTGATGTCTTTTTGACAACATCAACATTACAACCATCTAGAGTTTGCGATGATGTACTTAGCTGGGACATCCATCTTAGGTTGTGTGGTGTCTAATTGACTGGATGGTCACTCATGAGCTAAACGATCCAGACGCTTAAGCGATTAAAACTAGCCACACGCGGATATTCCATCTATAATTAAATCGTCCTAATATTCCTGTCTATAAAAAAGGTATTAGGACGCATCTTGTAAATGATCTTCGGAATATAATAAATTTTTTTTTACCTACAACGGTCGTAAAAACAGCTTCTCGATTTCAAAAGCGAATCACATTAAATTCTATGTATCTTTCTATGTTTTTTTTCCCGTCTTCTCATAGTAGGCGTGGGCATTCAGTTAATTCGGTTTAAATCGAACCGAAAATCGAAATGGTCCATAATCGAATCATAATTAATAGTGTTAGATGCTACAGATCAAAAGCAAAGGTGACACAACATTCGGAATGGGATAAGCTAACTACATACTGTGGCTGACGCAGTTCTGATTGATTCAATTGGAGGAAAATCAAACTATTTGTCTGCTTGTTACATCAACTTTATGAAGACACAATTATTCATCCTTGTTTGTTTGTGCCAGTTATATTCAACATTTCTAGACCTAAAAGAAAAAAGTTGAATTTAGCAAATATTCTTCTTTCTGCTTGTTATATTCAAACTTTTTTTTAAATTTTTTTTATATAGACACTAGTAAATGTACGTATTTTTTGTACATATAATAAGAATAGTATTCAATTACAATCAAATATTTATTCTAACTCATGTGGTTAAGATGTAAGGTATTCTTCTTGTTTGGTTTAGTTCGATTTCTAATGTTGAATAAATATAACAAATTTAATTTTTTCAACAATTTTTTACATAATTATTATTTTAAAAAATAAAATGGACAATATAATTACGGCGTAGATAGTTCACTTTTGAGCCGTTTAAAGCCTTATTATATAGTAGAAGATGAAGGTGTTGAATATAAAACTACATAGGTGAGAGAAATTATATCTTTAGCAACAATTTTAATTTAAGAGATGACAATACATCCATCTTAAGTATTTACTGGTATATATGTATGTGCGTTGTATGTATTTTATACTACTTAAAATAAATAAATATTGGTAGGATAGATTAATATATTATTAGAAAGACTAAAAGATAGGTGTCATTATTATAGTTTTTATTAAGGCTATTTATGAAGGCTAAAAGATTACCATCTTAATTATTCTAAATTTATTATTATATTATTATATATATATTATTTTATATCTGTATAGGAAGATCAAAAGACGTCTTTTCGTAATTATTTAGTTTTTCTTCTATTAACTTTAATAAACATTTCAATTAGTAAACATATGCAATGATATATTAATTTCGAAATAAAAGACTTTATATGGTGAAGAATTGAACTTTTTCTATTATATAGTAGTACCCGTTCCGATGACACAATTGTCTACCGCTACGTTTTGAGAGTGGGTGATATGGATTCCATCCGTGTTGGGGCTCTTCTCCGGTGCCACGACGGTGAGGTTCGAAGCGACAATATTAGTACATTTCTCGATCTCGAACTGAATTTGCGGGCTATCTTTTACCGTCAAGTTCTCCACCACCACGTTATTCGATGAATGGATCGTTAGCGCCTAAACCACAATTTAAAAAAAAAAATGGTATTTATATATGCATATATATATTTGAGAAAATAATTTCTATTATGTCAGAGAGCGTACCGTTGGTGCATCTTTACATGGCTGTAAAAACATAAAAGGATACACGAGGTTAGTAATATATATATCAAAAAATAATATTTTATTCGCAGTTTGTAATCGCATGTATGGCCGTCAGCTGATGTGGCGGCCACCCATTAAGCATCCTGCTATTTTCAGATTCCACCCAGACTAGGAGGTCAGTAGCCGGCCGTCACATCGACGTCATGCCCATGGTTACAAACTGTCGGCAACGTAGCAGCTAGGTATTAATTAATTTGCAAATGTTAGCTTACTTGAGACTTGTCCACTTTGCAGGAATGTTGCCACCATACTTTTCCATTGCCATTGATAGTTCCTCCCCCTCCTATGTAAAGACCATCGATGTCATCGAACATTATCCACTTCTTGCTCTTCTTTCCGGTACCGCTCCAATAAGACCGGTCCGAGGGAGCCTCTATTGTTCCCTTGATCTAATTTAAGGCCAAATTCATACATTAGAAGATCAGAGAGAGAGAGAGAGAGAGAGAGAGAGAGAGTATATATATATTTTTTTTGAAGCATTGGATAATTGTAGCGAACTCGTCTCCACTGAGGCTTGAACTCCTGACCACTTGGGCCGCATGCATCTCTCTTAGCCACTAGGCTAGAGGTCATTTGTTTAAAAGGGCCGCAACACGAGGAATTTCCAGGAGGTCACCCATCCTAGTACTCCTCTCGCTCAAGCACGCTTAACTGCAAAGTTCTGATGGGATCCGGTGCTCTAGTACTGGTATGATCGCACCCAAGAGAGAATATATATATATATATATATATATATATATATATATATATATATATATCCAATGACCGCTAGTCCAAGTGGTTAGTGTGGAGGTATGTGGTGCTTGTGGGCGAAGTTCGAATCCCAATGAGAGCGATTCCATGAATGAGGCAACTATTCAATTCAATGATATTGAACATGTTTCCATCTCTTCTTGAAAAACAATTGAGATATTTCTTTTTCAAAATGGTGTTCAATTTCATATATAGCAATTCTGTCAAGATCTCTTCGTTAGTTGGGAGAAGAGTCGGCACAAATCATTTTTTTTTTTTTTTGAGGAATGTTTCGAGAGCGGATTTGATTTGGTTTGACAATGTGTGGTTGGTAAACAAGGATTGATTTTTTTAGTAAGGTACGGAATGTTTTATCAAATATTCAATATGATAGTTCTATTTTCGTTCGAGTGACGGATTCTAGCCAATTAAAAGGATCTTAACTGATCAATCCAGCGATCATTTTAATTTTATAATTAGAAATGAAGATTAATATCACATAATATTGATCGATCAAACTAAAATTCAGCAACTAAAATTGCCATCAATATCTCACCATCACTGTAACACTTGATTTGCAAGGACCAGAGAAGGTGATCGGCTTAAGGAGGTAGTTCTTGTCCTCAGGCACCTCCATAATGGAAGTTTGAGCTGTGGAGGCACAAACCTTGGACCATGCTCTCCCAAATGCCTAAAATATGGGAAAACAATAGGTCAAAAATAAAGTTATATATGTACTATGCTAATTAACACACTTAATTATATATTAAGAAAAATTAACAAGTATTCGTCAGATTGGATTTTTTTTTTTTTTTTTTTTTTTTTTTTTTTTTTTTTTTTTTTTTTTTAACTAATATTAATGAGACAATTTTATGTGTGCGCCACCAAAAAATAATTAACATGACTTTAAATTTCAACAAATGTTTGAAGTTTATTCACCAAAAGATCCTAATGCTTTAAACAACTGCTGGAAAAACTACAACATCAGAGTAGATTTTGACATTCGTTTTGTACAGATACTGAAAAAAGACAATGCTACGTGGACCGCATTTTGTCTGCAGTTTTGGCCCGCAGTCCACATGACAGCTTTTAATTGGCAGGACATCGACGGGTGGGACCCACGCGAATAGGGAGACAAATTGGGTTGTGACACCTCAGCCCGCGGTCACAGCTGGTGGGCACAGACCGCGGGTTGTTTATCATTTTTCAAAATTTTTTTTTTTTTGTTTTCACCACTTTTAGCAAAAAGAATATTTTTTTGACATTCTAAAGATGTTGTTACTGTAGTTTCTAAATAATAGAGAGGTCTAAATCTAAAAATGAAAATTTCACATAGGTAATTCCTACGGAAGTTAAAAAATTTGGAGCCTTCCGGCTGTTAGGGTCCTGTGCGATTGCACAACTTGTACATGCTCAGAAACGGTCGTGGATTCGACTGATCGTGTCTCTATGTGATTGTGTCTGTGTGTGTGGTGTGTGTGCAGGGCCGGCCCAGGGGTAAGTCCGACAAGACTTCGGATTTGGACGATCCCTCTCTCTCCTTAGGACAATCTCCAGGCCGAACGTGACCTTCAAGAGGTCGGGCCGTAGGCGATCCCTCCCGTACCAGCCCACAACAATAATCAATGGGCAACCAAAATAAGCTCCGGCTCGGCCCCGCGTGTGTGTGGAGACGAAAGTACCTGCGTTGCATCTTCTCCATCTCTAGTACCGTCGGACATCTAAAAAAAATACTAAAGAATGATCTATTTTTTAGCCACTTTAAATAAATAGAGAATTCATATTAGTAATCTATATTAGTAATTCTAAAAAAATAGAGAAGTTTAAATTTAAAAATGGAGAATTCATATTAGTAATCTATACTGAGGTTATTATTATTATTTTTTTTTTTGGAGTATTCCAATGGTTAGGGCCCTGGTCGATTGTACAGCTTGCACATGCTCAGAAACGATCGTGATATGTGTAAAAAGTATCGAGTACCTGTGTTGCATCTTCTCCATCTCTAGCACCAAAATCCTCCACATTTACAAGCACTCTCCGCTTAACCTCGGAAGCGCCGATCACTCGATCATCATCGTCGTCGTCGGCGTCGCTCTCCTCCTCCATCGATCGGAAGAGCGGCTCGTCCATCATCATCAAGCTCTCCTCTCCGTACATCCCGCCACGGCTCGCGCTCGGATAGCTGTAAGCCGCACCACCGTAGAGATGGTGGTGCTGCTGCCCGTCGACGTCCGAACCGACGGCGGCGCAGGGGACGAGGAGCCAGCCGAGCAGGGAGAGCAGAAGGAAGGAGCCACGTAGGCCCATGTTGTGTTCTAGAAGATTCTCGACGTATGTTGCAACTAGCTAGCTAAAATTTGTTGTTGGTGCTGGCTATCATGAGCATGTTGAACGTATTTATAGAGTTGTCGATCGAGTCGATGATGTTAATTAGTTGCTTGTCAAGATTGACTAAGAGAGAGAGAGAGAGAGAGAGAGAGAGAGAGAGAGAGAGAGAGAGAGATCAGTACTCAATCTCTAATCCCGATTTTAATTGTTTCGGTAGGGATGGATTAATGGAGATGCGAGAGACGGGAACGGAAAGATCTCTACTGGTACGTACGTTCTAATTGAATGCATGCGTGCATGCATGCATGGAAGCACGTACGTACGTACGCAGCATGCGGTTAAACTATATATGCACGTACGTACGCTCATGCTGGGCTGGCTGGTGTTTTATTGATACGGGGGAGTTCCAAACTGGTTGAGAGATTCTTTCTTCTGGTTGGCTTAATTGCCTACTTTCTGTCAAGCTGGTGATGTTGTTGTTGCTCTAAACTCTCTAATAGGGTTGTAAACAATTAATTAATAATGTACTAATCTTATATGATTGCCTATTTTTGGAGAGCTTCTTTGCTTAATTTTATACGAAAATGATATTCTGCCCACGGTTTGTAACCGCAATTTGTAATCGCCACGTCGGCCGGCCACTGGCTCTCCATGCTATCTCCGGGTCCCACCAGGACCAGGAGGCTAATGGCCGCCCGCCACGTCGGCTGGCGGTCACGTCCGCGGTTACAAACCGCGGTTACAAACCGCGGGCAACGTAGCAGCTCCGAATTTTATGTGCTAATGTTCGCTCATGTATTACTCTAAATTTTCTAATAGGTTAAACTATAATGGAAACTCAAGGAAACAATAGAGAAAAAACTATCTTTTTCCATTCTTTAAATCGAGAGAATCTACATCAACAAGAGGCCGAAGCCAATGTTGACGTCGCAGATAGTATTGACCAACATCCTTCCAAAGCTCAAAGAGTTGAAATTGATGTTAGTCCTCTTGAACGTGATCCGGGTATTCGTATTCCGACATGGCAACAACTTGTCAACCAAAGAGATGAAATAAGACGAGCTTATATAAAAATGGGACCATATCAACCTAAGTTGCATGTGTACCCGCGCGCGAACCGAATCAGGACAGTACTATATCGTCGATTTCAAAGCTCTTGGTTTAAGCAATTTCTATGGTTAGAGTACTCTTCTTCACATGATGCAGCATTTTGCTTTCTGTGTTTTCTTTTCGAAAACAAGAAGGCTCGTTTCCCTGGTGGTACTGAGGGATTTAGAAGTTGGAAGAGAGCAAACGATGATAATAGTTGTTCATTTGTTGATGCATATGGGAGGTCTCAACTTTACCACACAATAATGCTGTGATTTCTATTGATAGTTTGATGAATGTTACTCAGTATATTGATAAAGTGATGAATACACAAACTTCGAAAGAGGTGCAAAAGAATCAGTTGCGTCTTATGGCAACAATTGAGAGCATTCGGTGGCTTAGTATTCATGCATGTGCTCTTAGAGGTCATGATGAATCCTAATCTTCCAATAATCGGAGTAATTTTATAGAGATGTTATGGGAAGAATGAATGTTGACATTGATGGTACTGTTGTCTTAAAAAAGCTCCCAAAAAAAAAATTTAAAGTATACCTCACCGATGATTTTCAAGGAGATTTTGGATATTCTTGGTAACAGAGTGAGAAATAAAATTCGACATGATTGCGGATGCAAAATTTTGTACTTTGGTTAATGAAGCCAAAGATATATCTAACAAAGAACAAATGGTTATTGTCTTGAGATTCATTTATGTCACTATTTTGCTGCGGGTGCGAGCTTCTTTGCTATTGTGCATGTTACAAATATCATTGCTTTAACACTTAAAAAGAAAATATCTGATGTTCTAGGTAGGCATGCATGACTTACAGATTTGTGATATGCGAGGTCAAGGGTGCGATGGTACTAGCAATATGCGTGACACATGGAATGGTTTACAGGTTCTATAAGAGATTGTCTGTATGCATATTATGTGCATTGTTTTTTCCATCGACTACAAACTAACATTGATTGTTGATGCTGAAAAGGATATTTCAATTTGTTGTTCTTTTCAAAACTAACATGCATTATCAATATATCTAGTGAGCTTATCCTAAACATCACACCGAGTTACACTATGCTCAAGCAATTGAAATTGCGTATATGGTAGCTACTGGTGAACGTGAGACAGTTAGAGGGGCTAATCAGATTGGTACTTTGCATCAAGCAGGAACTACTCATTAGAGTGCTCATTTTGATTTTATTTGTAGTTTGATAAATATGTACAATGTCGTGATTACTGTGCTTGAAAGCATAGTGAATGGGGTGCGGGGGGGGGGGGGGGGGGGGGGGGGGGGGGGGGTGCGGGGGTGTTTCTAATTACTCTGTACTTTCGATTTCATATTCATCTTGTATATGATGCATAAAATCATGGCGATTACAGATATGCTTTGTTGAGCCTTGCAACATAAGTCTTTAGACATTTTAAATGCAATGGATCTAGTCTCATCAACCAAAGTATTGCTTCAAACTTCGAGAGAAAAGGGTTTTGATAGTCTTTTGATGCATGTGGAATCAATTTATGCAAAGTACAATATTGAGATACCTATTATAGATGCTTGTTGGGGCTACTGGTCGTTCTTGTCAGCAAAACAATTCTATTACAGTTAAGCATAACTATCATTTTGCTATATTTAAAGTTGTGATAAAGTTTCAAGTGGAAGAGAGAAATAGTAGCTAGATTCAATGATGGTGATGTGGAACTTTTATGCTGAGCACTACTTTGGAACCTAGAGACAACTTTGATCATATTTGCAGTCCTGTAGAGAAATTTTAATCTGGTGATTTCAGTGAACATGAAATGCATTACTTGAGAAGTCGGTTAATTGGAGCATTATAAGATTGATATACTTCGTCATGAGAAGTTTTAGAATATATCAACCGTTTCCGAGTTATGTCGAAGATTAGTTGAAACAAACAAGTCAGAACACTACAATCTGATTGGTAGGTTGATGCATTTCGTTTTAACTCTTCCTGTTTCCACTGGCATAACAGAACGATCATTCTCAGTTATGAAGCATGTTAAATCTGCTCTTCGCAATAAAATGGAAGAGTAGTTCTTAGCAGATTTTTTATAGTCTACATCGAACGAGAACTTGCTGAAAGTATCAATTCTGATTCGGTTATTGAGGAACTCTACTATCTGAAGTATCGTAGAGCGCAACTTCAATAGCTTTGATGGTATGTATTTTCCTTTTGCTTTTGGTTCGATAAACTTGGGTTTGGAATTAGCTTGGATATTGATACGAGGAATGGACTCTTTTTGAGCCTGGTTGTAAACTATTGCTGGATTTTAAAATACTATACAAGGGCTCTGATGAGAGAATGTTTTCTTGAGGAAGGGATATGATGAGATGAATATTTATGTAGGTTTTGTGCCTACTAATGCTGCATATGTTATCTTGAGTAAGGGCTATGAGATTCTCTCTTACAAACTACTTTTACATGAAGTTGTTGTTGGCTGCCTCTGTTTTACCTGTAGATTTTTTGTTGGACTTTATGTGGCTTTACTTTCTGTGATTACATTATGCTACATTTGAAAATAGTTTTCAGAATTTTATGTATTATCTCTGAGCCCAAATGAAAATTTTCATTTCTTTCTAAGAAATTAATTTTAGGAGTTGTAATTATGCCCTTCTACTTGTACTTTGGAAAGTAAGTAGCTCTGAAGTGGCACTTTTTCCTAATTTGCCTTGGGTTATCATTCCTTGAATTTTGCCTGCAATTGTGTGGTTAATTTTGTTTTGTTGAAAAATTATAGTTTTAGATGGACTACTATGAAAAAGACTGATTTTTTTTTTCTCGATTTTGGTGGGTTTTTTCTTGACTTTGGCAAGTATGTACTTCTGATGGGATATCGCAGTTCAGCGGGTACATGAAGGGAAAAAAAAAAGGCTAAATTGTAACTTGATACCCTCAACTATTCGAATTTTTCAACTTAATACCTTCAACTTTGATATATATCAACTTGATATCCTAAATTTCAGAAACGACGAAATTATCTCTCATCTCTCTACACCCCTCCCACCCCTCCGGCTGTTACCACCCAGCTGCCCCCACACCCCGCTGCTGCACAATCCCCGTGTCCCCGGCCCCTCTCCACGCCGCGGCTGCACCATACCCGCGACCTCGGCTCCCTCCCCACGTCGCGCCCTTAACCCCGCCCCCTCTCTCTTCTCCCGCGACGGCGACCCATGCACGGTGGAGAGAGAGGTGGGGCAGGGTCAGGGGCGCAGCGCGGGAAGGGTCCGGGGGGACAGGGGTGGTAACAACCGATAGGAGGGAGGAGGGAAGAAATGAGGGATAATTTTATCATTTTTAAAATTTAGGATATTAAGTTGATACCTATTAAAGTTGAATGTATCAAGTTGGAAAACTCGAATAGTTGAGGATATCAAGTTGTAAATTAGCCCCCCAAAATGTCATTTTTGCTTCCAGTTCATCTGAATATGTGCTATGCTACCATTGGTGCTGCATAAAAATTATGGGAGTTAACAAATCTTCTACAATATTCTCGCATAAAAAGCTATGCCACTACTGGTTGCCCCCTCCTGGGTGATAGTCCTGGCTCCGCCCTTGGTTGTTAGGCTTCGTACCATATATATGAAGTCTCTACCTAGGACCACCCGGGGGGTGGGGGGTGGGGGTGGGGGCCGGGTGGGGGGCGATTAGCTGAGTCAGATCTTGCGATAGAAAGATTCAAAGAGGTTCTAAACTCACTTAAGTAGTACTTCATAATAACGACTTTAGTAGAAAGATTCAAAGTGGACCTACATCCACTTACTCTTATACGTAATGAATTTTATTTGTGAGCATATTTTATTTGTTAAATTGATTAATAAAACTGGTTTTTGAAAGATTTTTTTTTTTTGTAAAACTTATTTAGAAAAATTTGATATTTGTACAGTAGGTTCCGAGAATTCTCAGACCGGTCCGGTCTCTCCCATTACATAGGAGACTCAAAAGATGGATGAAAGACTTTGTAACTTAGTAATGATTTCTTTATACAATAATGCTTGCCTTTACATGTACCGCCAACTTGTCGTTAATCACTTACCTATATTTCGTACACCAAAAATCCAAAAGTGTAGTCTAAAAACTTAATGATGGCTAATCTTACACCTTGTTAGCAATCACCCCAATAAAACTCGTATTACATGCGAATTTTTTCGTATCTTTCAAAAACATATAATACTTGCGTACTTTGATAGATTCAAATTAGTATACAAATTTTAAGTATGCAAAGTTTTAAACTTGTCCGATATGAATTATCGAAAATTTTGACACAAAAAACGTGATAAAAATCTGTTTAATTAACCATCAATGTATTTTACATGTATTGCGTCGATTTATACTTGTACTTTCGCTGTTCCGAATTTTTTTCGTTTGTCGAATTGCTAACAAGGGTCTTACATGCATAGTATAAAGTTATGGACATGTGAATTCATTATATACAAAACTTGAGTTGATCATTTTATGTTATTTTATGTTTTGTTTGGTATGCAAAATTCAATATTAATAGAAACTTTATATTTCTAGGAATACAAGTGTTGGGCATCATATTCGTGGAAAAATTATATCATCCTGTAATTGGTAATGATCTATAATATTTCCGGAAATGTATATAATTAGTGTGCAAGCTGAATATAATATTCTCAATTTATATTAACTTAAATATAAATTATGTTCTATAACGGCTAGTTCAACGACTATTTTTCTAACTGTTATTGTATATATATAGCAGTATCCCAGCCTGCTAGTTGTGTTATATAAATAATTGAATGCCCTCATCAACTCAGCACTTTTTGGGCATTGAATTTCACCTATCTAATCTATACAAAACCTCCAAAACTATAAAAGCTTCAATTGCCATTACTTCTTGTGCTAGTCGAGTTGTAAATTGAGATCTCCATATGTTGTAGAAAGATAATTCATCTCTTCTAAAATAAAGATGTTGAAGTCCACAAGCATTCACATCAAAGCTCATTTTAAAGTCAACAATCTTATAGAAGTCGACGAGATCTTCGAATCAAAGCTGCAGTGTAATCATTTCTATATAGTGGATTAAATCCGCACGTAGTTCCGAAAGAAGAGTGTCTCGTGCAGGGCACTATGATACATCGAGTATTTTATTCGTGCAATTTTACTTTTAGTTACTCATCTTTTAATTATTGTGCTTAAATTAGTTATAAAATTCTATTCACCTCCCTCTAGGATTGCCTACGTCTACGACCCAAATCTAAATATATAGTTACATATTTACACAATTGAATCTTTTACAAAATGAATAAATAAGATGCAAGCAAAACATAGCCTTCACCTCCAACTTCTTATTCATGTTCATCGTTTACCTTCATGTGATCATACAACGAGATATATACATAGCCTCCTCGGATTCATCTTTGTTCAACTAGCTAGACCATGTCGTGGTCTGTGATCTACTGTCAATTCATGCACATTGGTGCCATATGCATAGCTTCATGTTCAATTCCCCAGTGGCAATAAAACGTTGATGGCTAGTGGAGGAACGTTGTCTTGAAAGACTACTTTTTGTAGGCTTTTCCAATTTTGGTTGGCAAACGCATGGAGTGATGGCCTCCATGACTTTCTAGCAATGCACATCTCATCACTCTGATGCAACGAAACCCCAGTTTTTCCTTAGTGGTGGTAATTAAGTGTCAAATTAACCTTCCTAAGCATCATTTCTTGCTAGCTTGTCACTTCCCACCACCAAAGCTTTCGACACATCATGGCCATGGTAGGCCAACTTGCATGCATCACTGATTTGAACTTGAACATGATGATGATCATGTGGATGGATTAACTTGAAGGTCATTACCATATATACATGGCGTAATCCTATCAAAAGATCGATCGATCAATCGATCGATCCATCGTTGCGTAAAGTTATTAAACGCTGCATAATCTAGAATAACTGAGGTCGTTGCAGAATTTTGTTGGGTTGTATCTCGTTTCCGTTGAGCGTTCAAATGGGGGGTGACAATGGAGTTGGTAATTTAGTCCCACATCGGGTAGGAGGTCAGATCAGATAAATGGAATTGGTTCAGGCCTTACATGAGAATTCTCTTTTAAGGCATATGGGCTCAATTCAATATCGCACCTCGTGGGCCAACTCCAGTTCGGGTCACACCGCGTTCCCAACAAGTGGTATCAGAGCCCAAGTTTACGGGACTGGATTGAGCGGCTCCAATTGTACACGAGAATTCTCTTTTAAGACATATGGGCCCAATTCAATATCGCACCTCATAGGCCAACTCCAATTCAGATCACACCGTGTTCCCAACAAGACTGATTTGAACTTGAACATGATGATCATGATCATGTGGGATTAACTTGAAGGTCATTACCATATATACGTGGCGTAATCCTATAAAAAGATCGATCGATCGATCGATCGATCCATCATTGCGTAAAGTTATTAGGCGTTGTATAATCTAGAATAACTGAAGTCGTTGTAGAATTCCCCATCCCATCGATCATTTCAATCGATCATGATCTGATTGTTCAATCCATGAATGTTTCAACGGCCTATGATGCAATGATGTGATGACAAATCATGGAGAGCTTTAAAGCTAATTAAGCAACCGGAAAGATCATGGGTCTTTCCCTAACAAAATCATGATAAGCTGTCATTTCTGTATAGATAGATCTTGAAGGTTGTGGAACCTCCCGAGTCCTTGTAGCTTAATTTGCAAGATTCACAATTATTTTAGGCTCATTATGCAACGATAAAGATGTACGCTGCAAATCTATCTTTGCGCAAACATAAAAGATCTGCAAAGTGGTGGAAATCTAAAGGTGTTTGCATTTAGAAAGTGTGTAAAAGAATCTCAAAGGACCTTATTTAGTTTTATGGTTTCCTATAATATTAGAAATTTACGTTTAGATCTCTATATTGTCCAGTCCAGAATAGGAGCAAATTTTAAATATTACATGAAATTCTAAAACTAAACGAAAATATGCGATGTTACGTGACTTGGGTTTATTTAGTTTTGCATGGCAGAGATTGTGTGACTTGGGTTATTTAGTTTTGTCGTAGTTAATCGAGAACGAGAATTGTGACAATACTGTTGATTGCTTCTATTATGATCTCAGCAGCCACACAACTCTCCTGACAACAGTTTTGATGGAGACGACTTCATGGACATCGTGCATGGTCAGATCATGTATCTCGCTCCTGTCGCATTGTTGAACCCAAGAGTCCCGAAGGATGAAAAAAACTAAATAATTCAAGTCACACGATCTTTATCATTCAAAACTAAATAACCCCAAGTCAAACAACCCTCACACATTTCTGTTTAGTGTTAGGGTACCGTATAATATCAAAATTTACATTTAAATCTCTATTTTGGAATGTGACAATATGGAGACATAAATGTAATTTTTCAATAATATAATAAACTCGAAAACTAAATAAACTTTTTCTAAACTAAAAGTTCATATTTCAAGCTCTATAGCATGCCATATAGAAATTCATGTCAAGAGGTCCAATAGGAAACGGAAATGTTGTTTTACTCGCAGTAGGTGAGTGCGCGCGTACCTGCACGCTGGCATGTCATCTCCTGCATCACTTCGTCTCCCCTCCCCTTTCCTCCTTCTCCAATCAAACGGTGACACGTGGCCATCAGGTTAGAATTGTAGTCCAAGTCCGCAGACAACGTCGTACGGCTGAATAGGAAAAGGTGGGCATTGCTTCTGTTCTTAAACGTTTGGTCCATAGTCACGATAACCTCACGTGTAAATATTTCTATCAAGATGGACACAAGCAAACTTGAAGGATGTATCACTTTCTCCTCTCACATTTGAACAAGTAATTTCTATAAAAGCAGGCAAGATATGGTGTTGGGTTTTTAGCCTTTTGTTTTGGTTTTTAGTCCCACATCGGCTAGAAAGGAATGTGTATCTCCATATATATGAGTCTTTGCTCTTTATGGAGATACACATGTAGTGCACATGGGTGTGTGCCATGTGGGATTAATTATTAATGGTATAAAGGCTTAATCAACAATTAAGAAGCTGTAAGTTTTTTGCTCTTGGAATTTTATTTCCATGGAGCTAGCGACTCGGACTCGGACTCGGGCTCGGGCTCGGGCTCAAGGGCTCATGAGGCGTTTTGTTGGCGCACTTTGCACTTAGCACGAGCGGGAACAGTTGCAGCAGTTGCTGCACGTTCAGGAGTGGTTCAGGCACTACCCTGAAGTTCAGGCAACTGCTTGGTAACCGCCCCGTGGGCTATATATGCAGGTTCTCTCCTCTCTCTCAGTGTTGGAGAAATCAGAATTCCAGGGAGAAAACTCTAAGTGTTCTTTAACACAACAGAGTAGTGAGCGTGTTTTTTAACACAAACACTAGTACTTTTTAGTACGCGTGGGTTCTGTTACTTCAGAAACAGAGAGAGAAGAGTAGAGCCATTGCCAGAGGAGTTCGCCGTCTTCCGAGGAGTCAGAAGAGCAGGAGTGTTCCAAGGTTTTTCGTCAACCTTGCTGGTTCCTGGAAGCTGTTCGCAGAGGGCGAATAAAGCTTTAAGCAACGGTGATCATTCACCCCAGCAATTCCATTTCTCGCCTGTCACCCTTCTGTTGCCTTTAGCAGTTCTGTCAGTATCTTCTTTTTAGAAGGCACTACTGCCAGTTTGCTACGATCACAAAAATCTCTTTAGATTATTCGTGTATTACGATATCTTTTTAGATCTCGTAATTTGCAGAATCCTTGTGGATCTCTATTACAAAACCTTCTTTAAGGAATTGCATTTGAAACGTTGTCTTTACAACTGTTTCAGTTTCTGTATTTTCCATCGAAAAGCGTGCCCCGGCGTTCCCGGCAATAACAATCTCAAAGCTTTATTGCTACGATGGAAAATATTAATGCTTCACTCCTAAACACTGACTTCTGTAAGTTAGAGAAGTTTGATGGAGAGCATTATTAAGTCTGGAAGAGGAATGTTTATCTCACTCTTCAACTTAGAGACGATCACGTATTGCTTGAAGAGGAACCTACTATTCCAGATACTGGATCTGCTGCCGCAATCTCTACGGCTACTAAACTTCAGGCCAAGTGGAGAAGGGAGAATAGCATTTGCAGGTTGCTTATCTTGAATGCTATGGAGGATTCTCTAGCAGAATCCTACAGTAAGAAACCAATTGCCAGAGACATATGGGAGTCTCTGAAAAAACTGTACGAAGAAGACAAGAACAGGAGCAAAATATTTGTAGTTGAAAAATATCACAAATGGCTCTTTGAGGACGAGAAGTCCATGCTGCCGCAGGTCAAAGAATTTTTGAAGTTGCGACAGAAATTGGAAGACGAGGCTATGCCCCTCCCCGACAAGTTTGTTGTTGGAGGGATTATCTCAAAGCTCCCCGCTGGGTGGAGCAAGTTCTATGCAAACATGCATAGAAAGAAGTTGGAGATCACCCTTGAAGATCTCCTACAGAAAATCTATGTTGAGGACCAGATGCGGGCTCAACTGAAGGTGGACACACTGTCCAAGCAATTGGCTAACGCCAATCTGGTTCAGACCAAGGAAACAAAGGGAAAGGGAAAGCGTGCAGATTTCCAGAAGAAGAAGAAGAACCCTAACAACTTGAATGTTAAGGGAACTTCTTTCAAGTCAAAGAAATCTAAGGCAAAGATGCCTTGTTTCAAATGTGGCCAGTTGGGCCATTTCAAAAGTGAATGTACAGCACCGGCCAAGAAATCAGAGCAAGGTGAGCCTAGCAAAGTCTCAATGGTTACTGATGTAATTGCTATGATTGGACATGTTGATGCTGTAGGATCTGATTCAGACTGGTGGATAGATACTGGAGCCACCTGCCATGTCTGCTCCAGTAAGAAGTGGTTCACCACCTACACACCCACTTCTGAAGCGGTTGTGATGGCGAACCAAGCACAAGCTGAAGTTCTAGGAATCGGGACGGTTATTCTGAAGCTGACTTCTGGCAAGTCTCTGACGCTTCAAGGCGTGAAGCACGTACCTGCTATCGCCAAGAACCTGATCTCGGAAGGCTTACTCTGCAATGCAGGCCTCAGAATGGACATCAATGCTGGCCAGATGGTGATGTCTATCAAGAAAACATATTTCGGGAAAGCTTTTTATACCGAAGGAATGTTCAAGATTCAGCTTGTAAATCAGTCCAATGTAATTAATGTAATTAATGAAATCACTCCTTCTGCTTATACTCTTGAGTTGTGGCATAATAGGCTAGGACATGTTCATTGTAAACGAATAAACAGAATGTCTAGTCTAGGACTTATCTCCAAGTGTGGGGGTAAGGTAGAGAAATGTGAAGTTTGTGCTCAAACAAAGATCACAAGAAAACCCTTTCCTCGGGTTAATCGAAGTACAGATCTTCTGGAGTTGGTACACTCAGATATCTGTGACTTCAAACAGTTCTCTACAAAGGCCGGGATGAAGTATTTCATAACCTTCATCGACGACTTCTCAAAGTATGCGTTCGTCTACTTGCTGAAGGCTAAAGACGAAGCATTCGAGAAGTTCAAGGAGTTCAGAGCCGAAGCTGAGCGGCACACTGGACAACAACTCAAAAGGATAAGAAGTGATCGAGGTGGGGAGTACAGGTCTCATGAATTCGCATTGTTCTGTAAGGAACATGGAATTGTCAATGAGACTACGGCTCCGTACTCTCCTCAATCAAACGGAGTAGCTGAAAGGAAGAACATGACGTTGACAGAAATGATAAATTTAATGATGTTGACTGCTGGCCTTCCTAAGTGCTACTGGGGAGAAGCTGCATTGACGGCCACTTTTATTCTAAATAGAGTGCCTCATGCAACTTCAGACGTTACTCCTCATGAACTCTGGTTCAAGGTCAGACCTAACTTGAATGTCATTCGAGTGTGGGGGTGTCTGGCGTATGTCAAGCTTCCAGATCTAAAGATTCAGAAGCTTGGGACAAGGACTACAAAGACGATCTTCTTGGGGTATGCCGAGAAGAGTGATGCTCGGAGATTTCTTGATATTGAGTCAAATCATATCATTGAATCTCGCGATGCAGAATATTTTGAAGACAAGTTTGCAAGGCACAAGAATATTGTTCTTCCGGATGTTCCGGAGAATAATGAGGGTGCACAAGAGACTGAAGTCTTCAATAAAGATGTGGTCCAAGAAGATGTTGTTGTTGAAACAACGGTTGAACCAGAATAAGCTGAGCCGTCAGCTAAGCGTGTGAGGAGGCCGAAGGACTTCGGAAGTGACTTTGTCACCTATCATGTGGAAACAGATCCGCTTACCTATGATGAGGCAATGAAGACCAGAGATACAGTTTTCTGGAAGGAGGCGATTGACAATGAGATTGATTCCATCACCTCAAATAACACTTGGGTATTGGTCGATCTTCCTGAAGGAGCGAAACCCATCGGATGCAAATGGATCTTCAAGAAGAAGATAAAAGAAGACGGAACTATTGATAAGTTCAAGGCCAGGTTGGTAGCCAAGGGATTTTCTCAGAAGCAGGGGATTGACTATTTTGACACGTATGCTCCAGTAGCCCGGATGACCACCATCAGAATGTTGATTGCTCTCGCAGCAATACATTAAATGGTAATACATCAGATGGATGTGAATACGACTTTCCTAAATGGCGAGCTGACCGAAGAGATTTACATGCAACAGCCAGAGGGATTTGTCATCAGGGGTCTTGAAGACAAAGTCTGCAAGTTGGTAAAATTCTTGTACGGTCTTAAACAGGCTCCCAAGATGTGGCATGAGAAATTTGACAAAGTTATAAGGTCAAATGGCTACATGGTCAGCGATACGGACAAGTGTGTTTACACGAAGTTCGCTGATGGAAGAGGTGTGATCGTTTGTCTGTACGTGGACGACATGCTTATCCTAGGTACGGATATTAGATGTGTCACGGAGACAAAGAAATTCATCTCAAGCAAGTTCAGTATGAAGGACTTGGGGGAAGCTGATGTGATCTTAGGGATCAAGATCATCCGGACAAACACTGGACTAGCGCTGTCACAGTCTCATTATATTGAGAAAATGATCACTCGTTATGGGTATCGGGATCTTCCAGGGATCGATACGCCGTACAGGTGTGATCTGAAGCTGAAGCCTAATTCAGGAAAAAGTGTCAGGCAGCTGGAGTATGCAAGCGTAATCGGGAGTTTGATGTATGCTACTACTGCCACAAGGCCTGACATAGCTTTCGCCGTAGGAATGCTGAGTCGTTTTACGAGCAATCCAGGTGTTGAACACTGGAAAGTTGTAGAACGGGTTATGAGATATCTCAAGAAGACTCAGACATTGCACTGTACTACAGCGGAGATCCGTCGGTAGTGGAAGGCTTCAGTGATGCTAGTTGGTGCTCAGAGGTGGAGAGCGAGAGGTCCACAGGTGGATACATTTTCACAATGGATGGAGCTGCTATATCGTGGAAGTCGAAGAAGCAGACTATGCTCTCGCGATCATCCATGGAATCTGAGTTCTTTGCACTTGATACCGCAGCCGAGGAAGCAAAATGGCTTCGGGAGCTCATGTATGATCTTCCAGTGGTTGGGACGCAAATACCGACGATACCGATATACTGCGACAACCAGGCGACTGCGACGGTGGCATCAAATGACCTTTTCAACGGGAAGAAAAGGACTGTGCGGTTGAAGCACAGGGCAGTACACGATCTTATCAAAAGAGGTGTTATTGCAGTAATTGATGTTCGGAGTCAGGAGAACCTGGCGGATCCGTTCACCATGGGCCTCAAGCGCCAGCTGGTCGATGACACAGCTTGTAAAATGGGCTTGAAGGCATTCTGATATTGTATTATTGTATTCCTACCATAAAGTTTTATGCTATTAGTTCAAAGATTTATCTACTAGGCATCTAGCTTTTGGTTCAAGGGAGGACCACTAATCGGAAGAATATCAGGAACGGTGGATACATGTTCTATTGGGCATAGAGAGGTTACGGACCTATAACTACTGTTGTCTACTGTTGTTTTCTGCGAAAAATAGGTCCTGTAGGAGGTTGGCTTAAATGCCTTAATGAGTTCTCAGGCATTTGGAATGTCTGGTATGCTTTACAGGAAGCATGGTAGCACAACACTACAAGGAGTGTGACTCCATGCTATGTGTGGCGGTGACTCCACCATGAGGTTCTCGAAGGAGGTAAAGCCTCGGCTATGTTAGCCAAGTCACAGCGGCGTAGCACCGCAAATAGGCAGTTGGCCTAATGCTGTATATTGAATTAAAGAGGGATGTAGTCAGCACTACAAAGAGGAGGTGTTCCTCATGTTACGGGTGGTACGACACCACAATGAGGTAAACCCGGCTAGAGATAAAGCCTCGGCCTTGCAAGCCATGTCGTAGCGGCGTAACACCGCACAGAAGCGTAAGGCTTCATGCTGGGTAGTTTGGCACTACAAAGGGGCTAGACCTCATGCTACGGGTAGTATGACACTACGATGAGGTTCCCGGTGATTCGGGGTAAGGTCCTCGGCTTAAGGCCATGTCATAGCGGCGTAGCACCGCAAAGAAAGCGTTGGACGCTTCATGCCATGTCTCTTTAATAAAGAACTCACCTATAGTGTATGGACAAAGAGATATCAGGCCGTCTCTTGAGGGTAAACTTGTAGACGCCCAATATTATACACTGAAACCAGGCTGGCACAGGGCCTTTAATGTGTAGCCAGAAGCACATGTAACTACATTATATGAGTGGAAAGAATTTCAGCTATGATGCAGAATTCAAGGCTTAGTCCATTCTTGTATTATAGTTTGATTTTTGACTCACGTGGGAAGATTCAAGTCTTAAGTGGCATCTATCCTAAAAGCATAATGGACAGTTACTGTGGGGAACACTCGTACTCATATATATAGAGATATGTGGGGGATTGTTGGGTTTATAGCCTTTTGTTTTGGTTTTTAGTCCCACATCGGCTAGAAAGGAATGTGTATCTCCATATATATGAGTCTTTACTCTTTATGGAGATGCACATGTAGTGCACATGGGTGTGTGCCATGTGGGATTAATTATTAATGGTATAAAGGCTTAATCAACAATTAAGAAGCTGTAAGTTTTTTGCTCTTGGAAATTTATTTCCATAGAGCTAAGCTCCGTAGGAGCTTAGCGACTCGGACTCGGACTCGGACTCGGACTCGGGCTCGGGCTCGGACTCGGGCTCAAGGGCTCATGAGGCGTAATGTGACGTTTTGTTGGCGCACTTTGCACTTAGCACGTCAGCATCGTCGCTAGGCGCATAGTACGCTTAAGTTGCGCTCGTTGCGCGAGCCACTTGCGCGACCACGTTGCGCAGCCCGTTACGCGAGCCCAGTTACGCTGGCCCAGTTACGCAGCCCAGTACGCAGTCCAGTACGCCCAGTACGCGCAGTGTGCGCAGCGTACGTAGCGTGCGTAGAGTGCGCAGTGTGCGCAGCGTACGCAGTGTGCGTATGTGCGTATGGCTGGCTGCATATTAGAGCGGGAACAGTTGCTGCATGTTCAGGAGTGGTTCAGCCACTACCCTAAAGTTCAGGCAACTGCTTGGCAACCGCCCCATGGGCTATATATGCAGGTTCTCTCCTCTCTCTCAGTGTTGGAGAAATCAAAATTCCAGGGAGAAAACTCTAAGTGTTCTTTAACACAACAGAGTAGTGAGCGTGTTTTTTAACACAAACACTAGTACTTTTTAGTACGCGTGGGTTCTGTTACTTCAGAAACAGAGAGAGAAGAGTAGAGCCATTGCCAGAGGAGTTCGCCGTCTTCCGAGGAGTCAGAAGAGCAGGAGTGTTCCAAGGTTTTCCGTCAACCTTGCTGGTTCCTGGAAGCTGTTCGCAGAGGGCGAATAAAGCTTTGAGCAACGGCGATCATTCACCCCAGCAATTCCATTTCTCGCCTGTCACCCTTCTGTTGCCTTTAGCAGTTCTGTCAGTATCTTCTTTTTAGAAGGCACTACTGCCAGTTTGCTACGATCACGAAAATCTTTTTAGATTATTCGTGTATTACGATATCTTTTTAGATCTCGTAATTTGCAGAATCCTTGTGGATCTCTGTTACAAAACCTTCTTTAAGGAATTGCATTTGAAACGTTGTCTTTACAACTGTTTCAGTTTCTGTATTTTCCATCGAAAAGCGTGCCCCGACGTTCCCGGCAATAACATATGGCACTCCTTTCTTTCACATTTAAACAAGTAATTTGTATAAAAGCAGACAAGATAATAAAGCTTAATTTCTTCTTTCACATTGAAGATGACTATACACAGAAACTATATTTTGCCGATGTAAGCATGATCTTTCTTGTTCTTCAGATACATTTCTTGAGAAATTTCCGATAGTTCTTTCAAACAAGTGTACTTGAGAAATTTTCGATACTTGAAGAACGGGCTAATTAGCGTTTAGAAAGTTTAGACCCTGAATTTTTATTTTTACTTTTATTTTTCTATTATATATACCCTCCCTCGTGCAACATAATGAAGCTTCCTTATATAGATTAGGAGGGTATAATGAGAAAAAAAAATTATGGTCCAAACTCTCCAATTGGATATGTCTGGACTTAAGCTCCATGTTAATATAAAATTCAGGATCTAGACCCTAATTAGCCCTTTTAAGAACATGAGAGGACAAACTCTTTTCTCTCTACATTCTTGAAGAGTAATAGAAATAGTAGTTTATGTTGGTTACAAGCTTCTTATTGTAACTTGGAGAGGAGAGAAGACAATGACAATATGAATGGGAAGAGGAAGATGTTGTGTATTATTCAGCATAGGTTCGTGCCTTTATATAGGCTATACAAAGATTGAAAGATATTGACAACAACAAAAGAAAGGAGGAATAAGCTCCTGGCCACACAAATTGGCAAAGGAATAGCTACAAGTCCTTAAGACTAGGTAAGAAAAGAAATATTATCTAGATTATTAACTAATATTCTCCTCCTTAATCTAGATTTGTTCAAGGTTGACAACTCCGAGCACCTGCTGCATCTTCGCGAACTTCACTTTTGTGAGAGCCTTTGTTAGGATGTCTGCACGTTGCTTTCCAGTGCACACATACTCCACATTTATCTGCCCTCTTGCAACACACTCGCGAATGAAATGAAAATGTGTATCAATGTGCTTGTTGTGCCCATGAAACACATAGTTCTTCATCAATGCAATTGCAGACTTGTTGTCGACATAGAGCGTAATTGGCTTAGGTTCGGTTCGCGGCCAGTCACCTCACTAAGCAGATTCCTCAGACACAAAGCTTGACACGTTGCACCTGTTGCCGCCATGAACTTAGCTTCACAGGAGGACAACGCGACAGTTTTCTGCTTCTGAGACGCCCAAGTGATCAGGTTCATGTTGAGATAGAACGCCATTCCACTGGTGCTCCTCCTGTCGTCGAAATCTCCGGCTAACTTGCTGTCAGTGAATCTGGACAATTCATCTTTAGCATGTCCTCTTTCATACATAAGTCCATACTCAAGTGTTTCCTTCACATATCTGAGGATATGTTTCACAGCCTGATAATGCGTGATTGTTGGCTTCTCCATGTACCTACTCACCATTCCAACAACATAAGAAATATCTGGGCGAGTGTGAGTTAAGTACATAAGACAGCCAATGATGCGCCTATATTGCGTCAGATCGACTGGGGTTCCTTCAAGATCCTTGTTGAGTTATAGTTTAGCTTCTATGGGATACTTTGTCGGATTGTAATCCATGGGATACTTGGTCGAATTCCAAACTGCTGCAATACTCTATTCTCATATGCTGATTGCTTTAGGGTAATGCGATCACCCTTTGGTCTACCTCTATACCAAGGTAGTAGGAGAGTAACCCAAGGTCACTAATCTCAAATTTCTGCATCATCTGCTGCTTGTAAGCCTTTACTGCAGTTGCTTTTGCACCTGTGACAATTAAGTCATCAACATATACTCCGACAATGAGTGTATCCTCTCCTTTGTTCCTCTTGTACACCGCATGCTCTTGAGTGCATCTGATGAACCCCAGCTACTTTAAGCAGTTGTCCATGCGTATGTTCCAGGCCCTTGGTGCTTGTCGCAAACCATAAAGAGCCTTGAACAGTCTATACACCTTGTGCTCCTGGTTCTTGACGATGAAGCCTTCGAGTTGAGCTACATATACGTCCAAATGGTGAACCTCCTATCCGTGCTGGGCTGTAAGAACGATAATCAAGCAAACTGTGTCGAGTATGGCCACTGGAGCAAACACTTCATAAAAGTCAACTTCATGTTGTTGGACATACCCCTTTGCCATAAGTCTAGCTTTGTACATGAAGATCTTTCCTTCACTGTCTCTTTTTACCTTGTATACCTATTATAAACCGATGGATTTGAGCCCAGATAGTAACTCAGTAAGCACCTAAGTCCCATTCTTCTCAATGGCTTCCAACTCCTTCTTTATAGCTTCCCGCCACTCATGCTCAAGTGCAGCATCTTAAAATTTGCATGTTCTTCAGCCGACAAGAACAACATCTCTGGATCAAGAGAGGTCTCCTAAGTTTTAGCATATATGTTAGCAATTGAGCGGTATCTCCTTGGCTCGCTTGAGTCTGCCGTCGGAGTGGGTGAGCCGCTCGAAGTTGAGGCCGCAACTTGTGGTGTAGTAGTCTCCCTTGACGCCATTGCCGCTCCGTGCATCATAGGTGTTGTCGCGTCTCCCGTGCCCTCCGGCATGTGCACAGCCTCATCCATCGCTCTCTGTGGAGTGATCACAGTCTCGACGATAGGATCTTCGACTGAGATTTCTACCCAGCCTTGTGGTTCGACATTGTCACTATTGTCATACCTCGCTCCCGTAGGAGCGATCGTCCTCACTAAGGCGTGATGCTACATGAGGCTAAATTGCGCTCACGTAAGACAGGTCCATAACGGTCGATTACAGGCTAAGCGACGGAGGTCGTCGCACAGAAGTTCCAAGCAGAAATATTGAATAGTCAGCAGAAAAAATTTGAAGCAAAACACAAGTCATGCAGAATACTCTTTTATTGATATTGAACAAATATTATAATGTGGGCACGAGGCCAAATTACAAGTCTATCAAGCTCACTTTTCTCTCATATTACAAGTCACTATGCTCTCTTTCATCTCTCGATACAAGCTTCAAGGCGACGAGTGGCAGATTCTTCAGAATGGCGATGTACTTATATTATGTTCCGTATAAGTTCTGACTCCATGCGACCGTACGCTTTGAAATGCCAAGAAACTCCGTGCCTCGACGCATCCAAGCGAGTTCCGCGCCATCGAGCTTCTACCTGTGCGTGCACATAAAAACTGTGTGGGTGTCAGTACACAACTGTACTGGTGGAGTGAGCTCCTCGCCTACCCATACAAAACAGACACATTCATTTATTTTGTGCAGCTTAATCCCTTTTTGATTGTCTTGCTAGTCTTGCCTTAGGATCAATTTTAGGACATAGACACTTTGGCCTATACTTGGCAATACAACGACATGGTCGTGCTATACTTTATTCGCGACTTTAATATATATTCGAGGCAGTGCCTCGCCAAGTAAAAACTTATGCAAACTCGGTCGTGCCAAGACTTTCACTTATTTTTATGTGTCTCTAGACCATTCTCGTGCCAATGACGTCAAAGGGGACGACTCGTGCTGGTCGTGCCAATAGACTTGATCGTGCCTTAAGATCGAGACCGTGCCTCCTAAGGATCAACCAGACTTAACCAAACTTGCCTTACGGCCCTTCCTGACTTAACTCGAGATGACTCGATAACGATACCACATTCATGCCGAAGCACGTGTTCTTGCTATAGTCAAATCTTAGGCTCCAGAATGGTGTTGCAACCGTGCAGACCTAACCCACGCCGATTCAAGGTTAGCGCTTGCTATAAGTATACCTTGTTAACCCAACTCGTAACTTGCTAGTACTCGACGCAATCCAAAGGCATACACGCGGATAGCCGCTCTTATGCCGACACATCTATATGAGCGGTCACTAGAAATGTTAAGCTATACTGGATCTTTGCATATGGTGATCATTCACGTGCAAGGTACGAGCTCCCACCGAATGACCTACAACCTATATTGTAACAGTTCACTTCAATCGAGTCGTACCATCGATGAAGGCCGTACAATATCTGCGATTCCTCCTAGGCCGACACCACTACCAGAATAAGTCGTTTTAGCGACGCCTAAAGACGTCGCTAAAATGACAATTTTTGTCGCTAAAAATATTTAGCGACAAAATTACCGACGTTTCTGGCTGGTCGCAGAAATGTAAGTCGTTGATCTTCTAAACGTCGCCAAACGTCGTAATTACCGACGTTTGCTGATGTATTTATACGTCGGTATAATGCCGACGTCTACCGTCGTGTCGTCGATGGCTTTGCGACGTAATACATCGTGTCGCTACGCGTCGGTAAATTTACCGACGAATTACCGTCGAGTCGTCGGTGGTTTAGTGACATGTTCAAAGTCGTTAAACGTCAGTAAATCCTAGAAATTCCTGGGGATGATTACCGACGTGCACTGACATTTACCGACGTCCTCCGACATATATTGACATCACTAAACGTCGGTACCCTGGATAATATCGCTTATCTACCGACGTTTACCGACGCAAAATTACGTCGGAGGACGTTGGTAAACGTCGCTAAATCTGCAAAAAAAATAAAAATAAAATAAAATATAGAATGTCCATTTCTCCCTGCAGTTTAAAAAGCTAACCATTTTTCACTGTAGAATAGGATCCAAACAATCACAGAATGTCCATTTCTCACTGTACACAGGTTTCAGTCCCTATAACCAAGTCTACAACAATCACACAATGTCCAGTTCTCAGAATGTCCATTTCTCACTGTACACAGATTTCAGTCCCTATAAGCAAGTCTACAATAATATCACTTCACAATACGAAGCATTGTCGACTACTTTCCAACGATACTAATCCGAAATGGTATATAATAATCCAACACGGCCGATATCTATCGGATATGACCGATACCAAATCGGTAAGGCCAATATGAATCCTAGCTATACGACCGATACATATCGGATAGGACGATACCAATTTGCTAAGACCAATACCAACCGATACGGCCCATACCAAAACGATAGATCGATACTAATCCGATACGATCAATACTTATAAGTACCTACGGTCGAGGAGGTTGATCCGCTAGTACATCCATATACAATCAACGAAGTAACGATCCATTTCAATTTGGATGTAAAAATCTGTATCGTAAGACAAACTAAACATAATCAGTTCTATTTCACATGCTTAATTGCCAAGTATGGGAACAAATGGCTCAGAACACAACCCAAAATTTATTCTAGCATACATTAGTGTGAATCATCTATGTTCTGTACATATGGTGTAGTATATGTTCTTATCGTATCTAGTATCTGAAGGATATAACAGAATCAAGATGAACTCACATAATGTAATACTAAGACATCATCTACTACTATATAAGATATAGTGATAGGTTGTCGTATCATCATTGCCGAGGGAAGAGGGTCGGAGGACAGTCAACTTTATCTACGGATACATAGTTTCTGCCTCGCCAGTCGAATGGCTTAATTGCCAAGTATGGGAACGAATGGCTCAGAACACAACCCAAAATTCATTCTAGCATACATTAGTGTGAATCATCTATGTTCTGTACATATGGTGTAGTATATGTTCTTATCGTATTAGTATCTGAAGAATGTAACAGAATCAAGATGAACTCACATAATGTAATACTAAGACATCATCTACTACTATATAAGATATAGTGATAGGTTGTCGTATCATCATTGCCGAGGGATGAGGGTCGGAGGACAGTCAACTTTATCTACGGATACATAGTTTCTGTCTCGCCAGTCGAATGGCTTAATTGCCAAGTATGGGAACGAATGGCTCAGAACACAACCCAAAATTCATTCTAGCATACATTAGTGTGAATCATCTATGTTCTGTACATATGGTGTAGTATATGTTCTTATCGTATCTAGTATCTGAAGAATGTAACAGAATCAAGATGAACTCACATAATATAATACTAAGACATCATCTACTACTATATAAGATATAGTGATAGGTTGTCGTATTATCTTTGCCGAGGGATAAGGGTCGGAGGACAGTCAACTTTATCTACGGATACATAGTTTCTGCCTCGACAGTCGAATGGCTTAATTGCCATGTATGGGAACGAATGGCTCAGAACACAACCCAAAATTCATTCTAGCATACATTAGTGTGAATCATCTATGTTCTGTACATATGGTGTAGTATATGTTCTTATCGTATCTAGTATCTGAAGAATGTAACAGAATCAAGATGAACTCACATAATGTAATACTAAGACATCATCTACTACTATATAAGATATAGTGATAGGTTGTCGTATCATCATTGCCGAAGGATGAGGGTCGGAGGACGTCGGTAAACGTCGGTAAACGTCGCTAAATCTGTAAAAAAAATAAAAAAATAAAATACAGAATATCCATTTCTCTCTGCAGTTTAAAAAGATAACCATTTCTCACTGTAGAATAGGATCCAAACAATCACAGAATATCATTGCCGCCTTGTACTCGAGCCTCCTCGTCTGTGACGCTATCCAACTTCTCGGTGCCTACATTGTCACTCGAATCTCCCCTTCGACTCCTATCATCCTCTTCTTCGCCTGTCTTTTCGCTCCCTGTCTTGCAATCATCTGCTATCACCGCCGACTCATTCGACTCCTTCTCTGAGTCTTCCTCCTCCTCCTCCTCCTCCTCGGAGAAGGAGTCGAATGAGTCGGCGGTGATAGCAGATGATTGCAAGTCATGGAGCGAAAAGACAGGCAAAGAAGAGGACGATACAAGTCGAATGGAAGATTCGAGTGACATTGTAGGCACCGAGAAGTTGGATAGCGTCACAGACGAGGAGGCTCGAGTACAAGGCGGAAATGATGTTTATGTGAAGAAGAGGTACAAAATTTCTTTTCTTATGACCCGCGTCAGAGGAGAAGAGAAAATCTGTAGCGCGGTGACGAGTGCGAGTCAGAGCTCCAGGCCGACAAAGAGGACCCGTTCCCATTTCGACTCTGCAGCCAGCGAGAAGTTGAAGAAGCTGGGCACGCTGAGCAGCCCGTTATGCCTTGATGAGGACGATCCGAAAGACAATAATGATTCAGTTTTGCCTTCCTTGGATGGTATTGATTCTGTAGATCCGTGTATAAAAGAGGAAGAGATTGGGAGTAGAGTGGACCCGGAGGGAAATGAGAGATTGGAAGCTGGGTCAATATCCAAGAAGTGAAAGAGAGTCGAGGATTCTGATAGGTTGTCGTATCATCATTGCCGAGGGATGAGGGTCGAAGGACAGTCAACTTTATCGACGGCTACATAGTTTCTACCTCACCAGTCGAATGGCTGCAGGAACTATGTCCTGATCACCATGTCGCACCGTAGATTAATGCAAATAGAGCTGGGGCCAAAATACAGAAACCAAAATACAGAATCCAAAATATAAAATACAGAAACCAAAATACAAAATACAGAAACCAAAATACAAAATACAGAATCCAATCCCTGGGTTCGCCGAAAATCAAAACACTGTGAGAACGGATGGCTCAGAACACAACCCAAACAGAGAGGATACTCTGAGAAATCCATCTGAGTAGGACGTATACTCTGAGAGATCACCTTTACAAGAATGATATCAGTAGTAGGATTGAGTGCTGGAGGAGATATTATCAGAGTATACGTCCTACTCAGATGGGTCTCTCACTGTTACTATTTTTTCTGACAGCATGGTGGATGTGCTCCGTCAACAGATTCTTGCTCCGAGGCAAAACTTTATTCCGGAGCTCAAGTGGACATCCTTCGTGTAGAGCTCGAGTGAGAGGTTCCTGACAGCATGGTGGTCTTCTTTGTCAAAGTATCCGTGCTCATCCCACAACCAAGGATGTCCACTTGAGCTCCGGGGCAAAGTTTTGGCTCGGAGCAAGAATCTGTTGAGGGAGCACATCCACCATGCCGTCAGAAAAAATATTAACGGTGAGAGACCCATCTGAGTAGGACGTATACTCTGATAATATCTCCTCAAATACTCAATTCTACTACTGATATAATTCTTGTAAAGGTGATCTCTCAGAGTATACGTCCTACTCAGATGGATCTCTCAGAGTATCCTCTCTGGTTGGTTATCGTATCATCATTATCGAGGGATGAGGGTCGGAGGACAGTCGACTTTATCTACGGATACATAGTTTCTGCCTCGCCAGTCGAATGTCTGCAGGGACTATGTCTTGATCACCATGTCGTAGTCCAATACAATCCAGAGATTGACACAGTACTAATTCATATATGTAGTCCAATACAAATAGTCTAATACAAAAACAACCCAATATAAATAGTCCAATACAAATAAGTACTAATAGCTAATTAGAACCACGCTGTTCACGCAAACGCTCAGTGATACGATCACACAACCACCTCGAAAAAGCGAGATCTTTGGCATGAGGAGAGATGTCGCCCCTTGCAAGTGTTGCACGAATAGAACTCCCGGTCTCACTAGCTACCGGTGCTGGATGAATAGAACTCCCGGTCTCACTAGCAACCGGTGCCACTTCCTCCTTAACTGTAGGAGGAGCCACCTCAGCATTCACTATTTCCCTCAAACGACTTGCCGCTCCTCGGGTCATGGGTGCCATCTGGTAATATCGATAGTCACAAATAATATAATTGTAACATAAACAAGCTAAAGGAACCATCATGTAATTTGAGTACATTTTCGAAAGCAGAGGGATGAGGGTCGGATGACAGTCAACTTTATCTACGACTACATAGTTTCTGCCTCGTCAGTCGAATGGCTGCAGGGACTATGTCCTGATCACCATGTTGTACCGTAGATTAATGCAAATGGAGCTGGAGCTGGAGCCAAAATACAGTTGGTACTAACCTCAATAGAACAAACACTCTCACATCTCAAAATACTAACACATGCTTACGCCTTACTCTTGTGACACTCCCTTTCAAACACAAACACACACCTATATGTTCCCTTACACATGTTGCCATGTTACGTGTAAAAATAGGAAACCCTTGTTGTCTATAATAAGACACAATTCTACAAAGAGAACCATACTGTAGAACTCACACTTTAAGCCAATAGATGAAGGAAGACTTGTATGGAGGATCGATAGGGTTGAGCGATGTCATTTTATTCTACAAAGAGAACCATACTGTAGAACTCATACTGTAGAACTCACACTTTAACACAATTCTACAAAGAGTTGTCATAGGGTGTTGAGCGATGTCATTTTATTCTTTTCTTCTTCTTCTTCTTGGGATTTTTGAGTATTGGATCTTGAGACATATATAGCTAGAACTTACGAAGAATGGAGTACCATACTTCAACAAATAGATGTTGACTAATTGGTTCATATACTTATTGTCTAAAATAAGTGTAGGAATGTTGCAAGGTGAAACAATGTATCAAACACTATATCGAAACCCAAATCCAATATGCAAATCTAAATTAATATGAAAATACACAAGTGTATGTAGGGGATTAAGTGTACAGAGGTGAAATACATATATATACATGCTTGGGGGTGTCCACGTGGCCAACAAATGGACACAAAGTGTCCAAAACCTTACGAACACACTGTATCAGTGAACACATGGTCTTAATGTGTCTTCGTGTCCATTTTGGACACGAAAAACACCTCAACTAGGGTTAGGGTTTACCTTCAGTCTCCTCGCGGTGGTGGAGGAGGAGGAGGAGGACAAGTTCGATGGTGGAGGAGGAGGGGATTAAGTGTACAGAGGTGAAATACATATATATGCAAGCTTGGGGGTGTCCACGTATCCAACAAATAGACACAAAGTGTCCAAAACCTCGCGAACACACTGTATCAGTGAACACATAGTCGTAATGTGTCTCCGTGTCCATTTTGGACACGAAAAACACCTCAATTAGGGTTAGGGTTTACCTTCAGTCTCCTCGCGGTGGTGGAGGAGAAGGAGGAGGAGGATCTCGCGGTGGAGGAGGAGAAGGGCTCGCGGTGGAGGAGGAGGAGGAGAAGGGGCTCGTCGGAGGGAGGAGAAGGGGCTCGCGGTGGAGGAAGAGGATGAGCGGCACGGGAGGGAAAGGGGTCGGGCTGTCGTCGAGGTCGGAAAGAGGGGCGAGAACAAAAAATTTGGGGAGAGGGAGAAATGAAAAGTCGAACCGAGGAAAATCCTATTTAGCAGAAGTTAGCGACGTCCGTAAATACGTCGCAAAGCGTCGGCCTACCTTTAATATTCGGCGACGTCTTAATCTTTGCGATGCTAAACGTTGCTGAACTAATAAAACTGGCGACGTTTTTCGACAAATCAACGACGTTGATTTTTATTACACTAAAGGTAGTCGCAATATGTTGCTGTTTGTCGCTATTAGCGACGTATTGTGACGCATACTTTTGGAGTAGCTAAATCCAAAAATATTAGCGTCATTTTAAGTCGGCGTCGTTAATTTCGTCGCTGATATGACTTATTTTCGTAGTGTGCACGAACCCGGTACCCCGGGATCGTTCGAGGAATTATCCTTGCGCGCAAGTTGTCCAATGACCATGCAAGACTCAAATCGAACTACCAAGTCCTTCCTTAATCATGACCATGCTTTCCAACTTTCTATCAAGACTCCCAAGTAGCAGAACCGAACTATGTGGGTGCATCACTTTTATTATCAAGCATATTTGTGCAATCGAAAACTTTTATTTTATTAGTGTGAAGGCCAAGCCGATGCAAGTTCACTGAAGCTACCCACTTGAGCGAGTCTTCGAGCAAGCCGCTGTGTGGCTAAGTCTGAATGCCGTCGGCATTTCGATTCCTTCGATTGACTGAGCGGGACGGGGTACTACATCATACACCACTCATAAAAAGTTTCGTCCTTGAAACTAACTGAGTACTTACTCATCGACTTGTCACTTTATTCAACATTCTATAACACTCGCACACACTACACATATGCGTTTATTCAATCCGAGCCACGCTCGCACTATCATCAATCTTTCTTTTAAAACACGATTTCAAAATCCTTGACACTTTTCCATTTCTCAAGTCTCACTTGAATTCAACCTATCACTTTGTTGGATCGTGCACATATTCCAGGTGTTCCCAAAATACATGCATTTCAGCCAAGCCTTACTATAGAGAATTCGCTATTCTTATTCTAGTCGGATCGTGCACATATTCAGGCATCCCTGAATAATATATGCATGTCAGCCGATTCTCGTGAGGGGTATTTTTATGTTCTAGAATCATTCTATCCATCCATACTAATCCTCAAGATCAATTATTCCAATGCTAACTCTTGCAACATAGACGTCTCGCCTAACCCGCTAGGCCATTTCTTAAGGCTAAAGTCAATGTCAAGATTGGAATCATAGTTCTCACTACAACAAAAATACCTTTTAATGACGGCTAAAAAGCGTCTCCATGACACTTTTTTTCAATCCAAGCGTTATGAAAATGGGTGTTATAAATATTTTTAAAAGTGTTATAAATAATTCTTCCAAAATCGTCATTAATAGGTTGAATTTCTGCTACGGTTTATTTTTAAAGCATTATGAATAAATGATCTGTATATGGTCATTATATCATATTTATAACGCTCTATACTGTATGTTATATATTACATTCAAATACTGCTCAATTCAATTCAAAAACAACCACTTTGAACCATATTCATAACAAAATATTGAAATGTAATATAAAGTACCATTCTCCATTTCAGTGTCTCAAAATAGGGTACATCAACATCTCACAGATATAGAGTACTTAAGCTAGCTACATTTTATTGTCTCAAAATAGAGTACTTTAGCTACCATTCTACATTTCTACATCTCCATTTCATTGGTGACTTGAATGTATACAAGAGTAACTGTTGACAACAACCTGAATGATAGCAGGATCAGTGTGTAGAGAAGTGGTCTAAGCAGGCGGTGAAGCTTTAACCTGTAAATCCTGTAAATTACAAAAGAGTTTATAAAATATCAAGTTCAGAAGTATAAAAAGACAACTCCAAAGCTACAGTGGAGTCCTTGAACATAACATAATGATAAATAAATAATACTGCTGAGTCCAAATTACTGAACGAGCATATGTATGGTATACCATCCTTGAACAAGCAACAGTAAGAGAAACATGCTTGACATCATCTTGATTCTCCAAGGCAATTAATAATGCAATCATCTTGATTCTCTAATAATAACAGCAAGAGAAATTTCCTGTTTACAAACAAGTCTCCAAATTTTTGCATAACAAACCAGTCTAAGTCTATCTACATGATCAAGCATATTAATGTAATAATAATAATAATTAAATCTTAATATATGAAAAATTGGGCTCAGAGATTTGTGTACATGGTTCATATTTTATCGTACCAATGTTGCAAAAGTTACTGAACTAAAATCATACACTGACAAAAATACTCAAAAGTTTGCAAAAACTGATACTGCATACAGAAGGCAGCATACGAAGAGTTAGCAACAATTTTCCCACAAGGCCAAGTGATACTCAAATCCAAGTGTTACTAAAGCCCAAACAAAAGTATACTCAAAGCCAGTGATACTCAAAGAGAAGTTAATACTCAAAGAACCTGGGTACTCAAAAGTAGAAGTTAATACTCAAAACTATACTCAAAGCCAAGTATCCATCATGAAGTGATACTCAAAGATACTCAAAAAATGATACTCATTTACTGATATCAAATCCTTTTGCCTAATCAAAATAAGGCAACCATTCATCATCATAGCCCAATGAAAAACAAAATCCAAGATCATGAAACTAGGGTGATACTCAAAGAGAAGGAATACTCAAACTGTGTTTGAATGGATACTCAAACTGTGCTTGAAGGGTTACTCAAAACGCTCAAAAGAGGAAAGCATGATCCTGACAAATATAACCCCAAGCCACACTCAAAAGAGCAGAGCATGAAACTCAAAGCCACTGATACAAAATAAACCATTTAGCCATTCAATAGATATTTCCAATCCCAATTTTACCAAATCCAGTGATACTCAAAACCGGTGATACTCAAAGAGAAGTTAAAAGTCGAAGCCATAAAAAAATACAACTGAAAATAAATCCCAAACAAAGGTATACTCTGTCACTACCACATTTCTAGTATGAGAGTATTTTGGTCATTTTGCATTTTTGGGATTTATTTGGAATTATTGTGAATTATTGAGATTTATTAGAATTTATATGATTTTTGGTATAATTTAATTAGGGGTTATTCTAGACTTTGACTAGTGTTGACTTTGGAGCCTAACCTAGATGCTAACCCTAGTGGTGGTGACTTGATTAGGTCATGTGACCCTAACCTAACATTAAGTTAATTCCTAGTAGGTCATTTAGAATTTAAGTTGGCATTAGAAGGCTTTAAGTCATAAGCCATGACTTATGGTTTTGGAAACACTTAATTAGCAACTTAGCCCATAGCTTATGAATTTGGCCCAAGCCCATTAGCTAACCTAACCCTAACCCTAGCTTGGCCGGCCACATTGGGAACCCCACCCCTATTAATACTCTCTTCCATTAGGTTAGCCCCCTTTAGAAAATTCACATTTGGAAAAAGAGGTAAATCCCATCTTTAGAAATTCCTAGAAAATCTATTTTAATTCCTTTTTAATCCAAATAAATTGCATTAGATCCTAGTATTCTTGCTGTTCATGGAGAATTATTCCTGCTTGGATCAATTTGGGGAAATTTGCTAACAAGGAGGAGGATCTAGAAGGAGACTTTTTCTTGAGAATTTCACCAATAGGTGATTGATCTCTAAACTCTTTAATTTCCAGATCTAATTGCATATTTAGGAAGCCCTACGTGTCCCCTAACTGTAGGATTTGGGTTCGTGTCAAGATGGATTCATTTTATGTCCGTATCGGACACGTATACATGGGTAGACCTAGGTGTTTGTGGAAATGCCGCATAGGAATTTAGTTCACTGTTTTGGAATTATAGTTAATAGGAAACCTAGATCTAGGTGTTGCTTAGGGTTTTCCATGCGACTGAGGTGGTGATTATTCTGTGTCGTGTCGCATTTGGACACGAACTCGCACGGTTCAGACACGCACGAGCTCCCTTGCTACTCGGGGGCAATTGCACCTTGGACACGACACATGGACACGTGACACTCACTGGACACGTTGGGGCAGTGTCTGACACGACACTCACCAAGTGGCACGACCTCTCGTGTCGTGTCGAGGAAGCACGAGATCGGACACGGGTTTTATACTGACTGGTTCAGTCAATTTTTCGTGCACTGATACGCACTTCTGGACACGACACCGTGACACGTGAACCCGTGTCAGGCTGTGTCAGACCTAGAGCTACACTAGGCGAGCCCACATGTGTGATCACGAGATCTAATTCGTGTCGTGTCGTGTCCTAGACTCTCTGGAACACGTGCACGACACTGTGTTGTTTTGTGTCTGTGTGTGTGAGCTGATTTGGGTTTTCTTGATTGGAACGTTTGTGTCACTGTGTTGGACATGTGTTGGACCCTGGGACACACTTGCATCATATATTTATATTACCAACCAATAGTTTCCCTTATTAACATGTTTTCATTTGATATTTTGCATTACCTTACTTTTCTGATACCAAGTCCATTTCTTAGTATTTTCCAGTTTTTGTGATCAAGTTTTAGCAGTCTTTTTAACCTAATTAAATGATGTTATCTGCATGTTTTATGCCCTAATGTTGTTTACCTATAAGTATTCTAGCTATATGTCAATTTTGGGGTGGATTGGTTGAGTATTGATTTCAAAATTGGGATTTGAAGTATTCAAACTAAAAACTGAACATTCATGTGTTGATTTCCTTCACTTTTGAATTCTGAAACTGAGTATGATTGTTGGTTAGGTTGGGTTTCTTTGATAAGTTCTTGAATTGGTTTCTTTTCCTTTTCCTTCCCTGTTTTACTGAACACCCACACTGCACACAGTTTTCCCTTCATTACACTGCACACAGTTTTCCCTTCATTACACTGTCAACTAACACACACACACACCCTTCACTGTCACCTAGGACTTTACACTTGTTAATACTATTTTCCCTCACTGGATACTTACACTTTTATGTACACACTATGACACTCTCACCTGCTTCACTGTCACACTTGACACTCCTTCACATTTCACATTGCCATGTACACTCACCCACACTTTGACACTCTTTTCACTCTCTTTCTATCCCTCTCTATATCTCTATATACCTATGTATATATATATGCATGTATATATGTAATATATGTATATCTATATATGTAGTATATGTATGTATCTAGTATAGATACTTATGAATAGTATGTATAGATGCATCTATGTACATGTTGCCTTTATGTGTAAGGTATAATGTATGTATATATATATTGATTTCATATATAGTAACTAGCCTAGTATTGGTGTATGCTAGCTAGTTTAGGTTTGTATAGCCTTGGTAGACCTAGAAAGACTTGGTTAGACTAGTATGGACTAGATAGACTAGTTTAGACCTAGTTTGACTTCTAGGGTTGACCAAGGTTGACCAAGAGTTGACTTTGGTCTAGATTGACCTAGAATCACGTAGAATGCATAGTAGGACTTCATTATACCATTTTGGACTTGTTGTGACTTGTGCTGTTCTGATTAGGAGCCAGACACCTCTTCTCGGACAGTACTTTTCATCCGGGCACTCAGATAGCAGGCGAGTACATTCTCTGATCATTTTATATCCTGTTAGAATTATTCTCCTGCTTTAAATTACTTTACTTGATACTGTCACGTTGGTCACACGGATTAGTACTATATGGATCCTTTCTTGAGATGTTATTCCCTCAGGGAGCATTGGATACTATATATTTTGTGCGTTTCACTTACATGGTGTATCACTATGCTTCATGGTCCATTGAATCACTTGTGACATGTACTCTCATGATCACAGAGTCTTCCTTGAATCCCCCATTTATGGGCTTTCCTAGAATCCCCATTTATGGGACTATCATGTACCACCCTTTTGGGACCGTTACATGAATCATAACATAACCTGGCTGGATCCTTGTGTATTGATTGGGGGTACGGGAGAGTAGAAGTAGGTATGTGAATAATTCCCAAGTAGTATCTCATCTGATCACCTCCGTAGTGTCTCACCAGAATCTCCTATGCCATTCACATGACTATCTTATACTCTGACTCACTAGCCACTGTTAGTTCTCTACTTACAGTAGATATTTCTATTACAGTTCTCTCTCTATTTACATTCTGTACTTTCTTTCAGTTTTCTGTATCTTACTTTACTGCATGATTATATTTTCTAACCTGCTATGAACTGTTGAGATGTATTGTGCTCGCTCCGTCCTGATTGGGCACCGTTGAATGTTTACAGAGGATGAGGATGAGGCCGGTGTTGACACCTTCTACGGGACAGCCCTAGATGACACTTGTGACCCGGACTGCCAGCCGGATCCCTTAGCTATAGAGACTGAGGCTTCCTAGTCTAGGGTTTACTATTTCTGTCATTTGAGATCTGGATTGTATATATTCTTTCATACTCTGTAGTTGAGACTTGTATTTCTGGATGTTTGCTGAGTTGTTATCTTAGACACTTAGACTCTTCTGATCATCTGTATTTCATTTGAGTTCTATATCATATCGTGCTTCTTCTTCCTTAGTTGTGATTGAGTTTACATTCTGCTATGTCATCCCCATTCGGGGAGTATAAACTGCTTAGCATTATATTGTTAGATGTTGTGACCTAGAACATCGTTCTACCGCCGACACTGCGGCGTAGACTGGACGTATCCATGTCTCGTGCCCTTACTCTAGGGTGCGGGTCGTGACATACTCAAAGCCAACATCAATGTCAAAAACCTACACATGATGCTTAATAAATTGCACAAGATGAAATATTCATGAATAAGTCATCATTGCCAGGTTTGCAGCAACAAAGCCAACATCAATGTCAAAAACTGGCACATGATGCCCAAAAACTGATATAGAGGCAGCATCGACATAAAGAAAGAAATATCTTGAGAAGCGACATATATTGAAGGGGACCCATATATCTTGAAAGTGATACTCAAAAACTGATAGGGATACTCAAACTCTCTGATCTTTTAAAGTGCTGGTATACTGCGTAGAACTGACACAAAACTTTACAACGGTTAACCGATGTTTGAACCTTGTTATTATATTAATCTAAGCTAACATCAAAATCTCCTATAGGACATAGGTAACCAAAACAATCAAAAGTTATCTTTCTGAACTGGAGACCTCCCCTCAAACTGGCCTCCATCTTTATAAAATATAAATTCGTCTTCGGCCCCAATTTTGCATATCCTGATTCATACCTATAGTTGCACTCTAGTACTCATTTGTAACAAGAATCTACTCATCATAATAGGCTTTTTTTACTGCTCTTCTATATATTTTTTTATCTTCCTCCAATGCCACTACTATAGAAACTGATACTTCGATCATAAACCACCGATATTGCCAATACCGATGATCCCGATACTCATAGGAATTGTCCGATACCAATTTCGATACCGGTACTGCGAACCTTGATCACTACCGCAAAAGAAATGACTTCAAAAACAATATATCAAAATACAATGGGGAAGGTAATCTTAGTCTTAGCTAGACCTGAAATGTTTAAATATTCTAAATATTCCTTCCACAAGGTCACACTACCTTCTACTTGCTTTCTGTTATGGCATTGAACTGTCTGGGGACTTTCTTATACTAGGAATCATGAACCTGCAACATACCGAATTCGGATGGTTTAGTTCAAAACTGTTAGAAAACGAAAAAAAGAAAATCAAATCTTTTAATGTTGACAAATCCAAATAGCATGATTAGGAACTCATAGGCACGTATCTTGTCTCCTAGTTTGCATGGACACAAATACTAGATTCAACACAGAAAATACGGATTTAGAATATGATAATTTTAGAAAATTTAGGATACACTATGGCATATGTGTGTGTATGTATTATAACATTTTTAATTCACATTGTGACTTATATTAGCTTGTGACTTGGCTTTTAAACTAGGAATTGGGAACAACAGAGGTAATCTATTTATATGAATGTGTAGTTTTCATGGGTTTATTACCTAATCTCATTGCATTAGTTGAGCTAGTTGGTTTATTGATATCTTGTTATTGGATTCCACAAGTTAGATGGAGAGAATGTAATATCCACGAGTAATTGGTCTAACTAGGAAACCTAATTGTGCCAGATCTAGAGGATACATACAAGAACAAAGTAATGCTTCGTATGAGCCAAATATGAACATAACAAAATAGTCTGTCTTATTTGCTCAGATTCTTGAGGGCTAGTGTTGAGTTCGTGATATTAGCGTTTGAGTTCAAGAGAGATTTTTCTGTGGGATCGAGTAATGATGGTTTGATTTGTCGTGTACTTACGAGGTGGATGGGGGCCTTGATGTGCTTGATGTGGATAGAGCTACACTGGTTCTCCCTCGGCTCGTGGCGGTGGTGCCGGCAGACGTACTCCGACTTCAGGGATCTGAACCCGTTGCCCCCGTCGCTGGCTGCCGGCGACGGTGGAGAGATTTGAAGACAATAATAACAAGGATCCGGAAGAAAACCTAATTTTCGAAGAGACCCTAGTATGGAAGAGACCCTAGTATATAGATTCTCCTATAGGAATACACCGATCAGAAGTATCAGGAAGAAAACCTAATTTTCGAAGAGAAACCCTAATTTGAGAAAAATAAGAGAGAGGGACAAACCCTAATTTTGGCAAGTACGTCCTTCTTCTCGAGCGTGCGAGTGACGAGAGTCTTCAAATCCATCATCTCTCGAGCGTAATCCATCATCTCTCGACGAGTTGGGGAGTTGGGGAGCGGAAGGAGAAGGAGAAGGAGAAGGAGAAGGAGAAAGAGAGAGGATGAGGGCTAGGCTTTTTCTTAAGTGCGGGAAGAAGTACGGGGGAGTAGCGGTTTTGACTTAAATTTTGGCGCTTTTTTTATAACGCTCGTATCACTGAAAGACTATCAATAACGTTTATATTAGACACTGTCATAGAATGGAGTCTTGCTGAACTTTGATGACGCTTCTTTATCAGCCGTCATGAAATCCACTTATCAAGCGTCATTAATAGGTCTTTTTGTTGTAGTGATCCCAAACAATAATGCCAACACTGGCCCTAATGCTAGGGTTAAACCAAAGTTGATTGTACATGATTTTCTACCAAAGCTCGCATCACTCAGATTTCTAAACATCGAGCATATATTTCTCCTATTCGTACTTGCAACACTTAGTCCACGGGGTTCGAGTCATTCAGCAAATCCATCCTACACTGAGTCATGTTCAACCATTTCCTTGACATATCAATATTGTTCATCCAACAAGCAACTTGTATAGTCTATATTTTCAAACATATTCGATATAATCTGCCTGTCTCTTCCTTCCAAGTTAAACACGCTACGATACGACTTGTCACTAAACCATAATTCTCATTTCATATTCCTTAAGTCATTTATCCTAATTCACGTAATCGATCACAAGGTCGTCTGACTTTAACAATATGTCAAGCCCCAATCTCACGCGAGTCCGATTATCCACGGTCGACGTGAAATCACCATGCAACGCTTTCACAAAATAATCGTTCTCATTGGAGCGTAACTCTTGTTTTGAGTCTAGACTAATTCATCCTCGATACGCAGATTGGATGTCCTCAATCCTCAAGTTTACTCAATCATCAATCACAAGTCCGATTAATCCTCGAATCCACCTTCACCTCAAACCACAAGTCGAAGCAATCCAAATTGCCATATCTTGATTTTTCGAGTTCGATCGTTCCCGCAACATGAATCACCATGTCCGTGCTCACGCATAACGATTGTCACTCTCCGTTCCCAGAATGCGTATTTTCATACATGTACAACTCATATATATTTATTTAGTATTTATCATATATTATCCTGTATTTAAATTCCTTTAATTTTATGTTAATTAATTATCTGTATTTTTATTTTCTGCTGTTATTCTCTGCTTTTAGTCTTGCTTTTAGGTTCGGCCTAGGAGGGTTTTTCTCGGGTTCATGGTGGTTCACATGAACCGAATCCCACCTACCACCACCCCTTCCATTTAAAGCCCCCATCCCCTTCTCTCTCCTCATAACTCTCCTTCACTAATTACTTCTTCTTCTTCCTCATCACTTTCTTCCACCTACCAGGAGAAGGCAAGTACATCTTGCTTCTCCTTCACCCATTTTTATGGATCATTTGTCTTCCTCTTGTGATTCTAAGAGAGTTTACTACTTAGCATTTTTTATTTCTTTGGCTTGTTTCTTCTAGATCTAAGTAACAGTATTCTCGGTTGTTCATGGATTTTGATCCACCAAACTGGCGTGCTTTTCGGAGTAGATGGTTCGTGTAGTGGAGCTCCTCATTTTACGCCATTCTGAACCATGGGAACCTCATTTCTGGCTTGGAACGAAGGCTCCATAAGATTGAAGTTCAGGAGATTTAGTCACGCACACGTCTTTACGTATTAGCGTGAATTTTTAGTCACGCACACGTCTTTACGTGTTAGCGTGAATTTTGAGTCACGCTCACGTTCTTACGTGTCAGCGTGAATTTTTAGTTACGCTCACGTCTTTACGTGTCAGCGTGACATTTGAGTCACGCTCACGTCTTTGCGTGCGTGCGTAGATTTCTTATCACGCTCACGCTGTGCGTGCGTGAGTTACTTATCACGCTCACGTCTTTGCGTGCGTGCGTAGATTTCTTATCACGCTTTTCACGCTCACACTGTGCGTGCGTGAATTACTTTTCACGCTCACACTGTACGTGTGTGAATTACCTTTTCACGCTCACGTTATGAGTGCGTGGATTACCCTTCACGCTCACGCTGTGCGTGCCAACGTGAACCACTTTTCACGCTCATGCTGTTTATACGCTCACTCCTACCTACTAGACTTGGCGTGACTTGTTGGCCTTAGCATAGACTTGTTGGCGTGACTTCCTGACCTGGGTGTTTCTATTTGTTCTATAATTTATTCATTTAATGGTGGCATGATAATTCTTCTATTATATCCTTACGCCTTTTTATGAACTCGATAATCTTAGCATGTTAATATTTTCAATACATATGGTTGTGTGGAACGTGTCCTGTGTCTTGATTTGGTTTATGGATACCCAGTAAGACTGGAACTTAACCCTGAGGAGTTATAGACTCGACCCCATTTAATACTAATTGACTTTCATGCCTTGTCACCATTGATAATAATGGTTATCTTGACTAAAATTGATCATGCGTTCCTAGTTGGAACTAAGAGACTGGCTAGTCGTCTTATTGAATTAAATGAATGAGACACGTTCATGTAATGAACTATTGTAATCGATTAGCCGATCCCGAATATTGACATACAGGCATGTGTAGGCTTTAATTTATTTATTTTTCTACAAAGCAGCATGTGTACTTTATGGTCAAGGCATGATTACTCTGTGGTTAGATTTGATTGTTGCATTACGCTATGTAAGACCTACAACCTAGCCGCACGGGTATCGTTGTAGAGTTGTGCATATCGTACCCCGTACGAAAATACTCATTTGAATGACCATCATCCACGGCATGTGATTTCTTTCAACGTAGAGACTATTAAGTTAAATAAAATAATGATTGCATGGAGAGAATGGATCCCAGAGTTCTTACATGGCAGCCCTCTTGGGACTAGTAGTGCCCGATAGGCCGGCTGGTTCCCACAGATACTGTAAACCTGCCACACGGGCAGGAAGCGGTATCTGCTTATATTATTATTGTATATTATATATTGATGACGGGCGTCCCGTTGGGACTCGTCTAATTCATGATTGGCGCAATTGATTGACTGGATAGACTAGCCTTGCTCGCACATAGTAAGAACTGAGGAATCCCTATTTGCATAAGTCCAGGATAACTTGGGACTCACAATAGCAAGCCGTAGGAGTTGATTGGCCGTTCAAGATGATTTATTTGTGTACTGTACCTACTCTGTTGCCTAACTGAGATGATCAGAAGGTCAGGACATGACGGGCCAACTTCTGTCCTTGTTTGGTTGGGAGGTTGGTTCGAAGTATCGTGATGTTATGTGAATCCTAGTGGAAAGCAGAGATCTATTATTATATTCTCTTATTTACTGGTTTAACCCTCCATATTGTGCTTCCTTGTGGTACTTGCTATTAGAGGTCTAACCTCTCTGGTTTTACATGGCCAGATTTAGAGCCGGTTTCCGAGGACTCAGCTTACTTCTACCTTCAAGATGGTCAATACTAGGGGAATGATCGCAGGAGGACTCGAGTGGGTTCCTTACTCAATCGCTCGTTTTGTTATTTACTTCATACTTAGTCGTTTGGCACCGACATGTTAGTCGGATTATCTTGCACTTACTTTTACATAATTGTAATTAAGTCAGACTGCAGCTGATAACAATTGTGTATATGTTACTATACCATCTGGCTATGTTTTGTAAAGCCAGATCTCAAGAACATTTTGACTAAGCGTTTGGGACGCCTTACTGCTTTATCTTGCATGTTCACTATTTTTGCTTCTTGTTTGAATGATTGAGACAATAGATGTGAAGTGACCATAGTAAGACTTTCATGTAGTATGCAAACCCTCGTCTGGTTAGACAGCATTAATCGTATTATACGGTATTCATCTACCCGTAATATGTAGCTGGCTGAGTCATTCCCCCGCTCTCCAGTATTCTGGTTCTGGGGCGTGACAAGGTTTTAGTGGTGGCCCATGCAGGTCTGATTTCAGACTTGTAGGGTGTTTTAATAGGATGTCTCAATCACACATGTTCCCCCTTGATCTCATGATTCGTTACTCTCGACTCTAGCTTGACATTCCGGTATCCTTTGACTTCATTGATCTTTCCTGTCCGATCGTTTGGTTGTTTTTTTGTCCCTTTTCTTAGGGGCACTTCGTCCGCATCTGCCAGGACTGGAAAACAACAACAAGAGCAACACGGACAACCTGACCCTGTTGGTCAGCAACAAGGGCCGGTACTAACTCAAGAGGCTATTCAAGAAAAAGTGATAGTAGAAGCAGCAGCTGGATCGCAGTATCCGGATGTTCCACCACCACCAACAGTTCCACCTACCCAAGTGGACACACCAGCCCTTCTGGAGGTCATGAGAGGAATGATGGCTACTCAGCAACATCAGATGTTGGCCCAGCAGCGCATGCACACTCAGCTACAAGAGCAGAATGTGTTGCTCAACCAAGGATTGCAGACGGCTTTGGAAAGAGGAATGAGGACTAATTCAGGAGCATCAGCCAGGTTTTGCAAGTACAACCCCCGCCGTTTCGAGGGCACGGAGGATGCCATCTCAGCAGATGCATGGCTTAAGGATATTGAGGCTATTCTGATAGCAGCTAAGGTACCGGCAGAAGAACGTGTGGATCTAGTAAAGTTGTTAGTTCAGGATCTCGCACGTGATTGGTGGGAATCAGAGGAAGTGGGCATCAGACGTCCTGTAGCTTGGGGCGATTTCACTGCAAGATTCAAGACCAAGTACTATGAAGTTGTGGCATGGTTTGAGCTACAACAGAAGTTTATCAACCTCAGGTAGGCCGGCAAGACTGTAGATGCTTATGCAGCGGAGTTCTGCAGATTGAGTAGATTCGCCCCAGAGATGGTAGCAACAGAGAGCCAGAGGGCCATGAGGTTTCAGCAAGGGTTTCATCTTGAACTCTTGCAATTGATAGAGGGGCACAATTACCAAACTTTTGACGAAGTATTGACGGCAACTCGAAGGCACGAGATCACCATTCAGAGGCTTGCGACAAGGACTGGAGGTCAGAAGAGATCCCACAGTCAGATTGAAGGAGGAGGGGGAGCAGCGCCCCGAACAACAGTACCATCCACTAGCATTCGTATCCACGATGTGATGATACGAGGACCAACACCACCAAGACAGCAGCAACAGCAACATAGGAAGAACCAGCAACCCCCGGCGGGCTGCACTTATTGTGGGAAGATGGGGCACACTAGAGATGTGTGTCGGACATTGAATGGACTGTGTCTGATATGTGGAAATCCAGACCATCGGGTTACCACATGTCCCATGAATTCGAGGTCAGGAGGACCAGGACAATAGTTTCCTGCTCTGCCAGCACCAGGGGCAGGCCAGTATCGAGGACCAGCGGTGGCAGTAAGGCCGTTGGCACAGCGTCCGTTAATGCCGCAGGCTCAGATATTTCGGCAGCAGGGACCGCCGATGCAGCAACACCAGCATAGACTACCCCAGTATCATCAAGGAAGGGGCCAGCAATAGTATCAGGCTAGGCCGCATCATGGAAACTAGCAAGGAGGTCGAGGGCAAGCATTCACTCTGTCCTTGGAGGAGGCATTGGCATCGGGAGATGTTGTGGCAGTTAACATTCTCATCGCCTCATATCCCGCAGTAGCATTGTTTGATTCGGGAGCATCCCATTCATTTATATCTGCACAATTTACGGTACGACTAGGAATGGAGTTCGAGGCATTGCCAGGGAGGTTGAATATACTCACTGGTAATGGGCTCGTAGGAGTTAGTAGAGTTATTTTAGCATGTAGCGTTGTAGTTTGTGGGCATTTCTTACCCGCCCGGTTGATAGAATTTCCTGTTGGAAATTTCGACGTTATCTTAGGCATGGACTGGCTGAAAGACAGTCATACGACAATAGATTGTCGTAGAGGGAGTGTGTCTTTTGATATTCCAGGCATGAAGCGGTTCACCTTAGTCAGAACAGGGGCAACTCCACAAGAGCAGGGAGTAGTAACGACAATGGAAGAAGTTCAGGTTTGGAAGGTAGTTGAAGAGTTTCTAGACGTATTTCCTGAATAACTCCCAGGTCTACCACCGGTTAGAGATATTGAGTTCAGTATAGAATTGGCACCTGGAACTAAATCGATATCAGATCGAGTTTACAGAATGGCGGATTCAGAGCAGGCCAAGGTATATCAGCATATAGAGGAACTGAAGGAGAAGAAGTTCATCCAAGCTAGCGTGTCACTATGGGCAGCACCAGTGGTACTTGTGGGAAAGAAGGATGGGTCATCCAGATTGTGCATTGACTACAGGAAGCTTAACGCGACAACAGTGAAGAACAAGTACCCATTACCCAGGATCGACGACTTATTTGATCAGTTGAGCAAAGCTAGAGTTTTCTCCAAGATAGATCTTCGTTCAGGATACCATCAGGTGAGGGTTCGGAAGGAAGATATTCCCAAGACAACATTCAGGTCGAAGTATGGGCATTATGAATTCTTAGTAATGCCGTTTGGTTTGACCAATGCTCCAGCAATATTCATGGATTTGATGAATCGCATCTTTATGCCATACTTAGACCAGTTTGTCGTTGTGTTTCTTGACGACATTCTCGTATACTCTGCTAGTGAAGAGGAGCATAAAGACCACCTCAGGAAAGTGTTACAGGTTCTGAGAGAGAACCAGTTGTATGCCAAGCTCAGCAAGTGAGAGTTTTGGTCGAATTATATTTCATTTTTGGGTCACATCATATCAGGAGCTGGAGTAGCAATGAATCCCAAGAAGGTAGAAGCAGTAGAAAGTTGGCCAGTACCCAAGACCGTAGCAGATGTGCGAAGTTTCTTGGGATTGGCAGGATATTATAGAAGGTTTGTGTCAGACTTTGCAAGGCTTTCAGCACCCATGACCCGCTTGACCCGGAAGGATGTACCATTCGTTTGGTCGGCAGAATGTCAGGCATCATTTGAGGCATTGAAGCAGAAATTGATATCAGCACCTATTCTTACATTGCCAGTTGGACCCGGAGGTTTTACAGTATATTGTGATGCGTCAGGTAAAGGACTTGGATGTGTCCTTATGCAACATGGGAAGGTGATAGCATATGCATCTAGGCAGCTTCGGGACCACGAGAAGAATTATCCAACTCATGATTTGGAGTTAGCGGCAGTAGTATTTGCTCTGAAGCTATGGAGGCATTACTTATATGGTGATCGAGTAGACATGTACACAGACCATAAAAGTCTGAAGTACATCTTTACTCAGAAGAAACTAAACATGAGGCAGAGAAGATGGTTGGAGTTGATTAAGGATTATGACGTAGAGCTTCAGTATCATCCAGGCAAGGCTAATGTAGTAGCAGATGCTCTCAGCAGGAGGGGTGGCGCATTTATGTTGACAACACAGAGTCATATCTTAGAAGACCTTCAGGAGAAGGGCATCGAAGTTATACTTCCTAGTGATGTAGGAGTTCTAACAAGTCTGCAAGTTCAATCCAACTTGGTAGGAAGGATCAAGGCAGCTCAGGCACAAGACCCAAATATTCAGAAGCTTAGGACAGAATGTGAGTCAGGAATCAGGAAGGAGATGATAATTCATGAAGATGGTACACTTAGGTTTGGATCACGTCTATGTGTGCCTAGTGGAGATATCAGACAGGAGGTTATGGCAGAAGCTCACAGTTCTCAGTATTCTATTCACCCTGGAGGGACCAAGATGTACCAAGATATCAAGCAGCATTTCTGGTGGAACGGGATGAAGAGGGAGATAGCTAGATTTGTTTCCCGTTGCTTGGTATGTCAACAAGTGAAGGCAGAACAGCAGAGGCCAGCTGGGTTATTACAACCGCTTTCTATTCCGGAATGGAAATGGAAGCATATTACAATAGATTTTGTGACCGGTTTACCGAGATCACCAAGTGATAAGGACGCTATTTGGGTAATAGTAGACCGACTTACAAAGGTAGCACACTTTCTTCCTTTCAGAGTAGGGCAATCTACAGAAAAGTTGGCAGAGTTGTATATGCAACAGATAGTCAGGCAGCATGGAGTCCCTGTCAGTAATGTGTCGGATCGAGATACCCGCTTTATATCATATTTCTGGAAGAGCTTACATCATAGTCTGGGTACCAAGTTAAGATTTAGCACGGCCTACCATCCGCAGACGGATGGGCAATCAGAAAGAACGATTCAGACTTTAGAAGACATGTTACGAGCTTGCACTCTAGATTTTGGAGGGTCTTGGGAGAGTCACCTGCACTTAGTCGAGTTCTCATACAACAATAGTTATCAAGCCAGTATCCAGATGACACCATTTGAAGCACTATATGGTAAGAAGTGTAGGTCACCGCTTGCATGGGATAATATCGGGGAGAGGAAGATGTTAGGCCCAGAAATGATTGTTCAGACGGTTGAAGTGGTTAAGGAAATTAGAGAGCGACTTCGAGTTGCGCAGGACCGACATCGTCATTGGGCGGACCAACATCGTAGGTCGTTAGAGTTCTCTGTTGGGGACCACGTATTCTTGCGGATCTCACCTACTCGTGGGGTCATTAGATTTGGCGTTCGCGGGAAATTAAGTTCGCGGTATGTGGGCCCATTTGTTATCCTTGATCGGATAGGCGATGTTGCTTATCGTTTATCCCTCCCACCTTCGTTACGAGAGGTGCATGACGTGTTTCATGTATCTCAATTACGTAGGTATGTATCGGACCCAAGCCATATCCTAGATCATTCTGAGCTGGTTGTTGGTACCAACATGTCTTACGAGGAACAGCCTGTGTCTATTTTGGACCGAAGAGAGAAGATACTTAAGAACCGAACAATTAGTCTTGTCCGTGTTGCTTGGGGTCATCACTCCTTGGGAGAGTCAACGTGGGAACGTGAGGATGATATCCGATCACGGTATCCACACCTATTTGACTCACAAGGTATATCTCTTTTAGTATACCTTGATTGTCCTGATTCTTCATGCTTATCACCTTATGGGTAGAGCTACTTGATATCGTGAATTGATGAATTTACATATATAGTACTTGCTTTTGATGAATTTACATATATAGTACTTGCTTATCACCTTAGAAAAATGATTGCTTGCTCACTAGAATTGCTTGTATTAGTTTAGCTCCGATATTTCTACCTGCTTGGATTTGAAATTCCGAGGACGAAATTTTTCTAAGGTGGGTAGAGATGTCACTCCCCGTTCCCAGAATGCGTATTTTCATACAGGTACAACTCATATATATTTATTTAGTATTTATCATATATTATCCTGTATTTAAATTCCTTTAATTTTATGTTAATTAATTATCTGCATTTTTATTTCCTGCTGTTATTCTCTGCTTTTAGTCTTGCTTTTAGGTTCGGCCTAGGAGGGTTTTTCTCGGGTTCATGGTGGTTCACATGAACTGAACCCCACCTACCACCACCCCTTCCATTTAAAGCCCCCATCCCCTTCTCTCTCCTCATAACTCTCCTTCACCAATTACTTTTTCTTCTTCCTCATCACTCTCTTCCATCTACCAGGAGAAGGCAAGCACATCTTGCTTCTCATTCACCCATTTTTATGGTTCATTTGTCTTCCTCTTGTGATTCTAAGAGAGTTTACTACTTAGCATTTTTGATTTCTTTGGCTTGTTTCTTCTAGATCTAAGTAACAGTATTCTCGGTTGTTCATGGGTTTTGATCCACCAAACTGGCGTGCTTTTTGGAGTAGATGGTTCGTGTGGTGGAGCTCCTCATTTTATACCATTCTGAACCATGGGAACCTCATTTCTGGCTTGGAACGAAGGCTCCATAAGATTGGAGTTCAGGAGATTTAGTCACGCACACGTCTTTACGTGTTAGCGTAAATTTTTAGTCACGTACACGTCTTTACGTGTTAGCGTGAATTTTTAGTCACGCACACGTCTTTACGTGTTAGCGTGAATTTTGAGTCACGCTCACGTTCTTACGTGTCAGCGTGAATTTTTAGTTACGCTCACGTCTTTACGTGTCAGCGTGACATTTGAGTCACGCTCACGTCTTTGCGTGCGTGCGTGGATTTCTTATCACGCTCACGCTGTGCGTGCGTGAGTTACTTATCACGCTCACGTCTTTGCGTGCGTACGTGGATTTCTTATCATGCTTTTCACGCTCACACTATGCGTGCGTGAATTACTTTTCACGCTCACATTGTGCGTGCGTGAATTACCTTTTCACGCTCACGTTATGAGTGCGTGGATTACCCTTCACGCTCACGCTGTGCGTGCCAACGTGAACCACTTTTTACGCTCACGCTGTTTATACATTCACTCCTACCTACTAGACTTGGCGTGACTTGTTGGCCTTAGCATAGACTTGTTGTCCTTAGCATAGACTTGTTGGCATGACTTCCTGACCTGGGTGTTTCTATTTGTTCTATAATTTATTCATTTAATGGTGGCATGATAATTCTTCTATTATATCCTTACGCCTTTTTATGAACTCGATAATCTTAGCATGTTAATATTTTTAATACATATGGTTGTGTGGAACGTGCCCTGTGTCTTGATTTGGTTTATGGATACCCAGTAAGACTGGAACTTAACCCTGAGGAGTTATAGACTCGACCCCATTTAATACTAATTGACTTTCATGCCTTGTCACCATTGATAATAATGGTTATCTTGACTAAAATTGATCATGCGTTCCTAGTTGGAACTAAGAGACTGGCTAGTCGTCTTATTGAATTAAATGAATGAGACACGTTCATGTAATGAACTATTGTAATCGATTAGCCGATCCCGAATATTGACATACAGGCATGTGCAGGCTTCAATTTATTTATTTCTCTACAAAGCAGCATGTGTACTTTATGGTCAAGGCATGGTTACTCCGTGGTTAGATTTGATTATTGCATTACGCTATGTAAGACCTACAACCTAGCCGCACGGGTATCGTTGTAGAGTTGCGCATATCGTACCCCGTACGAAAGTACTCATTTGAATGACCATGATCCACGGCATGGGATTTCACTCAACGTAGAGACTATTAATTTAAATAAAATAATGATTGCATGGAGAGAATGGATCTCCGAGTTCTTACATGGCAGTCCTCTTGGGACTAGTAGTGCCCGACAGGCCGGCTGGTTCCCACAGATACTGTAAACCTGCCACACGAACAGGGAGCGGTATCTGCTTATATTATTGTTGTATATTATATATTGATGATGGGCGTCCCGCTGGGACTCGTCTAATTCATGATTGGCGCAATTGATTGACTGGATAGACTAGCCTTGCTCGCACATAGTAAGAACTGAGGAATCCCTATTTGCATAAGTCCAGGATAACTTGGGACTCACAATAGCAAGCCGTAGGAGTTGATTGGCCGTTCAAGATGATTTGTTTATGTACTGTACCTACTCTGTTGCCTAACTGAGATGATCAGAAGGTCAGGACATGACGGGCCAACTTCTGTCCTTGTTTGGTTGGGAGGTTGGTTCGAAGTATCGTGATGTTATATGAATCCTAGTGGAAAGCAGAGATCTATTATTATATTCTCTTACTTACTGGTTTAACCCTCCATATCGTGCTTCCTTGTGGTACTTGCTATTAGAGGTCTAACCTCTCTGGTTTTGTATGGCCAGATTTAGAGCCGGTTCCCGAGGACTCAGCTTACTTCCACCTCCAAGATGGTCAATACTAGGGGAATGATCGCAGGAGGACTCGAGTGGGTTCCTTACTCCACCGTTCGTTTTGTTATTTACTTCATACTTAGCCGTTTGGCACCGACATGTTAGTCGGATTGTCTTGCACTTACTTTACATAATTGTAATTAAGTCAGACTGCAGCTGATAACAATTGTGTATATGTTACTATACCATCTGGCTATGTTTTGTAAAGCCAGATCTCAAGAACATTTTAACTAAGCGTTTGGGATGCCTTACTGCTTTATCTTACATGTTCACTATTTTTGCTTCTTGTTTGAATGATTGAGACAATAGATGTGAAGTGACCATAGTAAGACTTTCCTGTAGTATGCACCCCCTCGTCTGGTTTGACAGCATTGATCGTATTATACGGTATTCATCTACCCGTAATACGTAGCTGGCTGAGTCATTCCCCCGCTCTCCAGTATTCTGGTTCTGGGGCGTAACAACGATCGTCCCCAAATCCGACATGACGTATCGGCGAGGCTAGAGTTGCGCTTGTGCAAGACAAGATCATCAGCGTTGTGGTTATCAACGTAACCATCAAGACACGATCATTTTTATCCAACATTTATTTCATCAAAATCCCAAGCATAGCATCCATCGGAACAATAACATATTGCATGATCGTCATTTCCCGACTCATAGTACTTCCGAGTTATCGCATATCGATCATTGATACGCCTCAATACCATCGATGATGTACGTAACCCGACGATCTTCATTTGTAAAGAATTTTGAATCCTGCGACTGATGCTATCGTACGAACTGGATAATCTTCTCGACATTCAAGATCAAGTTCGTTCATTATCTTTCGAACTAGCTACACGTGATCAATTCGTTCAAATCCAAAATTATATATGTACATTCATCTGACTATCATAATCCATCGAACAACGAATTTCATCAATTTGCCTCAATCCTTGCTAACTCAAACTATCGAGCAATATTAATTCCAATCCTTAGAGTCATTCTCAAATATTCGAATCACTTCCACGTACGCTATCGTTCAATCGTGCTAACTTTTTGTATACGATTCATATCGATTTTCTCGATCAAGTCATCCGTTCGTACACCTTAATTTTTTCTCGATTCAATCTATCTTTTTCCTTGTCACTTGTATTTCGTGCTCAATGCAAATTTCAATCCCGTGTATGTTGATTATAATTTCGTTCTAATCAATTCGTCAAAATCTTCAAGATTATAACTTACTCAATGATACTCGATCTAAGGCTTTGCATACATGCGACGCTTGCTGATAGACTCATTGGGACCTTGTATCCTCAATCGACTAACATCTCCAAGGCTATCTCATACACCACTCAGGGATGAAGTCATTTGATATATCCTCGAAACAAGTTATGAATCACAACCAATTATTTTGAATTCTCGTTCGAACCATACCTCAAAAATCCAAGCACGATTTGCCCATGTCACATCGACAATAATATCGTTCGATAGCACTTCTATAGTCATCCCACATTCTATTAATCGAGTCTAACTCAGTTTTGTTCGACACAATTTGTATCTCGTACGCGACTTTGCTAAGGTCATCACGATTCATGGTGTATATGCCCAACCCGACTTAGCCAACCGTTCTTTTACTTAAACTTTTATTCAGCCAAATTTTTTTTCGTGCGATTTTCGTAAAATATTTAGACTTATTGTATAGACATGCCGTGAGACATTTGAGAGAGAGCACACCAACGATACCGATTTACGGAAACAAAATCAGAGTTTACGGAACAACGGAGTTAAAGAATTCAATCGAAAGTCCAAGGACGTTAAGCCGTGCTCTGATACCATTATGTCACGTCCCGCTCCCGTAGGAGCGATCGTCCTTGCTAAGGCATAATTCCGTATGAGGCTAGATTGCGCTCATGCAAGGCAGGTCCATAATGGCCGATTACAGGCTAAGTGACGGGGGTCGTTGCACAGAAGTCCCAAGCAAAAATATTGAATAGTCAGTAGCGAAAATTTGAAGCAAAACACAGGTCATGCAAAATACTCTTTTATTGATATTAAACAAAGATTACAATGTGGGTACGAGGCCAAATTACAAGTCTCTCAAGCTCACTTTTCTCTCATATTACAAGCCACTCCGCTCTCTCTCATCTCTCGATACAAGCTTTAAGACGACGAGTGGCAGATTCTTCGGAATGGGATGTCCATACATTATGTCCCATATAAGTTCTGACTCCATACGGCAGCATGTCTCGAAACGCTAAGGAACTCCATTCCTCGACGCATCCAAGCGAGCTCCGCGCTATCGGGCTTCAACCTGTGCCTACACATAAAAACTGTGTGGGTGTCAGTACTCAACTGTACTGGTGGAGTGAGCTTCTCGTCCACCCATACAAAATCAACACGTTTATTTCCTTTGTGCAGCTTAATCCCTTTTTGATTGGCTTGCTAGTCTTGCCTTAGGATCAATTTTAGGACATAGACACTTTGGCTTATACTTGGCAACACAACGACATGGTCATGCTATACTCTATTCATGGCTTCAATATATATTCGAGGCAGTGCCTTGCCAAATAGAAACTTATGCAAACTTGGTCGTACCAAGACTTTTACTTATTTTTATGTGTCTCTAGACCATTCTCGTGCCAATGACGTCAAAGGGGATGACTCGTGCTGGTTGTGCTAATAGACTTGATCGTGCCTTAAGATCGAGGCCGTGCCTCCCAAGGATCAACCAGACTTAACCAAACTTGCCTTACGGCCCTTCCTGACTTAACTCGAGATGACTCGATAACGACGCCACAATCATGCCGAAGTACGTGTTCTTGCTATAGCCAAATCTTAGGCTCCAGAATGGTGCTACAACCGTGCACACCTAACGCACGCCGATTCAAGGTTAGCGCTTGCAATAAGTATACCTTGTTAACCCAACTTGTAACTTGCTAGTACTCGACGCAATCCAAAGGCATACACGCGGATGGCCGCTTTTATGCCGACACATCTATATGAGCGGTCACTAGAAATGTCAAGCTATACTAGATCTTTGCATACGGTGACCATTCGCGTGTGAGGTACGAGCTCCCACCGAATGACCCACAGCCTATATTGTAATGGTTTACTTCCTCGTACCGTCGATGAATGCCGTACAATATCTGCGATTCCTTCTAGGCCGACACGAACCCGATGCCCCGGGATCGTTCGAAAAATTATCCTTGCGCAAGTTGTCCAATGACCATGCAAGACTCAAATCGAACTACCAAGTCCTTCCTTAATCATGACCATGCTTACCAACTTTTTATCAAGACTCCCAAGTAACAGGACCGATCTCGTGAACTTCCTTATCGAGACTCCCAAGCTAGCGGAACCGATCTCGTGTATTTCCTTATCGAGACTCCCAAGTAGTGGGACCGATCTCGTATACTTTGTCACGCCCCACTCCCGTAGGAGCGATCGTCTTCGCTAAGGCGTGATGCCGCACGAGCCTAGATTGCGTTCGTGCAAGGCAGTTTCATAACGGCCGATTACAGAAGCTGCGACGGAATCGTCGTACAGAAGTCCCAAGCAGAAATATTGAACATGCAACAAAAATTTAGAAGCAAAACATAAGTTATTCAAAACTGCTCTTTATTGATATTGAACAATGAGATTATAATAGGGTTCAAGGCCATGATTACAAGTCTCTCAAGCTCACTTTTTTCTCATTTTATAAGTCACTCTGCTCTCTCTCATCTCTCGATACAATACTTGAGCCAGCGGAAGCTTCGGAAGGCAATGTCTATACATTATGTCCCGTATAAGTCTTGACTTCACGCGACCATACGCCTCGAGACGCCAAGGAACTCCATGCCTCGACGTATCCAAGAGAGCTCCGCGCCATCCACTTCTACCTGTTCCAGCACATGGAAACTGTGTGGGTGTCAGTACTCAACTGTACTGGTGGAGTGAGCTCCTAGTCCACCCATACAAAGCTGATACGTTAATTTATTTTGTACAGCTTAAATCTTTTTTGATTGTCTTGCTAGTCTTGTCTTAGGATCAATTTTAAGACAACGACGTCTGACCAAACCGATGTGCCACGACATGGTTGTGCTATAATGCCAACGTGTAATTCGATCGATGTAATGCCTGTAGTTCGTATTACGTGTCTTAGAATACGTGTACGTATTCTCTCTTGTATTGCATATCTCTTGGCTTGGCTCAGTTTATTTTGGGTTGGTTCGGCTAGGCTTGGGTTGCCTTGGTTCATCATGAACCAAGGGGAGAACCCCTACCTACCACCCCATGATCCTTTATTAACCCATTCCTTCATTCTCTCTCTTCATTGCTCTTCTTCTTCTCCACATTTACTTCTGCACCTACCAGGAAGAGAGAGAGCTTAGGCAAGTGCAAACTTGCTTCATGATGGATCTCAAAGTTTTATTGTTCCATTCTATTCCTTACTTGATTCTAAGATACTTTAGAACTTGGCATTTTCTATTTTTATGGTTATATTTTTGTAGATCTAAGTTTTAAGTTCCTTTTTGTTTAGTTCTTCTTGATTTTGATCTCTAAAAACTTGGTATTTCCAAAAATTAATGGTTCTATGTTGTAGAGAATTCAATTTCCTTCAGTTTTGGCTTTTGTTTCGCTTGGTTTCGACTCCGGATGAGGAAGTTATGGCCATGGTAAGTTTTCGGAACTTTCATGGCTGAACTTGCTGTTTGGGGACGACGAACCCCATGCGCCGGGAGGCCATGCGCCGATTGTGCAAGAATCCCATGCGCTGATTGTGCAGGAATCCTATGCGCCGATTTGTGCAGGAATCCCGTACGTCGATTGCGCAGGAATCCCATGCGCCGATTGCGCATGAATCCCATGAGCCGATTGTGCAGGAATTCCATGCGCCGATTGCGCAGGAATCCCATGCGCCGATTTGTGCAGGAATCCCATGTGCCGATCTGTGCAGGAATCCCATGCGCCGATTGTGCAGGAATCCCATGCGCCGATTGTGCAGGAATCCCATGCGCCGGAATTGCTCTATTTTGCTGTTTTTGCCTGTTTAAGTTGTTTTGTAGCTAGAATCTCGAAAAACTCAAAACATGAAAGTTATAGATCTTTTTCTTGGCTTCAAGAATATGTCACTAGTTGTTTTATGCAAGTTTCTCTCGTTCATGATAAGGTAAGAATAGAACATGATAGTGGCCCGCTGTGGCGCACTCTTGACAAGTAAACTGACATGATATATCTCGGCATGTTGTTATGACAGCTAGCCTGACATGACAAGTATGAAAGATCTGGACACCGTGGGTGATTGTGTTTGTACAAATGAACTGGTACTGTCTTGCATCATGTCTAGGATGGGGATCTCTGAGTACCACGGTCAGGGATACCTACTGCAATTGACTAAGGCTAATAAACTAGAAAAATTCAGTAGACATGAAGAGATTTCCAGCTACAGGCAATCCCGTTATCTAGGCGCATTAAGTGGACTTGTAGCCTACTGACGAGTAGGGCACATTTCCAGCACACAGTCACGTGTTACAATCTTCATAAATGGACATTCGACCTGGATAACCGGATGGTCCGCAGGGCTTGTGGCTGTTGGGATAATCTCATTGCATCTTGCTAGTAACTAGGCTTGTGATAACCCTAGTTAGTTAAAAGTATCAAACCGTACTCTTGAGTGGCCGTGATTGATTGGATGAAGTTTATTCCAACTTAGTCTTATCCTGATCCTGTACAAGATTGTAACATGACATAATTTCTTATATCGATAAATGATGGGATACCAAGTTCTGTTCAGGTGAAGGATTACAACCTCGGTCCTTGTTTGGTGTAAGGGTTGTAACTTGGCTATCTGAATAGTTCCATGGTTACCTTATCATATATCGTCTTGCTTATCGTGCTTGCCTTAACAATAACGATCGGGGGTCCAGTTCTGTTCAGGCGAAGGGTTACAATCCCGGTCCTTGTTTGGTTTAAGGGTTGTAACCTGGCTCCCGGAGCAGTTCTGTGTCCTCTCTTCGTTTATTGTCTTATTGCAGCCCCTTGTCATGCTCGTCATGTTTTACCTTTACTTCAATACCATGATTATTTATACTGGCCCTAACAATAAAGATCAGGGGTCCAGTTCTGTTCAGACGAAGGGTTACAACCCCGGTCCTTGTTTGGTTTAAGGTTTGTAACCTGGCTCCCGGAGCAGTTCTGTGTCCTCTCTTCGTTTATTGTCTTCACTATACCAATAGTATTTGTGACAAGTTTCTATTCAGGTGAAGGATTACAACCTCGGTCCTTGTTTGGTTTAAGGGTTGTGACCTGGCTACTTGAATGGTTTCCTCGTACTCAGTTTACTATTGTTATCTCTATTATTATCAGTTCTTTATTTATTATTTTTAATATTCTATTATGATATGCTGGTTTTAGTTCTTAAGTGAAGCCCCATTTGTGGCACTTGCTCTTTCTGGGGTCTGACCCAGCTGGTTTTGTATGGCCAGATATCGGAGCAGCAACAGAGGATCTACCTACCTTCCAGCCAGATGGTGAACACCAGGCGTAACCCTGGCAATGAGTGGGTTTTTTTTGGTTCTCCCACTTTATTGTAAAATTATTCTTTTGAGACGTTTAGCCGACGAGCACGTGTTAGCTCGATTACACCTTTACTTACTGTCTGCCTACGGGCTGTAACATGATTGACAAATCCTAGGGTTGATCATGTATTGACTAAAACTCTTGCTAGTCCTGACATTTTGTACGACTAGATTCATGATCATCCAATATGTAATGTATGGGACGCCTTACTATTGTATATTGATGCTCTAATATCTTGTGACTGTTAATACTTGCTTGTGATTGAGACAATAGGCTTGTTCTTGACCATAGGAGACTGATGGATTGTGGTTAAACCCTCATATATCTAGACAGCCGTGACCGTATAGTGACGTGGGTTCCATTTCATTATACGTAGCTGGCTATGTCTGCCCCCGCTCTCCAGTATTCTGGTTCTGGGGTGTGACAATCGAGGCAGCGCCTCATCGCTTATATACTTGACCGAACTTCAACTCGGGACGACAGGGTCATGCCATGTGACATCTACTTGTCTATTCTAGTTTCGAATGACATCAAGGAGACAACTTGTACAAGTCGTACCTCTAGACCTTGCTTAGACTTGTTCGTGCTTCAAGATTGAGGTCGTGCCTCGTAATTTATCAAGACTTATCCATGCTACCGCCTTGCGGCCTTCCTGTTCGACTCATAAACCAACTTAGACAAGACTTGTGAAACATAGTATCGATTTCATGAACATCCCGACGCCAAGTATCGTGGCAAGCACGGTGCCTATGCTGCAGCCCAATCTTAGGCCCAGACATTGTGTTACCAACTGGACATGCATTCAAGTTCTAGACTCAATACAAAGGCATACACGCGGTTTGCCGCTATTCTGCCGACCCATCTATATGAGTGGTCACTAGCAATGTCAAGCTATCTTGGACTGGCTCGGGGATATCGGCCCGTCCCTTCGCGGGTAGCTAGCCCCGGAAGCACCGAATCTTCCATACGGTTATCCAGCATCCTACTTTGAGCCGCAACTTACTTTTTCCGGGCCGACATGATCCCGGCGCCCCGGCGATCATTCGAGAAGACTACACCTTGTCGACAAGTTGTCCAATGACCATGCAGGATCAACTCGATCTATCAAGTCCTTCCTTAACCATGACCATGCTTTCCATCTTTTTATCGAGTCTCCCAAGTAGCGGGACCGATCTCGCGTAAACGAGGCTTATCGAGACTTAGCGAGACTCCCAAGTAGCGGGACCAATCTCGTGTGCGAGACTTATCGAGACTTAGCGAGACTCCCAAGTAGCGGGATCGATCTCGCGTGAACGAGGCTTATCGAGACTCCCAAGTAGCGAGACAGATCTCGTGTGCGAGACTTATCGAGACTTAGCGAGACTTCCAAGTAGCGGAACCGATCTCGCGTGAATGAGGCTTATCGAGACTTAGCGAGACTCCCAAGTAGCGGGACCGATCTCGCGTGAATGAGGCTTATCGAGACTTAGCGAGACTCCCAAGTAGTGGGACCTATCTCGTATGAGCGAGACTTATCGAGACTTAGCGAGACTCCCAAGTAGCGGGACCGATCTCGTATGCGAGGCTTATCGAGACTTAGCGAGGCTCCCAAGTAGCGGGACCGATCTCGCGTGAACGAGGCTTATCGAGACTCCTAAGTAGCGGGACCGATCTCGGCGACAACCAGTCGCGTGGACTTTCCTTGTCCGTGGCATACTCTTTACTAAATCGGCCGTGGCTCGTGCCTTAGACAGACCTTGTTCTTTAGACGACGTTATCGCTCAAGTCACATACTTTATACGACGAGCCTTGATCTCGTAGGACTATGTGACTTGACAACCGCAGCCAATAGGGGATAGTGCTAGAAATGGCTTTGATAGCCTAGCAAAACTCTTATCTAACTTATTCGGGCAATGACTTGACGAGCACAGGCTATGCCAAGCTTCACATCGAGGGAACGTGTCGTGCATGCGTTCGACTGGAACAACCAAGTTCTAGGTTGCCTAGACTTAAGCCACAATCCGTGCAAGACGACTTAACCCACGGGATATGCAAAGGCTATGCCAAGCCTTGGACGACGGGACCGTACATGCTTTATCAAACATTCACGCAGGCGACGCCTATGACTTAGGCTAATTCGAGCGTTGTGGCAACTTAACAACTTAGGCCAACTTCCTTCTCCCAAACAAACCACGGGACGAAGGATCGAGTGTCATTTTAAAAGCACGCTGAGCCGACTTCTAAGCAGACCGTGGGACCTTTTCCATGTTCTAACACATTTCGACCCGTTGGGATTATTTCCTTAGCTATGTGGATGCATCTTTTTTATTATCAAGCCTAACTTGTGAAAGTTGAAAACATGCGAGTTATTAAGTGAAGGCTAAGATAGGCAAGTTCATCGAAACTACCCCACCTGAACGAGGAGTCGCCTCAACCGAGCGAGTCTTCGAGTAGCCGTTACAAGGCTAAGTCTGAATGTCGTCGGCGTTTCGATTCCTCCGATTGACTTTGCGGGACGGGGCACTACATCATACACCACTCAGAATAAGTTTCGTCCTCGAAACTAACTTAGTATTTACTTTTGGGCCACTTGATCCAAGGACTCTCATACACACTCCGCCTACGCGTTTCTTCGATTCTGAGCCACGCTCGCACGACTATCAATCTTTTCCTTTTCTCAAGTCTCACTTGAATTCAACGTATCACTAGGTTGGATCGTGCACATATTCCAGACGTCCCCAAAATATATGTATTTCAGCCAAGCCGCATGATAGAGAATTCGTCATTCTCACTCGAGTCGCATCGTGCACATATATATTCAGACGTCCCTAAAATATACGCATGTCAGCCGAATCTCGTGAGGGGTATTCCTATATTCTTGATTCACTCTATCCATCCATACCAATCCTCAAGGTCAATCTTTCGATTGCTAACTCTTGAAACATGGACGTCTCGTCTAACCACTAGGCCATTTCTCAAGGCTAAGTCAATGTCAGGATTGGAATCATAGTTCTCCAACAATAATGCCAACACTGACCCCAATTCTAGGGTCAAACCAAGTTGATAGTACGGGGTTTTCTATCCAAGCTCACGTCACTCAGATTTTTAAACATCAAGCACGATCACCTAATTCGATTTTGTCCAAATCACCAATTCTAACCAATTCGTGTATTCGATCACGAGGTCGTCTAGCACAACAACTTGTCATGCCCCAATCTTACGCAAGTCCGATTATCCACGGTGGGCATGAATCACCATACGTGCTTCCCGCGGAATAATCATCTTCATCGGGACATAACTCTTGTTCGAGTCTAGACTAATTCATTTTCGATACGCGGATTGGACCTACTCAATCCTCAAGTTCAATCGTCAAGTACACTAAGTCATTCTCGAGTCCACCTTCACGTCAAACCACAAGTCGAAGAAATCAAATTGCCACGCCATGCAAGTTCGATCACCCCCGCTGTATGAATCACCATACCAGCGGTCACGCGGAGTGATCGCCTTAATCGGCATGACGCATGTACGAGACTAGAGTTGCGCCCGCATAAGACAAGAATGTCAATGTTGTGGTTATCGTCGAAGCCATCCAAACATTTTATTTTTTATCCAAGCCAAGATCTCAGTTCGATAGTCCGTTTGTCATTCGTTAGAAAATTCTCGAGCCAAGTCTATCTTTTTCTCGACATACTTCAACATCCCAAGTATAGCATCAGTCAGAACAATAGCATTTTACACGATCATCGTTCCTCGAATCAGCGCCCCTGAGTTATCGCACATCGATCTTTGATACGCCTCAATACCATCGATGATGTACGTAACCTAACGATCTTTCTTTGCAATGAACTCCGAGTCGTGCAACTGATGCTATTGTCCGAATTGGATATACCACAATTCCATTCGATCAAATCCGAAATAACAAGTGCAATATCCTCTAGACTTCCTCGATTAAGATATTCACTATTATTCATCGTTCCGAATCATTTTCGAACTCGCGTTTCCCATTCACAAGTGGTCTGAACCACATCTCGTTCGGGACATTCGAAGTCACGACCAACTAAGCGTGACGTGTTCTAAGGCTTTACGCAATCGCATCGCCTCGCCGACATACTCGTTGTTACTTCTAATCTTCAATTTTGTTCGAATGATTTTCAAGACGGACCATACACCACTTAGGATTCGAGCCATCCGATCTAGTCCTCAATCACGTTCGCATTATTCGCTAAAACATCTTTCAGATTCGTTCGACGAATCTCTAGCGTAATCGCTCACGTCGACTCGACGTACTAAGTTGTTCGCACTAATCCTCCAAATCTAATCCAATCTTTCGTGTACGCCTAAGCGTTAGTCCGCTAGCGTTCTATCGATATACACTCTAAGTGTATCTCCGTTCCCGACCGAGCGATACTAAATATTGCTCGTGACTCGTTTACACCAAAAAGTCGAGGTGCGCGACGTGCGACACAACTTAGCCAAAAGGCCGTGTGCATATCTATTTCGTATGGACTATACTCCGAGTTTTTATACTCATTTCCTATTGTCGACGTCGGACTATTTGGGTACGCACGTGACTATCAAGTCAAGTTTGACACCGTTCGGCACAAAGGCCATTGCCTATCGATGCGTTCGATTGAACACTTGCACGAGCTTTTAAAAATATTTAGACTTAATGTATGGACATACCGCAGGACATTTGAGAGAGAGCGCACACTTCTTTATCAACGACGAGCTTTCCAAAACTGAGAGATTCGACTTGAAGTCCAAGGACGTAAAGCCGTGCTCTGATACCATTATGTCTCGTCCCGCTCCCGTAGGAGCGGTCGTCTTCGCTAAGGCGTGATACCGCACGAGCCTAGATTGCGCTCGTGCAAGGCAGTTTCATAACGGCCGATTACAGCGGCTGTGACGAGGTCGTCGCACAGAAGTCCCAAGCAGAAACATTGAACATGTAGCAGAAATTTAGAAGCAAAACACAAGTTATTCAAAACTGCTTTTTATTGATATTGAACAATAAGATTACAATAGGGCGCAAGGCCATGATTACAAGTCTCTCAAGCTCACTTTTCTCTCATTTTACAAGTCACTCTGCTCTCTCGATGCAATACTTGAGCCAGCGGAAGCTTCGGAAGGCAATGTCCATACATTATGTCCCGTATAAGTCTTGACTTTATGCAGTCGCACGCCTCAAAACACCAAGGAACTTCATGCCTCGATGCATCCAAGCGAGCTCCGCGCCATCGACTTCTACCAGTTCCTTCACATGAAAACTGTGTGGGTGTCAGTACTCAACTGTACTGGTGGAGTGAGCTCCTCGTCCACCCATACAAAACCGACAAGTTCATTTACTTTGTGCAGCTTAAATCCCTTTTTGATTGTCTTGCTGGTCTTGCCTTAGGATCAATTTTAAGAAAATGACGCCTGACCAAACCGATGTGCCACGATATGGTCGTGCTATAATACCAACGTGTAATTCGATCGAGGCAGTACCTCATCGCTTATGTACTTGACCGAACTTCAACTCGGGACGACAGGGTCGTGCCATGACATCTACTTGTCTATTCTAGTTTCCAATGACGTCAAGGAGACAACTTGTGCTGGTCGTGCCTCTAGACCTTGCTTAGACTTGTTTGTGCTTCAAGATTGAGGTCGTGCCTCGCAACTTATCAAGACTTATCCATGCTACCACCTTGCGACCTTCCTGTTCGACTCATAAACCAACTTGGACAAGACTTCTAAAATATAGTGTCGATTTCATGAACATCCCGACGCCAAGTATTGTGCCAAGCACGGTGCCTATGCTGCAACCCAATCTTAGGCCCAGAAATTATGTTATCAACTGGATATGCATTCAAGTTCTAGACTCAATCCAGAGGCATACACGCGGTTTGTCGCTATTCTGCCGACCCATCTATATGAGTGGTCACTAGCAATGTCAAGCTATCTTGGACTGGCTCGGGGATATCGGCCCGTCCCTCCGTGGGTAGCTAGCCCCGGAAGTGCCGAATCTTCCATACGGTTATCCAGCATCCTACTTTCAACCGCAACTCGCTTCCCCCGGGCCGACATGATCCCGGCGCCCCGACGATCATTCGAGAAGACTACACCTTGTCGACAAGTTGTCTAATGACCATGCAGACTCAACTCGGTCTATCAAGTCCTTCCTTAACCATGATCATGCTTTCCATCTTTCTATAGAGACTCCCAAGTAGCGGGACCGATCTCACGTGAACGAGGCTTATCGAGACTTAGCGAGACTCCCAAGTAGCGGGACCGATCTCGCGTGAACGAGGCTTATCGAGACTCCCAAGTAGCGGGACCGATCTCGTGTGCGAGACTTATCGAGACTTAGCGAGACTCCAAAGTGTAGAAGCATGGAAAAGAATAGAAATTTTTATGCGGCCGAAAATTAACATGAAACTTCAGGCGGCTCAAAACCTGGGGAGTTTCATGCGGCTCAAAATCCCTGGAAGCTTCATACGGCTCAGAAAGCTTCATGCGACTCAGGAAGCTTCATGCGGCCTTATACGGTTCAAAATCTGCCTATACAGCTGGCCATAATTACCCTGACATAAAGGCGACAGCTCTGACAAAGATGATGGCTCGGACATAAAGACAAGACATGACATGCTCCTAAAAAGACGAGAAAATCATCATGATATCTGACACAGTTCACAAGTTCCAAAGACAGTTCTTTATGCGGATCGCCTATACGACTCTCATGCGGCTCAGTCATGAGACTACTCTCATGCGGCTTAGTCATGAGACCACTCTCATGCGGCTCGGTCATGAGACATCCCTCATACGGCTCAATCATGAGACCACTCACATGCGGCTCGGTCATGAGACAACTTTCATGCGGCCCGGTCATGAGACACTCTTCATGCGGCTCGGCTATGGGACAATCCTTCATGCGGCTCAGCCAGGATGTATCATTCATGCGGCTCACCGCAGAATAGTAGTTAAGACATGTGGCAGAAATTGACCAAGTCTTAAAAGTTCGAATTTAGTACAACAAACAGATCATGATCGATCTTAACCAATCCCCAGCTGCCCACTTCTCGAGGCACAGTTACAAGGATGTGGCCCAAAATTAGCCACGTGGTTGTACACCCCATTACTCATGAATTCCTATAAATAGCAAGGTGCTATTTCCTTGTACACACACACAGAGACATACGGAGAGAGATACACACATCCAGGCAGAGAAAGTATTTCTTCACCGGAGCCGAGGTTGCGTTCGATCGTCCAAGGAGTAAGACAAAGTTGATAGCACTTTTCCGAGCCTCTACCGTCACCCCCAGAATCAAAACTAAACAATTATACTTAGATTACTTTTCCTAGGTTTTGTTCCTAGGCTCTCTTTTTTACAAGCGAGTTTGTAATTGTGAGTTAAAGTTCAGTCCTCCGGTAAAACTGTTCTGTTCTACGACAATCAATGGCAAACACCAAGTAGCGGGACCGATCTCGCATGAACGAGGCTTATCGAGACTTAGCGAGACTCCCAAGTAGCGGGACCGATCTTGCGTAAACGAGGCTTATCGAGACTTAGTGAGATTCCCAAGTAGCGACACCGATCTCGCGTGAGCGAGACTTATCGAGACTTAGCGAGACTCCAAAGTAGCGGGACGGATCTCGTATGCGAGGCTTATCGAGACTTAGCGAGACTCCCAAATAGCAGGACCGATCTCGCATAAACGAAGCTTATCGAGACTCCCAAGTAGCAAGACCGATCTCGGCGACAACCAGTCGTGTGGACTTCCCTTGTCCGTGGCATACTCTTTATTAAATCGGTCGTGGCTCATGCCTTAGATTAACCTTGTTCTCTAGGTGACATTATCGCTCAAGTCATATACTTTATACGACTAGCCTTGATCTCGTGGGACTATGTGACTTCACAACCGCAACCAATAGGGGACAGTACTAGAAATGGCTTTGATAGCCTAGCAAAACTCTTATCTAACTTATTCGGCAACGACTTGAAGAACAAAGGCTACGCCATGCTTCGCATCGAGGGAACGTGTCGTGCACGCGTTTGACTAGAACAACCAAGTTCTAGGGTGCCTAGACTTAAGCCATGAGCCGTGCAAGACGAATTAACCCACGAGACATGTGAAGGCTATGCCAAGCCTTGGACGACGGAACCGTGCATGCTTTATCAAACATTCACGCAGGCGACACCTATGACTTGGGCTAATTTGAGCGTTGTGGCAACTTAGCAACTTAGGCCAACTTCCTTCTCCCAAGCCATGGGACAAAGGATCGAGTATAATTTTAAAAGCACGCTGAGCCGACTTCTAAGCAGTCCGTTGAACCTTTTCTATGTTCTAACATATTCCGACCCGTTGGGATTATTCTTTTAGCTATGTGGATGCATCTCTTTTATTATCAAGCCTAACTTGTGCAAGTTGAAAATATGCGAGTTATTAAGTGAAGGCTAAGATGAGGTAAGTTCATCGAAACTACCCCACCTGAGCGAGGAGTCGCCTCAACCGAGCGAGTCTTCGAGTAGCCGTTGTAAGGCTAAGTCCGAACATCATCGGCATTTCGATTCCTCCGATTGACTTTGCGGGACGGGGCACTACATACTTCCTTATCGAGACTCCCAAGTAGCGGGACCGATCTCGTGAACTTCCTTATCGAGACTCCCAAGTAGCGGGACCGATCTCGGTGACAACCAGTCGCGTGAACTTCTATTGTTTGAAATCCAGGGAATGACTTCTAAGTAGTATTCCATCTTAACTTGAACAGAACGTGTTCCTTTGACCGTGGTATGCTTTTCTTTAAACCAACCGTGGCTCGTGCCTTAGACTGACTTGTTCTCTAGAAGACACTTTTGCTCAAGTCACATACTTTATATGACGAGCCTTGGGATCATGGGTGTCACGCCCCAGAACCAGAATACCGGAGAGCGTGGGCAGACATAGCCAGCTACGCAATCCCAAAGTATGTTAATACTCTGAAATCACGTATAAGCTGTCAAGACATCGGGGTTACTCTACATGCCATCAGTCAATCCTATGGTTTAACAATCCTAGGTATCTCAATCATAGGCAATTATACAAGAGCAAGAGTACGATCATCATACATACAATAGTAAGGCGTCCCGAACCATATATACATGACTGATCATGAAGCCAGTACCACAGAACTGATGACTAGCTAGAATATTAGTCGTACATGATAAGGACTAGCTATAGTCTAGAATATACATATCATGTTTATGCCCGTAGGCTACAATATCAAGGAAAATACCAAAATACGAGCTAAACACGTGCTCGGGGCTAAACGTTACAAGAGAAAATTTTACATATCAGTGGGAGGATGAAGAAGAAACCCACTGAGGCACTCAGGTGCTCCAGCTGGTCACCGTCGAGTAGATGGTACGGTAGATCCTTCGGGCTCTTCTATCAGAACCTGGCTATGCAAAACCAGTGGGGTCAGACCCCAAATAGCAAGTACCACAAAAGAGGCCGAACAATGTACTTAAAACCAGCAATCATAGGCAATCAACGGGGAGAGAAAGCAATAAGTAAAGGAGGATCGAGATTCGTGCAGTACCAATACACTTAACCCGAACATAAGAAGGCAGTAAGTAAAGCATTTAGTAGACACAAGTAAAGGTAGACTTGTTAAGCAAACGATCTTTTAAGAGTTATGCAAAGCAAGTAGTCATATGAACAGGTGAGATAAAGTAACTAGAGAACATATTAAATAACTAGAGCTAGGCAATATACGAAAAGAGGACGAAAGTACCATTCCGGAAGCCAGGTTACAACCCTTAAACCAAACAAGGACCGAGGTTGTAACCCTTCGCCTGAACAGAACTTGGTCTCTGATCATTTATTGCTAAAGGTGACAATCATTAAGTGACACTCAGAGAGTGACAAACAGTGAGTGACAATACAGAGTACAATACATTAGAGTGACAATCATTGCAATCATTATGCTGGAAACAATTAGGAACTGGATCTAAACAATACTTAGACTGGAAAGGTGATATACGATGAGATAACCATGGGACTATTCAGATAACCAGGTTACAACCCGTAAACCAAACATGGACCGGGGTTGTAACCCTTCGTCTGAACAGAACTTGGTTTCTCCCACCATTTATCGGCAAGATAAAGTAAGAAATCAGGACATGTAACAATCAAGTACAAGATCAAGACAAGACTAGACTGATCGAACTCCATCCAACATTCACTGCCAAGCAATAAGTACGACTTGATACTTTAACTAAGTAGGGTTATCACAGGCCTAATTACTAGCAAGATGCAGTGAGATTATTCCACAGCCACAAGCCCTGCAGACCATCCAGGTTATCCAGGCGAATATTAGTACAATAAGGGTGCAACACATAACAGTGTGCTGGAAGTGTGCCCTACTCGTCGGCAGGCTACAAATCCACAAGCGCGCCCAGGTAACGGGATTGCCTGTAGCTGGGAAATCTCTTCATGACTACTGGATTATTCTAGTTGTTAACCTTAGTCGATTTCAGTGGATATCCCTGACCGTGGTACTTAGAGGTCCCCGTCCTAGATATGATGCAAGACAAGATGGGTTCATTTGTACAAGCACAATCGTCGACGGTGTCCAAGTTATTCAATCTTGTCAAGTCGTGTTAGCCGTCGCAACAGCATTCGAGATATATCATGTCAGTTTTATCACGTCAAGAGTGCGCCACGGCGGGCCACTATCAAGAATTATCATGTCAAGTTATCATGTCAAATTTGTCAGGTCAAGTTATCATGTCGGGAGCGCACCACGGTGGGTCACTATCAGGTCATGTCATTTATCAAGGAGGGAAGAAACTTGCATAATTAAATAATAATATATATATAATATATATATTCTTGAAGCTAAGTAGAAACTCTACAACTTTTATGTTGGGAGTTGGAAGAAATTCGAGCCATAATTCAGTCATTTAGGACATATAACAGTTAGAAATAGTCAAAATATGCATTATGCGGCCTATTCTGCGATACCATATGCGACCAACTGCGACATGCGGCTCATGCGGCTCAACAGCGACATCATATGCGGCCAACTGCGAGATACGGCTCATGCGGCTCAACAGCGACATCATATGCGGCCAACTGCGACATGTGCCTCATGCGGTTCAACAGCGACATCATATGCGGCCAACTGCGACATACGGCTCATGCGGCTCAACAACGACATCATATGCGGCCAACTGCGACATGCGGCATGCGGCTCAACAGCGACATCATATGCGGCCAACTGCGACATGCGCCTCATGCGGCTCAACAGCGACATCATATGCGGCTAACTGCGACATGTGCCTCATGCGGCTCAACAGCGACATCATATGCGGCCAACTGTGACATGCGGCTCATACGGCTCAACAGCGACATCATATGCGGCCAACTGCGACATGCGGCTCATGCGACTCAACAGCGACATCATATGCGGCCAACTGCGACATGCGCCTCATGCGGCTCAACAGCAACATCATATGCGGCCAACTGCGACATGCGCCTCATGCGGCTCAACAACAACATCATATGCGGCCAACTGCGACATGCGCCTCATGCGGCTCAACAGCGACATCATATGCGGCCAACTGCGATATGTGCCTCATGCGGCTCAACAGCGACATCATATGCGGCCAACTGCGACATGCGGCTCATGCGGCTCAACAGCGACATCATATGCGGCCAACTGCGACATGCGCCTCATGCGGCTCAACAGCGACATCATATGCGGCCAACTGCGACATGCACCTCATGCGGCTCAACAGCGACATCATATGCGGCCAACTGCGACACGTGCCTCATGCTGCAGATGAACATAGAAGTTTGACCAAAATTGTTTTGGCCATAACTTCCTCATCCGAAGTCAAAATCAAGCGAAACAAAAGCCAAAACTGCATAAAATTAAATTCTCTACAACATGGAACAATTAGTTTTCGTAAACAAGTAAGTTTGGTAGATCAAAACCCAAGAAAACCGAAAATAATATAAACTTAGATCTACAAGAATCCACCCGGTAAAATAAAAAACCTCCAAGTTCTAAACATGCTTAGAATTATGCAAGGAAGAAGATGGAACAATCAAATATAAATTTGTTCAAGTTTCGGCAAGGTGTACTTGCCTCTCCTCCTTGTGGAAGAAGGAAAGAAGAAGAAGATGAAGATGGAAAATAAAAATGAATAATGGAGGAGAGAGAGTGGTAGGTGGCTTATATAACAAGCCCAAGCAATCTCCACCATTCATTCCTCTCCCCTCAATCTAAACCATATACCTCTCTCATAAGGAACCAACTAAACCAAACCAAGTCCAAGCCAAACCAAACCATGTTAAACTAAACCAATAAAACCAAGTCAAATCAAATTAAAACCAAGTCATGATTCATACCAAAATAAATGAAACAAGCCAGTATACGGGTCACCCGACAATTGTCAGAAATCCGTACAGCTCAAATAAATATGTATCCGTATAAAATACTGATACAGTGAGGCGGACCTCACAATGGGGCTATGTAACTTGACAACCGTAACCAACAGGGGACAATGCTTGCTATGACTTTGATAGCCCAGCAAAACTCTTGTCTAACTTATTCATGCAACGACTTGACGAGCGAGGGCTACATCAAGCCTTGCATCGAGGGAACGTGTTGTGCACGCATTCGACTTGAACAACCAAGTCCTTTAGGTGCCTAGACTTATGCCACAAGCCGTGCTCTGCAACGTGCACTGTAACTTAAGCCGTGAGACAAGCAAGAAAATACCAAAGCCTGAACGATGGGGACCATACATGCTTTATCAAGCATTTACGCGAGCGATACCAATGACTTAGGCTAATTCCAACATTGTGGCAACTTAGCAACTTAGACCAACTTCCTTCTTCCAAGCCACGGGATGAAGGACCGAGTGTCATTTTGAAAGCACGCTGAGCAAACTTCTAAGCCGACCGTGGGACTATTCCATATTCTAACTCACTCTGACCCAAGTTGGGAATGTTTTCTTAGCTATGTGGGTGCATCTCTTTTATTATCAAGCCCATTTGTGTAATTGAAAACTTTCATTTTATTAGTGTGAAGGCCAAGCTGAGACAAGTTCACCGAAGCTACCCACTTGAGCGAGTCTTCGAGCAAGCCGTTACGTGGCTAAGTCCGAACGTCGTTGGTGTTTCGATTTCTCCGATTGACTGAATGGGACGGGGCACTACAACTATTATTCTAGTCCCATCTTTTTTCTTCCTCGAATACGACATCTCTGCTCACCTGGAGCTTGCTACGTTAAGGATTATAGAGGCGGTGTGCTTTGCATCCCTCTTCCACGCCAAGGTACATCAACGACGTGCTTCGGTCATTAAGTTTCTTGTGATGAGGACCTGTAATCTTCATGTGTGTGATGCATCCAAAGAACTTTAAGTGTTCCAGGTTTGGTTTCTTACCAGTCCAGGCTTCATACAGCGTGAACGTACCGAGAGCTTTAGTTGGCAACTGATTGAGCAGGTATACAGCATGTCTAACCGCCTCGCCCCGTATGCTTCCAGGAACATGCATGCTCTTTAGCAGGCTCCTTGTCGTGGCCATCACGGTACGATTCTGGCGCTCCACTACACCGTTTTGTTGTGGCGTATATGGTGCGGTAAGGTGGCATGATATGCCTTCGCCTTCACGGAATCTTGTGAATTTCTTGGATGGGAACTCACCTCCTCGATCAGTTCTTAGTGTCTTCATCTTGTTGTCACATTTATTCTCTGCAAGAAACTTGAATTTTTTGAAGGCATCAAAAGCATCTCCCTTTTCTTTGAGCATATACACCCACATCATGTGACTGAAGTCATCAATAAGTAGAAGAAAATACTTGTTACCTGCAAATGTAGCGGGTGTAATCGGGCAACAAATGTCAGCATTCACAAGTTGTAGTGTCTTCTCAGCTCTAAAGTTTGCCTGCAGAGGGAACGATAGTCATGCCTGTTTGGCGATGAGGCACCCTTCACTGAGCTGGTTTGGGTGAGAAATCTTCGGTAGCCTAGTGGCCATTCCCTTCTCTGCCATCATCTTGAGCGCGAAGAAGTTCACGTGCCCGAGCCTTGTATGCCACAACCATGCTAGGTCTTGCACTTTGGCCATTAAACATATCGGCCTAAAAGTTTCAAGAGCTATCTTGTAACAAGTGGTTAGGTGATCTCCTCACCTTCATTAGCAGAATGTCATTCCTATCGAACATCCTCAAGTAGGAGCCCATAATCTCCACCTTGCTTCCATCATCCGTTAATTGACAAAGGCTAAATATATTACTTCTTAAACTTGGAATGAAGTATACCTCCGACATAAGTCATTGTTTCCCGTTTTGTATTGGAGCAGGATTGATCCTTGACCTCAATCTGTACGGTTGAGCCGTCGCCGAACTTGACATCGCCGGTGATGTTCTGATCAAGGTCCTTGAACTTTCTTCGGTGTCCCGTCATGTGGTTGCTAGCGCCGTTGTCAAGGTACTAGACGTCGGTGTCGGCCTGCGCTTCTCCAGTTCTGCGCAAGTCTCGTTCTATCTTTTCTTCATTGATCATGACGAGGTCAGGCGTCTCCTCCTAAGTCTCTTCCAGCAGCAATGCGACCTCCTCGTCTTGTGCTTGTGCGAGATTCGCCTCCTCAATACGATGTTTGTTGCAACACTCCGACGCATAGTGCCCAAAGTTTTCATAATTAAAGCACTTGATTTTTGATTTGTCGCGGTTGGAGCCTGAGCCGCGAGTCCCCTCAACCTCCTGGTGTTGCGCTATTTGGCCGCCATGGCCACCCCTGTCATGCCCACGACCACGGCCACCACTGCCGCGACCACGACAACGGGGCTTGCCACGGCCTCGGTCGTCGCTGAAGTACTTTTTTTCTCTCGGCGAAGAATCGGCGTCGCCTTTCTTCGACCGTGCCTACCACTCTACGTGAGTAAGCAGGAGTTGTCCATTGTTGCTCTCGCCTCGATCGCGTATGCGTTCTTCATACGCTTTGAGGCGGCCGATCGCTTCCTCGATCGATATGGTCTCCACATCCACGAACTGCTCGATCATAGCAACGACCTGCAGTTACATGTCTGGGACGGAGATGAGCAGCTTCTTGACGATAACGACGTCCTCTATCTTGTCTCCCAATCCATGAATCTTATTTGCGAGGGTCGTCGATTTCCCCACAAACTCATCGATGTAGTCTGTCTCATTCACAGGCAGAGCCTCGAACTCACTCTTCTAGGTTTGAATTCTTGCCTTCTTCACCCGATCAGTGCCAAGGTATCTTGTCTTCAGGCTTTCCCAAGCTTCCTTAGCCATTTTGTGCTTGGCCAGCCGGAGCAGGATCTCCTCGGGGATAGATTGGAAAATGCACGCCAATGCCATCTTGTCTCTTCTTTTCTACGACCACTTCGACCGCAGGTTCAGTGACGTCCCAAACGCCTTGAGCCTCCATGAAGACCTCCATCTTGATCGTCCAAGTGGAGTAATTGCAAGACGTCAGCATCGGGTAGTGCAAGGTTACGCTCCCTTCCTTTGTTGTTGGCGTCGATGAGTGCTCGATGATTGACATCTTATCGAGCCGAAGATACTTTGGCATACAACCTGGTGCTCTGATACCAAATGTTGGTTACAAGCTTCTTAGTGTAACTTGGAGAAGAGAGAAGACAATGACAATATAAATGGGAAGAGGAAGATGTTGTGTATTATTCAGCATAAGTTTGTGCCTTTATATAGGCTATACAAAGATTGAAAGATGTGGACAACAACAAAAGAAAGGAGGAATAAGCTCCTGGCCACACAAATTGGCAAAGGAATAGCTACAAGTCCTTAAGACTAGGTAAGCAAAGAAATATTATCTAGATTATTAACTAATTGTTTATACTTCTCACTGAGTAAATTTTGTCAAAATGGAAGCAAGAAAAACATGCCATAATAGTTAAACATTGTTATATGTAACATAATAGTTTCACAATAAAAGTCTTTACATACTATATCAGTGAGTAAATTTTGTCAAAATATACTTATAGACACTTGTCAAAATATAGTATTTTTAGGTTTTCTTATAACGACACTACAAAACTTATTTAGGGCTGCCTAATTTTTTTTTTATTTCCAAGTTTGCCACAAAAAAAATTACTTAGGAGTGCCCACTACATAGTATATAAGTCAAATTTTTTTGCCTTTACTTCTTCCCCATTCTCATCCAAAATGTCATAACCCTCGTTATTCTATAGAAGTTGTGGTCCCAAGTCTACTCCAATTCGTTTTGGTGATCTACGACGAATATTTGACATTTATTCGATTTGTCTTCGACAAAATATTTTTTATGATAAACTTTTTCATGCATTTGGTCCTCCCCAAATTATTAAATTTTATCTGACCAATGTAGGAGACTCTCTTCAAAAAAAATTGAGTCATCGAATCCATTAAACCCATATTCTGCTCCTTCTGAAGAACACCATGGTCTTTCAAAGAGCATCCCAATCCCGAAACACCCTCCATAAGCAATCTGAACCCCCCCTCGTCGATAGTTTTCGTGTTAGGTCTGTCAAAAATTTTGATGGTCCATAATACATAATGGACCGGAATTTTTGACTGTCCATTATGTACCATGGATTGTCAAATTTTTTGACAGTCCTAGGAATACCAGTATATTTCGTCCTATTTGTTTTGAATTTCATTAACTTTCTTTTTTATTGGTTACAAGGCTTACTGTCTACAACTGTAGTCGTACATCCTGCTGTCGTACATCCTGCTGTTGCAGTTGATGTAGGCAATTTATTCTCGACAGATATTTTGTTTCTCATGAAGAAGCATTAGATTGAAGTAGAAAAATAATAGCCAATATAATATAGTCATTGTTATTTCAAGACCGATCAAACTCCGGTCGGACCGAAAATATTTAGAGCTTGGATTTGAAAGAGGTGTTGTGTTTAGGTATCATCATAAAAAATATATAGTTCCAGAGAAAAAAAAAGTCCTAAACAAAATCGTTGGGATGAAGAATTGCTTGACCATTCAAGATGGTGATTGTGTGCACAGACGATGAAAAGTGTCCAACTCAAGAATGGAATGCACATTCATATTATTGCCGAGACACTTACGGTTCATCCGTATGTCGGGTTGAACAATGATGAGAGGAAGCTAGTTGAAGAATTATCCATTTTCAGAGTGGTATGCAGACAAATTTATTGTCGTGCGACATAAAAATAATAACATGTCAAAATAAGGACAATCTACAACGCGTTAATTATATATCTAGATTGAAACCTAATAGTACGAAAGGAAGAATGACGATGCAACAAGTGTTGACGTTGCTTGCCGATTTTCGGAGTGTTGACGTTGCTTGCCGAAAGAAAGAAAGGAGTGTAAGCCCCTGTTTTTCAATTTTAGTTTTATTAGTGCTAATTAATTTTTAATATTAATTTTTAGCCTTAAAGTAATTAGGGATTTTTAGGAATTTTTTCTATATTTTTAAAAGAGTTTTAAATATAAAAATATCACTTTGCAAATTATTTGGAATTAATTAAATAGGTTCTGCAATTTTTAGATTTGTTTTTATATCAGTTTGTAATTAAGGAAATGTTTTTAATTTAGAAATACAATTTCTATTTTGCAATTTCTCACTGATAATTCGATTGTGTAATTTCCTAATTCCTAAGGGCCCTATTGCAAACTACCCAAACCCCCCCCCCCCCACGACCAACTCTCTCTCCCCTGACCCAAAACCCTAACCCTAAACTCTCCCCACAGCCACCGACGACCCCCCTCTTCCCCGACGAACCCACAAAACCCTAACCCTACTCCGACGAGCTCCGCCCAGCCCCACCGTCGACTTCCACCGCCCCCAACCACCATCAGTCGACGCACGGTGACGAGGCGACCCCAGCGCCACCGGAGCGCCCCGATCCCGACGCCTCCTCCGCCGTCCCCGACCTTCGAATCACCCTTCAACTCGCTGGACACGTGAGTATTTGTGTCAAACCGTGTCGTGTGAGGCTCGTGTCCACATATGTTGTTCGCCGTGTCCTGGCGAGCACGAATGTGGAGCTGGACACACGAGACTGAGCTCGTACGTATCGTGCTAAGCGAGGACACGCTGATACCTGTGTCCTTAACTGTCAGGACACAGGATGGTTTTTATTTTTATTTTTTATGTTAATTAATTCGAACCTAAATAAAATAAACACAACCCTTACTCTAACAAAGCCCACGGGCTGACCCCCTAGCCAGCCCGACTCAACCTAAACCCCCCCACCCCCCCTCCCCCCCCCCCCTCCGCACTGTGTTAGCCTGGGTTCGAGCCCCCTGGCTGCCTTTCCTCTCCCTTTTCTTTTCCTTTTCCTTTTTCTTTTTCTTTTTCTATTATATATATATTTATATATATATATGTATATACATATATTTGTATATATATATGTATTATTCTATATATACTATAGTTTTGTATATATATATTTACTGTTTTTATATATACATATGTATACTTCATTATTTTATGTATGTATATATATATATATATATATATATATATATATATTATATATATATATATATATATATATATATATATATATATATATATGTATTATGTATACATATATATTTATGTATATATATTTCCTTATGTATATATATTATTATATATATATACTATTATATATATATGTATACATTAATTTTGTATATATATATATATGTTATATAGATAAGTATTTTCTTATATATATATATATATATATATATATATATATATATATATATATATATATATATACATATATGTAATTTTTATATATATATATATATATCCAATATGTAAACATCCCTATATTTGTGTATATATATTTTCATATATATATATATACACTATTTTATGTATGTATTTTACTTAGCTTAGTATAAATTATCTTTATAAGATAATATTCATACTTTTATAGTTACTATGTAAAACTTTACCTTATTAAAATAATAATATTTATTTTGACTATTACCAAATTGTATTTTTATTGTATTTAATTTACTGCAACCATTTGGTGTCCAAGTCTAGCATGGGTATTTGGGCCCAAATATGTTTTCACACATTCAAGACCTATACAAGTCATATTGGACTTGATTAATGGCCTTGGGTCCTGTATTTGAACTTTGGTTCAAATTATATACATGGACAAAATACGCAGATAATTAATTATTGTGTGCAATGCTGTTTTTGATTTTCTAAAAATACTTAAAGTACTGCTAAAATTATGGAAAAATAGTTTTTAGATACTATGTTAAGTTAGCTAATTTAGTATAATTTTTGTAGTATTTAATTTACTGTTTTGCCACTAGTTTGGCATATGGAACCAAAAACTCATTTTCTGTATACTTAGGAAAACTGATTTTTTATAAAATACTTGTACTGGTTAATAAATTCCAGAAAAATTATAATAAATTTCTATGATTAACAAGGATCACCTTGGTACTTTACTTTAAGAAAAACTAGGCTTTTTGTCTATCTCTAAAATTGTTAGAACATAATAATCTTTTGATTTATTTATTGATTAATTACGACTTGTAGCTTTTTGTGATATTTGGAGTTTTAGTCGTGTTGAACCCCATCCCTCACTAGTGTAAAGACCCTACAAAGTTAGTTAACATAGTGTGTCACCCCACATTGGTCTCCTATGCCAAAAATCATCATTTTGGCTAGGTGCCCAATCACAAGTCGTATTTTACCAATTAGTGTCCTAGTGTATTAGCTTAGTGTAAAAAAACTAAGTTATTGTATTTACTTCTACAGTGACGAGTTATCGGACATCCATAGTATTGTTATCGCAGCTTGTTTTGTTTTGCTTTGCTAGAGGCAAGTACTTTCTACGAACTTTATATATTGTCACATAAATGAACTGCAAACCCCACCATGTTAAATGCTGATCCTTGGGGTAGCAAGTTAGATCTCTACATATTGTACTTCCAGTTACTACCATGCTTAGAACAGTCTTGATGTATCTCTCACATGATTAGAATATGGGTTATGGGGAAACTGATAGTATTATACGTGATCACGACCCCCCTACAGTAGCGAGCGAGGTCGCATTTTATATGCATACCTTGTCGCAGGCTATTATCCCGCATTTCTGTACGGATGTACACCTATGCCTGTTGACTTGTACGTATATACATTTTATTTACATGTACCACAGTACATTATACATCTATTGACCGATCACGTACTTGCTACAGTTTTAAACATTACATATACATCTGTCTCTATGACATATGTATCCTTGCCATGATAGACTATGTGATGCCATGCTTTCCAGTTATTTCCTCTCGTGTTCATTTCCATGTTTCATATGCTAGTTTGCTAGATTTAGTACTTGCTCCCGTCCTGACAGAATAACGTTGTAGGTGTCCTTACTGAGGAGGAGTTACTCTGCGACACATATTATGGGATTACTGCCGAGGACCCGGCTCTGCTTTACGAGGATGTTCCTGCGGGGAACCTCGCCTAGTTGTCTTTTATTTACTTAGACTTTTGAGAGTAGACATGTATTAGACTATATCTTTTTGTAACTGGACATGTATCCAGTTTTACTTTACAGTTCACTTGTACTTGGACATTTTACTATATACGACAACTTTTGTGTTTGGAGCATTTATGATTCTTCTTCACTTATAGAACTGTTAGTACATTTAGTCTTATCCTGTTGTCTTTAGAACAGCTTACTACGTTTTATCTCAACGTAGGCTGGGCATGACTCGGCCTGGCCCAACAATTTGGGTAGCGGGTCGTGACATGTTTTTAGTGGTGGCCCATGCAGGTCCTGACTAAACTGTTTGGTTACGTTATTGTACCAAGCATGCCTGCAATTAGGAACTTAAGGTAATTAGACAACATTAGGAAAGACGCTTAAAACACTTAGAGGAATGCTAGGATTGCAACATAGGAAATATATCACATGTTTGCTATTATAATTAGATTTTCTTGCCTATGATTGCTTACTTTAAATAAGTCCTTATAAGTCTTTTTATGTGTAATTTAGATGGTGCTTACTCGTTCATCCCAGTATGTTACCCCCGAGAATGGGGCCCTCCTTATCCAGTCAGCTGACCAGTCGACTGATACACCTCCACCTACCACTTTTCCCCACTCCACAAATCCACAAACCCAGATACCTCCACCACCTTCCACATCGCAGACCCGGCAGGACCCGATACTTCCACCACCCCCTATCACTATACCCACCCAGGCTTCCGTCACACTCGACGGGACCCAGCTGCTCACACTGATCCAGGGGTTCCTAACAATCCATCAGGAGCAGACTACCCTACTCCGCCAGAGCATGGAGCGTTCTGAGGGACGTCCCGTGGTCCCACCACATGTAGAGCCACGGTAGAGAATGGGGACGATCAAGGACTTCATGGGTCTGAATCCCAAGGAGTTCTCAGGGACTGAGGGCATAGTAGTAGCTGATGACTGGCTAGATTCGGTAGAGAGGAAGCTCCTCGGAGTCAGGATGCCGGATGACCTCCAGGTCGAGGCAGCAGGATTTCTGCTGATAGACTTAGCAGGAGTCTGGTTCCGAAATGAGCCGTTGTTCGCGAGAGGTAGAGCCACCTGGGACCAGTTCAAGACCCAGTTCAAGAAGAAATTCTTCTCGACCACTGCTAGAGTAGCCATGGGGCTACGATTCCAGAACATCCAGCAGGGGAACCGTTCTGTTGACGAGTATGCGACAGAGTTTAGTCGCCTGAGTCGTTTTGCTCCTAGTCTGGTTGCTGATCCAGAGGAGATGACCCGTAGGTTTTGCCATGGTCTAGTTCCAGACATTGGCATTCTTATAGTGGCGAACGGTACGACTGACTACTACCAGAGCCTAGAGTTGGCCCAGAGTATTGAGGAGCGTCTTCTATCATGCAAGAGGCCGGCTTCTGTACATTATGAGGGACCGTCCAAGCGTCAGGCTTTCCAGCAGAGAGCGCCGACGCTACCCCAGCAGACTTACCGTCCCCCTACACCACATCATCAGACCCTGCCAGTTAGAGCCTCGGGACCCCGGCAGCAGCAGAAGGGAGCTATATGTTCTTTCTACGGAAGACCAGGGCACGACAGGTCCATTTGCAGGAAGAGATTGGGGCAGTGTTTAGTTTATGGGTCTACCACCCATCAGATTCGGGACTGTCCAGCAGCGAAGCCTAGAGGACCGCTTCCGACTCAGCAGCAGAGGTTTGGGCAGCATCTACAGCAGCAGAAGGGACCTCAGGGGAAGGTTTATAGTCTAGCCATTGAGCCGGAGCCGGAGCAGGTTTCGGAGCCAGATTACTTAGCTGACGTCATTACAAGTCATGTTTATTTGCATACTTTTCTAGCTGTATGTTTGTTTGATTCTGGTGCATCTCATAGCTTTCTATCATTAGAGTTTATGCATAAACATCATCTAGTAGCTACACCTACTACGGAGATTATTAGAGTGATGACGGGAGGAGGACCAGTGCCTATTAGATCTATCTATAGATGTTCTATTTTTATAGCCGGGAGAGAGTTCAGGGGGCGATTCTTTGTGATGCCACTTCCCGGTTATGATATCGTATTGGGGATGGACTGGCTTAGCTATGCCCATGCATCTATAGATTGCCATGAGGGTAGTATTTTGTTTAGTCCCCCAGGCACAGCACCATTCAGTGTCAGGAGGACAGGGCCGGAGATCAGCCTAGAGCCGAACTATTGTGCGACAGTCGGGGACGCAGCACCGCCACACCCTATCATTAGGGAGTTTATGGATATATTCCCAGAGGATCTTCCAGGACTTCCGCCTGACAGAGATGTGGAGTTCACTATAGATTTAGTGCCGGGTTCATCACCAGTATCCCGGGCTTGCTATAGAGTGAATCCCAAGAAGGCCATAGAGATGAAAGAGCAGATTGATGACCTGTTAAAAAAGGGTTTCATCCGATCCAGTACTTCTCCATGGGGAGCGCCAGTGCTCTTTGTGCCTAAGAAGGATGGTACAGTCCGGTTGTGTATTGACTATCGGGCCTTGAATGTCATCACCATCAAGAACAAATATCCTCTGCCCAGGATAGATGATTTGTTCGACCAGTTGAGCGGGGCGAAGGTATTTTCCAGGATAGACTTGAGATCCGGGTACCACCAGGTGAAGGTTAGGCCAGCAGACATCCAGAAGACGGCGTTCAATACGAAGTACGGGCAGTACGAGTTTTTGGTGATGCCATTTGGTCTCACAAATGCGCCAGCTGTCTTTATGAACTTGATGAATAAGACATTTCACCAGTATCTGGATAAGTTCGTCGTGGTGTTTATCGACGACATCCTGATATACTCGAAGATGCCGGAGGAGCATGCAGAGCACTTGCGAATAGTTTTGGGGATTCTGAGGTAGGAGAGATTGTTTGCCAAATTGCCGAAGTGCGAGTTCTTTTTAGACCGAGTGGAGTTTCTCGGCCATGTAGTCACTGGAGATGGAATCTTGGTGGATCCCAGGAAGATTGCTGCAGTTGAGACGTGGAAGGCTCCGACGTCAGTTTCAGAGATCAGGAGTTTTCTGGGTTTAGCAGGCTATTATAGAAAGTTCGTCCAGCACTTTGCTAGGATAGCTGAACCCATGACGAAGCTGACGCGGAAGGACGCAGAGTACATTTGGTCAGAGGACTGCCAGACAGCATTTGAGGAGCTGAAGAGGAGGCTGACGACCGCTCCAGTTCTGACTTTACCTTCAGGTTCTGGAGGTTTCACCATATACAGTGATGCTTCTGGAAAGGGGCTAGGATGTGTCCTACAGCAGCATAGGAAAGTAATTGCTTATACATCTAGGCAATTGCGGACTCATGAGAGAAATTATCCTATCCATGACCTCGAGTTAGCTGCGGTGATCTTTGCACTCAAGTTATGGAAATATTACTTATACGGAGAGCGTGTGGAAATCTTTACTGACCATAAAAGCTTGAAGTATGTGTTCACGCAGAAAGAGCTGAACATGAGGCAAAGATGATGGTTGGAGTTGATGAAGGACTTCGACATCGATTTACAGTATCACCCCGGGAAGGCAAATGTGGAGGCGGATGCGCTGAGCAGGCATCCGATGGCATGGTACCTGATGATTGATCGACATTTACGGGAGGATCTGGAGAAGCTCGGTATCGAGCTAGTTCGGCCAGGATCAGTGATACAGATGATGGCGCTTGACATTCTGTCAGGTTTGATGGAGCAGATCCGGGAGGCACAGTCTACAGATGAGAGCCTTCGCAGACTTCGACCCCAGGCACTAGCTGGATTGCTGGATGACTTCACTATAGCAGAGGATGGATCCCTAAGGCATGGCAGCCGATTGTGCGTGCCGAAGGAAGAGCTGGTAGAGGCAGTCTTACAGGAGGCGCACCGATCGAGATATTCTATTCACCCTGGTGCTAACAAGATGTACCGTGACTTGCGAGAACATCTTTGGTGGCACGGGATGAAGAGGGATGTATCACGTTTCATCTCGAGATGCCTAGTTTGCCAGCAGGTCAAGGCGGAGCGCCAGAGGCCAGCTGGTTTGTTGCAGCCGTTACCCATTCCCGAGTGGAAGTGGGAACATATTACGATGGACTTCATTTCAGGGCTTCCTCGTTCCCAAGGAGGGAAGGATGCCATCTGGGTCATCGTAGACAGGCTGACGAAGTGTGCGCACTTTATACCCTTCAAGGTGGGGCTTTCCACCGAGAAGTTGGTGGAGCTATACATGCAGCAGATAGTTCGCCTACACGGAGTGCCGGTGAGCATCGTGTCAGACAGAGACAGCAGATTTACATCCCACTACTGGAGGAGCTTGCAGGAGGAGTTGGGCAGTAGGCTCAAGTTCAGTACGGCGTACCACCCACAGACAGATGGACAGTCCGAGAGGACGATACAGACACTGGAGGATATGCTGAGGACTTGCGTGCTGGACTTTGGAGGATCATGGGAGAGCCATCTGTACTTGGTAGAGTTTTCATACAACAACAGCTACCAGGCCAGTATTGGTATGTCTCCTTTCGAGGTGCTATATGGACGACGATGCCGCACACCACTCTTTTGGGATGATGTCGGAGACAGAGTTATGCTTGGGCCAGAGATGATCACGGATGCAGCAGAAAAAGTCGGGATGATCAGAGACAGGCTCAGAGTAGCTCATGATAGGCAGAAACACTGGGCTGATGCTAGTCGCAGACCGATGGATTTCGCAGACGGCGATATGGTGCTAGTGAAGATATCACCTACTAGAGGGACGATCCGGTTCGGACGAGGAGGGAAGCTGAGCCCCAGATACATCGGGCCGTTCGAGGTACTTGGCAGGATCGGAGAGGTAGCTTACAGGGTTGTACTTCCACCCAATCTAACAGGAGTTCACGATGTCTTTCACGTATTTCAGCTGAGGAGATATGTTCCAGACCCCAGTCATGTGCTAGATCATTCAGAGTTGGAGGTCGGACCGAGCCTTACAGTTTCTGAGCAGCCAGTGGAGATATTAGACAGGAGAGAGAAGAGGCTGAGGAACAAGGTTATACCCCTAGTACGAGTAGCTTGGAGCCGTCACTCCCCAGGTGAATCTACTTGGGAGAGGGAGTCGGACATGAGGGAGAGATACCCTTACTTGTTCGATCCAACCGCTGCGAGGGAACCACCCGTTCCCGCTTGATACCCTAGAGGTTAGTTTCGATCGCAGCCTTAGTCATTTTGTTGCATTGCTTGCTATGTTAGAATATTGTTGGGTCTTCAATCCTTGTGAATTTCGAGGACGAAATTTTTCAAGGAGAGAAGACTTGTAAGCCCCTGTTTTTCAATTTTAGTTTTATTAGTGCTAATTAATTTTTAATGTTAATTTTTATTCTTAAAGTAATTATTGGGATTTTTAGGAATTTTTTCTATATTTTTAAATGAGTTTTAAATATAAAAATATCACTTTGCAAATTATTTAGAATTAATTAAATAGGTTCTGCAATTTTTAGATTTGTTTTTATATCAGTTTGTAATTAATGAAATGTTTTTAATTTAGAAATACAATTTCTATTTTGCAATTTCTCACTGATAATTCGATTGTGTAATTTTCTAATTCCTAAGGGCCCTATTGCAAACTACCCAAACCCCTCCCCCCCCAACGACCAACTCTCTCTCCCCTGACCCAAAACCCTAACCCTAAACTCTCCCCACAGCCACCAACGACCCCCCTCTTCTCCGACGAACCCACAAACCCTAACCCTACTCCGACGAGCTCCGCCCAGCCCCACCGTCGACTTCCACCGCCCCCAACCACCATCAGTCGACGCACGGTGACGAGGCGACCCCAGCGCCACCGGAGCGCCCCGATCCCGACGCCTCCTCCGCCGTCCCCGACCTTCGAATCACCCTTCAACTCGCTGGACACGTGAGTATTTGTGTCAAACCGTGTCGTGTGAGGCTCGTGTCCACATATGTTGTTCGCCGTGTCCTGGCGAGCACGAGTGTGGAGCTGGACACACGAGACTGAGCTCGTACGTATCGTGCTAAGCGAGGACACGCTGATACCTGTGTCCTTAACTGTCAGGACACAGGATGGTTTTTATATTTTTTTTATGTTAATTAATTCGAACCTAAATAAAATAAACACAACCCTTACTCTAACAAAGCCCACGGGCTGACCCCCTGGCCAGCCCGACTCAACCTAACCCCCCCCCCCCTCCGCGCTGTGTTGGCCTGGGTTCGAGCCCCCTGGCTGCCTTTCCTTTCCCTTTTCTTTTCCTTTTCCTTTTCCTTTTTCTTTTTCTATTATATATATATTTATATATATATATGTATATACATATATTTGTATATATATATGTATTATTCTATATATACTATAATTTTGTATATATATATTTACTGTTTTTATATATACATATGTATACTTCATTATTTTATGTATATATATATATATATATATATATATATATATATATATATATATATGTATTATGTATACATATATATTTATGTATATATATTTCCTTATGTATATATTATTATATATATATACTATTATATATATATGTATACATTAATTTTGTATATATATATATGTTATATAGATAAGTATTTTCTTATATATATATATATATATATATATATATATATATATATATATATATATATATATATATATATATATATATATATATATATATATATATTTATATATATATATTATATATTTATATATATATATATAATATATATATAATATATATATATATATATATATATATATATATATATATATATATATATATATATATATATATATATATATGTAATTTTTATATATATATATATATATATCCAATATGTAAACATCCCTATATTTGTGTATATATTTTCATATATATATATATATACACTATTTTATGTATGTATTTTACTTAGCTTAGTATAAATTATCTTTATAAGATAATATTCATACTTTTATAGTTACTATGTAAAACTTTACCTTATTAAAATAATAATATTTATTTTGACTATTATCAAATTGTATTTTTATTGTATTTAATTTACTGCAACCATTTGGTGTCCAAACCTAGCATGGGTATTTGGGCCCAAATTTGTTTTCACACATTCAAGATCTGTACAAGTCATATTGGACTTGATTCATGGCCTTGGGTCCTGTATTTGAACTTTGGTTCAAATTATATACATGGACAAAATACGCAGATAATTAATTATTGTGTGCAATGCTATTTTTGATTTTCTAAAAATACTTAAAGTACTGCTAAAATTATGGAAAAATAGTTTTTAGATACTATGTTAAGTTAGCTAATTTAGTATAATTTTTGTAGTATTTAATTTACTGTTTTGCCACTAGTTTGGCATATGGAACCAAAAACTCATTTTCTGTATACTTAGGAAAACTGATTTTTTATAAAATACTTGTACTGGTTAATAAATTCCAAAAAAATTATAATAAATTTCTATGATTAACAAGGATCACCTTGGTACTTTACTTTAAGAAAAACTAGGCTTTTTGTCTATCTCTAAAATTGTTAGAACATAATGATCTTTTGATTTATTTATTGATTAATTATGACTTGTAGCTTTTTGTGATATTTGGAGTTTTAGTCGTGTTGAACCCCATCCCTCACTAGTGTAAAGACCCTAGAAAGTTAGTTAACATAGTGTGTCACCCCACATTGGTCTCCTATGCCAAAAATTATCATTTTGGCTAGGTGCCCAATCACAAGTCGTGTTTCACCAATTAGTGTCCTAGTGTATTAGCTTAGTGTAAAAAAACTAAGTTGTTGTATTTACTTCTACAGTGACGAGTTACCGGATATCCATAGCATTGTTATCGCAGCTTGTTTTGTTTTACTTTGCTAGAGGCAAGTACTTTCTACGAACTTTACATATTATCACATAAATGAACTGCAAACCCCACCATGTTAAATGCTGATCCTTGGGGTAGCAAGTTAGATCTCTATATGTTGTACTTCCAGTTACTACCATGCTTAGAACAGTCTTGATGTATCTCTCACATGATTAGAATATGGGTTATGGGAAAACTGATAGTATTATACGTGATCACGATCCCCCTACAGTAGCGAGCGAGGTCGTATTTTATATGCATACCTTGCCGCAGGCCATTATCCCGCATTTCTGTATGGATGTACACCTATGCCTGTTGACTTGTACGTATGTACATTTTATTTACATGTACCACAGTACATTGTACATCTATTGACCGATCACGTACTTGCTACAGTTTTAAACATTACATATACATCTGTCTCTATGACATATGTATCCTTGCCATGATAGACTATGTGATGCCATGCTTTCCAGTTATTTCCTCTCGTGTTCATTTCCATGTTTCATATGCTAGTTTGCTAGATTTAGTACTTGCTTCTGTCATGACAGGATAACATTGTAGGTATCCTTACTAAGGAGGAGTTACTCTGCGACACATATTATGGGATTACTGCCGAGGACCCAGCTCTGCTTTACGAGGATGTTCCTGCGGGGAACCTCGCCTAGTTGTCTTTTGTTTACTTAGACTTTTGAGAGTAGACATGTATTAGACTATATCTTTTTGTAACTGGACATGTATCCAGTTTTACTTTACAGTTCACTTGTACTTGGACATTTTACTATATACGACGACTTTTGTGTTTGGAGCATTTATGATTCTTCTTCACTTATAGAACTGTTAGTACATTTAGTCTTATCCTGTTGTCTTTAGAACAGCTTACTACGTTTTATCTCAACGTAGGCTGGGCATGACTCGTCCTGGCCCAACAATTTGGGTAGCGGGTCGTGACAAGGAGGATATACCAAAGACAGATTTTAGAACCCGTTATGGGCACTATGAGTTTCAAGTTATACCTTTTGGGCTAACCAATACCCCAGCCATATTTATGGATCTGATGAATCGAATATTTTATCAATACTTGGATAAATTCGTGATTGTATTCATTGATGATATATTGATCTACTCAAAGAATAAAAAGGAACATGAAGAACATTTGAGGATAGTGCTTCAAACTTTACGACAAGAGAAATTGTATGGAAAGTTTAACAAATGTGAATTTTGGTTGGACAAAATTTCCTTCTTAGGTCATATAGTGAGCGTGTGAAGGGATATCGGTGGACCCTAAGAAAGTAGAAGCTGTCAAATCATGGCCTACTCCTAAGAATGTAGCAGAATCCGAAGCTTTCTTGGTCTAGCCGAATATTATAGGAGATTTGTGGAGAGTTTTTCGAGAATTGCGGAGCCACTCACTCGACTGACCCGGAAGAATGAAAAATTTAATTGGACAGATAAGTGTCAAGCAGCCTTTGAGGAACTGAAGGAAAGACTCATCACAGCTCCAGTACTGGCATTACCATCAGGATTATGAGGCTATGAGATCTATAGTGATACTTCAGGAAAAGGATTGGGCTGTGTATTAATGCAACATGGAAGGGTTATCGCTTATGCTTCTCGCCAACTGAAAACTCATGAAAGGAATTACCCAAATCACGATCTGGAATTGGCAGCTGTGGTCTTTGCATTAAAATTATGGAGACATTACTTATATGGTGAATAAATCAAGATATATACAGATCATAAAAGTTTGAAATATGTATTTACTCAAAAAGAGTTAAACATGCGGCAACGGAGGTGGTTAGAGTTGCTTAAGGACTTTGACATGGAGTTGGAGTATCATCCGGGAAAGGCAAACAAAGTAGCCGATGCCTTAAGTAGAAAACCCGCAGCTTTCTTTATGAATACACCTAAAGAAACATTGGAAGATCTGAGGAAGATGGAGATTGAAGTAATATGTCCAGTAACAGATGGAATCTGGGAAAACTTACATATACAATCACCCCTAATAGAAAGAATTAAAGAAGCGCAAAAGGATGATATAAAACTGCAAAGACTATGGAGCAAGACTGAGGCTGGAACACAAATTGGATTGATTAAGCATCCTGATGGATCCTTGAGGTTTGGAAATCGTTTGTGTGTGCCATATGGAGAACTCTGGACTGAGATAATGTCTGAAGCACATAGTTCTCAGTACTCCATTCATCTTGGGAGTACAAAGATGTATAAGGATTTGAAGCAGAATTTTTGGTGGCACGAAATGAAACAGGAGATGGCCAAATTTGTGTAAAAATGTTTGGTATGTCAACAAGTAAAGGCCGAACATCAACGGACTGCCGGACTTTTGCAACCCTTGCCTGTATCTGAATGAAAATGGGAACATATTACGATGGATTTTGTATCCGGACTTCCAAGAACAAGAAAGGGTAATAATGTCGTCTGGGTAATTTTGGACATGCATACCAAATGTGCATGGTTCTTACCATTTCGGGTTGGTCAACCTACCGATCTCTTAGCAGATATGTACATGAAAAATATTGTTAGTCAATATGGAGTACCGGTGAGTATCGTCTCAGACTGAGATACTCGGTTTACCTCTAAGTTTTGGAAAAGCTTGCAAGATAGTCTCGGTACTCGCCTGAAGTTCAGTTCAGCATACCATCCACAAACAGATGGTCAGACAGAAAGAATGATTCAAATCCAAGAAGATATGTTAAGAGCATGTACCTTAGACTTCGGGGGATCCTGGGATGACCATTTTCATTTAATCGATTTCTCATATAACAACAGCTATCAGGCTAGCATTAAAATGGCACCATTTGAAGCTTTGTATGGAAGAAAGTGTCGATCACCAATATATTGGAGTGACGTAGGAGAACGTCAACTCTTGGGTCCAGAGCTAGTTACACAAACTGTAGATAAGGTCAAGGCAATTCGAAGTCATCTCCAAGCAGCGCAAGACCGATATAAAATGTGGGCCGATAAGCATCGAAGAAACTTGGAATTCAAGGCTGGTGATCTTGTGTTTTAAAGATTTTGCCAACTCGAAGAACAATCACATTTGGAACAAGAGGAAAGCTAAGTCCGAGATATATAGGCCCATTTGATGTTTTGGAACGAGTGGAAGATGTATCTTACCGAATGGCTTTACCACCCTCTATGGAAGGAGTCCATAATGTATTCCATGTATCCCAACTTCAAAAATATGTGCCAGAACCCAGTCATATACTCGATCATTCAGAGATCACAGTGGGTCCAACTCTACGCCTAGAACAGAAGCCGATGGAAATTTTGGATCGAAGACAGAAGGTTCTTAAGAACAAGACTATTTCATTGGTTCGGGTATCTTGGAACAAGGACTCACTTGGAGAATCCACTTGGAAAAGAGAAGTAGATATGCGACAACAATATCCTTACCTATTCAATAATCAAGGTAACTTTAGCTGTTGCTGTTTTTAAACTTTCTTATTTTCTTATAAATTCCGAGGACGGAATTTCTTTTAAGGAGGGTAGAATGTTATGCCTTATTTTTTTTTCTTTTCTTTTCCTATCTAATAATTATATAATTAATAATTATAATAATAATGATTTTATTAAATACTTTTACATAAGTTTTGCATAAACTTTACATTTGAGATCCTAGCAAAAATTTCTAAATTGCACAATTAGCTCACCAACTCAAATGGTGAGGTGTCATCTCCATGGGACATGTGGCATTGCCAAATATCACATAGAGCCCCCACTTGACACCTCATCCTCTTCCTTCTCTATACTTAAACAACACACTCACACAACACCACTCTCTTTCCCCCCTCTCTCAAGAAAAGCCCCTTTGGTCGACCGCCGGCTGCCGCGCCCCCCACGTCGCCGACCACCACCACCACCACTACACCTGCTACTGCTGCTACCTGCTGCTGCGGCTGCTGCCGTTCCCGCCGCCGGCGGCCACGCCGCCCGCCGCCGCCGGTTCACCACCCTCCAGTACCACCTCCTCCTTCTTCTTCTCCTCTTCCATCTTCTCTCTAAGTAAAAACCCCCATTTTTCTCTCATTTTCTTTCAATTTCAGATTTAGGTTAATATTGGGTTATATTTATAATTCAAAATTTTGATTTGGGTTATGTTAGGAAAAGGTTAGGAGAACACCTAGGTCTTCATCAAACAAAGGCAAGTCCTCCTTCCCCCTTCAATTTTCTTTTCTTTTGGCAAATTTGTATGCAAACATTTAAAGAATAGGAAATTGGTTTTACTAATCATAAAATTTCAGTAATTAAATTTATGGTTCTTATGTGTCCATATAAATATATATGTATATTGAACACATACTTGACAATATGCAAGAAACATAGGATACATAGAAGTGAACCTAGTGGTTGATGCATATAGAAAGATATGTGTCTTTACTAATTATATTAAATTTATATTCTAACTTATATATATGTCACTAACCCTTTTTACTATTTGCACAAAACTTTTATCCTTGATTCAAGTTGTGTGTTTACATATATTTAGCTCTTCAACTCCTAGTTTAATTATGTAATGTAAGGTTTTGGACATCACTTGTACATAAACTTGAAGTACCTAGTCCAATTTAAACAAGTTATTTAAGTATTAGTATTACATGTGTTTTTTTTTTCTTGTCACGTGCAATTTTGTCCTTATTTCTTTTATACCAATATTTGAGACATTTTCATCCCTACCTGGTTAAAACTAGCGTATTTTGGATAACTGACGTATATAAGACATTAATATCAAGTTTTTAGGCTTGCTATAGATTTTAAATCTCTTGGTAACCTTGTTATAATCGATACTTGTTCACGTATCACAACAATTTGAAAATTGACCAAATATATATATGGGTCTTCATTCCTTGTTCTGACTAGTATGTATATGGATCCTTGAAAGTCCTTATTTTATATTTGGTTCACGTTCTATTAAAATCAGCATTACAAAATGGAATTTACGCATATAAATGTGGTTGTATAATAATTCTTAAGTCTCTAGATAGTTTAATTATAACTATAGGCTTACGTATACGATCTTTGGGCATTTGACTCTCTACATATCGGGTGATGTCACCTGCATTTAGGGTTGTAGTAATATTTTTTTCCTTGATAATGTGTTTCCCTAATGACTAATGATTTGTCTTTGACTTGTGTTATTAGCAAATCACAAGTAGCTAGCAAACATTGCCAAGTTAAAATAGCCTTGGGTAAGAAATTTTTAATTTGTTATATGGTTATATACATATATGCGTGTGTACCGGTGTTGAGGGTTGCTCCGCCGAAGGGGTCGGCGAACCCGAGTTATATTTGCGTGGTTCCGGTGTAGAGAGTTGCTCCACCGAAGGGGTCGGCGAACCCAAATTCTTATTTTCCATATTTTATAACTCTTGTGAATTTTTCTGGAGTCATAAATATAAAGAAGACTCTGCCAAAATTTTCGAAAATTCCAAGAGAGATTTTTTGGAAAGACAAAATCTAGATATAGTGTAGATTAGGATTTCATTGGGATGGGAGAGAAAACTCTGGATCACACCTTCGAATTCTTTACAATAATTATATTTTATAAAACTGATCAGTTCCTGTTATCGGCATTCGTACGGCCATACGATGTCCGAGGTGAGGCTTAGCTCACTTTCTTGTTTCCTGTTTCCTATTTTCCATTGGATTTCGAATTCCCGAATTCGGCCCTGTAATATCCAATGTAGCCTGCTCCGATATTCTTGAAAATTTTTAAGTCATACGACAATTGTTATAACACTTGATTCCGATAACTCAGAAAACCACTCATGTGTTATCCTGACTATATCACATCAATATCTGATCCTGATACTAATGGGACGGATAAATCTAAGCACCGCCCATTAAGTATAAACTTGATCACGGGTAAATGAGATTATTGTTGAGATAATAGAAGTTGTGTGATCCAGAAGTATTTCTCTAAATATTGTGTTTTGCATTTGGAGCTGTTAGAGGCTCTTCACATTTTCTGTAATACAACTGTAGTCTTGGAATGTGCAGAAATATAAATTTTATTTTTAAGTAGAATTTCAAATTTTAGCAAACCTTATCCATAATTTTGTTTTATTCATTCCGATTTAATTTCAATAAATTTTATCAACTTATTTTACTTATTCCGTTCCTTGATCGAGGACTTGCTCGTCGTATTGACGACCTACTTTTGTTCACTAGGGTTTGTTGAAGACTAGGAAGGAGTGCCGTCTTATACTGAGGAGGAGCTTTATGAATGGCATAAATGAAGGATGTTGGTTTAGAGATGTCGTTTTGTCGTCCATGTATAATTATGTATCTTTTGTGAATGTAAGAAAGATGTAAATGTATGATCGAATATGCTAGTTATGTATAATAAATGTAAATTACTTTAGATTTTCCCTTGATGTCTATACCTTATTCTAGAATTACAGACGACAATCGCAGGTATGATACGACATGTGTTATACGGGTGCGTAGCATGGAGATGTATCACAGTGCTCCGAAAATTCTATTTGGAACCCGGGGCGTGACAATGTGGAGTACCATAGAAGACATCCATAGGATAATGAAGTCCTTTCAATGTTTTGGTTCCATCCAGATTGCACATATTTGGCCAAGTCCTTCGTTGACGTATTGGTCCTCGATTGTACATATAAGACAAATAAATTCAAGATGTCTCGCTTTCACATTGTTTGCTTTACGTCTACGAAAAAATATTTTCAATTGCTTTTTGTTTCATGAAGAGTGAGACAGTTGAGGATTATACATGGTCGTTGAAGAAACTGAAATCACTTTAAACAGGACATAGAGAGCCATTTGTTTTTGTTACCGACAAAAATATGTCCTAATAAATAATATAGATTATTATTGGAGTCCAGTCTGGATTGGATGTCCATAATTGGTGTTGTACTATTTTAGATATAATGTGCCTATTATGATCTAAAATAGAATATTGATGGTATATTTTAGGCATAATTAATACGATTCCAATTTTATTTCTATTTAGGAAATCTTATTATGACCTAGAATATGATTTTTTTTTTTTCATCCTATATATATGTTGTGAGGGTGGAGACACAAAACATAGCACAAAGTTGAGATTCAAAGTGCCCGTCCACATAAAATTTAAGAGAAAATCTGCACTTTGCTCTTAGGACTTCGTCATACAAGATAGAAGGAAGAAGGGATGGTGTCGTCAATTTCGGTTAGGGAGATTGATGCGGGTTGGTGAGCGATTTCAATTGTAACTTTCTTTTCTTCTTGAGTATTGTGAGGTGGTTGAATCTATTAGGACAAATGGTTCAACATTGTTTTTGTCGATATTGTAATTTCATCTGAGTTATAGAAATTGAAATTTCTCCAGGTAACATAATCACCGCCATATACTTGTCTTTATCTGTGGTTGGTGTCCGTTAGACCGGGGTTGGTTATTTCAGGTGGGTTGGCCTAAGCTTCCGTTGCGACAACGTCTCAGACTCGGTATCGTAGCGCAGAAATGTGTGTCTAATTCCCAACAATTATTATGTCCTTGGCATAAATAGGAATATCCAAGCATACTGCAAGATCAAGATCGAAAATGTGGATGGTAAAATTGACAAGACCCGCTTCGAGGAACTCTACCGTGGCATCTTGTGTGATGAGCAAGTACCAAAGATAGTTATGACACATCATGGTACATGTTCACAGAAAAATGGAAGACGTTTAATCCGACATGCATTTTTTTATATCAAAAATACTTGGCTAGAACAACATAAAGAATATTTCGTTTTAGCATAGATAAATAGGGTGAATCATTATGACACAATCACGACCAACCGGATCTAAGAAAATTCCTGCATTGACACCATTGCTATTCCATACTTGCATCTATGATGTCTCGGAGAGGAAGGAAGCTCAGTACTGCTTCTGGCAGTCTTCCCAAGTGTTGCATTAGTTGATGCAAGTGACATTCAACTGTGCACATATTTGGAGTAACTTGATTGAATAGTGGACAAGAAAATCTTAAAAACCTAAATGTGAGACCTTCACACACCATATATAAAAGACCCTCACCGTAGCAAAGCTTAACCTAAAACAACCTTTTAATGAATACTGATATGTCTAACCTAAGTTATTAGGTCTTGGACTTGGATAGCTTCAAATGCAACTGGATTAATGAACCATCGTTTGCAGTATCGACCGATACCGATACGGTTTGGCATGTCATGATCCGATACTGACTGCTACAGATACTGGCCGATATAGACATTGGGGGCTCTTTTACAGTCAATTCGACAGAAAAATTAAAAAAAAAAAAAATCTTCAAGAATATAAAAGCAAAGCTGTAGAAGCACGTAAATAAAGAAAACTTATTTATTGCAGGTAAACCAACCAGCAAGGGTGACTATATTTCATTCAATTTCAAAACTATTAAGAAATAACACATAAAATACTTAAAACTATACCTAAATGTATAAAATAATTTTTTCTATCTAAATTTTCAATAATTTATTAATAATAATTTGATTTCCGATACTAAAAAATACGATATTCTGATCTGAAACCACAAATCTCGATACTCATAGGATGGGTCTGATATCGATTCCTGCGAACCTTGGAATGAACTCATCTAAAATCTTGGGTCTATCAAGATTGAACACCTACATACGATACTCTCTGATCTGAAACTACATATTCCGATACTCATAGGAAGGATCTGACATCGATTCTTGCGAACCTTGAAATGAACTCATCTAAAATCTTGGGTCTATCAAGATTGAACACCTACATCGACGCCCCTCTCACATTTTGTATTTGATTCTATAATGTCGGCAAATACTGGTATATTGGTTAATCCAGGTGGAGCTTGGTGAACCAAGGTTGACCTGGCTCATATAACATATTTCATATTTAGATAAACTTCTCCTGGTATTGCACCCATATAATTGGTTATAGGTTTTCGGTTCTATGAGGTCAATCCTTAATGTTTATCATGTTATCTTTAATAATAAGTAAATGCATAACCTATTGACACTCATTGTATTTGTAGAGAGAGCAGTTCAAGATTTAACTTCATTAAGGGATGAGATAAAGGATGTGAGGATATAGACATTGGTAAGGCCAAAACCCAATAAATTAATGGTGCGTCGCATGTCCTTCGAAGTCCTATATGACAAGTCTTAAGTGGTAACTAACACCAGTGGTCATGTTGTCAACATGCACGCTAATGAATGTCTTGTGCAGGCAGAGTAAGTATATCATATAACATGTATTTGATGCAGGTACGAGGGAGTCGGCTATCAATGTAAAGAGATATGTGTTGTATACCTTGCATTCTACAGCAAGCCTTGTACTCTATTTCAATCATCAATAAAGATAGCTTATTTCTACATATCTCTGTCCGACTTCAAGTTATCTGCTTATTTCAGCTGCTATAAATAAATAATGTGTTTTATTCAATGAGAAAGAATGTCCTCATTATCTTAAATTTGTCTGCTTCTGCCGCTGTGATGTGTTCCTATATTTTGAAGATTATCAATTAAGTGTCGTATTTGCCTTGTACAAGTGCAATACCAGACTTGTACGGTATCACGTCCAAGCGAAGACGAACGATTCGGCGTGAATCAAAGCAAGAACGAACGATTCTCCGAATCGGGACATAAAAGCTATGTAGAAAAAAGCATTATCATTGAAAAAAGGCTTAGGATTTTCTAGTTCATTGAAAGTAATTCAAAACTATATACTTACATGTATATATAAAACAAGAATTACATTATAAAAAACTTTAGCAAACACTCAAATTGACCCAAGACTACAATAATAAGTACTTAACAAATAGAATTACAATTCATAATTCACCAAAAATAATATAATATGAAAATAAAATGTCAATACAAGTATTTTTGGGGCAGGCCAAAACTAACCAGGAAAATAAAAGGGATAAAAAAAAGTACAGAAAAAATAACTAGTCCAAAATCTAGTTGGTGATTTTCTTCTATGGCCGCATAATGCTTCTTTTTTCTGCATAATGTCTTTTTAACATGCATAATGCCACCTACCATCTAGGACGTACAATATACAAATTTTGGTAGTGGATAGCCGCATATTGCCTAAATGCCGTTTTTAACGCATTTTAGAACACCGGCTCAAATTGGTATATAAAATATAGGAAAGATGTTGGAGGCTTGATGAAGATATCGATGGTATGGTCCTCGAATAAGTGAAGGGAGTGCAAACTTGGTTGCCCGTAGCCCTGTCATGAACAAAATGACAATCGACTTCAATGTGTTTGGTCCTCTCATGGAACACCGGATTAGTTGCAATAAAGGAACAACTTGGTTGCCAAAGTGCATTGACGGATGAGTTATTGTTCGGGATTCTGCCTATGCACTCAATTGTTCTACAATGATATCAGACCTAGTTGGTCAAGTAGATCAATTTTCCAACAAATCTCTTATATTGTGACTAGTCCTTAAAATTCTGACCTCCATCAGGCCATATATATATATATATATATATATATATATATATATATATATATATATATATATATATATATATATATATATATATATATATATTGTTCCATTGGAGAATTAAGGGGCTTAGAACCAAGTGATATGGTTTCTTGTGGCAAATCCATGACATATGTTCTTTGAGAGATTATTACTTCTTTCTTGCTACAGCTGACTTTATGCCTAGAAAATAGCATAGTTTGCAGTATCGGCTGATACGGTTGATACCGATACGGCTTGGCATGTCCCGGTCCGATACCGACCGATATCCGATACTTATCGATACCGATATTGGGAGTCTCTTTTCCAGTCAATTCGGCAAAGAAAATTGAACGAAAAAATCCAATCAACAAAGGTATAAAAACATAGTATGAGTGTAAATGTATGTAAAATAAAAAAAAAGAACTTAGCTATCGCATGTAAACCAGTCGGTAAGGATGACTAATATTTCATTCAATTTCAAAACTACTAAGAAACGATACTGAAAATACTTAAAATTATCCCTAAATGTATGCGATATATTTTCTAAAATGTTAATAATTTATTAATATTTATTTGCTTTCCGATACCAAAAAATTCGATGCTCCAATCCAAAACTGTCGATATTGCCGTTACTACCGATCCCGATACCGATACTGCAAACCTTGGAAAACAGACGTATCGTCCTAGATCTTAACATAATGCCTCTATGAATGGGTTTTAGTCTCCTTAAAAGTTCAAGAGCATCAACTTCATTTAGGGAAATAAAAGGATATGTATACAAAACTTGAGTAAACTCTAAGCCCAATATGAGAAGTCAATTAGATGTGCTATTGGATCTTCAAAGATGTATCATCAGCCTATGTGTATTCTTGTAGCTAATTATAAATTAAAACAAGTTGGTAGCTTAATTGATATGTTGCATAGTGTAAATGATTTTCAATTAATTACTTTCGCGTTGAAGAAGTATATGCAGAGCATGTTCAACAATAATTGGTTAAACAACATGCAAAAAAGAAGTAGAATCATCAATAATCCAAAAGAATTTAAAGTAGTCGTTCATAGAAATTATCCAACTATTAGTAACCGGTGAAATGTAACCTTGTAATGTCTCCCATGAATAATAACTAAAAGTTCAACTCGAATGGAGCTTGTATGCTAATGTAAATGGGGGAAAGGAATATGAGACGACCCCTCAATGTTTCTTGAGATGTACACCTCCATATGTGAAGTTTACAAGTATCATATAAAACAATGTATGAGATTATTAGGCATATTCAGGAGGAGATTCCATGTTGCATGATATTTGTTGATGATAATATGTTGGTTGATGATAGTAGAGAAGGGTTAATGCTAAACCAGATGTGTGGGAAGAAACTTTGGAATATTGGGGGTTTAAAATTAACAGGACAAAAGTAGTGAAATGTAACTTCAGCCAAAAGGTAAAGAGAAATGCGGGAACTTTATATATAGATGGACAAGAGATACCTAAGAATGATAGTCTTTGGTATTTATGATCAATCGTGGAGAGATCGAGAAGGAAATTATGTCATGATGGTTGAAACGGAATACTAGTGGAGTACTTTGTGATCGAAAAATACCTTTGAAGTTGAAAGAGAAGTTTTCATAAGATGGCTATAAGGCCAGCTATGATTTATGGTTCAAAGTTGGACAATTAAGAAACATGTTCAGAAAATTAGTATAACATAAATAAAAATGGTAAGATATTGGACGAGTGGCGATGCATCGAAAGACAGAATAATAAATGAATGTACTCAAAGAAAACTAGAGGTGGCGCTAGCTGAGGGCAAGATGAGAGAAAATCGTGTTTAGATGGTTTGGACATGTGCATCGCTGACAAATAGATGCTTCAGTAAGAAACGATAAGATACTAGTTAAATGAGCTGCTGGGAGTAGGGGTAGGCTTAAATGCACATAGATTGAGATAGGGATATTTTTATTTTATTTTTTATTTTTTTGGTTATTGATACATTGGACATGGCCCTTAATGTAGTTGATTGGAAGAAAACGATTCAAACAAGAAGGTAAAGTTCAAACCTCCCCAGTTATGCAAACCTCAATCTGAACCTTCTTTGTTGAGGTTTGAACCTCAACATCCAGAGTCCTTGCCCCATCTCCCTCAACTCTGCTGCTACATTGCTCTTGGGCCTCTTGTGCCCTACTCAAGGTTTGCAGTATCGATATCGGAATCGATATTGGCCCCCCTTCCAATGAGTATCGGGATAGACGGAATCGGCAATTTCGGATTGGAGTATCAGGGTTTTTTTTTTTTTTTTGGTATCGAAAAGCAAATAATTATAAATAAATTATTAAAAGTTTAGAAAAAAAAAAAATTATACATTTAGACATAATTTAAGTTTTTTGTTGTTGTTGTTGTTTCTTATTAGTTGTGAAATTGAATGAAAAGATAGTCATGTGAAACATAAGTTTTCTTATTTTACATGCTTTTATAATCTTACTAAGTCTTTACACCCTTGTCGATTGGTCTTTTCTGTTCATTTTTTTACTGAATTGACTGGAAAGAGATCTTCCAACGTTAGTATCGGTGAGTATAGTCGGTATCGAATTGGGACACGCCTAACGGTATCAGTGTTACTCGTATCGGATCGATATTGGCCGATAATGCAAAGTATGGTCCTACTATTTTGGCCGGTGGGAAAGAATCCAGTGTTCCTTTGTTGCTACGCTCTATATTTAATGTTGCATCTTTTGATGGAACTTTGTGGGTACAAAGTCTTGTCTCAATTTATTATTTCATGTGTTGCTTTCACAGTGGGTGCTTGGATTCGAAAATCTGAAATATTAGCTTCTGTCTGTCAATATAATTAATGGTAAATGCGAGATTTGTGTTTTTTTAGAGCTTCCATCATGGTTTAAAGTATCGGCCGATACCGATCCGATACGGCCGATACCGATACGGTTTGGCATGTCCCGATCCAATACCGACCGATATCCGGTACTGACCGATACCGACATTTGAAGTCTTTTTTTCGGTCAATTCGGCAAAGAAAATTAAACGAAAAAGACAAATCAGCAAGGGTTTAAAGCATAATAAGGTTGTAAAAGCATGTAAAAGAAGAAAACCAATCTATTGTTTGTATGTAAACCAATCCGTAAGGGCGACTACTATTTCATTTAATTTCAAAAATACTAAGAAATAATCCTGAAAATATTTAAAATTATGCTTAAATGTATAAAATATATTTTTTTAAATGTAAATAATTTATTAATAATTATTTGTTTTTTTATACCAAAAATCCGATACTCCGATCTGAAACCGCCAATACTACCGATATCGCTGATACAAATACTCATAAGAATAGTCCGATACCAATTCCGATACCGATACTGTGAACCTTCTTCCAAACATCTATTGCTTTGTAAGTTTCGGTGGTGGCAATGGAAGTCCCTAACCTCATGGTACCTTCCTGACTTTGCTGTACTTCACTATAGTTTGGGCTTTCAATTCATTGAGTTTTGTTTGTTCAATTTCTCTTGGTTTTATTCTTATCCCGGTTAATGGTAATCTCATGAGGTCTTGTGATCGAATTGTAATCTATATTATCCGGACTCTCCACTTTAAGAAGAAGTATATGTGTCGACCCAATAGAACATAGGTATAGGTACAGAATTCGTATCCGATCCCTCCATGATGACAATCGAATAATTCATAGTGACAATTGGGAGACTGTTAGTGAAGTAGATAGTTTATTTTAATATGGTAGACTGGTAGTAAAGTAGCAGGGGAGCTGTAGGGACACGGTCCCTTATGGATTTATTCAACTAATCCAGTAAAGTTTACTAGTAATTTATAATTACATGTTGCCTTTTTATGAAACCTTAGTCATATCTCCGTATCCGTGTCCAAAATTTGGAACATTTTTAGTCGAGTCTGTATGTCCTTCAATTATGAATTAGAATGGCCCGACTCTTGGATATGTACCCGTACGCGACACCCTTTTCCGAATCCAGGTAACATAGGTTGTAACAGCAGATGGTTAGTTCCATACTAATTGTGGCCGTACTATAGTATTTAGTTTTCTCATTTTATGAAGGATTATTTAGTAATAGGGTCTCATTTAATATTTAGAGTTTGGGCCTTCACATTGTCCAACGTTAGGATTTTGATTTCATATTCACTGTTGACGAATTCGAAAAATTTATGGAGACCTAAATTCTAATATTGGATATTATACAGATCCAAATCCTAATATTAAATATCAAACGAGACCACTATTACTAAATAAGCCTTTTATGAATAATAATGTTCCATTTGTACAGTATTGATCCACTGAAGTCTCTTTCTTATAGTCATGATAGGTTGGGGGAAGATATCAAGAAAATGATGTCACTATATAGTATATAGCTGATTAATTGATGCTTATCATGCAATTGTTGTTGATTTTTTTTTCTTTAACATTTTTTGTTGTTATTGAACATTTGATGTAACTCTCTATAATCTCTCTCTTTTTTTTTAGGGTTACAGGTCCAAAGATTATCAGAATTTGAAGATGGTGTATGATCCTTCCTGCAATTTCAGTCCCTTGAGTTTTGAACTTCGTTATAGTTGGTGGTGTATCATGATTAGCTTCTAGCCAAGTGAAGCTTACACTCAGGTCCCGTTTGGTTTGCAGAATCATAACCTTGGAGAAAAAAAAAATTATTCATTTTTCGTGTTTCGGTGCCAAAGGAAATAAGTAGGAAAAGAAATTGATTCCCAAGACGAAAAAAAAAATAGGGAAGGAAATACGGTTCCCTCCGTCCCTCTAAGATTCATTTTTTTTCTCAATCTTCTTGATTTTTTCAAACACCATAAAAAAAAATTAATTGTATTTGTAATTTTTTTCAAAGAAAAAAGAAAGAAAGAATTGATTTCCTCTCCTTTCCTTTCCACGAACCAAACGAGGCTCAAATGCGCTTGTTAATTGGATTGGAACTTCTTCTTCTTTCTCTCTCCTCCTCTTGGTTTCAGGAGCGAAGAACTTGTAGTTTGAACCCTTGTTACCAATCACCAGAACAAAACTCGTATTATATGCGAATTTTTTCTATCTTTCAGAAACGTATAATACTTGTATACTTTTGAATGATTAGAATCAGTACGTAAATTTTAAGCATAAGAAGTTTTAAACGTATTCCGTATAAATTATTGAAAAATTTGGCCATAAAATGTTGTGGAAATCTGTTTAATTAACCAAATTTGACAACATATTTAAGAACGCGAAGTTTCTAATTTAAAGATTTTCATTTTTCGAATATTTGACCAAAATTTTGAACGTATTTTATTTGCACTAAGTCGATTTATATTCGTATTTTTTCGTACCGAATTTAAAGAGTTTGAGCAAAACCTGATGTCTGCATTTGGGATTACGGTCAGGTTTTCACTTTTCCATGCTTGGTGGTTGACAGATCATTGTCCCAAGTCCAGATCTGATTTTGAGGGTTTTGGCCATGTGATTGTGACTTGTGAGTTTAAGCCAGAACTGAGAATTATTAGGTTTTGGACTGAGAACTGAACAAAGATATTATTTTTTTCTGTTTCGATTTTGAAAATACTAATATTTCTTATTCGGCTTCGACTTTCGAATTGATAAAAAATAAAAAATTTAAAAATCGAATAAGTCTTGTGTAATTATTAAATAGTCTCAGTTATGTATATTTTATGAGTAAAAATTTATATACTATAAAAACAACATATATATATAGTCCAATTTTGGACCTTATTTTGAAATATAACAAACTTATGTATAAAATTATAAAATGTAATTTAACTATAATCTCAATTTTAGTCCGACCCATTAAACAATAAATATATAGTCCAATCAATCAAATCGGATTAGTCGAATGAATTTTCGGTTCGATTTCGATTATGGCTAATTTGGATTCGGTTTCGGTTTTAAATTTTTATAATCTCGATCTATTCAGTCTTGACTATCTCGGTTCGGTTGAAATCGAATATACCGAATTATCATCCCTAATTTGAGCTAGATCAAAGCCATTTGAGCGAAACAAATCGTGATTAAGCCAAACTCTACGGGTCTGCTTGGTAACGGTGTTTTTACCAGTTTTGGGATGTTTTTGAACCAACCATTTATGAAAACCCTTGCTTGTTTATTTTTTTGAGACACTGGTTTTGATCGGCTCAAAAACTCTCTAAAACCGATGTAATGCAATTTTGGGTAGCTTTATAAACACTCCAAATCGGTGGGTTTTGAACGATTTTATTATTTTATTCCGTTTATATCCTCACCAAAAATATATAAATGTAACTACTAATACCCTTCTCTGTTTAGTTTTATTCATGTAAAAAAAAAAAAATTCAGAGCAGCTTGTTAGTGAAATACCAAGCATAGATTGGACTGGTTTAAAAGTTGCTACTTAAAAACCACCAAAAAAATCGGACCCCCTCGTAACCGCTCATAATCGGTACTCTAAAAATATCTCATAACCGCTACTCTTACAATTGCCAAGCAGACCCTACATGTCCGGTACGTAAACAAATTATGATTCTTTGTCGCGTCACCTGTCACGTAAAGAAGTACAATTTGGAAGAACAATTTGGAGGGATTAATAGTATTACACTTTTGCTAAATCACCATACGTGGAAACTGTGAAATGGAAGTGCCACTTCAACCCCCATCCATGATCCATGAGTATCTGAACATGATCCCTTTTGAAGAGCAGAATAATGCAGGGAAAGTATGCTTTAGTTTAAACCTCTAATCAGTAGCAGCCATATCTCTATTTGTTGAACAAAATAACTCAGAGACCCACATACCCATATTAAAGTAGTGTTGTTTATCAGTAGCAAAAGGGACCGAGTCACATAGAAAGAGAGAAAAAAAAAGTTTGCCTTAGCCGACCACAAACTTATATTCAATATGATCTTGACATTTTTTTAAAGATGTTCGACAATATGTACAGAAATACGTCTCCGTGGTTCGATGTACTGATTTTTTGTCATCAGTCAGAATTTTATACCTCTTTTCGGTATCTACAAAAGTCGCTCGAGTTCGATTGATCTTGACATTAATATTGAAGAAAAGTAGGTAGAAAATACCATCTGTCTTCACCAGTGTTTAGTTTAAGTAGCTACAACAAAACTTGTACAATTTTCGTGACGTATTGATCATACACGCGTCTAATAGGCCAAAAAAAAAAGTGTGTTAACATCAAAATCTGAAAGTTCATGGCTAACCACATTACACAAGTGCTTCGTCTCAATTGGATGTACATATTAACCCTTTAACATCTCTAGATAACAAGAGAGTTACCTAGATCTTCTTCTTAAGCATTCACTGACACGCGGGCCATAGTGAGTACCGTACAAAACTAGGACATATGGGATGTTGGGGCACAACGAAAATAAATTCAAGAAACCAGAGAACACCTCAAAAAAAAATTCACAACCACAAAAACAAGAATTTACGTAGTTCGACATGCCTATTTTTACGGACAAGGGTGATTCAGTTCCAATGTGAAGAAGAAAAAGGAAACCACAATAACTCTATCAACACTTCTCTCCTTGTTCTGAAGAATTCTCTACCACAAAGATAAGGGAGAAGACAAAACTCTCTCAAACTTTTGTGTTAAACTTATTCAACAATTTTAGTTCTCTTATGTTAAAATTATTCAAATAATTTTCATTAAGCACAATGAGATGTCTCAAGAAAAACTTTCATACCATGTGTCCATATTGAAAATTCAATCTTATGTAGGATTGCCATATATTAGCTAGAACTCTATATATAGAAATCCAATATATGAAAATCTAATCAAATATATGGTCAAAGTCAAAAATGATCATAAGCCTATTTTTGTCTAAAAAAAAAATTCGTATTTCCACCTCGGCAAGGTTTTGCCACAAAACCGAGGTGACACACTTCTCCATCGCACATCTTCACCAAATCAATCTTTCTTCAACTCCGTCCCTAAGAGCTCTCAAGCAACACTTCTTCACCTAACTCTGGAGAAGCTTCCTTCTTCTTGTACACCCACTTGCAGCCTATAGCTAGCTTGTCTTTGGGCAATGGAACCAAATCACATGTACAATTTTTGTGGAGAGAGTGAATTTCTTCCTATATAATTACCATCCAGCTCTTGCTGCTAGTATCTTTGACAACCTACCTGAAGTTGATAGGCTCGTCATCCTTCACTGGCTGTGCATATGCCACCATATTTAACTGTCCATAGTACTTCACCGATTCATCAAATCCATACATGTGCACTGATTTGACAGCGGTCTCCTTGACCTAGCGGTGGCTAAGAAATCTTGATGTTGGTGCTGCTCTTCCTCTGGTGGTTGTTCTTGTGGGGCTTGATGAACATCTTCAGAAACTTTCACCTCATCTAATGCATCCATCCTCAAACGACCCAATCACAACAGTTTGAGATTTGTTAAATATGTCATCATCCTGATCAGACTCACTCTTCTTGCTTGAAGTCAACACTGAAGACTCATCGAATGTGGCATCCCTAGTGATTAAGAACTTCCTATCCACCAGGCAGTTTAGATGGTATCCCTTCACTCCTTGTGCATATACCAAGAAAATAACTTTTTTGGCGCTCGGATCCAACTTATCCTCATTGTCAATGATAGTAAGTTTTGCATCCAAGCACGCACAAAGTGTTGTAATTTGGTAGTTTGTCAGACATCTTCTCATATAGAGTCTTACAATCTATAGCCGGAGTTTGTGATCTATTAACCAAGTATCACACCATGTGTATAGCATCCGTCCATCATTCTTTGCCTAAACCGGCATTGGAATGCATACATTTTTCTTTCTCAAGAAAGGTTCGGTTTATCCTCTCTGTTAACCCATTTTGTTGCGACGTGTTCCTGGCAATCTAATGTCGCATGATACCTTCTTGAGCACAAAAATATTTGAAAGGTCCATAGGTATATTAGTACCATTATCAGACCTCAATTTCTTTACACTGTCGTTATGTTCTCCAACATCGCTTTCCACTGCTTGAACTTTTCGAACATTTGATCCTTCATTTTGATAAAATACAGCCAAATATAGCGTGTATAATCATCAATAAAAGTAACATAGTACCTTACTCCATTATTGAAAGAAATCCCGCTAGGTCCCCATATATTTATATGTACATAGTCAAGAATACCTTTATCTCTTATCTTCTGCTTGTTTGTACTGAAGGTCACCATGTGCTGCTTGCCATAAACCCAATACTTACATAAATCCAAAATTGGCTTCTTTAAATTCTTCAGTAACCTATGATTGCTCAGTAGCGACAGACCTTTCTCACTCATATGTGCAAGCCGCATATGCCAAAGACGCGTGTCATCAGATGAATCAGATGTACTGTTGCTAAAGTTTCAGTCACAGTCTTCCGAATAATATATAAAGGTTTATAATACCGATTTTGAAATCAGTATCGGACCTTTCCTATGAGTATCGGCCGGATCGACGGTATCGGAATCAGTATTGGACCTTTCTATGAGTATCGGCCGGATCGACGGTATCAGTAATATCGACGATTTCGGATCAGAGGATCGAATATTTTGGTATCAGAAAATAAATAATTATAAATAGATTATTAAAATTATATATACAAAAATATTTTATACATTTATGCATAATTTTATACATTTCATATGTTGTTGTTTTTATTAGTTTTGAAATTGAATGAAATAATACTCTCTTGCGGATTGGTTTACATATGCAATAGATATTTTTTCTTCTTTTACATACTTAGTGTTTTTACATCCATACTGATTGATCTTTTTCATTTTGAATTGACTTTAAAAGCAACACTCAATGTTGGTATCGGTCGGTGTCCAGATCGAGACATGTCAAATTGTATTTAATAACGATCGATATTGTAAATTATGAAAACTTGTGTTTATAGAGATTATAACAACAAAAACAACAAGAGAAGCATTTATTCCAAAATATTTATAGAGATTAAGTAGAGATATTTTGATTCATTTGTTTTTGGAAGACTAGGATTCATGCTTGTATATTTTGTATGCACATCTTGAATGTGACTTCCACCTATATCACTGGACAATTAATTTTAGAAGTTTCCAGTTTGAATATAATCCCTTTTTCTCCGAATTTTTTCCTAGAAATCCAACCAAGTTACACTAATCCACACAAAAATTCAAAGCACATATAAAATCTATCCAACGCAATATGGACACAGATATTGTTAAGAACAAGATAAGGACACTGATATCCGTGTCGGTGCAACATAGTGTAATTAATATCATCTGTATACCGTTTGTGTCCTTTTATAAAGACCAATAAAACGACGTGCATTACAAGTAAAATAATTTTTTTTTTAATTTTTTTTTCTAATCTTATCAAAATATAATTTAAATATTAAAATTAAAATTTGTTATATATACAAAAAGTACGGGGATGCCTATCCTTCCTCATATATATATATATATATATATATATATATATATATATATATATATATATATATAGCCAATAACCTCAGGCCTAGTCGTAATGGTGAGACATGCAGCCCGAGTGATCAGGAGTTCGAATCCCACTGGTAGCGATTCCGAAAAGTAATTACCCTTTCTTCAAAACAAACATATATATATATATATATATATATATATATATATATATATATATATATATATATATATATATATTTAATTTAAATTTAATTATAATTTATTAATTGATGATATAGGTATCAATTTTTTTAGCCATTTCTAAACCGTATTATATAATTTGTAAATATTTAATAAAATCGCCATCACTAATAACGCCACTGCACCAGTATAGCGTCACGTACTATTAATAATTCTAGTTCACAAAATAATTGATGCCACTGATTTGTTTCCTACCGCTGAAAGAATTCCTTCTTTAGGTTGCTTTCAGCATCACATTATATGGACAAGACTAAAGTTTTGAACAATAACTTCCTATCATTATTATTATTTTATAGTATTGTTATTAGAAAGACTAAAATAATATAATTATTATAATTCATGAGTTAGCCTGTGCGATGCGGGGCATCCACAACGTCGGAGGCCTGACGATATAGGGCTACGAACTAAGCCTGCGTGGGGCAGAATGAGACGTCCGTGTAGCAAACTCAGTGCACGGTCGTCGTGCGACGGATCGGGAAATCGGCACCATTCGCCCACGGGTATAAGCGACAGGCCGACCACGCGGTCCGTCGTGCGGCGCTGCTGAGGGCGACGAGAAGACGTCCGCCATAAACGATCGCATGCTCGATCGTAAGGGCGTCGGCGATCGTCGCCAATATGCGCGTCGTGCGCATAGAACGGGCGGCTGGGCGAAATCGATAGTCGCAGGCGACAAGGAATCAGTAGCCGTCGTACGGACGGTCACCCTTAGTCGTCGAGGGCGTCTCTTTGGCGTCGTGGGCAAAGCAAGGTGTTGAGTAACTGCCGTCGAAAGACGGTGTGCTGCCGAGCGGAGCTCTGGAGCGCGCGGAGTGCGCGGGGTGCGTGTGCACGGCGATGATGACAAGGCCAACGGACAACGTCCGCACTCCAAAAGTCGTTCCATACGACAGGCCAAGAATCGTGTGCGTGGGACACACGATTATACTGAGCCCGCACGCGTTGGAAAAAAAAAAAAAAGAAAAAAAATAATATTATAATTCATATCAAGACTGTTTGAGAAGACTATAAGAAACAATTCTCCCTCTTATTCTCTAAAATTTTTATTAATATATATGTATTATTTTATATCTATTTAGTTTTTGTAATTATCTAGAATATGTCATATCTCTACTATATAATGAGGCTTCAAAATGGTTCAAAAGTGAACCATCTAAACCGTATGTATATCATGGTCCATTTTATTTTAAAAAAAAAGTTTATGCAAAAAATTGTTGAAAAAAAATTAAAGTTGTTATATATATTCAACATGAAAAATCGAACTCAACCAAACAAGAATACCTCTCTACCTTAATCACATGAGTTAGAAGAAATATTTGACTATAATTGGATAATATTCTAATCATACGTTATTATACGTACAAAACATGTACATTTACTAGTACTAGTTAATTTTAATTAGTAAATATATGCAAATGTATATTTAGACAAGAAAAAGTTTTACGTTGAAACTATTCTCATTATATAATAATTAGGCTTAATTGCACTTTGATACCCTAAACTATTCCGCTTTTTCAAGTTAATACCTCAACAATTTTTTTTCAACTTGATACCCTAAATTTTTTTTCGGACAATAATGCTCTTACCCAAAAATTAAAACTACCACTCAACCCCTCCCCCTCCCCTCCTCCAGCCCCCCCGCCCTCCTTCCGGCCACCACCCCCGCCCCCGCCCCTCTCCCCACCGCCCCACCCGCACCCTCCGCCCCTCCCCCCCCCCCCCCCCCCCTCCCGCCCCGCCTGCACCCTCCGCTCCGCCTGCACCCTCCCCCTCCCCCCCCCCCCCCCGCTCCCCTCCACCCTCCGGCCACCCGCACCCCCCCTCCCGCTCCCTCCCCTCCCTCTCCCGCTGCCCTCATTTTTCGACTCCACCATCGCCGGAGAGGAAAGGGGAGGGTCGCCGGAGAGGGAGGGGGGGGGGGGAGGGTCGCCGCCGCGGGAGGGGGGGGAGGTGGTCGCCGGAGAGGAAGGGAGGGAGGTGGTCGTCGGAGTGGGAGAGGGGAGAAGGGGAGAGGGAAGGGATAAGGACATTTTGGAAATTTTTAAAAAATTTAGGTATCAAATTGAAAAAAAATAATAGTTGAGGTATTAAGTTGTTGAGTAAAAAAATTTATGGTATCAACTTGAAAAAGCGGAATAGTTGAGAGTATCAAAGTACAATTTAGCCTAATAATTATATAATAGTATAGATGATTATTATTATTATTATTATTATTATTATTATTATTATATGTATTGTCCAAGTTGTTAGATATCGTGTCGATGACGTGACGCGACTTTAGTGTTATGAGAATCGTTATCACAAATGAGAGATTTTACAAAAACGAAATTAGAATATCACAAATAAAAATTCTTGATAAAAATGAGTTATCTGAAATACTAAAATTATTGCAAAAAATACGCTACCACGTTTTAGTGTTAGAAAATCGATCGTAAATAAAAAAATTTATAACAGAATTTACGGAAATGATATTTGGTCCGCGCGGAGGTGGCTGTGCGCGTGCCCGCACCGACATGTCACCCTCCCCTGGCCCTCCCGCACCACATCGGGCCCACCCCGATTTTTTTGCAGCCCCTTTTCAATGGAGGGACGACACGTGGGCTGCGGGACAAGACTGCAGTCTAGACCTGTGGGCAACATAGTATTTTCGTAGAATTTACCGTATCGTCGTATTGTCATCGTCACGTCATGAATGATGGTATTATCATAAAAAAATTGGGTGATGAATAACATTTTTGTTATACTAATAGTAGCTAATATTTGTGGTTACTACAACTCCAGCACTTGCTTCAAACTTTCTTCTTCTTCCTTCTTCTTCTTCATAGACGGACATGTCGAGCGACCGGAGGGACCAGCACCCGGACGTGGTCGAGGTCCGCGAGATCCACGCGCTGGCCCCTCCGCCGCCGCCGCCGCCCCCGGCCGCCCGCGGCAGGCTGGGGGAGCTGTGGGACAGCAGCAGCAGCAGCCGCTCCTCCACCCTCTCGCTCGGCAGCGACGAGAACTTCACGACCATGAGCCGCGAGTTCAGCGCCCTGGTGGTGGCGGGCTCGACCATGCAGAGGGACGGCGGCGGCTCCGACCCCGCGAGCCTCGGGAGGATCGGGGAGGAGGAGGAGGAGACCAACCCGCTGGCGATCGTGCCGGACCCGAACCCGATAGCTTCGCCCCGGCGACACAGCACGCGCAGCACTGCTTCATCCGATCATCACGGCGGCAGCAGCGGCGGCGGTGCTGGAAGTGCTAGTTTCGGTGCCGCCGCCGGGGAGGGGGCGTCGTCGGTGCACTCGGTGAAGAAGGAGGAGGTGGAGTCGAAGATCGGAGCGTGGCAGACCGCGGAGATCGCCAAGATCAACAACAGGTTCAAGAGGGAGGACGTCGTCATCAACGGGTGGGAGAGCGAGCAGGTCGAGAAAGCAACTGCCGTCTTGAAGAAGACAGAGGTACATGGACACGGATAGGACACGACACAGTAAGGACACGGCTGAAATCATGATACTCGTGTCATAGTTGTAACATGCTATGTTATGGTACTAAGAAGTAAGTACTTAGCTACTTGATTCTCGTATCTACAGACTTTTGGCAGTCCTGAATATACACATGTACACAGAAGTGTCAGAATTTTTGGCGGTCCTGAGACTCTAGTAACTCTTGTAGTACCCTTAACATTTGCCTTTTAGGAGAGCACGTGTTTGATATTGAAACGAAGTCAGTAAGAAGTACTTAGCTACTTGATTCTCGTATCCACGGACTTTTGGCCGTCCTGAATATACACATGCACACAGAACTGTCAGAATTTTTGGCGGTCCTGAAATTCTAGTAATTCTTGTAGTACCCTTAACGTTTGCCTTTTAGGAGAGCACGTGTTTGACACTGAAACGAAGTCAGTAAGGACATGGCTGTGCCAGTGCTTCCTAGTATCAAATGAATGATACTCATGTCATAGTTGTAACATGTTATGGTACTAAGAAGTACTTAGCTACTTGATTCTTGTATCCACGGACTTTTGGCAGTCCAGAATATACACATACACACGGAACTGTCAGAATTTTAGGTGGTCCTGAGACTAGTAATTCTTGTAGTACCCTTAACATTTGCCTTTTAGGAGAGCACGTGTTTGATATTGAAACGAAGTCAGTAAGGACATGGCAGTGTCCGTGCTTCCTAGATATCAGAATCCACTGAATGCCTGGTACTCATGCCATAGTTGTAACATGTTATGGTACTAAGAAGTACTTAGCTACTTGATTCTCGTGTTCGCTATACAGAACTGACAAAACTTTTGACAGTCCTATTTGATATTGAAACGAAGTTTGTTTCCTATACGTCCAGAGGAAGTTGGAGGAGAAGAGGGCGAGGGCGATCGAGAAGATGCAGAACGAGGTGGCGAAGGCGCGACGGAAGGCGGAGGAGAAGAGGGCGTCGGCGGAGGCGAAGAGGGGGACGAAGGTGGCCAAGGTCCTCGAGCTGTCCAATTTGTTGAGGGCTCTTGGCAGAGCTCCCTCCAAGCGCTCCATCTTCTTCTAAGTATGAACTACTTTTGATAATTTTGTTTCTTTTCTTTTCTTTGAAGTGTAATCAGGACCGGCCCAAGGGGTTGGATTCCCCAATCCGAAACTAGTTTTGGTTGTCCCTTGACCTTTATTGTAGGTCGATTCTGGAGCGTCACCGTGACCCCGACCTCTATTGGGATCACGCTAAGCCTGGAGGTTGCTCTAAGCAGAGAGAGGGTTTGCACAAGTCCGAAGTCTTGTCTGGTTTACCCCAGGGCCGGCCCTGAGTGTAATTTGCTTAAGTTTGTTTTGTGTTGCTGTTGTTCTAAAGTTGAACTTGAACAATGCTTGTGTAAAATTATATGAGACTGCATGAGAGGAAAATATAAACCTGATAGGTATAGATTATAAGTTGTGTGTATCTCTGTGTTCCTGATGCAACATTTTTCAGTGTAATTTGGTTTGCTACAACTTTTTATGTTTGCAGGAATATAAAGTTGCATCCAAGCACACCCATATTTGTGAATATCCGTAACATCGCTTACAACAACAAATTGTTGGATCGAGAATCATATTTTTGAAAATAATGCGAGAAGAATAATGTTGGGACAGATTGCGTTAACTAATATTCCTATGTTTTATACTTATTACAGAAACTTTTGCTACTTTAAAACTAATTACACGGATCATTCCTATAGCTTACATTACTCTTATAGTTTATAAAATTTATAAAAAGATGGACGATCGGTGTAATTATTTTCGGACTTATGAAACAAACATAGGAAGGGTCGATGTATTTATTTTTTATTCATATTTAGTGTGACAAGTGTATGGAAAGAAGAGATGGAGAGTGTTTCAAGCACTATGTATTATTATTTTGTTTTCTTGCAAAAACTTGACTAGCTAGGATGAGAATAGGGACACGCTAGGTCGTCGTGGGAGCCCACTATTGGTTGCTTGGTATGAGCACAACAGAGGGAGACAATGACCTTCATATTAGTATTATTGTCATCTTAGATTGGACATGCATGCCAATTGTGTATTCATATCAAGAAAACACAAAATAACATTAGAGCAGATCCTGGGATAAGTCGGGCAAAACTTGGAGTTTGGAGAACTCCCTTCTGCTAGGGCAACTCTTCATGCTCAGCATGATCCCACAAAATGTCAGGATCGCGGATGACCACCAGAACCAGTTGACAATAAGTGTTAAGGGACAACCAAAATTAGCTCCAGGATAGGACAATCCAACCCTCAGGGCCGGCCCTAACTATCATGGGCGGAGCTAGCTATTCTACGAAAATTCTATAACATAAATTTGAATCTACCCGCCTTCTTTTTCATAGAACTTGGGGGCAAATTTAAAAACAAATATAATAATACTAGCTAAAAAATTAAGAAAATAGATATTAATTAAGGAACAAATAAGAGTAAAGAAAAAAAAAAGAAATATATGTATCAAAAGAAAAGAAAAAAAATCATGACGGACCCAATCTTGCCTATGTAGCTCCGCCCATGATATCTACTCTATAGGTTTTCGCCCTCTTTTGTGTAATAGAAGGGTCCATAAACCTAATCATAAGCAATTAGGCTCGTCTTGAAGATACATCAATTGTTGTTGCTTGCATTTGCAAATGACAGGTTTAGACTGCCTTGATCATCATTAATATAGATATATAATGATTCAAGTGTGCCACATTCAATCCCATCTTTTCATGTCTCTACTTCCATGGATAATAGCCAACAATAGATATAATTTAAGTCGGAGCAAAAGTTGATAACAAGTGAAGTGAAGAGAAGAGCTTTAACTCCACGATGTGATTCGAATCAGAGTTAGCCTATGAGGTGTAATATCGGACTGGATTCATATGCTTTAAAAGAAAATTTCACATTCAAGGCCTGAACAAAATCCCAATTATCTACACACATCATGATCCTACTTTCCAACTCCATTATCACCACCTCTGAGTAGGGGTGAGCATATAACGGTTGAAAACCGAAAACCGAACCGAACCGAACCGAAATATGACAAACGGTTCGGTTTTTCGGTTATAGGTTTGGTTTACGGTTTAAAATTTTGAAAATTTGAAATAACGGTTCGGTTTTCGGTTCTTCATCCGAAAAATCGAACCGAACCGAAAACCGATTTAGATTTAGTAATTTATCAAGCTACCCACAATATACATATACTAATGTTTATTAATCCCTAACTGAGCGCACTCTCTTCTCCTATTCTATGTCGGTCTCCTATTCTATGTCGGTGCTTCTTTGAGCACTCTCTCTATCTACCCTCAATCTATATATATTAATATCTTTCACTCTATGTAATATAACAATTCATAAATACAATAATGTCATATATTTTTAAAAAAAAAATTTATTTAAATAGGCTCATTTTGCCAAAAACTTGAAGGCCATGCACATTGGTCCATGAAACCGAACCGACCGAAAACCGAACCGAATTAATTCGGTTCGGTTTTGTTCGGTTTTTATAAAAACGGTTCGGTTTTCGGTTTTGAGAAATACGGTTTACGGTTATTTTGGTTTTCAGATATTCCGTTCGGTTTGAACCGAACCGATGCTCACCCCTACCTCTGAGCGTGCAACCAAAAACGAGATTCCAACATCCATAGGCCTAAAGGTATACAGAACCTCTTACATGGGTAGGATGCCAAAACCTGATTAGGAAACAGTAACTTGTACAAAATCTCTGACAGCAAAAAACTCTAATATCATCTCAAAATTTCAACAGCATCTCCAGTTACAGATGTTCTAGACTGCAGCAGACACAGGCACAGGAAAATGGTTTCGTATCCGTATCATTGACACCGTACCCGTAGATGGTTGAGAAATTATGAGGAAGAAACAGAGAGTGAAAATATGAGAGAACTCTCAAATCAGAAAACCAACCACTTGGGCTATGTGATTAGGCACTGCCCCCTTTCAATTCAAGAACTCTGTTCAGGCAGACAAAATTGGATTTGCATTCACAAGAAATGGAACAATTCCTTGCATCCCCACCCACATCTAAATCAAAAAGTTCAGAAGTCCAAAATATCTTCTGAAACATTGCTCCAAACAAATTAATAATGAAGGGGAAGAAGAAAAAGGAGAAGAGAGACTATAAGAAAAACAAACTCGACAGTAGAACTCCGATAAGTTGAAGGAGGATGTTTGTGCAACCATAGAAACAATGAGGCGCCGAAGACTCAGCAGTAGAATTCGAGGACGGAGCAAGGGATGTGCTGTTCATGAAGGTACCGTTTTTCCCACCACTGCACGAAAGAAACATTTCGGTTATTTCACTAAGGTTCTTAAATACTATAATTTTTCACAAATTATATGGTGAGATTTAGGGTCCCATATATTCACTTACAATCCAATAACAAATATTTATTGGTAATTTGATGGTATTATGCTAAATGACCCAAGTCGATAATGATAACGAAATTAAGACCAAAAGTACTAATTATTGAAAACGTTCAGGGGTGATTGAAACTGTCCAAGACCTAAAAGTGATTGGACTTGCAATCTTCTGTGGATTGAGAATTTCATCCAAAATCCACGTTGCACGTACCCGTATCCCTGTCCGTATTCATGCAGCATAGGTGACTACTATTTTTAAATGTCGGTACCTTTATCCCTTTTTCACAAATTATATGGTGAGATTTAGGGTCCCATATATTCCCTTACAATCCAATAACAAATATTTATTGGTAATTTGATAGTTTGAAGAGAATAATGAGGGTATTATGCTAAATGACCCAAGTCAATAATGATAACGATTAAGACCAAAAGTACTAATTCCTGAAAACGTTTAGGGGTGATTGAATCTGTCCAAGACCTAACAGTGATTGGACTTGCAATCTTCTGTGGATTGAGAATTTCACCCAAAATCAACGTTGCACGGACACGGAAAAATGGTGCCCTACCCGTACTGTCCGTATCCACGTTGCACGGACACGGGAAAATGGTACCTGTATCCCTGTATGTATTCATGCAACATAGGTACCTATTTTAAAATGTCCATATCACGTGCCTTATCTTGTCCTTATTCGTATATGTGTCTGTATTCATGCAACATAGCCCAAAGTCCTACCTATGGGATTATAACTGAAACCCAAGTTACTATATATAATTTGGAGCAATGGCAATCCAAGATGGTGGAAATCCAAAATGACAGCTTCTCAAAAAGATTGGACCTAGTATCAATCAATATAGGGAACTCAGGGTTATTGCGATAGCAGATGCTTGCTGGGCTACATGGAGAAACTATAATGAATATTGCTTTAGAAATCATACACATTAGACATAGCGGATATTATGCAAAGGCTCGGCTTTGAGGAGGATATCAACCTGGACTTCCCCCATGGTGAGTGAGTGTGCGAGCGATTGCGTGTGTAAAGGTCTAATGTAACATGGACTAGGTTGACAGCTCTCGCCCTTTTGGAAGGAAGTGTTCATCTAATGTGTGTTCGTCAGATGTTTGCATCATATGTACTGGACTGCTGTATTTTGTTTCATAACGAACTTGTTGAAAATTTTAAGACAGATTACGTATCAAAAACAGTAAGAAAATGAGCTAAGCGGGTACCTTGAATATACACACGAACCATGACCTGTAAAAAGAAGGAAAGCAATTGTTAATCATCATATTCCTCCATTGAACTAGCATACAAATCAATTTTTTTTAGAAAAGGAACTGTACTCTACCCAAGGCTTTGGATCCTACAAGGTTCTATGTTAGTATCATGCAAAGTATCATTATAGTTGTGTACAACATACAATTTGTTCATATGTAACTAGTTAAAAAAGCATGTGAGGTTGCAATTTAATTTAATATGTGGTATTCTAATTACGGCAGGAATCTTCTTGACAATGTTTATTCGTTAAATCAGACGGATATGTTCTAAGTATGTTTAGTATCATCATAGTCGTCTAACATGCAAAGTATCATTATAGTTGTGTATAACATGCAATTTGTTCATATGTAACTACTAGGAAGTTAAGAGCATGTGAGCTTGCAATTTAATTTAATATGCGGTATTCTAGTTAAGGCAGGAATCTTGTTGACAATGTTTATTCGTTAAGGTTATCAGCCAGATATATAATTAGATGCAATATTCGAGCACTTTGATAGAAAGGAAAAAAAAAACACCATAATTTCTTAATTAAGTACAGGGCCGGCCCTGAGCTGATAGGGCCCGAGGCGAAACTTTAAAACTGGGCCCACTATACATAATGTAAAAAAAAGTGTAAAAATATAACAAAAATTTGTTACTACCAAGATTTGAACCAAGGACCTCTAAAGTAGAAATCTAACATTATAACTACTACACCACAATACTTTGTTGCTAAAAATGGCACATGATACATCATAATTCTATTGCAGATAGATCCATGTTGGTGCCCCCTTCCGTCTGGGGGCCTGGGCCGTCGTCCGGCCTGCCCTGGGCCAGGGCCGCCCCCAAGGATGCACAGAGGCATATCAGGTGCACCAGTCAGGTTGGAATGTTCATATGCAGGAATTCATCAAATCCAGCAAATGCACAACCAAGGTTATAGTGGCTCAAAGATTCAGCAAAGGCTTGATAATAAGGTTGAGTTTATTTGGATATGCCCATCTATGTTGCATGGGCGGGAAACTGGTGTCCGTATTTGTGCAACATAGGTAACTATTTTGTACCTATTTCAAGGAAGTGACAAAGTTGCAAGGAAGATGATTAATCAAGAACAAAAAAAAGATTGACTTAATCAATTCAACTTTGAAGGCGAGTCCGAAGAGAATTTTCTTTGACATAATCAAAAATTTGATCTAAACCAAACTATTCTATCCATATATACGACATGCCAACTATTAAACAACTTATTAGAAACACAAGACAGAAAGGCAAACTTTAAACATTCTTACTTGGGTCTGTGGTAGTGATGGAAGCAACCCCATTGAAGTAGCAAGTCCCCGAACCCATCCCCATCAGGTGGTAATAAGCATTGAACGCGTAAGTCGCGTGTGCCTCCACGTTGTCCGGATCGTAGCACGGCTGCCCTTGGAGAAGCGCAGAGCAGTCCACCTTCCCCGGCCCGCATGCCCAGTCCAGCGCCGCCTGCAGCATCTTACTGTCCGCCCCGTCCTTTGCGACACAGTACGTCTGGTTCGTGGTATCGTTAGCCAGCACCACCCCTGACCCGGTCAGATGAAGCGTGTACACCGGAACCCCGTTGGCGTCGAACAACCCCCAGTACTTCTCCGACAGCGCACCGGGCCGCAAGTCCTCATCGTAGAGCTCGTAAATGAAGGTGCTCACTGCGATCCCCGGGTGCTTTGGCGTGCCCGTGTTGTTGAGGACATGGCGTATCAGGTTGCTGTTGAAGGTGTCGGAGTTGTCCACCGTCGCATCGGGCTCGTAGCTGTCGCCCTTCCGCGGCCACCCCGATTCGAGCACGACCACGGGCACGTTGGTCACGTTCAGGTAGGCCATGGCGAAGTACGCGGCGTCCACGACCGCATCGAACACGTTGGTGTAGTGGAGCAGGGTGTTGGCGTCGACGGCCTCCTTGTTCGGGGAAAGGGGTTTGAAGAGGGCGTAGTCGAGAGGAATGACGCCGTTGGACTGCATGTAGTCGTAGTAGGGATAGACGTTGAGCATGAGATACGAACCGGAGGACTGGAGGAACTTGAGCATGGGGACTACGACCGGATCCCACGAGCGGTTGAAGAAGGCCTGAGATGGCGGGAAGGAGTCGAGTATCAAGGAGGAGGAGAGGGGGGTGGAGACCTTGATGAGGCGGTCGAGGTTGGCAGCGACGAGGGCGGAGTGGATGAACTTGAGGGCGTTGACGAGAACGCTGGCGGCATTTGGGAGCGCGGTGAGGACCTCAGAACCGACAGCGATGGCCGTGATGTTGACAGCAGGGACATGGGCCACGACATTGCGGGCGACCCAGTTGGCGGCAGTGGCATTGGACTGGCCGACGCCGAGGAGCTGCTCGTTGGGGACGGAGACTGTGACACGGATGCCGCTGTTGGAAAAGGCGGTCAGCATCGCGAGGTCTGCGTCGAAGAGGCGTACGTGGCGGATCTGCTGAGCTTTCAGGAGGGCTACTACTTGAGTCGGGGACGGCATATCAGAGAGCGCTGTTCCGATGTTTACTCCGATAAATGCATCTGTGACACGAAAAATTTACATACAAAGAAAATTCTGGCATTCCTGATACATTTCATACTGATAGCAAACATGATTATGAAATGATATGAGAAAGAACAGAAATTAAATGACAAAATTCTGTGATCTCTTCATTCTTTAGAATCTATAATTTGTTTATATTCACTGCTAGCTAACTAACAAATGTCGAACAATATATCTATTCTACTATATAATATGAAAATTAGGCTTCACCGTGAAAATTTTCTTTCCAAAAAATACCCTTTAGTATATATATACTAATTAAAATGAATAGATGCAATAAATTCCATTGCATTTTGGAGGAATTAATGTGAAATCGAATGGTTCATACTATTTACTAAGTCTTCTAAGTTGCTACCACGGAATTCGAAGGGTTCATAATACTGGCTAAGTCTTCTAAGTTGTTAACATGGAATTCGAAAGGTTGAACCTATAACCGAAAGGTTGAACCTATAACCTATATGAGTAAAAACAGCAGAGTTAAACCAACTTATCAACATCATCCACTCCAAATGTCTTCTAATCTCCTGAATATTATAATCTATGAATAATAAATACGTGCAAAGCACGTGCATATATACTAGTTTATGTTAAAAGGGAGAACATATTAGCTATAAAAACTCTGCCACTTCATATGGATGCAGAGCTCACGAGGCTCGTGTTGGGAACGCAGTGTGACCCGAATCGGAGTTGGCCCATGAGGTGCGATCGATATTGACTTGGGCCCATATGCCTTAAAAGAGAATTCTCATATAAGGCCTGAACCAATTCCAATTATCTACACCTCATGATCCCACCTCCTACCCGATGTGGGACTAAATTACCAACTCCATTTTCACCCCCTTTGCTCCACCGGAAAGGGAGATACGATCCAACAACTCGGACATTTGGGCCAAAACGTAGGCGCTAAGCCTAACGAAGAGACTAATATGTGATCCACCAAACAGTGGATGATGTTATCATTCAAGAACATGCACATTAGCATCTTCTTTTATCCACATTATATGGCCAAAATTCTGATGAAACCAAAGGGAATAGGTATATCAAACAAAAAAAAAATGTAGAGATATGAAAGTTGGCCTAATTGGTTGCAGGAAGAGAGTTGGGACGGCTGGCGTACTTGCAATGAATACGTCAGATGGACTGGCATATTGCTGATGGTATCCAGTCCGTCTGTCGTATCCTTTATTTAATTTTATTTTTTAAAGTTACAACTGTCAAATTTCTGACCGTTGGCATAACGGTGGCGGGAGAAGGAGAGGAAAGAAAGAAAGAAAGAAAGAAAGAAAAGAGGAGAGAGAAAAAAAAAACAGGTAGCAGCAAGGAGAACCAGGGAGGAAAGAGAAGAGGAAGAAGCAAGCAAAAACAGAGGAAGAAGAGGTTAGTTACTAGTTAGTTTTTATTATTATTGTTAGATACTCTCTATTTCTAAGCCTACAAAACAAAACCCTAACCAGTAGATAATCCTAATCCTAACCCTAAAATACCTAGCAACCCTAAATTCCTAAGCCTACAAAACAAAACCCTAACCATAAGATAATCTTAATCCTAACCCTAAAATACGTAGTAGCCCTAAAATATCTAGCAATGGTCATTTTGACAATAGCTAGCCAAAATGAAGGACGTATTCCGGCACTACTCACATCATATTATCCAACAACACCCACATATCTAGATTTATATTTTCTGGGCATGTTTATTTTTCTGAATTTTAATTGAGTTAGTGTGGATTGTATTAATACTTCATTAACAAAATCTATATATAGTTATAAGATTATAATATATAGTTAACAGATTATAATGACGATCGAGCAACGAGTGTGAGAGTATGGTACGTGGCGTTACCAGGAGAACCGCGGTCATTTTATATATGGTTGACCAAAATAATGGTTGTATTCCAATACTACTCACGTCATTATCCAGCAGCGTGACTCCCACCTATCTAGATTCATATTTTCTGGACATGTATATTTTTTCTAGATTTTAATTGGGTTGGTTAGTGTAGATTATTTTAATATTGCAATATATATAGCTATCTGTAACTTGCAGCGAGCATGGCACATGGCGGTACCAAAAGTATACGCCATACGGACAGACGATAATTTAGCAAATACATGCCAGTTCGTCTGGCGTATTGTCTCTTTATAGGAAGAGATCCCAACTCTCTTTTCATATCATCTGGCGTGTTGCCTCTTTATAGAAAAACATTCCAACTCTCTCTTTCTACAGCCAATTAGGCCAACTTTCATCTACATAATTTTTTTTGTAGGAATATAAAAACTACAAAAACTATAAAAACAATATACAATAAGTGAATGTCTTTCATATATATATATGTTGGTGTTTTATTCTATGTGTTGTGTGTGTTCACAACATTCTATTGTTAAAAGATAGTCCCACATCGGAAAATCACACCAATATGTATCTCTATATATTACTTATGAAGGAATAGAGAGATGCACATGGATTGAGGCCCAATGGAGGGTGCCATGTGGGGGGATTTTACATAGAGGTGAGAATAAGAAACCAACTTTTGGCCAAAATGAAAATAGATTGGAGCTAAGCCCTGAAGGGGCTTAGCGACTCGGACTCGGACTCGGACTCGGGCTCGGACTTGGGCTTGGGCTAATGGGCTTTTGAGGCTTAATGTGGCTTTTTGATGGCACTTTGCACTTAGCACGACAGCTCGTGCCTATAATATCAGAAGCATCTCCTCTCTCTAAGGTTACAGAAAATAATCAGAGAATTTCCAGAGAGAGAGAGAAGTGCTGCTGTTATTCCGAGGAGTCGTCGACATTTTTGGCCAGCGTTCTAAAGTTCTCTTCGAACTTGCTGGTTCCTGGAGGCTTGTCCGTAAGGCGGATATAGCTTTGAGCGCCGGTGATCTTTCACCCCAGCAGGCTTTCTTCTTCCTCTGTTGCCTTCGAGAATACCGTCGCTTCTCTTTAGAAGTTATACGGTTCTGTTGCCTTCGAGAATACTGTGGCTTCTCTTTAGAAGTTATACGGTTCAGTTGCCTTCGAGAAATATTACGAAATCTTTTTAGATTCCCGTAATACAACATCACCTTCTTTAAGGTGTTGTTGCTGGAAACATTGCCTTTACAATAGTTTCTGAATTCGTGGTTTTCCATCGATTGTTCGCCAAGGGACTAACAATCTCAAAGCTAATTCGAAAAGATGGATAACTCACATGCATCGTTCATCAATACCGACTTTAACAAGTTGGAGAAATTCGACGGCGAACATTTCCAAATCTGGAAACGGAAAGTAACCTTAAACATTCAACTCGTGGAAGTTGATCACGTGCTGAATGAGGAAGAACCGATCGTTCCAACAACCGGAACCGCAGAAATTATTGCAGCTGCTAAGTCCAAGCAGGCAAAATGGATTAGAGAAAACAGTATATGTAAACTGTTGATTCTCAATAGCATGGAAGACTCTCTGGCAGAGTTCTATTCCAAGAAAAATTCTGCCAAAGAGATTTGGGACTCCTTGGGGAAATTGTACGAAGATGACGAGAATCGGTCCAAGATCTTCTTGGTTGAAAGATACCACAAGTGGACCTTCGAAGATGAGAAGGCTATGCTGCCCCAAGTAAAGGAGTTTCTGAAGCTGCGCCAAAAGTTGGATGACGAGAAGATGCCTCTTGTCGACAAGTTTGTCGTTGGAGGAATCGTCTCTAAACTTCCTGCTGGTTGGAGCAACTTCTATGCAAGGATGCACCGCAAGAAGCTGGACATATGTATGGAAGATCTCCTGCAAGAGATCCATGTTGAGGACGAGATGCGCTCTCAACAGAAGATGGATTCTCTGTCCAAACAACTGGCGAAAGCAAATCTGGTCCAAACCAGAGAGTACAAGGGGAAGCAGGCGGCTTCTCCTCACAAGAAGAAGAAGGACTTCACTAATCTGAAAGTGAAGAGTCCTTCATTCAAGAATCAGAAGTCCAAGTCCCATGTGACTTGTTACAAATGTGGCAAGAAGGGCCACTACAAAAGTGACTGCAAGGAACCAGAAAAAGGTGAGCCTAGTAAGGTTTCTTTGGTTACTAATCTGGTTGCAATGATAGCGCAGGTTGCAAATGTGGGGGTCGACTCGGACTGGTGGATAGACACTGGTGCGACATGTCATGTCTGCTCAGACAAGGAATGGTTCGACTCCTATGAGCCAACTTCCGAGAAAGTCATAATGGCAAACCAGACACAAGCTGAAGTACTGGGGATCGGAACGGTGGAGCTGAAACTCACATCAGGGAACACTCTGACGCTTCAAGGAGTGAAGCATGTTCCTGCAATTGCTAAGAACCTGATCTCTGGGAGCCTGCTTTGTAACGCAGGCTTGAGGATGGACATCAATGCTGGCCAGATGGTGATGTCCAAGAAGGGTACATTCTTCGAAAAAGCTTTCCAGACTGAAGGAATGTACAAAATTCAGCTTGTTGTAACCCAGAAAAATGATATTAATGCTATTTCTACTTTGAACTATTCTTTTGAGTTGTGGCATAATAGGCTAGGACATGTTCATTGTAAAAGGATTAACAAGATGTCTAGCCTAGGACTTATCTCCAAGTGTGGGGGTAAGGTAGAGAAATGTGAAGTGTGTGCTCAGACGAAGATCACAAGAAAACCCTTTCACAGGGTCCATCGAAGCACAGATCTTCTGGAGTTGGTTCACTCAGATATCTGTGATTTCAAGCAATTCTCTACAAAAGCCGGGATGAAGTATTTTATTACTTTCATCGATGACTTCTCAAAGTATGCTTTTGTCTACCTGCTCAAGTCTAAAGACGAAACATTCGAGAAGTTCAAGGAGTTCAGGGCCGAGGCTGAACGGCAAACTGGACAACAACTCAAAAGGCTAAGGAGTGATCGAGGCGGGGAGTATCGGTCTCATGATTTCTCATCATTCTGTAAAGAACATGGAATCATAAATGAGACGACGGCTCCGTACTCTCCTCAATCCAACGGAGTAGCAGAAAGGAAGAACAGAACGTTGACAGAGATGATGAACTCTATGCTGTTGACTGCGGGTCTTCCAAAGAGCTTCTGGGGAGAAGCTGCATTAACGGCTACTTTCATTCTCAATAGAGTACCGTATGCAACTTCGGACATAACACCTCATGAACTCTGGTTCAAAGTCAGACCTAACTTGAATGTCATTCGAGTGTGGGGGTGTCTGGCTTACGTGAAGCTCCCAGATCTGAAGATTCAGAAGCTGGGGATTAGGACCACTGAGGCTATCTTCTTGGGTTATGCCGAGAAGAGTGATGCTCGGAGATTCCTTGATATAGAATCAAATCATATCATTGAATCTCGCGATGCTGAATATTTTGAAGACAAGTTTGCAAGGCACAAAAATATTGTTCTCGCGGATCTTCCGGAGAATGATGAGAGTGCAAAGCAGACAGAAGTCCTTAAAGAACCAGTAGTCCAAGAAGAAGCTATTGTCGAAGAGACACCAGTTGAACCAGAACTCGCTGAGTCGTCAACTAAGCGAGTAAGGAGGCCGAAAGACTTCGGAGATGACTTCGTCACTTATCATGTGGAAGCAGATCCGCTTACCTATGATGAAGCGATGAAGACCAGAGATGTTGTATTCTGGAAGGAGGCGATAGACAATGAGATTGACTCAATCACCTCCAATAATACATGGGTGTTAGTTGACCTGCCAGAAGGAGCAAGACCCATCAGATGCAAATTGATCTTCAAGAAGAAGATGAAAGCAGATGGAACCATCGACAAATTCAAGGCCAGGCTAGTGGCCAAAGGGTTTGCTCAGAAACAGGGGATCGACTATTTTGATACTTATGCTCCAGTAGCTCGGATGACAACCATCAGATTGTTAATTGCTCTAGCAGCAATACACAAACTAGTGATACATCAGATGGATGTGAAAACGGCATTCCTTAATGGCGAGCTAACAGAAGAGATCTACATGCAACAACCAGAAGATTTTGTCGTCAGAGGTCTGGAAGACAAAGTCTGCAAGTTGATGAAGTCTCTGTATGGTTTGAAACAAGCTCCCAAAATATGGCATGAGAAGTTTGACAAAGTGATAAGGTCAAATGGCTACAAGGTCAGTGAAATAGACAAGTGTGTCTATACTAAGTTTGCTGACGGAAGAGGAGTTATCGTTTGTCTATACGTTGACGACATGCTAATCCTAGGTACGGATTTAAGCTGTGTCACAGAGACAGAGAAATTTCTCTCGACCAAGTTCAGTATGAAGGACTTGGGGGATGCCGATGTTATCTTGGGGCTCAAGATCATCCGGACAGGCACGGGAATAGCACTGTCACAATCTCATTACATTGAGAAAATGCTCACTCGATACGGGTATCAAGATCTTCCTATAATTGATACACCGTACCGGAGTGATCAGAAGCTGGAGCCAAATTCGAGAGAAAGCGTCAAGCAATTGGAGTACGCCAGCGTCATCGGAAGCTTGATGTACGCTACTACTGCCACAAGGCCTGACATAGCTTTTGCGGTGGGAATGCTGAGTCGGTTCACTAGCAACCCAGGCGTTGAACACTGGAATGCTGTGAAGCGTGTTATGAGATATCTTAAAAAGACTCAAACATTTGCACTATACTACAGCGGAGATCCGTCAGTAGTGGAAGGCTTCAGTGATGCTAGCTGGTGTTCAGAGGTGGAGAGCGAGTATTCTACAGGTGGATTCATATTCGCCTTGGACGGAGCTGCTATATCGTGGAAATCGAAGAAGCAGACAATGTTATCTCACTTCTCCATGGAATCTGAATTCTTTGCATTGGATGCTGCTGCAGATGAAGCAGAGTGGCTTCGGGAGCTCATGTATGATCTTCCAGTGGTTGGAGCTCAGATACCGGCAATCCCGATATACTGTGACAACCAGGCGGCAGCAGCAGTAGCATCAAATGAACTCTTTAACGGGAAGAAGAGGACTGTGCGGTTAAAGCACAGAGCAGTGAACGATCTCATCAAACGAGGCGTCATTGCAGTGATCGATGTTCGGAGTCAGGAGAACCTGGCGGATCCGTTCACGAAAGGCCTCAAACGATAGCTGGTCGAGGACACAGCAAGGAAGATGAGTTTGAAGGCATTCTAATATTGTGTCATTATAATCCTATCAATAAATTTTATGTTATTGGTTCAAAGAGAAATCTACCAGATATCTAATTTTTGATTCAAGGGAGAACTATTGACTGGAAAAATATTAGTTAACAGTGGGTACTTGTTCTGCGGAACATGGAAGGGTTTCGAACCCAGAACCACTGTTGTCTACTATGAATTTTCTACGGAAAATTGATCCTGTGGGAAGGATGGCATAATGCCTTAATGAGTTCTCAGACTGAGTGAAGGTCTGTTATGTTTTACAGGAAGCATGGTAGCACAGCACTACAAGGAGTGTGACTCCATGCTATGTGTGGCGGTGACTCCACCATGAGGTTCTCGAAGGAGGTAAATCCTCGGCTATGTTAGCCAAGTCACAGCGGCGTAGCACCACAAATAGGCAGTTGGCCTAATGTTGTATATTGAATTAAAGAGGGATGTAGTCAGCACTACAAAGAGGAGGTGTTCCTCATGTTACGGGTGGCACGACACCACAATGAGGTAAACCCGGCTAGGGATAAAGCCTCGGCCTTGCAAGCCATGTCGCAGCGGCGTAACACCGCACAGAAGCGTAAGGCTTCATGCTGGGTAGTTTGGCACTACAAAGGGGCTAGACCTCATGCTACGGGTAGTATGACACTACGATGAGGTTCCCGGTGATTCGGGGTAAGGTCCTCGGCTTAAGGCCATGTCATAGCGGCGTAGCACCGCAAAGGAAGCGTTGGACGCTTCATGCCATGTCTCTTTAATAAAGAACTCACCTATAATGTATGGACAGAAAAATAGGCCGTTTCTTGAGGGTAAATTTGTAGACGCCCAAAATACATTGAAATCCAGGCTGGCACAAGGCCTTTAATGTGCAGCCAGAAGCACAGATAACTACATTATGTGAGTGGGAAAAATTACAGTTGTGGTACAGAATTCAAGGCGTAGTCCATTCTTGTACCATACTGTTGTTCAACCCATGCGGGAAGATTCAAGTCGTCAGCGACATCTATCCTAATGCATAATGGACAGTTATTATGTGGAACGCTTAACTCATATATATAGAGATATGTGGGAGATTGTTGGTGTTTTATTCTGTGTTGTGTGTGTTCACAACATTCTATTGTTAAAAGATAGTCCCACATCGGAAAATCACACCAATATGTATCTCTATATATTACTTATGAAGGAATAGAGAGATGCACATGGGTTGAGGCCCAATGGAGGGTGCCATGTGGGGGGATTTTACATAGAGGTGAGAATAAGAAACCAACTTTTGGCCAAAATGAAAATAGATTGGAGCTAAGCCCCGAAGGGGCTTAGTGACTCGGACTTGGACTCGGACTCGGACTCGGACTCGGGCTCGGACTTGGGCTAATGGGCTTTTGAGGCTTAATGTGACTTTTTGATGGCACTTTGCACTTAGCACGACAGCTCGTCGCTAGGCGCATTGTGCGCTTTAGTTGCGCTCGTGCGCGAGCCTCTGCGCGGCCTGCGTGGCGTACGGGGCGTACTGAGCGTACTGAGCGTACGGGTCGAGCGGGTCGAGTGGGCCGTTCAAATTATGTAACGTCCGCGGGTCTTGTGGGCTCAGATCCGAAAATGGCTCAGATCCAGAAAATCCGGATCTAGCATTAAACCAGGACGTGCGTTCAGAATTTGAAAAGCCCATCTCGTGCCTATAATATCAGAAGCATCTCCTCTCTCTAAGGTTACAGAAAATAATCAGAGAATTTCCAGAGAGAGAGAGAGAAGTGCTGCTGCTATTCCGAGGAGTCGTCGATATTTTTGGCCAGCGTTCTAAAGTTCTCTTCGAACTTGCTGGTTCCTGGAGGCTTGTCCGTAAGGCGGATATAGCTTTGAGCGCCGGTGATCTTTCACCCCAGCAGGCTTTCTTCTTCCTCTGTTGCCTTCGAGAATACCGTCGCTTCTCTTTAGAAGTTATACGGTTCTGTTGCCTTCGAGAATACTATGGCTTCTCTTTAGAAGTTATACGGTTCAGTTGCCTTCGAGAAATATTACGAAATCTTTTTAGATTCCCGTAATACAACATCACCTTCTTTAAGGTGTTGTTGCTGGAAACATTGTCTTTATAATAGTTTCTGAATTCGTGGTTTTCCATCGATTGTTCGCCAAGGGACTAACAATATATATATATATATATATATATATATATATATATATATATATATATATATATATATATATATATTCTACATGTACGTGCTTTGCACGTATTTTAATTAAAATATCATAAGGTAACGTCTTGTCCAGGTGACTATTCATGTGTTTGTGCTTTCTTTTTTAATTTTCTACTGAGAATAATAATATTTAGAAAATGGTAAGAACAGAAAAATTTATTACAATTGGAACATGAAGAGTTGTATGGGAAAAGGAAACTTGATAGAATGCAAACTTTATTGCTTTGGCTCTTATATAAACATAAATGACATGCAAGTTGATATAATAACATCATGTTTATAAAATATTCAGGAGTATTTTAGGAATTCAAAAGTTTTACCACCAAGTTTTTCTATATATATATATATTGGGCCTCTTGCTTTGATTTGTAAGCAATGTGGAACTAAACAACTAACTTACACTTTAATACTTACTACTCAATATCACTTGGATTTGATTTTATAGTTGAAAACATAGTTACTAACAACGTATACCGATACAAGGATCAAATCTACCTAGTATGCACACTTGAAGATGGTTATGCGTCGGCATAGCATATGTATCGGACACACATGCATGCATGATCACTCCAGAATACACTAGCACATGCTTATATATTATTCATGTCGGTGCGACGAAGAATCTACCTCTCTCTTGACAAAGTTGATCTTTCTTTTCCTTTGCATGGCATAATAATGAAAGTTAGCTAGTAGGCAAGTACTACATATGAACATGCACAAGCATCACATTGGCCCATTCCTTTCATATGTACTCTTAGATACTATGCAAATGAGAAAAAGGACCATTAGAAAAAGATCCAAAGGTTATTTACAGAACCTTGTGCACTAATTAACTATGATTAACTGTCCTAACATGGGGATTAATTAATTCCCTAGACCAACATCAGAGCTCCCTTGGCCTCTAGATCCAGCATGGCCACCATATGATATTATGGTGCAGCTTCCAAGTTGAAATGTCAGGTATGTAGGGACATGTGCAACATCAGCTTTTTCTTTTGAAAAAAAAATGTTTCAAAAGAAGTGTTATGTAACAGAGAAAGAATAAAGAAGAACAAGATGAAGTGTGTTATATACCAGGGGGGGGCATTTTGGTAAAATCAAAGACCCCCCTGAACTCCTGAAAATTCTAGAGTGAGGGAGAGCATTTTTGTCACATGAGACAACACCCAACACCACCACAACCAGTCTGGAATGGTACTGAATTGATTAAACAACAGCTTCAAATACCTTAATTAAAAAAAAAGGTTTATTAACTAACATAGTCATTAAGGAGTATAAACAATACATTTAGAGTGCGTCCTTACAGACCGCGCAGGGGACCGATGCGCGGACTGAAGCCACGCGTCGGCGCCCGATTGGTGGGGCCCAGCGGGTCCCACGGCAAACCAACCTGCTGGCGCGGCACGTGTTGGTTTCGGCCGCGGTCGTCCGCATCGGTTCGTTTAGAATTTTCCTACATTTTAAGGGCTAATTAGCATTTAGACACTGGATTTTATATCAACTTAAAGTTTCCCTCACATGTCCAGTTAAAAATTTTGGACACTATATTTTTATTTTTGATTTACTTTTTCCTATTATACCCCTTCTTTCGCCCTTGTACTCATGTTCAGGGTATAATGGTAAAAAAATCAAAAAAATCAAAATTCAAGATCTAAACTTTTCAATTGTAGGACTTAAAACTCTTGTTGCAGGACTTAAAACTCTAGGTTGGTATAAAATCCAAAATCTAAACACTAATTAGCCCTACATTTTTTTTATTTGGCATTTTGGTGACTATGTGAAACAATATTATGAGCTGAAACTTTAAGTTGATATAAAATCCAGTGTCTAAATGCTAATTAGCCCTTAAAATGTAGGAAAATTCCTATTATACCCCTTCTTTCGCCCTTGTACTCATGTTCAAGGTATAATGGTAAAAAAAAAATCAAAAATTCAAAATTCAAGATCTAAACTTTTCAATTGTAGGACTTAAAACTCTAGTTGCAGGACTTAAAACTCTAGGTTGGTATAAAATCCAAAGTCTAAACACTAATTAGCCCTACATTTTTTTATATTTGGCATTTTGGTGACTATGTGAAACAATATTATGAGCTGAAGCCAATAAATCTACATCAAACTTTGCCTAATTCCATATAAACCCCCCTGGGTTGTGGAGCTTCTGCAGAAAAGAAGGGTTCATTTGATAGTTTTCCAAGAAATACATAACTAGAAGGGATAATAGCATTTAGATCCTGGATTTTATACTAGGGTTTAAGCCCCCGACATATCCAATTAAAAAGTTTAGACCCTGAAATTTTATTTTTGGTTTTCTTTTTTCCATTATACCCTCATTTCCAGCATGTGTTGGTTGTTGCCATTGTAATCAAATGTTCATGGTATAATGAAAAAAAAAAAAAAAACCAAAAATAAAAGTCCAGTTCCAAACTTTCCAATTGGACATATCACGACTTATACTATAAGTTGGTATAAAATCCAGGATCTAAATGCTAATTAGCCCTGAAATCTAGTTTTGAAAGAACAAAAAAAAAAAATGAGAGTTCTCTGAAAAAACACAAAGTTGTATATTACCAACTTTTTTTTGTGGCATTTTGATCATTATTTTCTTCAAAAATCCTCCTAATATGGCCACATTTTTATCATTATTTTCTTCAAGAAATCCTCCTAATATGGCCATATAGTATATACTTACATATAAATTACCAAGATGCCAAGGGACAGTACAACCAGCACAGAAAAATTAAAGAAAATTTTTTACTTTCGTCCCACTTATTAATATAAATTTGTACTTTTAATCCATTTTTTACGTTTATTATACTTACATCCCATTTTTATCACGAAAAATATTTTTTCGTGACAAGAATTAGAATGTAAGTCTAATAAACACAAAAATTAGAATATAAGTCCAAATTTATATTAATAAGTGGGAAGAAAGTCAAAAAATATTATACTTGTCCCATTTTTGTCACAAATAGAATGCAAGTATCATAAAGGTTTTTTTTTTTTTTACCTTCGTCCCACTTATTAATATGAATTTGTACTAACGTACCATTTTTTTAATTTTATTAGACTTACATTCCACTTTTTGTCACGAAAGACATTCATTATGTCACAAAAAATATTCGTTTTGTCACAAAAAATATTTTTTTTTGACAAAAATAAAATGTAGGTATAATAAAATTAAAAAGTGAGATGCAAGTACAAATTCATACTAATAAGTGAGATGAAACTCAAAATATCCCTTATAATAAACACAAAAAATTAGAATATAAGTCCAAATTTATATTAATAAGTGGGATCAAAGTCAAAAAATCCCAAAGATTTAAAGATCTCAAAGACAAGAACAGGACCCGCACGCAAAAATTCAGAAATTCCAAGGTGTTCTCAAGACTTCAACTTAGGAAAAAAATAATAATAATAATAAAGAAACTTGAGCTAAAATTGAGAAGAAAGCTCACCTTCATCAGCAAATGCAGCAGCTGAGAGTGTCAGCAGCAGCAGCAGAACCAAAGCCATTGTTCTTCTTTTTCTTCTTCTTCTTCTTCTTCTTCTTCAAGTTGGAGAGGATGGAAAATTTGGGAAAGGTCCCTGTGGGTTTGTTGTTCGAGTCACACTTGAGACAGAGAGTGGAGCAAGGAATATAAATGAAGGGGTATATTATGATCAGGTTGGTTGGTGGCTTTTTTATGTAGGTTGAGAGCTAACGGGGACATGCTGACGTGACAACCAGCTGGTTCCCAACGGTCAAATTTCGAAGCTCGGACACTCCTTGTCCTTTTTTTTTTATTTGGGGTTTCTTTATTCTTTATTCTTTATTTTTCTCGGTTCTGTTAATTTTTTTAAGAAAATATATTTAAGTTTACGAGAAAAAAAACCTGAGTTGTCGAGGGAAGAATCGCACGACAGATCGAGACTGATGTGGCCTCTCCTATTGGCCCCAATCCTTCTGCTAGCACCGGATCACATCCGTCTTCAATGGGAGACCGTCACGTCAGTACAGTCACTGCATGTGGTTCCCCCGTCCCCCCTCCCTCGGTTCGTAAGACACTATTGTTAAGTTTATACTATAAAGTAGGGGGTTAACATTATTCAATTTGGACCACAAATCAAATCCAACCGAACTTAATAAGAGATTCGGATCGGTTTGGTGGAAAATAACTGGTTCACTTTCGATTTTAAAATATTCAAAAAAATTTGTTTTGAATTTGGTCTAAAATCGAATAAGAGCTACAAAATTATTATTTATGTTTAAAAATGTGTGTGTGTATATATATATATATATATATATATATATATATATATATATATATATATATATAGTTCTGCTCTAGTGGGCTTGCAAGCCTACCATATGGTACATTTCGGGGTTATATTTAATGGTGGATTCCGTAGGTATATTTACTAAGTTAGATTCACATGGTTCCTTTCAATAAATGATAAAAGAAAATTTTAATTTTATCTTAATATTCAAATAAATCATATCAATAAATGGTAAAAGATATATTTAATTCTACCTTAGGATTCAAATAAATCATATCAATAAATAGAAAAAGATAGATTTAATGCTATCTTAGGATTCAAGTAAATATTTTCAATAAATAATAAAAGATAGATTTAATATTAATATTAAATTAATACTAAATTAATATTAATACTAAATTAACATTAATATTAACATTATGTTAAAATTAATATTAACATTAATATTAATATTAACATTAATATTAATATTAACATTAATTTTAACATTGATATTAATATTAATATTGATATTCATACTAAAATTAACATTAATGTTAAAATTAACATTCATATATAAAATTAATATTAACATTAATGTTAATGTTAACGTCAAATTAACATTAATATTAAAATTAAAATTAATATTAACATTAAAATTGATACTAAATTAACATTAATATTAACATTAACATTAATGTTAATGTTAAAATTGACATTAATTTTGAATCCAACGTAGTAGTAAATACTAAATCTTTTTTTATCATTTATTAAAAGAAATTTTTTTGAATCCAACGTAGTAGTATATATGCCAACAGAATCCACCGTTAAATATAACGAAAATGTATCATAAGGTAGGCTTGCAAGCCCATTAGAACGGAACTAATTTTAATTTATTCAATTTTGACTATTTTAAATCGGCTGAAAAGGAATAACCCCAATACTCACCCCTACTCCTACTATGAACTTGTTAGTAGATAAGAAATCATTTCTTGCCAACATAATTTTTTTCATGAGCTGAAAGCATAAATATATATGTGGAAATAATGAGTGTGTATTTCAATGAGTTATAAGGTATTTTAATGCTTCCTAAACCAGTGTCAGGCAGTAAGAATTTGTGCTCCTTTGATGTTGTTGCTCTTGGACCAACATTGATTGGTCAAGATGTAGGTGGTCCTGGCTCCTGCCGGTCTGGTCAACCTTGAGTTTTGACAAAGGTTAGGTCTGACCCCTATTAATTTTTGAGCTTTGCTATGCCTACAACCAAATTTTACAACTCCCTTACAACCGGACACGTGTCGGACTTCGATTGGAAGAGAAAAAAAAAATGGTGGGGCCGGGTGGAGCCCATGTAGCAGGGGGATGAGAGTGGTGGTGGGACCCGATGGGACCCATGTGTAAGGGGTGGGAGAGAGTAGTTGTAAGAAGGTTGTAAAAATTTGGTAGTAAACTTAGCATTTTCCTTAATTTTTTTAATACAAAGATGTACCTTAAACTCTAAGGCTTCCTCGTTTGGTTCGCCAAAAGGCTTGGGTTTTTTTTTTTTTTTTCCTTAAAAATTTACATTTTTTTTTTTCCGATGTTCAAAATATCAAGAAAATTGAAAGGGAACAAAAAATAACACTTAAATGTGAAAAAGTAAATTTTTGCTTGAATAAATAGAATCATTTTTTCTAATTTTTTTATTGGAAATCACTTTCATTTTCTCAATTCATTTGTCACACAAACAAAGAAAAGTAATGACTCTTTTTTTTTTTCAATCTCATGATTCCTCGATCCAAAAGAGGCATAAGTCTCGGAAAATTGACACCCTTGCTAAATTCTGCTCGCTAAGAAAAAGGGCAATACTATTCTTACAACCAAATATAGTTGTAAAAAGTTTACAACCGCCACGTAGTGACCTTTGTCAGCCCCAGTTTTTCAAAATTTTTGTTAATTAGTGATAATTGGTCATTAATGATTATTTTAGTATTAAAATATTTTATAATAATTATTAGGAATTTTTCCTGTATTTTTAAATGATTTTAAATGATTTTAAATACATAAAATGTCTTTTTGCAATAAAATGAATTGTTTTATATAGGTTTTGCAAATTTTAGAATTATTTAAACGCTGTTTGCAATTTTCTAATTATTGTTTGCAAATTGATATTTGCATAAACCAACTGCGGGAGGGCTTTTGCAAATTAACATTTGCATAAAGCTTAGGAAAGGACCTAGACATAATTACCTAACTCCTAGGGGGTTTCCTGCTAAATTACCATCTCCCCCCCCCCAACCGCCTTCCCCTAACCCTAACCCTAATCCGGCCATAACCCTAACCCTAACCACCGCCCACCGCCTCATCTCCCCTATAAAATGACCCCCCTCGTCGACCTTGAACTCCCCACAACCGCCTCGACCACTCTCCCCTCGTCCCAACGCCGCTGCCACCCCCTTCTTCCCCAACACTTCTCGCCGGAAACCTAGCTCCGGCAATAGCCAGCCCCGCCTCTACGCTGACCATCACGGCCAACCACCACCACCATCACGACCGTCTCGACAAGGCGAACCCAGCGCCACCCCAGCGCCACTGCCACGACACCCCCAGCCGACGATCGCCCGTTCGAAACTCCATTCAAACGTCGGACACGTACGTGTCTCTCCTCCCCTGTGTCGTTTTGTATCTCGTCTACACATATTTTGTTCGCCCGGACACGACGAACCCAGCCCCGAGCTTGGACACGGCCAAGTCCATTCGTGCGTGTCATAAACAACTCGGACACAAGACTCCTGTGTCCCTAACTGTCAGGACACAGGGCCGGTTTATTATTTTTTTATATATGTTAATCTAACCTAACCTAAATAAATTAAAAACTAATCCTACCCCTAACACACAGAGCGGGCTGACCCCCTGGCCAGCCCGCACAGTTTAAACCCCCCCCCTGTCTGCCCGGGTTCGAGCCCCCCCCCTGTGTTTCTTTTTTTGTTTTCTTTTTCTTTTTGTTTTATATATATGTTTATATATATATGTATATATATGTATATATATTAATATATATATTAGTATATACTGTATTTTGACAGTATTATATATATAAATGCTTGTATATTTTCATGTGTATATATATACATTAATATATACACTTTAATATTTAAGTATTTTCTTATATATATATATATATATGTATATTTGTATATATATATATATATATGTATACATTAAAATATTTCCTTATATATATATATATGTTTGCATATATATATATTTACACTTTGTAAATTAAGTATTTTCCTTGCCTATATATATATATATATGTATGTATCTTTTAACATATGTATATATATATATTCTTTATGTAAATATCTATATATTTATAGGTAAATATAAATATTGTAGATATACATTTTGTATATGTGTTTTACTTTACTTAGTGCAAATTATCTTTATAAAATAAGTTGTCATACTTTTATAACTACTATGTATAATTTTGCCTTATTAAAATAATGATATTTATTTTGCACTTTTACCAAAATTGTATTTTAATGTATTTAATTAACTTCAACCATTTGGTGTCCAAACCTAGCATGGGTTTTTGGGCCCAAATGTGTTTTCACACATTTTAGACTTGTACAAGTCATATTGGACTTGATACATGGTCTTGAGTCATGTATTTGGACTATGGTTCATATATGTACATTGACAAAATTAAGTAAAGTATTAATTATTTTACCAATAATTATGACTAAGTCATGACCTGTGATTTTTGTGTATTTCTAGTGTTTGGTTTGCTGACCAACCTTAATATGGGAGACCCATGTGTTAGTTTAAATGCCAAATCACTTCACTTTGAACCCCTAGGCTAAGTTCACCTAGCCAATGTCCAATTTGGCCTTCTCACATCACTAGTGTATTTATATTGTCTTGTAACTTAGAATCTGAGTATATATATGTTTTCAGTGCCAGGACACTCTACATCTTAGCTTTATTGTCATTGCATTGCTCCAGGCAAGTACATCTACAAACTCATTTACTGTCTTTTAATGTTAAGTACATGTGACAACCTTGTAAATTACCATTAATCCAGTTGCAAGTCTTTTGTTAATAGTACATGTTAAAACACTGTTACGTGATAAAAGAATGTTAATCAACCCATGTGAATGCTGATCCTTGGGGTAGCAAGTCAAATCATAACATGTTTCATACTATTGCCAGTTCCCACCATACTTTACACTATTTCCCGTATCTTTTACATGATGATTACTGGGTTATGAGAGAGTTGATAGTATAGTTACTGGACTCGTGGAATGTACTCACTTACATTGCAGTATACTAATCGTGTAGTTTCTGGACTTGTGGAATGTACATACGTACATTGCAGTAAACTAGCAGTGCGGTTTCTGGACTTGTGGAATGTACATACGTACATTGCAGTAAACTGAGAATGTAGTTTCTGGACTTGTGGAATGTACTTACGTACATTGCAGTAAACTAACAATGTAGTTTCTGGACTTGTGGAATGTACATACGTACATTGCAGTAAACTAGCATAGCACTTATTGACCGATCTCATACATGCCCCAGTTTTAATACATAATGTACACATGCCACAATTGACAAGAGTGTCTTAAAATGATAATCAAGATATACCATGATTTTCTGCTTTATATGATTTACCCTGATTCCAGTATGTCTATTTTTCAGTCTTATCATACCATGTTCCTGTTGTACATCTCTTGCATTATACATTCAGTACTTTAGTAGTAGAGGTTGTACTTGCTCCCGTCCTGACAGGATAACGTTGTAGGTATTTTGACCAAGGAAGAAATGCTTTGTGACCCGTACTATGGAGCTCCAGTTGAGGATATTCCAGCAGGGAATCCTGCTTAGCTGCTTAGTTTGACTTAGTGTTTGGTTATTATTACAGACGCTGTTTTGTACCTTTAAACTGGACCTTGTCTCCAGTCTTACATTTTGGTTTGTATTATTATCGAACTTAGTGGTTTTCATCTATATAGAAGCTGTGTTGTGATCATTCTTAAACTATCTTAATTATTAGCACATTTATCATTATTACCTGACTGTCTAGAACAGCTTACGGCGCTTTATCTTAAGCGTAGGCTGGACATGGCTCGGCCCGGCCCAACAATTTGGGTAGCGGGTCGTGACATGTTTTTTTGGCGGCCCATGCAGGTCCTGACTAAAGTTGTTTGGTTACGTTACTGTACCAAGCACGCCTGCAGAAATTAAGGATAACTAGATAACACTAGGAACAACATCTAGAACACCTAGAGGATTTTTAGGATTGCAACATAGGGAAACTCATCACAGCATAGGACCAGTAGTGTAACTAAATTGTTTGTTTATGATTACTTGCTTTAATTCTTATAAAATTCCTTTGTCTTTAAATAGATGAACCCTACACACTCTCCCGATTCCGCCACCTCAGGTGACGGTACACCTCGATCACCTCCCCCTACTACCCGGATAGGCCCATTAGATTTTGCACCACCACCTCCTACCCCTCACCAGCAGACCCAGATGCCTCCACCCCCACCTCCTATCATACCTCCCCAGACTATTATTTCCCTTGACGGAACCCAATTACTGGCTTTGATCCAGGGGCTCCTAAACAACCAGCATACCCCGGTCCCGCAACCCATAGAGCATCAACCAAGGCTAGGGAATGTCAAGAGTTTTATGAACCTAAATCCGAAGGAGTTTCTTGGGACGGAAGGCATAGTTGTAGCTGATGACTGGTTAGATTCCGTAGAGAGGAAGCTCATAGGGGCTAGATTACCTGACGACCTTTGGGTCGAGGCAGCGGGATTTCTGTTAGCAGACCTAGCAGGGATCTGGTTCAAAAATGAGACGATGTTCATTGGCGGCAGAGGAAATTGGGAGCAATTCAAGATCCAGTTCAAGAGGAAGTTCTTCTCCACCACCGCTAGAGTTGCCATGGGATTGCAATTCCAGAACCTGCAACAGGGGAGCCGTACAGTCGATGAGTACGCAGGTGAGTTTAGCAGACTCAGTCGTTTTGCCCCGAGCTTAGTAGCCGACCCAGAGGAGATGGCTCGCAGATTCTGCCATGGTCTTGTCCCGGACATTAGCATCTTACTAGTGGCCAACGGGATCACAGACTACTACCAGCTACTGGAGAGAGCCCGAGGTATCGAGGAGCGTCTTTTGTCTTGCAAGAGGCCAGCTACCACACATCATGACGGGCCGTCCAAGCGCCAGACTTTCCAGCAGAGGACGACTACCCAGCACCAGCAGGCCTATTCTCCACCAGCTCATCCTCAGCATCAGTTATCATTTGCCCAAGATCCGGGACACCAGCAGCAGAAGTGGGTCTCTTGTGCCTTCTGCAAAAAGCCAGGGCACGATGTCTCCATCTGTAGGAAGAAATTGAGCCAGTGTCTTGCGTGCGGGTCTTCCACCCATATGATTCGGGAGTGCCAGAAGGCGAAGCCATTTACCAGAGGACCTTCAGGGAGAGCATACCCTTTAGCCATCCAGGCAGCAGTACCAGTGCAGGGCCCAGAGCCAGAGCCAGAATACTTGACAGACGGTTGCCACAGGTTGGATTTATTTGCATATGACTGTTTGATTCTAGTGCCTCATTAAGTTACCTATCATTAGACTCATGCCAAACCATCATCTAGTAGCTGCACTCATAAGACAAGCTAGTAACCAGTAGACCCATCTTATAGACGTTCCATCATTGTAGCTAGGAGAGATAGCCCTAGACTTTGCTGTAGTTGTTTTCTTAAAACGTTAGTTGCCTCGCATGTCTTCAGTTCTTGTAAATTTCGAGGACGAAATTTTTCAAGGAGGGAAGATTTGTCAGCCCCAGTTTTTCAAAATTTTTGTTAATTAGTGATAATTGGTCATTAATGATTATTTTAGTATTAAAATATTTTATAATAATTATTAGGAATTTTCCTGTATTTTTAAATGATTTTTAAATGATTTTAAATACATAAAATGTCTTTTTGCAATAAAATGAATTGTTTTATATAGGTTTTGCAAATTTTAGAATTATTTAAACGCTGTTTGCAATTTTCTAATTATTGTTTGCAAATTGATATTTGCATAAACCAACTGCGGGAGGGCTTTTGCAAATTAACATTTGCATAAAGCTTAGGAAAGGACCTAGACATAATTACCTAACTCCTAGGGGGTTTCCTGCTAAATTACCATCTCCCCCCCCCCCCAACCGCCTTCCCCTAACCCTAACCCTAATCCGGCCATAACCCTAACCCTAACCACCGCCCACCGCCTCATCTCCCCTATAAAATGACCCCCCTCGTCGACCTTGAACTCCCCACAACCGCCTCGACCACTCTCCCCTCGTCCCAACGCCGCTGCCACCCCCTTCTTCCCCAACACTTCTCGCCGGAAACCTAGCTCCGGCAATAGCCAGCCCCCGCCTCTACGCTGACCATCACGGCCAACCACCACCACCATCACGACCGTCTCGACAAGGCGAACCCAGCGCCACCCCAGCGCCACTGCCACGACACCCCCAGCCGACGATCGCCCGTTCGAAACTCCATTCAAACGTCGGACACGTACGTGTCTCTCCTCCCCTGTGTCGTTTGTATCTCGTCTACATATTTTGTTCGCCCGGACACGACGAACCAGCCCGAGCTTGGACACGGCCAAGTCCATTCGTGCGTGTCATAAACAACTCGGACACAAGACTCCTGTGTCCCTAACTGTCAGGACACAGGGCCGGTTTATTATTTTTTTATATATGTTAATCTAACCTAACCTAAATAAATTAAAAACTAATCCTACCCCTAACACACAGAGCGGGCTGACCCCCTGGCCAGCCCGCACAGTTTAAACCCCCCCCTGTCTGCCCGGGTTCGAGCCCCCCCTGGTTTCTTTTTTGTTTTTTTTCTTTTGTTTTATATATATGTTTATATATATGTATATATGTATTATATTTAATATATATATTAGTATATACTGTATTTTGACAGTATTATATAATAAATGCTTGTATATTTTCATGTGTATATATATACATTAATATATACACTTTAATATTTAAGTATTTTCTTATATATATATATATATGTATATTTGTATATATATATATATATGTATACATTAAAATATTTCCTTATATATATATATGTTTGCATATATATATATTTACACCTTGTAAATTAAGTATTTTCCTTGCCTATATATATATATATATGTATGTATCTTTTAACATATGTATATATATATTCTTTATGTAAATATCTATATATTTATAGGTAAATATAAATATTGTAGATATACATTTTGTATATGTGTTTTACTTTACTTAGTGTAAATTATCTTTATAAAATAAGTTGTCATACTTTTATAACTACTATGTATAATTTTGCCTTATTAAAATAATGATATTTATTTTGCACTTTTACCAAAATTGTATTTTAATGTATTTAATTAACTTCAACCATTTGGTGTCCAAACCTAGCATGGGTTTTTGGGCCCAAATGTGTTTTCACACATTTTAGACTTGTACAAGTCATATTGGACTTGATACATGGTCTTGAGTCATGTATTTGGACTATGGTTCATATATGTACATTGACAAAATTAAGTAAAGTATTAATTATTTTACCAATAATTATGACTAAGTCATGACCTGTGATTTTTGTGTATTTCTAGTGTTTGGATTGCTGACCAACCTTAATATGGGAGACCCATGTGTTAGTTTAAATGCCAAATCACTTCACTTTGAACCCCTAGGCTAAGTTCACCTAGCCAATGTCCAATTTGGCCTTCTCACATCACTAGTGTATTTATATTGTCTTGTAACTTAGAATCTGAGTATATATATGTTTTCAGTGCCAGGACACTCTACATCTTAGCTTTATTGTCATTGCATTGCTCCAGGCAAGTACATCTACAAACTCATTTACTGTCTTTTAATGTTAAGTACATGTGACAACCTTGTAAATTAATTACATTAATCCAGTTGCAAGTCTTTTGTTAATATACATGTTAAAACACTGTTATGTGAAAAGAATGTTAATCAACCCATGTGAATGCTGATCCTTGGGTAGCAAGTCAAATCATAACATGTTTCATACTATTGCCAGTTCCCACCATGCTTTACACTATTTCCCGTATCTTTTACATGATGATTACTGGGTTATGAGAGAGTTGATAGTATAGTTACTGGACTCGTGGAATGTACTCACTTACATTGCAGTATACTAATCGTGTAGTTTCTGGACTTGTGGAATGTACATACGTACATTGCAGTAAACTAGCAGTGCGGTTTCTGGACTTGTGGAATGTACATACGTACATTGCAGTAAACTGAGAATGTAGTTTCTGGACTTGTGGAATGTACTTACGTACATTGCAGTAAACTAACAATGTAGTTTCTGGACTTGTGGAATGTACATACGTACATTGCAGTAAACTAGCATAGCACTTATTGACCGATCTCATACATGCCCCAGTTTTAATACATAATGTACACATGCCACAATTGACAAGAGTGTCTTAAAATGATAATCAAGATATACCATGATTTTCCCGCTTTATATGATTTACCCTGATTCCAGTATGTCTTTTTCAGTCTTATCATACCATGTTCCTGTTGTACATCTCTTGCATTATACATTCAGTACTTTAGTAGTAGAGGTTGTACTTGCTCCCGTCCTGACAGGATAACGTTGTAGGTATTTTGACCGAGGAAGAAATGCTTTGTGACCCGTACTATGGAGCTCCAGTTGAGGATATTCCAGCAGGGAATCCTGCTTAGCTGCTTAGTTTGACTTAGTGTTGGTTATTATTACAGACGCTGTTTGTACCTTTAAACTGGACCTTGTCTCCAGTCTTACATTTTGGTTGTGTATTATCAAACTTAGTGGTTTTCATCTATATAGAAGCTGTGTTGTGATCATTCTTAAACTATCTTAATTATTAGCACATTTATCATTATTACCTGACTGTCTAGAACAGCTTACGCTTTATCTTAAGCGTAGGCTGGACATGGCTCGGCCCGGCCCAACAATTTGGGTAGCGGGTCGTGACATGTTTTTTTGGCGGCCCATGCAGGTCCTGACTAAAGTTGTTTGGTTACGTTACTGTACCAAGCACGCCTGCAGAAATTAAGGATAACTAGATAACACTAGGAACAACATCTAGAACACCTAGAGGATTTTAGGATTGCAACATAGGGAAACTCATCACAGCATAGGACCAGTAGTGTAACTAAATTGTTTGCTTATGATTGCTTGCTTTAATTCTTATAGAATTCCTTTCTTTAAATGATGGACCCTACACACTCCCGATTCCGCCACCTCAGGTGACGGTACACTCATCACCTCCCTACTACCCGGATAGGCCCATTAGATTGCACCACCACCTCCTACCCCCCGCAGACCCAGGTGCCTCCACCCCCACCTCCTATCATACCTCCCCAGACTATGTTTCCCTTGACGGAACCCAATTACTGGCTTTGATCCAGGGGCTCCTAAACAACCAGCATACCCCGGTCCCGCAACCCATAGAGCATCAACCGCTAGGGAATGTCAAGAGTTTTATGAACCTAAATCCGAAGGAGTTTCTTGGGACGGAAGGCATAGTTGTAGCTGATGACTGGTTAGATTCCGTAGAGAGGAAGCTCATAGGGGCTAGATTACCTGACGACCTTTGGGTCGAGGCAGCGGGATTTTGTTAGCAGACCTAGCAGGGATCTGGTTCAAAATGAGACGATGTTCATTGGCGGCAGAGGAAATTGGGAGCAATTCAAGATCCAGTTCAAGAGGAAGTTCTTCTCCACCACCGCTAGAGTTGCCATGGGATTGCAATTCCAGAACCTGCAACAGGGGAGCCGTACAGTCGATGAGTACGCAGGTGAGTTTAGCAGACTCAGTCGTTTTGCCCCGAGCTTAGTAGCCGACCCAGAGGAGATGGCTCGCAGATTCTGCCATGGTCTTGTCCCGGACATTAGCATCTTACTAGTGGCCAACGGGATCACAGACTACTACCAGCTACTGGAGAGAGCCCGAGGTATCGAGGAGCGTCTTTTGTCTTGCAAGAGGCCAGCTACCACACATCATGACGGGCCGTCCAAGCGCCAGACTTTCCAGCAGAGGACGACTACCCAGCACCAGCAGGCCTATTCTCCACCAGCTCATCCTCAGCATTATCATTTGCCCGAGATCCGGGACACCAGCAGCAGAAGTGGGTCTCTTGTGCCTTCTGCAAAAAGCCAGGGCACGATGTCTCCATCTGTAGGAAGAAATTGAGCCAGTGTCTTGCTTGCGGGTCTTCCACCCATATGATTCGGGAGTGCCCGAAGGCGAAGCCATTTACCAGAGGACCTTCAGGGAGAGCATACCCTTTAGCCATCCAGGCAGCAGTACCAGTGCAGGGCCCAGAGCCAGAGCCAGAATACTTGACGGACGGTGCCACAGGTTGGATTATTTGCATATGACTGTTTGATTCTAGTGCCTCATTAAGTACCTGTCATTAGACTACCAAACCATCATTTAGTAGCTGCACTCATAAGACAAGCCATTGTAACCAGTGACCTTTCATAGACGTTCCATCATTGTCTAGGAGATAGCCTAGTGCTGTAGTTGTTTTTAAAACGTTAGTTACCTGCGTGTCTTCAGTTCTTGTAAATTTCGAGGACGAAATTTTTCAAGGAGGGAAGATTTGTCAGCCCCAGTTTTTCAAAATTTTGTTAATTAGTAAATTGGCCATTAATGATTATTTTAGTATTAAAATATTTTATAATAATTATTAGGAATTTTTCCTGTATTTTAAATGATTTTTAAATGTTTTAAATACATAAAATGTCTTTTTGCAATAAAATGAATTGTTTTATATAGGTTTTGCAATTTTAGAATTATTTAAACGCTGTTTGCAATTTTCTAATTATTGTTTGCAAATTGATATTTGCATAAACCAACTGCGGGAGGGCTTTTGCAAATTAACATTTGCATAAAGCTTAGGAAAGGACCTAGACATTACCTAACTCCTAGGGGGTTTCCTGCTAAATTACCATTCCTCCCCCCCCCCAACCGCCTTCCCCTAACCCTAACCCTAATCCGGCCATAACCCTAACCCTAACCACCGCCCACCGCCTCATCTCCCCTATAAAATGACCCCCCTCGTCGACCTTGAACTCCCCACAACCGCCTCGACCACTCTCCCCTCGTCCCAACGCCGCTGCCACCCCCTTCTTCCCCAACACTTCTCGCCGGAAACCTAGCTCCGGCAATAGCCAGCCCCGCCTCTACGTGACCATCACGGCCAACCACCACCACCATCACGACCGTCTCGACAAGGCGAACCCAGCGCCACCCCAGCGCCACTGCCACGACACCCCCAGCCGACGATCGCCCGTTCGAAACTCCATTCAAACGTCGGACACGTACGTGTCTCTCCTCCCCTGTGTCTTTTTGTATCTCGTCTACACATATTTTGTTCGCCCGGACACGACGAACCCAGCCCCGAGCTTGGACACGGCCAAGTCCATTCGTGCGTGTCATAAACTCGGACACAAGACTCCTGTGTCCCTAACTGTCAGGACACAGGGCCGGTTTTATTTTTTTTATATATGTTAATCTAACCTAACCTAAATAAATAAAAACTAATCCTACCCCAACACACAGAGCGGGCTGACCCCCTGGCCAGCCCGCACAGTTTAAACCCCCCCCCCTGTCTGCCCGGTTCGAGCCCCCCCCTGTGTTTCTTTTTTGTTTTCTTTTTCTTTTTGTTTTATATATATGTTTATATATATTTATATAATTATATATTATATATATAGTATATCTGTATTTGACAGTATTATATATATAATGCTTGTATATTTTCATGTGTATATATATACATTAATATACACTTTATATTTAAGTATTTTCTTATATATATAATATATGTATATTTGTATATATATATATATATGTATACATTAAAATATTCCTTATATATTATATATGTTTGCATATATATATTTACACTTTGTAAATTAAGTATTTTCCTTGCCTATATATATATATATGTATGTATCTTTTAACATATGTATATATATATTCTTTATGTAAATATCTATATATTATAGGTAATATAAATATTGTAGATATACATTTTGTATATGTGTTTTACTTTACTTAGTGCAAATTATCTTTATAAAATAAGTTGTCATACTTTTATAACTACTATGTATAATTTTGCCTTATTAAAATAATGATATTTATTTTGCACTTTTACCAAAATTGTATTTTAATGTATTTAATTAACTTCAACCATTTGGTGTCCAAACCTAGCATGGGTTTTTGGGCCCAAATGTGTTTTCACACATTTTAGACTTGTACAAGTCATATTGGACTTGATACATGGTCTTGAGTCATGTATTTGGACTATGGTTTCATATATGTACATTGACAAAATTAAGTAAAGTATTAATTATTTTACCAATAATTATGACTAAGTCATGACCTGTGATTTTTGTGTATTTCTAGTGTTTGGTTTGCTGACCAACCTTAATATGGGAGACCCATGTGTTAGTTTAAATGCCAAATCACTTCACTTTGAACCCCTAGGCTAAGTTCACCTAGCCAATGTCCAATTTGGCCTTCTCACATCACTAGTGTATTTATATTGTCTTGTAACTTAGAATCTGAGTATATATATGTTTTCAGTGCCAGGACACTCTACATCTTAGCTTTATTGTCATTGCATTGCTCCAGGCAAGTACATCTACAAACTCATTTACTGTCTTTTAATGTTAAGTACATGTGACAACCTTGTAAATTACCATTAATCCAGTTGCAAGTCTTTGTTAATAGTACATGTTAAAACACTGTTACGTGATAAAAGAATGTTAATCAACCCATGTGAATGCTGATCCTTGGGGTAGCAAGTCAAATCATAACATGTTTCATACTATTGCCAGTTCCCACCATACTTTACACTATTTCCCGTATCTTTTACATGATGATTACTGGGTTATGAGAGAGTTGATAGTATAGTTACTGGACTCGTGGAATGTACTCACTTACATTGCAGTATACTAATCGTGTAGTTTCTGGACTTGTGGAATGTACATACGTACATTGCAGTAAACTAGCAGTGCGGTTTCTGGACTTGTGGAATGTACATACGTACATTGCAGTAAACTGAGAATGTAGTTTCTGGACTTGTGGAATGTACTTACGTACATTGCAGTAAACTAACAATGTAGTTTCTGGACTTGTGGAATGTACATACGTACATTGCAGTAAACTAGCATAGCACTTATTGACCGATCTCATACATGCCCCAGTTTTAATACATAATGTACACATGCCACAATTGACAAGAGTGTCTTAAAATGATAATCAAGATATACCATGATTTTCTGCTTTATATGATTTACCCTGATTCCAGTATGTCTATTTTTCAGTCTTATCATACCATGTTCCTGTTGTACATCTCTTGCATTATACATTCAGTACTTTAGTAGTAGAGGTTGTACTTGCTCCCGTCCTGACAGGATAACGTTGTAGGTATTTTGACCAAGGAAGAAATGCTTTGTGACCCGTACTATGGAGCTCCAGTTGAGGATATTCCAGCAGGGAATCCTGCTTAGCTGCTTAGTTTGACTTAGTGTTTGGTTATTATTACAGACGCTGTTTTGTACCTTTAAACTGGACCTTGTCTCCAGTCTTACATTTTGGTTTGTATTATTATCGAACTTAGTGGTTTTCATCTATATAGAAGCTGTGTTGTGATCATTCTTAAACTATCTTAATTATTAGCACATTTATCATTATTACCTGACTGTCTAGAACAGCTTACGGCGCTTTATCTTAAGCGTAGGCTGGACATGGCTCGGCCCGGCCCAACAATTTGGGTAGCGGGTCGTGACATGTTTTTTTGGCGGCCCATGCAGGTCCTGACTAAAGTTGTTTGGTTACGTTACTGTACCAAGCACGCCTGCAGAAATTAAGGATAACTAGATAACACTAGGAACAACATCTAGAACACCTAGAGGATTTTAGGATTGCAACATAGGGAAACTCATCACAGCATAGGACCAGTAGTGTAACTAAATTGTTTGTTTATGATTACTTGCTTTAATTCTTATAAAATTCCTTTGTCTTTAAATAGATGAACCCTACACACTCTCCCCGATTCCGCCACCTCAGGTGACGGTACACCTCGATCACCTCCCCCTACTACCCGGATAGGCCCATTAGATTTTGCACCACCACCTCCTACCCCTCACCAGCAGACCCAGATGCCTCCACCCCCACCTCCTATCATACCTCCCCAGACTATTATTTCCCTTGACGGAACCCAATTACTGGCTTTGATCCAGGGGCTCCTAAACAACCAGCATACCCCGGTCCCGCAACCCATAGAGCATCAACCAAGGCTAGGGAATGTCAAGAGTTTTATGAACCTAAATCCGAAGGAGTTTCTTGGGACGGAAGGCATAGTTGTAGCTGATGACTGGTTAGATTCCGTAGAGAGGAAGCTCATAGGGGCTAGATTACCTGACGACCTTTGGGTCGAGGCAGCGGGATTTCTGTTAGCAGACCTAGCAGGGATCTGGTTCAAAAATGAGACGATGTTCATTGGCGGCAGAGGAAATTGGGAGCAATTCAAGATCCAGTTCAAGAGGAAGTTCTTCTCCACCACCGCTAGAGTTGCCATGGGATTGCAATTCCAGAACCTGCAACAGGGGAGCCGTACAGTCGATGAGTACGCAGGTGAGTTTAGCAGACTCAGTCGTTTTGCCCCGAGCTTAGTAGCCGACCCAGAGGAGATGGCTCGCAGATTCTGCCATGGTCTTGTCCCGGACATTAGCATCTTACTAGTGGCCAACGGGATCACAGACTACTACCAGCTACTGGAGAGAGCCCGAGGTATCGAGGAGCGTCTTTTGTCTTGCAAGAGGCCAGCTACCACACATCATGACGGGCCGTCCAAGCGCCAGACTTTCCAGCAGAGGACGACTACCCAGCACCAGCAGGCCTATTCTCCACCAGCTCATCCTCAGCATCAGTTATCATTTGCCCAAGATCCGGGACACCAGCAGCAGAAGTGGGTCTCTTGTGCCTTCTGCAAAAAGCCAGGGCACGATGTCTCCATCTGTAGGAAGAAATTGAGCCAGTGTCTTGCGTGCGGGTCTTCCACCCATATGATTCGGGAGTGCCAGAAGGCGAAGCCATTTACCAGAGGACCTTCAGGGAGAGCATACCCTTTAGCCATCCAGGCAGCAGTACCAGTGCAGGGCCCAGAGCCAGAGCCAGAATACTTGACAGACGGTGCCACAGGTTGGATTTATTTGCATATGACTGTTTGATTCTAGTGCCTCATTAAGTTACCTATCATTAGACTCATGCCAAACCATCATCTAGTAGCTGCACTCATAAGACAAGCTAGTAACCAGTAGACCCATCTTATAGACGTTCCATCATTGTAGCTAGGAGAGATAGCCCTAGACTTTGCTGTAGTTGTTTTCTTAAAACGTTAGTTGCCTCGCATGTCTTCAGTTCTTGTAAATTTCGAGGACGAAATTTTTCAAGGAGGGAAGATTTGTCAGCCCCAGTTTTTCAAAATTTTTGTTAATTAGTGATAATTGGTCATTAATGATTATTTAGTATTAAAATATTTTATAATAATTATTAGGAATTTTTCCTGTATTTTAAATGATTTTTAAATGATTTTAAATACATAAAATGTCTTTTTGCAATAAAATGAATTGTTTTATATAGGTTTTGCAAATTTTAGAATTATTTAAACGCTGTTTGCAATTTTCTAATTATTGTTTGCAAATTGATATTTGCATAAACCAACTGCGGGAGGGCTTTTGCAAATTAACATTTGCATAAAGCTTAGGAAAGGACCTAGACATAATTACCTAACTCCTAGGGGGTTTCCTGCTAAATTACCATCTCCCCCCCCCCCAACCGCCTTCCCCTAACCCTAACCCTAATCCGGCCATAACCCTAACCCTAACCACCGCCCACCGCCTCATCTCCCCTATAAAATGACCCCCCTCGTCGACCTTGAACTCCCCACAACCGCCTCGACCACTCTCCCCTCGTCCCAACGCCGCTGCCACCCCCTTCTTCCCCAACACTTCTCGCCGGAAACCTAGCTCCGGCAATAGCCAGCCCCGCCTCTACGCTGACCATCACGGCCAACCACCACCACCATCACGACCGTCTCGACAAGGCGAACCCAGCGCCACCCCAGCGCCACTGCCACGACACCCCCAGCCGACGATCGCCCGTTCGAAACTCCATTCAAACGTCGGACACGTACGTGTCTCTCCTCCCCTGTGTCGTTTTGTATCTCGTCTACACATATTTTGTTCGCCCGGACACGACGAACCCAGCCCCGAGCTTGGACACGGCCAAGTCCATTCGTGCGTGTCATAAACAACTCGGACACAAGACTCCTGTGTCCCTAACTGTCAGGACACAGGGCCGGTTTATTATTTTTTATATATGTTAATCTAACCTAACCTAAATAAATTAAAAACTAATCCTACCCCTAACACACAGAGCGGGCTGACCCCCTGGCCAGCCCGCACAGTTTAAACCCCCCCCCTGTCTGCCCGGGTTCGAGCCCCCCCCTGTGTTTCTTTTTTGTTTTCTTTTTCTTTTTGTTTTATATATATGTTTATATATATATGTATATATATTAATATATATATTAGTATATACTGTATTTTGACAGTATTATATATATAAATGCTTGTATATTTTCATGTGTATATATACATTAATATATACACTTTAATATTTAAGTATTTTCTTATATATATATATATATGTATATTTGTATATATATATATATATATGTATACATTAAAATATTTCCTTATATATATATATATGTTTGCATATATATATATTTACACTTTGTAAATTAAGTATTTTCCTTGCCTATATATATATATATATGTATGTATCTTTTAACATATGTATATATATATATATTCTTTATGTAAATATCTATATATTTATAGGTAAATATAAATATTGTAGATATACATTTGTATATGTGTTTTACTTTACTTAGTGCAAATTATCTTTATAAAATAAGTTGTCATACTTTTATAACTACTATGTATAATTTTGCCTTATTAAAATAATGATATTTATTTTGCACTTTTACCAAAATTGTATTTTAATGTATTTAATTAACTTCAACCATTTGGTGTCCAAACCTAGCATGGGTTTTTGGGCCCAAATGTGTTTTCACACATTTTAGACTTGTACAAGTCATATTGGACTTGATACATGGTCTTGAGTCATGTATTTGGACTATGGTTCATATATGTACATTGACAAAATTAAGTAAAGTATTAATTATTTTACCAATAATTATGACTAAGTCATGACCTGTGATTTTTGTGTATTTCTAGTGTTTGGTTTGCTGACCAACCTTAATATGGGAGACCCATGTGTTAGTTTAAATGCCAAATCACTTCACTTTGAACCCCTAGGCTAAGTTCACCTAGCCAATGTCCAATTTGGCCTTCTCACATCACTAGTGTATTTATATTGTCTTGTAACTTAGAATCTGAGTATATATATGTTTTCAGTGCCAGGACACTCTACATCTTAGCTTTATTGTCATTGCATTGCTCCAGGCAAGTACATCTACAAACTCATTTACTGTCTTTTAATGTTAAGTACATGTGACAACCTTGTAAATTACCATTAATCCAGTTGCAAGTCTTTTGTTAATAGTACATGTTAAAACACTGTTACGTGATAAAAGAATGTTAATCAACCCATGTGAATGCTGATCCTTGGGGTAGCAAGTCAAATCATAACATGTTTCATACTATTGCCAGTTCCCACCATACTTTACACTATTTCCCGTATCTTTTACATGATGATTACTGGGTTATGAGAGAGTTGATAGTATAGTTACTGGACTCGTGGAATGTACTCACTTACATTGCAGTATACTAATCGTGTAGTTTCTGGACTTGTGGAATGTACATACGTACATTGCAGTAAACTAGCAGTGCGGTTTCTGGACTTGTGGAATGTACATACGTACATTGCAGTAAACTGAGAATGTAGTTTCTGGACTTGTGGAATGTACTTACGTACATTGCAGTAAACTAACAATGTAGTTTCTGGACTTGTGGAATGTACATACGTACATTGCAGTAAACTAGCATAGCACTTATTGACCGATCTCATACATGCCCCAGTTTTAATACATAATGTACACATGCCACAATTGACAAGAGTGTCTTAAAATGATAATCAAGATATACCATGATTTTCTGCTTTATATGATTTACCCTGATTCCAGTATGTCTATTTTCAGTCTTATCATACCATGTTCCTGTTGTACATCTCTTGCATTATACATTCAGTACTTTAGTAGTAGAGGTTGTACTTGCTCCCGTCCTGACAGGATAACGTTGTAGGTATTTTGACCAAGGAAGAAATGCTTTGTGACCCGTACTATGGAGCTCCAGTTGAGGATATTCCAGCAGGGAATCCTGCTTAGCTGCTTAGTTTGACTTAGTGTTTGGTTATTATTACAGACGCTGTTTTGTACCTTTAAACTGGACCTTGTCTCCAGTCTTACATTTTGGTTTGTATTATTATCGAACTTAGTGGTTTTCATCTATATAGAAGCTGTGTTGTGATCATTCTTAAACTATCTTAATTATTAGCACATTTATCATTATTACCTGACTGTCTAGAACAGCTTACGGCGCTTTATCTTAAGCGTAGGCTGGACATGGCTCGGCCCGGCCCAACAATTTGGGTAGCGGGTCGTGACATGTTTTTTTGGCGGCCCATGCAGGTCCTGACTAAAGTTGTTTGGTTACGTTACTGTACCAAGCACGCCTGCAGAAATTAAGGATAACTAGATAACACTAGGAACAACATCTAGAACACCTAGAGGATTTTTAGGATTGCAACATAGGGAAACTCATCACAGCATAGGACCAGTAGTGTAACTAAATTGTTTGTTTATGATTACTTGCTTTAATTCTTATAAAATTCCTTTGTCTTTAAATAGATGAACCCTACACACTCTCCCGATTCCGCCACCTCAGGTGACGGTACACCTCGATCACCTCCCCCTACTACCCGGATAGGCCCATTAGATTTTGCACCACCACCTCCTACCCCTCACCAGCAGACCCAGATGCCTCCACCCCCACCTCCTATCATACCTCCCCAGACTATTATTTCCCTTGACGGAACCCAATTACTGGCTTTGATCCAGGGGCTCCTAAACAACCAGCATACCCCGGTCCCGCAACCCATAGAGCATCAACCAAGGCTAGGGAATGTCAAGAGTTTTATGAACCTAAATCCGAAGGAGTTTCTTGGGACGGAAGGCATAGTTGTAGCTGATGACTGGTTAGATTCCGTAGAGAGGAAGCTCATAGGGGCTAGATTACCTGACGACCTTTGGGTCGAGGCAGCGGGATTTCTGTTAGCAGACCTAGCAGGGATCTGGTTCAAAAATGAGACGATGTTCATTGGCGGCAGAGGAAATTGGGAGCAATTCAAGATCCAGTTCAAGAGGAAGTTCTTCTCCACCACCGCTAGAGTTGCCATGGGATTGCAATTCCAGAACCTGCAACAGGGGAGCCGTACAGTCGATGAGTACGCAGGTGAGTTTAGCAGACTCAGTCGTTTTGCCCCGAGCTTAGTAGCCGACCCAGAGGAGATGGCTCGCAGATTCTGCCATGGTCTTGTCCCGGACATTAGCATCTTACTAGTGGCCAACGGGATCACAGACTACTACCAGCTACTGGAGAGAGCCCGAGGTATCGAGGAGCGTCTTTTGTCTTGCAAGAGGCCAGCTACCACACATCATGACGGGCCGTCCAAGCGCCAGACTTTCCAGCAGAGGACGACTACCCAGCACCAGCAGGCCTATTCTCCACCAGCTCATCCTCAGCATCAGTTATCATTTGCCCAAGATCCGGGACACCAGCAGCAGAAGTGGGTCTCTTGTGCCTTCTGCAAAAAGCCAGGGCACGATGTCTCCATCTGTAGGAAGAAATTGAGCCAGTGTCTTGCGTGCGGGTCTTCCACCCATATGATTCGGGAGTGCCAGAAGGCGAAGCCATTTACCAGAGGACCTTCAGGGAGAGCATACCCTTTAGCCATCCAGGCAGCAGTACCAGTGCAGGGCCCAGAGCCAGAGCCAGAATACTTGACAGACGGTGCCACAGGTTGGATTTATTTGCATATGACTGTTTGATTCTAGTGCCTCATTAAGTTACCTATCATTAGACTCATGCCAAACCATCATCTAGTAGCTGCACTCATAAGACAAGCTAGTAACCAGTAGACCCATCTTATAGACGTTCCATCATTGTAGCTAGGAGAGATAGCCCTAGACTTTGCTGTAGTTGTTTTCTTAAAACGTTAGTTGCCTCGCATGTCTTCAGTTCTTGTAAATTTCGAGGACGAAATTTTTCAAGGAGGGAAGATTTGTCAGCCCCAGTTTTTCAAAATTTTTGTTAATTAGTGATAATTGGTCATTAATGATTATTTTAGTATTAAAATATTTTATAATAATTATTAGGAATTTTTCCTGTATTTTTAAATGATTTTTAAATGATTTTAAATACATAAAATGTCTTTTTGCAATAAAATGAATTGTTTTATATAGGTTTTGCAAATTTTAGAATTATTTAAACGCTGTTTGCAATTTTCTAATTATTGTTTGCAAATTGATATTTGCATAAACCAACTGCGGGAGGGCTTTTGCAAATTAACATTTGCATAAAGCTTAGGAAAGGACCTAGACATAATTACCTAACTCCTAGGGGGTTTCCTGCTAAATTACCATCTCCCCCCCCCCAACCGCCTTCCCCTAACCCTAACCCTAATCCGGCCATAACCCTAACCCTAACCACCGCCCACCGCCTCATCTCCCCTATAAAATGACCCCCCTCGTCGACCTTGAACTCCCCACAACCGCCTCGACCACTCTCCCCTCGTCCCAACGCCGCTGCCACCCCCTTCTTCCCCAACACTTCTCGCCGGAAACCTAGCTCCGGCAATAGCCAGCCCCGCCTCTACGCTGACCATCACGGCCAACCACCACCACCATCACGACCGTCTCGACAAGGCGAACCCAGCGCCACCCCAGCGCCACTGCCACGACACCCCCAGCCGACGATCGCCCGTTCGAAACTCCATTCAAACGTCGGACACGTACGTGTCTCTCCTCCCCTGTGTCGTTTTGTATCTCGTCTACACATATTTTGTTCGCCCGGACACGACGAACCCAGCCCCGAGCTTGGACACGGCCAAGTCCATTCGTGCGTGTCATAAACAACTCGGACACAAGACTCCTGTGTCCCTAACTGTCAGGACACAGGGCCGGTTTATTATTTTTTTATATATGTTAATCTAACCTAACCTAAATAAATTAAAAACTAATCCTACCCCTAACACACAGAGCGGGCTGACCCCCTGGCCAGCCCGCACAGTTTAAACCCCCCCCCTGTCTGCCCGGGTTCGAGCCCCCCCCTGTGTTTCTTTTTTTGTTTTCTTTTTCTTTTTGTTTTATATATATGTTTATATATATATGTATATATATTAATATATATATTAGTATATACTGTATTTTGACAGTATTATATATATAAATGCTTGTATATTTTCATGTGTATATATACATTAATATATACACTTTAATATTTAAGTATTTTCTTATATATATATATATATGTATATTTGTATATATATATATATATGTATACATTAAAATATTTCCTTATATATATATATATGTTTGCATATATATATATTTACACTTTGTAAATTAAGTATTTTCCTTGCCTATATATATATATATATGTATGTATCTTTTAACATATGTATATATATATATTCTTTATGTAAATATCTATATATTTATAGGTAAATATAAATATTGTAGATATACATTTTGTATATGTGTTTTACTTTACTTAGTGCAAATTATCTTTATAAAATAAGTTGTCATACTTTTATAACTACTATGTATAATTTTGCCTTATTAAAATAATGATATTTATTTTGCACTTTTACCAAAATTGTATTTTAATGTATTTAATTAACTTCAACCATTTGGTGTCCAAACCTAGCATGGGTTTTTGGGCCCAAATGTGTTTTCACACATTTTAGACTTGTACAAGTCATATTGGACTTGATACATGGTCTTGAGTCATGTATTTGGACTATGGTTCATATATGTACATTGACAAAATTAAGTAAAGTATTAATTATTTTACCAATAATTATGACTAAGTCATGACCTGTGATTTTTGTGTATTTCTAGTGTTTGGTTTGCTGACCAACCTTAATATGGGAGACCCATGTGTTAGTTTAAATGCCAAATCACTTCACTTTGAACCCCTAGGCTAAGTTCACCTAGCCAATGTCCAATTTGGCCTTCTCACATCACTAGTGTATTTATATTGTCTTGTAACTTAGAATCTGAGTATATATATGTTTTCAGTGCCAGGACACTCTACATCTTAGCTTTATTGTCATTGCATTGCTCCAGGCAAGTACATCTACAAACTCATTTACTGTCTTTTAATGTTAAGTACATGTGACAACCTTGTAAATTACCATTAATCCAGTTGCAAGTCTTTTGTTAATAGTACATGTTAAAACACTGTTACGTGATAAAAGAATGTTAATCAACCCATGTGAATGCTGATCCTTGGGGTAGCAAGTCAAATCATAACATGTTTCATACTATTGCCAGTTCCCACCATACTTTACACTATTTCCCGTATCTTTTACATGATGATTACTGGGTTATGAGAGAGTTGATAGTATAGTTACTGGACTCGTGGAATGTACTCACTTACATTGCAGTATACTAATCGTGTAGTTTCTGGACTTGTGGAATGTACATACGTACATTGCAGTAAACTAGCAGTGCGGTTTCTGGACTTGTGGAATGTACATACGTACATTGCAGTAAACTGAGAATGTAGTTTCTGGACTTGTGGAATGTACTTACGTACATTGCAGTAAACTAACAATGTAGTTTCTGGACTTGTGGAATGTACATACGTACATTGCAGTAAACTAGCATAGCACTTATTGACCGATCTCATACATGCCCCAGTTTTAATACATAATGTACACATGCCACAATTGACAAGAGTGTCTTAAAATGATAATCAAGATATACCATGATTTTCTGCTTTATATGATTTACCCTGATTCCAGTATGTCTATTTTTCAGTCTTATCATACCATGTTCCTGTTGTACATCTCTTGCATTATACATTCAGTACTTTAGTAGTAGAGGTTGTACTTGCTCCCGTCCTGACAGGATAACGTTGTAGGTATTTTGACCAAGGAAGAAATGCTTTGTGACCCGTACTATGGAGCTCCAGTTGAGGATATTCCAGCAGGGAATCCTGCTTAGCTGCTTAGTTTGACTTAGTGTTTGGTTATTATTACAGACGCTGTTTTGTACCTTTAAACTGGACCTTGTCTCCAGTCTTACATTTTGGTTTGTATTATTATCGAACTTAGTGGTTTTCATCTATATAGAAGCTGTGTTGTGATCATTCTTAAACTATCTTAATTATTAGCACATTTATCATTATTACCTGACTGTCTAGAACAGCTTACGGCGCTTTATCTTAAGCGTAGGCTGGACATGGCTCGGCCCGGCCCAACAATTTGGGTAGCGGGTCGTGACAACCTTCCATTGCCATTAGGGGGGAGAGGGGGGACCCGGTGGGCCCATGTTAACATGGGTGGAGAGGGGTTCTAAGATGATTGTAGGCCTTTGGTTGTAAATTTAGCATTTTTCCTAATAAAAAAAAGATCATCCTTGCTTAATTCTTCTCGCTCAGAAAAAGAGTCATCTTTGAATTTTTTTCGAAAAAGAAGTGTCCGTCGGAGAAGTCTACCACATGATTATTGTATGATATTAATGCATGACATTCAACACAACATTAATAAAGAACATTACGTCTTTCAAAAATAATTTTTTTCGACCAATATGAAATGTCACATCGATCCAAAGTGTTAGTCGTGTTCAACTGAGCATTCAACGAGATAGTCGTGTCCTTGCCACAAGCAGTAGAGATTATTAGACCATGCACGTAGCAAAGTGATCGCATGTTGATCAAACCTCCATCATCATATCCTCCCATAATCAAAACATGTAACAAAAAATTTCTCATTTCGTATTCACATACCAAACGATTGTAATACGAGAGGATTTTTTTTTTTACAATAACAAAAGTCTTCTTTCGAAAGAGGAAAAAAAATTGCAAGCATATATTTCTCCTCCAAACGGAAGGGAAAACAATCTCGAGAATATGAACACATAAATATAAAAAGCATACTTAAAAGAGTATGCTTTTTATATTTAAATTTAATCACGTGATCTCAAAAGCTCCAAGCTTCATAGATCTTCATGGAGAAATTATTGGATGGTCCGGCCTCACCACGTGGCAATGGTGAATGGTAAGCCCGGCCACTAATTTCTTTACACTTGGTATAATCCATTATATCACTACATTTTTCTTATTTTCTAGTTCATTTTTTTTAATGTTTTTGAAAGAAAAAAAAATCTTTTTTTTCCTTCTAATTATATGCCAAGTGAATTTCTATATATTAAATATATTTTTTACATTTTTGTTGAAATTTTTAATGCCAAATTATTTATGCCAAGTGTCAAGAAATTGAGCCCGGACCACACAATATAGTGAGCCCGGACCACACAATAATTTCTCATCTTCATGATCTTCAGTAGAAGTTTCGTGGCTCGTGAGACTCGATACAAATTGAGTTGTCTTGATAGCCCTATTCTTTCATTCCTCAAATATAGTTGAAATGAGTGGAATTTCTCAGATGATTTTATTGATGGGCTCTTGCCACTACTTATAGAGAGTACACCTCCTCTTCACAATACAACTTTCGATGTGGGACTAAAGTCCGTTATTAGTTCTCAACACTCTCCATCAAGATGGGCGATAGATATTAATCATCCACATTTTGTTACATAGCTTTGACAGACTCAATGAACTAAGACCCTTAGTCAGACAGTCTGCAACTTGTTCTTTTGAGCGAACATGGTCAATCTTCAGTATCCCTAATTCCAGCTTCTCCTTGATGAAAAATCGATCGATCTCGATGTGCTTCGTTCTGTCGTGCTGAACTGGATTGTTAGCTATACTTATTGCAGCTTGACTATCGCTCAGAAGACGTAATGGTGCTCCCTTGTCCAGCTTCAACTCTGTCAGCAGTGCTCTTACCCATAGCAACTCCGACACTCCCAGAGCTATTGTCCTGTATTCTGCTTCAGTTGTCGACCGTGCTACCACTGGCTGTTTCTTGCTTCTCCATGAGACTAGGTTTTCTCCTACAAAAAGATCTTCTGTCGTCTATGCAGCTTGCCCAGTCTGTATCGCAGTATCCCTCAACTTCTATGTGTCCATTCTTCTTGAACCATAGTTCTTTTCTCGGCGTCCCTTTCAGATATCTCAAGATCTGAAATACTGCTTCCACATGACCCGTTCTTGGATCATGCATGTAGCGGCTCACTACACTCACCGCAAATGAGATATCCGGGCGAGTGTGCCCCAGATAAATCAATCTCCCTACAAGTCTTTGATACCTTTCACGATCAACAGGCTCTCCTGCTTCTGCTCCCAGCTTGCACTTCTGGTCAATTGGAGTTACTGCTGCTTTGCATCCCAGCATCCATGTCTCCTTTAGCAGATCTAGTACATATTTTCTCTGTGAGAGAACAATTCCCTGTTCGTCGTCACACCTCGATACCCAAAAAATACCTCATCGCTCCTAAATCCTTCACCTCAAACTCCTTCGCGAGTTTTGACTTCAGCTTAGTAATCTCGACTTCATCATCAGTGATTATTATATCATCAACATATACAGCAAGTATAGTAATGTGGCCTCTTGTATGCTGGAGAAAGACCATATGATCTGTATTTGTTTGATGATACCCCATGCCTGTAACAGCCTTTCTGAATCTGTCAAACCAGGCTCGAGAAGATTGCTTGAGTCCGTATAGTGACTTATTTAGTTTACACAATTTACCATGCAACGTCCCTCCGTCTGATTCTGTCGCATAGCACCCTGGCGGGAGTTCCATATATACTTCTTCTTGTACGTCCCCATGGAGAAAGGTATTTTTCACATCTAACTGGTATAGCTTCCACCCATAGTTTGCTGCAATCGAGACCAGAGTTCTTACCGTGCTCATTTTTGCTACTGGGACTGTAAAACCCCTAAATTTCTACTCTTTTTTTTGTTTTTTTATTAAATTTGGTACTAATTTAATTTTGTATTGTACGTCGCGCACAAAATTTTATTTTTCTTGCTCGTCGAGTACGAATATGTGCGAGCGTACATATTTTAAAAAAATATTTTTATTTTTTTATACGCTTTCAAAATATTATATATAATTATTATTCTTGCTATAAAAAGCCTTTTTAGCAGTTATTAATCATAAATAATATTTTATTGCATACTAGGTAAAGCATAATTGTGAAAAAATTATTTATGCATACATATATATTTATAATTATTTATTAGTTTATTTTTAATGTAATATTCGAAATTAATATTATTAGTATTTTAGAAAATATATTTAAAATTATTGTGACATTTAAATCTTGATTTGAATTTATGGATTTATTTATATAGTTAAATATTAAAAATTTGATTTATCCCATTTGATTTAAACTAAAAATTTAATTAGATTTAAATTTGATTTGATTTGATTTGAATTTGGATTTGATTGGTTTAAATTTATTTAATTTAAAAATGTATTTATCTAACGGAGATTTAACCTAATCCTAATCTTTATCCAACTAGGGAATTCCCACATCCTATAAATAGGCAGGTACTCATCCATTATTTTTACACAAATAAATTTCAACAAAATTCCTCCACCACATGTACGTGCACCGTGTCTGTGTCCGTGTCACCATCTTTCTTCCACTATATTCTTTTATATTTACATTATTTTTCTCGTATCCGACTCACGCTGACACGTCGATAAAACCCTAACCCTACACCTTTCCGACCCCCTCACAAACTCCGTTGTTCCGCCACCGCCAACACCAAATTCCTTCCACCACCGTGGCGGACACCAGCAGCCTCCGCGGTCCTTGACCACCGCCATCCGCCATCATCACCACACCCGACCCCGACTCGGCCACAGCCACACCACCCACAGCACTCTGCCATCGCCCCGTTGTCTACCAACCACCGAGCCCAGCCATTACCGACCACAGGACACCACCAACGCCGTCATCCCCGACGACCCTCGTCACCTGTCCTGGTTCCTCCGGCCAACCCCATCAAAAGACCCAGATCTCCCGGCCTTCATCACCACCCAACCCAGCCTCCTTGGGCTTCGGTCGTCCCCGGCCGCAACCGCAGCCTCCACACCACACCATCACCTCCACAATCGCCATCAGCGCTACCATCACTACGCCCGCCATCGCGGCGACAGCCGACCCCCGAAACCACCACAAGCACCCGGTCTCCCCCAAACATCACAACCACCGCCACACAGAACCACCAAGTAAATCCGAACAAATTACACTACGACTCACCTCCGCCGCGCTCGGCAACCGCCGGAGTTGACCCCATCCACAGTCTCCCTCCCAGGTGGGCGACCGATCCACCGCGACCGACCCCAGCCCCGCGCCGGCCCAGGGGAGCGCCGCCGCTGTCCCGTGGGGGCGCCTCCACCAAAACCACCCATCCGCCTCCTCCGGCCGACTTCCTCCCCCGCGCGCCTCCTCACGCCTCCGCCCCCCGACGAGCTCAGTCGCGCCTCCGCTCACCGCTACCCCCTCTCCCTTCTCGATCATCTTCCTCCGCTCTTCTCCCCGTTCTCCGCTGCCTCCCTCGACCGAAGCACCGCCATCGGCCAGCCGCTGCCGTTGTCCGCCGCCGACCGCCCCTCTCGATCTACTCCCCGCACCCTCCGTCCGCTGGCGCCGCCTCTTGCCACCGCTTCCCGATCTCTTCTCCGCCCGCTCCCTCTCTCCGCCGGAGGCGAGCTCCCTCCGGCTCACCACCCTTCCTCCGCCCGCTCACGCGCCTTTCTCACTCTCTCCTTCTTCCAAGAAAGGGAGCCCCCCCCCCTTTACTTGATATTTGCTTATTTTTTTATAATTTTTTAGTGGTTTTGTCTACAAATTTTTTTTTCTTTTCTGTTGTGTATTATTATTAATAATAATATTATTATTATTATTATTATTATTATTATTATTAGTAGTAGTAGTAGTATTATTATTATTATTATTATTATTACTGATATCATTATTATTATTAAGTTTTATTATTATTATTATTACCATTATTATTATTAAGTTTCATTATTATTATTATTACCATAATTATTATTAAGATTATTATTATTATTATTATTATTATTATTATTATTATTATTATTATGATAATATAAGTATATTTTGTTAAAAGATTTATTAATATCATTATTATTATTATCTTTAATATTGTGTTGTATTAAACAAATAAATATATGATAAAATTTTAAGTTTCGGTAACAAAAGTATATTGGTACTTGACTATGTATGAATTTCAAAGCTGATTTCAGAACGTAAATATTTACTATATTATTGACATTTTAAAATATAGTCTTCGACCTAAATCTTATTTTAATAAAAATTAGATTCTCTCCCTAAAGCGATTTTAGAATATTTGGACTAATAAAAAGGTAGTTTCACATTATGATTTTTAATTATATATATAATTAAGATATTTTATTTAAAATTTTTACATAGTTCTAAGTATCATAAATATTTTCAAATTAGTACGAGTATGTTCTTCACGATTTCTCCTCGATTTCCACCATTGATCACGACTGCTCACGCGTTTCTCCTTCTCATGAAATACCGGACCCTTACATATCAACCCCGGCTAGTGGACAGAACAGGACTTGTTGGAACTTTGCACCACCCCAGGCGACACACCAGGCAAGACACCTTGCCTTTACTGTTTAATTTCTTGCTCAATATCATGCATGTTTTATTTCTTATAAGTTGTTCTTTCAAAATCCTATGTAGTTGCAAATTATTATATTTTAGTTTTCTTTATGCATTTAGCCTAGAATTAAGGGACCACCTTTGTTTGTGCCGCATTCATGGGCCGACACTTGTGTACCACGATGTCACGTATCTCATATAGATTCGGACTTGCGTACCGACCGTACATCGGTGCGTACAGGACGAGCGTTAGGGTATAACTGCTAATATAATTGCCTAGAAGACTTAGCGGTTATTAGGAAAATCGTGGGTGGATTCAGCACGAGTAGTGCATGGGGAGGGTGAAGACAGTTATTAGACGCAGGGGCTTTCACATCTTTACCTTCGTCTAGCTGCCATTTGTGACTCAGCCGAGAGCTAGTGGCCGTGCATTTATTTATTTTTCTCTAGATGCCACTAGTGCCTCGGTTGAAACACAAATGTGCCGTACATTTACCTTCGTCTAGCTGTCGTTAGTGACTCACCCAAGAGCTAGTGGCCGTGCATTTATTTTTCTCTAGCTGCCCCTTAGTTCTCGCTCGAGTGCTAATGGGTCGTGCATTTACTTTTCTCTAGACGCCACTAGTGCCTTGGTTGAAACACTAACGCGCCGTGTTTCTAGTCTCGGGAGCCCTTGTGTGGAACGTTGTCTTCAAATTACATTTTCACATAGAATGGTTAAGAACCTTTATCTGTTTAGTTGTATAAAATTTTCTGTTGAGCTAACTTTATTCAGTTTATGGCATAATATTATGTGTCTTGTTACGTCCCTCTGAGGACCTGGTTATCTCGCCAGGTGTGTGTTCTTGTCTTTTGCAGGTATTCTATCTAGCCGTGGTCCTCCCTATTTCTTCGAGGATGATTGCACTTGGATCGTCTTCGCTTCACTCGCCGAACTTATTTCATTTTTCGTGTATTTCTTTCCTTGCTTGTTGGTAGTGGATTTGTCTCCGCCCAACATATTGTATTAAGACAACTCATTATCATTTTATGATATCTTTTATTCTTTTATTTTGTGTGGATGAGATTAGTTATGGTTCTACTGCATTTTACAGCTTATGTATCCATACGAGGCCCATGTACTTCGTATGAATACAGCTGGCATGTCTACGTTCTTAGTCCTACGTATTTTGGGACTGGGGCGTTACAGGGACAAACGTCTCATCATAGTCAATGTCATATGATTGTGTGTATCCTTTTGCAACCAACCTCGCCTTGTACCGTTTTACTTTTCCTTCTGGCGTCTCCTTTACTGTGTACACCCATTTGCATCCCACAGCTTTTTCCCTTTGGATAATGGAACCGGCTCTCATGTCTTATTTTTCTCTAATGCCCCAAGTTCTTCCATCATTGCAGCTTTCCACCTTGGATTTTTTTTGGCTTCCTGCCAACACTTGGGCAAAGAAGTAGAGTCTAACGATGCAATGAAGGCTCAATAATTTAGAGAAATGTTAGAATAAGACAAGAAGTTGGCAATGTCATGTTCATAATCATCATAACGACGAGGAGCCTTACCCGCATTGATGCGAGAAGATCTCCTTAAAGGAGCAATAAGTGGTGGAGAGGATGTCACGCCCCGATCCCGCTAGGGTCGTCCGTCTTGCTTGGATCCCTGCGGGATCGATCATCCTCGCTAAGGCGTGATGCCGTGCAAGCCTAAGTTGCGCTTGCACAAGGCCATGTACCTGCACAAAAACAACTAGTCAAGCAAAAACACACGCACGCACCCACTAGTCAAGCAAAACACACGCACGCACCCATTGCAGAAAACCAAATGTTGGACACAGAGATTTGAAATAGCAATGCTCATTTTATTCATAGCTTGTTTGGAATACAAGTACAAAGCTTTGTAACTCAGATTTGCCTTATAATTTGGCTACAAGATTCTCTTTGAAATACTCTTTTGAAATTAGCCACAATGCCCATACATGATATCCTTTATTACAAGCTGGAATTGAAAGACACCTTCAAAGGAAATGAAAACTGGAAACTTGCAATTGACTGAAAGTAAACTTCGAGGCGATCCACGAGCTCTACTGGGCTAGACGAGCTTCGGTGCCTCACTTGAAATCCCCCTGTCTCCTTTTGCTTCTGAAAAGGATGCCCACAACGTGGGTCAGTACACATCATGTACTGGCGAGCGGCTTTTGGCCGAACTCGCAAATATCTGTACTAAATCAATATGTTGAGCTAACATTTTCTAGTGATCTTTCTACTTGTCTAGGTTCTTTTTAACAATTCATAAGAACATGACAGATAGAATATATCATAGCAACTTACCCTCGCCGGCAGTCATCCCTGCACAAAACCACGTTAGCACAATTTGCATAATGAGTAATTCATGATTCATTCTTGCAGATATTGAAGTTGTCATTCGGGTCATGCAGGTGGACTATTCTACATGTTGGTCCATGGGTTTTCCCCATGATTAGCCGCTGTGACTCTTTGGTTCAGCTCGTCGCTAAGGACTCAGATCGACTCCCATTTTCACATGGAGGCCCTAATCTCTCCTAGGCCGAGCGGTTCCAGGTGCCCCCAGATACCACCCGAGAGACAAATATTTCCTTGTATACAAGTTGTCCGAGACCAAATGCATGCTCTAGCCGTTCTATCAGATGAGACACACTTGGACTTATGCACAGGTATACGACACGTTTGATTCGTGCCTTCAGGTTCTTCTCAACATGTACAAGTTCGTCTGTACATGTCTATATTTTCAAGCAGACTAGTGACAAGCAGATGATCATTCTTATCGAGCAGATAGAGTGGCAACACATATTCTTGCATTTGATTCAATTCAATTATCTTCTCTTATCTTTTGTGGATGTGGTATCGTTGATCATTGGGACAAGGCAACAGAGTAGACTAGAGATCATTTTTCTTAGGCGTACAGATCAATGTCTGTTCGGTTGAAGCAACTCACCGAGATGAATCTTAGTTGAGAGAAGGAGGGACTTCACGCGCCGTTCACGAACGATTCACGCGGCCTACAATGGCACCAACAGTTGATTAGCATACTTCGTCTCTTTCTCTCAAGATTCGGAATGAATGCGAAATACGATGAAAGCGAACAATGAAAACCAATCATCGAAAACCAACACGAAAACGCATTCATCAAAACCAAGCAGCAAAGAGAAAACATTCAGCAAAACTCTTGGATTCATTTCAATAGAAGCCAATCCATCAATTGGAAAGGTTCATTGCATTTCATCCGTGATCAATCGATACCGGCAAAGGTTTCACCAAGTACTCAGTTCATGACTGAGTCAACAAGCCGTAGGTATTACATAGTGGACCGCAAGGAGCGGGGCACTACATAATAACCCACCGAGAAAAAGTTTTGTCCTCAAAATTTAAGAAACAAAACGCACCTCCACTATTGTTGTATTCTGGGTCAAGCAACGTGGAGAGATTGAAGACGCGTCCATTAATCCGCTGCGGCTGGTTCTGCAGATTGTCTCGAAGGGGCGGTGGGCCTGGCAGGTGCCCACGCTCTTCAGTGTCGTCTTTATTCTGATCCGTTCTATTCTTTTTCGGGCAATATTTGACTGAATGGCCCTGTTGGCCACAACGAAAACAAGCGTTGTTAGCAGCACGACAGTCCTCTTTGACGTGCCCACTCTTGCCACAGTGACTGCAACTCTGGCCATTCACATAGCGGCAGTCTTCTTTGACATGCCCTCGTCGACCGCAGAAGCCGCATACAGGCTTGTTGTTTTGTTCCCCGTCAGTCTTTTTCTCTCCGTCATGATATCTCTTGACGGGCTGATTCCGACTGTTCTGCGCTTTGTTGGACGCTTTCTTCTGCTCGAACTGTTCCACCTGGAGCGCCGCCTCAAAGGCTTGAGAATAGGACTCGCATTCTCGATTCAGCACACTTAACTGGATGTCGTAATTCAGACCTTCCACGAATCGATTTATGCGAGTCTGTTCCGTGGGGAGCCAAGCAGCGGCAAAATTTGCCAACTTAGCAAATTCAGATTCATAGTCCTCCACGGACATATCCCCCTGTTTCAGTGTGATGAAGTCATCCTCCATCTTCTTGCTCATGGCTTGAGGCAGATATTGATCGAGAAACGCCTTCTTGAACAAGGCCCACGAGATCTTTCCATTCCTAGCCGTTGCGAGCAGCGCCGGCTTCTTCGCCTTCCACCAGTCCTTCGCCCGCAGCCGTAGGAGCATAACGGCACAGACTACCTTTTTGCTACTTGGAACTCCTATGAACGCGAACAGAGTCTCTATTTTATCAATCCAGTCCATCACCTTGTCGGGTGACGTCCTGCCTTGAAATTCCGGAGGTTTCGCGTCCAAGAAGTCCTTTGGCCTAAAGACAGTGTGCCTTTGCGCTGGCTGGGGCTCTTCACCCTCTACAGGCTCGATCTCGGGCGTTCCCGTCTGTTCCGTCGCTGCGGTGGCATTTTGATTTGCCGCAAGCGCCGTGACAAGCTGGTCGTCCGTCTTGCTTGGATCCCTGCGGGATCGATCGTCCTCGCTAAGGCGTGATGCCGTGCAAGCCTAAGTTGCGCTTGCACAAGGCCATGTACCTGCACAAAAACAACTAGTCAAGCAAAAACACACGCACGCACCCACTAGTCAAGCAAAACACACGCACGCACCCATTGCAGAAAACTAAATGTTGGACACAGAGATTTGAAATAGCAATGCTCATTTTATTCATAGCTTGTTTGGAATACAAGTACAAAGCTTTGTAACTCAGATTTGCCTTATAATTTGGCTACAAGATTCTCTTTGAAATACTCTTTTGAAATTAGCCACAATGCCCATACATGATATCCTTTATTACAAGCTGGAATTGAAAGACACCTTCAAAGGAAATGAAAACTGGAAACTTGCAATTGACTGAAAGTAAACTTCGAGGCGATCCACGAGCTCTACTGGGCTAGACGAGCTTCGGTACCTCACTTGAAATCCCCCTGTCTCCTTTTGCTTCTGAAAAGGATGCCCACAACGTGGGTCAGTACACATCATGTACTGGCGAGCGGCTTTTGGCCGAACTCGCAAATCTCTGCACTAAATCAATATGTTGAGCTAACATTTTCTAGTGATCTTTCTACTTGTCTAGGTTCTTTTTAACAATTCATAAGAACATGACAGATAGAATATATCATAGCAACTTACCCTCGCCGGCAGTCATCCCTGCACAAAACCACGTTAGCACAATTTGCATAATGAGTAATTCATGATTCATTCTTGCAGATATTGAAGTTGTCATTCGGGTCATGCAGGTGGACTATTCTACATGTTGGTCCATGGGTTTTCCCCATGATTAGCCGCTGTGACTCTTTGGTTCAGCTCGTCGCTAAGGACTCAGATCGACTCCCATTTTCACATGGAGGCCCTAATCTCTCCTAGGCCGAGCGGTTCCAGGTGCCCCCAGATACCACCCGAGAGACAAATATTTCCTTGTATACAAGTTGTCCGAGACCAAATGCATGCTCTAGCCGTTCTATCAGATGAGACACACTTGGACTTATGCACAGGTATACGACACGTTTGATTCGTGCCTTCAGGTTCTTCTCAACATGTACAAGTTCGTCTGTACATGTCTATATTTTCAAGCAGACTAGTGACAAGCAGATGATCATTCTTATCGAGCAGATAGAGTGGCAACACATATTCTTGCATTTGATTCAATTCAATTATCTTCTCTTATCTTTTGTGGATGTGGTATCGTTGATCATTGGGACAAGGCAACAGAGTAGACTAGAGATCATTTTTCTTAGGCGTACAGATCAATGTCTGTTCGGTTGAAGCAACTCACCGAGATGAATCTTAGTTGAGAGAAGGAGGGACTTCACGCGCCGTTCACGAACGATTCACGCGGCCTACAATGGCACCAACAGTTGATTAGCATACTTCGTCTCTTTCTCTCAAGATTCGGAATGAATGCGAAATGCGATGAAAGCGAACAATGAAAACCAATCATCGAAAACCAACACGAAAACGCATTCATCAAAACCAAGCAGCAAAGAGAAAACATTCAGCAAAACTCTTGGATTCATTTCAATAGAAGCCAATCCATCAATTGGAAAGGTTCATTGTATTTCATCCGTGATCAATCGATACCGGCAAAGGTTTCACCAAGTACTCAGTTCATGACTGAGTCAACAAGCCGTAGGTATTACATAGTGGACCGCAAGGAGCGGGGCACTACAGAGGACATACCATCAGAGTCAGAGAGATCCGCATCGGAATCAGAGTGATTCAGTGCGGGGGCAACATCTTCAAGAGCCGGGGCAGGAGTAGACGAGGGACTTGGTATGGTAGGCACTGGACTTGGTACAGTAGGCACTGTCACGACCCGCACCCTTATGAGGGGCACGAGCACGTGGGTACGTCCAGCCTACGCCGCAGAATCGGCGGTAGAACGCTGTATATAACGTCTGTAAATACCTACGACTAACAGTTAAAATGTACCTGTACAGTATATACTCTCCGAATGGAGGTGACATATCAATACAGTCTCAATCACAGAATAAAACTAAGGTAGATAGCTCAGAGTAAAGAAATATGATAGATGAAAGAGTAAAACAAGTCCACAGTCTAATACAAGTCCAGATATATACATCACAGAGTATCAAAATAGAATATAGAACTATAGTCTGATAAGCTAGCTGGATCGCAGTCCAGTCAAACCTGGCTAGCCTACACTACTCTGGAAGTACAAAATCTAGTGGCTCCACTATAAGGCCACGATCTAAGACTACTCCATCTGACTCGAGCCCATAATAGGTCGAGTAGTCCGCATCGGAATCATCTGTAATATATCATAACGGTATCCTGTCAGGAAAATGAGCAAGTACAAATACTAACAGCAGTTCCATGTGAATTGACAAGTTCTATAAGAGACAGTGTAATGAACTACAAGACAAAGATATACGAAGACTTGGGAACCGTTCGGAAGCCGAGTCACAACCCTTAAACCAAACAAGGACCGGGGTTGTAACTCTTCTCCCGAGCAGAACTTAATCTCCAGTCAAGGTACAATGTAAAGGCATGTAAAGCATGTGAGTAACTGTATATCATGCATGGTGAGAAGGTACTGAATGTAGACAGAACAGGATATATGACAGGAAAAGTAAACATAAAATGTGCCTCGAACATTATAGCCTAATGTGATCGGTATGGGTCAAGTATCAGGCTTCCAGCCGACCGGCTACAAGTACGTGGACTCGGCCCGGCCGGGATGGTAAGCTATGGAGCAAGTAGTAGCACAGGTCAGGCTATACCCATCGTGAGGTGAGGGTATAGCTATGATACAAGTAGTAACTCAAGGTGGGTATTGATCACACTATCTATAATATTCCCCATTCCCCGAATAGTATACGGATCCGGACATAGCACGTCATGACGCGGGATTTCCAAAGAGGGGAGCAAGTCCTCTTCAGGAATCGGCGTCAATACAAGTACGAGAATCAAGACTAAGCAAGTACCAGTATCCCAAGAAATCCAGGAATGACATCTCATGACAGGAATCCGACAATACTAGTCCGTGCACTATCGTGTCTGAGAATCAAGTAAGACACTACGACTGAATCGGATATAGCAAATATCAAGACAATGAAAACTATCAGTGAATGTACTCGCCTGCTGTCCTGAGCTGTATGGTATATCAATGCTCAGAGCGGTATCAGAAAACCTAAATATGAGATACTGTAAGTTAATTTAGGTTTAAACAAGTTTAGGAATGATTTACAATGAATGATATGCAATCTAGGTCAAACTAGGTCTCACTGAGTCACACTAAGTCCTGTCAATTCAATCTAGGTCAAATCAAGTTATATCAAGTCAATCTAAGCCTAACCAAGTCAATCCTAGGTCATACCAGGCATCACGGGTCAAAACAAGTCGAAGAAAGTCAAACGGGATCAAGAGTTGGCCTACAGTTGACTTTTGGTCAACTGGTCAACTCTGGTCAACTCTAGGTCAAACTGGTCAAATGTTGACCAACAGTTGATTTTTGGTCAACTGGTCAACTCTAGTTTGGATTTGGTGAAATCTAGACAAAGTGTTGACTCACGGTTGACTTTTGGGTAAAAAGTCAACTCTGGGTCAACCGAGCCAAAAATCGGCTCAAATATGACATTTGTGGGGTGTACCCAACATGCCACCCAAGTTTCAAGTCAATCCGACTACCCGAACTCCGATTCATTCTCAAACTCCTATTCTCCTTCTCATTCTCCTTCTCATTCTCCTTCCTATTCTCCTTCCTCATTCTCCTTCCCATTCTCCTTCTCATTCTCCTTCCTATTCTCCTTCCCCATTCTCCTTCCCATTCTCCTTCTCATTCTCCTTCCTATTCTCCTTCCTCATTCTCCTTCCCATTCTTCTTCTCATTCTCCTTCCTATTCTCCTTCCCATTCTCCTTCCTATTCTCCTTCCTCATTCTCCTTCTCATTCTCCTTCCTATTCTCCTTCCTCATTCTCCTTCCCATTCTCCTTCTCATTCTCCTTCCTATTCTCCTTCCTCATTCTCCTTCCCATTCTCCTTCCTATTCTCCTTCCTCATTCTCCTTCCCATTCTCCTTCCTATTCTCCTTCCTATTCTCCTTCCTCATTCTCCTTCCCATTCTCCTTCTCATTCTCCTTCCTATTCTCCTTCCTTATTCTCCTTCCTCATTCTTCTTCCCATTCTCCTTCTCATTCTCCTTCCCATTCTCCTTCCTATTCTCCTTCCCATTCTCCTTCTCATTCTCCTTCCCATTCTCCTTCCTATTCTCCTTCCTCATTCTCCTTCCCATTCTCCTTCCTATTCTCCTTCTCATTCTCCTTCCTATTCTCCTTCCTCATTCTGACACATACATATCTATATATATATACAGACACATACACACATATATATAAATACACACTCTCAACACCACTACCACTCTCCTCTACACACACAAATACACATGTATATATATATATATATATATATATATATATATATATATATATATATATATATATATATATATATATACCTCTCTAAAAGGATAAATCCATAAATAATCCTTAAACTATATTTTAAGGAAACCTACAAAGGCTAGGGTCAACTTGTAGAGAATGGTCTCCCCTATAATTAATGTGAAGGGATGAATGCAAAATGAGGAATTAAATGAGAGTTAATGACATACCTAAATTGTAGATTTTGATGGAGAAGAAGAAGTTGGAAAGGAATGAATGAAGAGAGAGAGTGATAACTTAGTGAAGAAGAAAGGAGAGGTGGAGGGGGTGCTGTAGGTGGCCGGCCATGGAGCATGGGTAGGGGCACTTGTAATTACAAGTTTGCCCCTCCCTAAGCCTACATGCTAAAATAATCCAAATTAGGTTTAGGAAGTTGCTAAAAATAAATAAAAATCATAATTAAACTAAATTACTCATGGGGAACTAGTCCAAACTCTTAAACCCTAATTTTTAGTGTGGTGGGCCATGGTTAGCTAACAGGCTAATCACAGCTCAAGTCGAAATTCACCGGGGTCCCGAATTAACTCGGAATGCGATGAAATTCGAACCCGACTCCTATAATAATTAAATAATATTATTCATGAAATAAAATTCCCAAAAATAATATAAAATGGAAGATTACCATTTTACCCCTAACTGGAAAAAGTGAGGGTGACAAGTCTATCCACCTTAAAAAAAAATTCGTCCTCGAAATTGAAGACAACAAGCACAGAAAAACACAAACAGAAATAAAGAAAATAAATTTATACCTCAGGGCGCGAAAAGATAAGGGAAACACTCCCGCATGTCGTCCTCCCTCTCCCAGGTAGACTCACCTGGAGAGTGATGCCTCCACGCAACCCGAACCAAGGGTATGACCTGGTTCCGGAGCACCTTCTCCCTGCGATCCAGAATCTCCACTGGCTGTTCTGGATAGCTGAGAGTAGGTCCCACCTGTATCGCTGAATGGTCCAATACATGGCTAGGATCTGCCACGTACCGCCTCAGCTGAGATACATGAAACACGTTGTGCACTCCCTCGAGCCTGGTAGGCAAGTCCAGTCGGTAGGCTACTGCACCGATCCTCTCTAAGATGGTGAAAGGTCCGATGTAGCGCAGACTGAGCTTCCCACCGCCGCCAAAGCGAATAGTGCCACGTGTCGGGGATATCCTCAGAAATACCATGTCACCAACCTAGACACAAGACAAAACTCAACACACAACTAACAAACAATCACAACAAACATGACAAGAACTGAAACTAACCTCGAACTCTAACGGTCTCCGGTGACTATCGGCCCAATGCCGCTGCCTATCCTGAGCCACCCGGAGTCTGTCTCTAATCAATCTGACCTTCTCGGCCGCATCCACAACCATCTCCGGCCCAAGAAGCGCCCGCTCGCCAACATCGTCCCAAGACAAAGGAGTACGGCATCTCCGTCCATATAGAGCCTCAAATGGTGACATCTCTATACTGGCCTGGTAGCTGTTGTTGTAAGCAAACTCTACCAGGTGAAGATGGTCCTCCCAAGAACCCCCGAGATCTAGCACATATGTGCGAAGCATATCCTCCAGAGTCTGGATGGTCCTCTCCGACTGCCCGTCTGTCTGAGGATGATAAGCAGTAATAAACTTGAGCGAGGTGCCCAAGCTAGCCTGCAAACTCCTCCAGAAGTGGAAAGTGAATCGGCTATCCCGATCTGAAACTATGCTCACCGGAACTTCGTACAATCTCACAATCTGACGAACATACAGCTCAGCCAGCCTCTCCGTAGACAAACCCACTTTGAAAGGCAAAAAGTGGGCCGATTTGGTCAATCTATCAACTATGACCCAAACCGCGTCCTTCCCTCCTGGCGACCGTGGAAGTCCAGATACAAAGTCCATGGTGATGTGCTCCCACTTCCACTCGGGAATGGGTAGCGGCTGTAGCAATCCACCTGGTCTCTGCCTCTCGGCCTTCACCTGCTGACACACAAGACAACGAGATACAAACTGAGCTACCTCGCGCTTCATGCCATACCACCATACGTGCTCTCTCAGGTCCCTATACATCTTGTTGGCTCCAGGATGCATAGAATACTGAGAGCGATGCGCCTCCTAAAGAACCTCCTCCCGAAGCTCTCCACGCGGAACGCACAGCCTAGTACCGTGCCGCAACGACCCGTCTTCGGCTAAAGAGAAATCGTCAAGCAAGCTCATCCTCACCTGCTCCCTGATGCTCCTCAGGGCAACATCATCATACTGCGCTGACCTGACTCTATCCATCAGCTCAGACTGAATCTGCAAACCCCACATCTGGATCTCCATGCCCGGAATGATGACCTCGATACCCAAACTATCCAGGTCGGCCAACAAGTAACGATCTGTCGTCAAGAACATAGCAACTGGATACCTGCTCAAGGCATCTGCAACTACGTTGGCCTTCCCCGGATGGTACTGCAAGGATATATCGAAGTCCTTCATCAGCTCTAACCACCGCCTCTGCCGCATGTTCAACTCCTTCTGAGTGAACACGTACTTCAAGCTCTTGTGATCTGTGAAGATCTCAACTCGCTCTCCGTACAGGTAATGCTTCCACAACTTCAAAGCAAATATCACCGCGGCCAACTCCAGATCATGAGTAGGATAGTTCTTCTCATGAGGACGCAACTGCCTGGATGCATAGGCAATCACCTTCCCATGCTGCTGAAGAACACACCCTAAACCCTTCCCGGAAGCATCGCTGAAGATCGAGAACCCTCCTGACCCAGATGGCAAAGTCAGGATCGGAGCTGAAGTCAACCTCCTCTTCAGCTCATCGAATGCAGCCTGACACTCATCAGTCCAGACGAACTCCACGTCCTTCCTGGTGAGTCTAGTCATCGGCTCTGCAATCCTCGAAAAGTCCTGGACGAACTTCCGGTAATAACCAGCCAAACCCAGAAAGCTCCGAACCTCGGCAACTGAACTGGGCGTAGACCAAGACTCCACTGCCGAAATCTTCCTCTGGTCTACTGAAATCCCGTGCTCGGTCACAACATGACCTAGGAACTCCACCTGGTCTCTAAGAAGAACTCACACTTCGAAAGCTTCCCGTAGAGTTGCTCCCTCCTCAGAGTCTCTAACACAACTCTCAAGTGCTCCTCATGCTCCTCCTGCGTCTTCGAATAGATCAAGATATCGTCTATGAAGACCACCACAAACTTGTCAAGGTACTGATGGAATACCTTGTTCATCAAGTTCATGAACACCGCGGGAGCATTGGTCAACCCAAATGGCATCACTGTAAACTCGTACTGGCCGTACCGAGTCCGAAATGCCGTCTTGGGAATGTCATCCCGCCTCACCTTCAGCTGGTGATACCCGGACCTCAAATCTATCTTCGAAAAGACCTTTGCCCCACTCAGCTGATCGAACAAGTCGTCGATCCTCGGCAAAGGATACCTATTCTTGATAGTGAGGTTGTTGAGCGCCCGGTAATCAATGCACATGCGGGACGTACCGTCCTTCTTCGGCACGAACAGGACTGGCGCTCCCCAGGATGAAGAACTGGATCTGATGAACCCCTTGTCCTGCAGCTCGTCGACTTGCTTCTTCAGCTCTATCAACTCGCTGTTGTTCACCCTATAGACATGCTGCGAGATGGGCTCGGCGCCCGGCACCAAGTCTATGGAGAACTCAATGTCCCTGTCTGGCGGCATCTCCGGCAACTCCTCGGAAAAGACATCCGAGAACTCAGCAATCAACGGATGTGGCAAATCCTGCCCCGCCAACAAAGCTCCGTAGAATCCAGCCTCCGGCTCCGCTGCTCCTCGAGCAAACTCGATCTCTGGCTCACCCGGCGTCCTAAAAAGAACTCTGCCTCCTCTACAATCAATGCTAGCATGGTGCATGCTCAACCAATCCATACCGAGTACCATATCGTACCTCGGTAGGGGCATTACAAGCAGACACGCACTCAAGTCCCGGCCTCTCAGAGTGACTCTCCGCCCCTTGCAAATATTATTAACCAGGATAATACCTCCCCCGATCATAATCTTGCAAGTCCTACCCATATATTCAGCAATGATATTGTGTCTCAGAGCAAAAGAAACAGACACAAAACTATGGGTCGCCCCAGAATCAAATAAGGCAAAAGCAGGGAAAGAATCTAGGAGAACATGACCTGCAACAACATCTCCCACGGGCTCTGCCTCCTCCTCTTCTGCCAAAGCGAACACCCTGCCCGCGGGTGCTCCCCTCTGGTGCTGGACAAAACGCTGCTGCTGGGTCTGGAGTGGAGGACCCCTCTGCTGAACCGCTGGTCCTCTAGCTGGCTGCACCCTGTCCTGGCCTCCCTTGGCTGCCCGAGCAGGGCAGCCCTTCAGCTGGTGGTCGGTCCCTCCGCAGAATAGGCAAGCGCCTAACCTCCTCCGGCATACGTCTCTGCTATGCCCCGTCTTCCCGCAGAAGACACACTGCTGGGTCTGCCTCTGGCCCTGACCCTGATGCTGCTGGACACGCGCCGGTGCCTGCTGGATCTGCAACAGAGGCTGCTGCTGGAACGGCCTCTGCTGCTACTGCTGAATATGGGGACGCTTGGACGGTCCCGCACTGGAACTCGCCCCCATAGTATCTCCGCTCCTCTTCGGCTTGAGGCCGAAGTCCTCCTCTGCGATCTGTGCGTCCATCAGTATCTGATCGAACGTCGCGTCTCGGCGACCCGAGGTGCGGATGCGCACTGCATGAATAAGTCCCCTGCGGAACTTACGAGCCTTCTGTCCCTCATCCTGGATCATACCGGGAGCAAACCTGCTAAGGCGGAAGAACTCAGCTGCATACTCGTCCACCGACGAGTTCCCCTGAACTAGACCCACGAACTGGCCCTCCAATGCTGTAAGAGCCACGTCCGGGAAGAACTTCTCCTTGAAGAGCCTTCGAAAGTTCTCCCAAGTCAGCCCTCTCACCGACGCACGAGGATCCGTACGATACCATGTCAGCGCAATGTCGAAGAATCGGCTGGCTGCTGCCGAAACCCAAAGCGCTCTAGGAAGCTCTGCCAGCTCCATGCTCCGCTCTACATCCTCCAGCCAGTCGTCTGCGTAAAGGATGCCCTCCGTGCCTGTGAAGTCCCTGGAGCTCATCTTCCTGAAGTCTAACACTGTCCCCTGCCTGGACTGCTGCTGGCTCGGCTGCTGGCCGGTAGGGCCCTGCACCGTACCCGGTGCCACTCTCTCTACTGCTGCAAGGGCAAGCTGATGCGAGTTCTCCATACTCTGCCTCAGCATCTCCATCTATCGGTGTGACGCCTCCGACTGGCGCTGCGATGCCTCTGCCTGGGCCCGCTGTGTCTCCATCATCTGCTGAAGGAGAAGGAACATATGATGCGTATCCGTCGGTATCGGTGGTAGTGGCGGCAGTATCTTTGGAAGAACGGCCGTAACCCTCTGGGGTGGAGGTGGTAGACCTCCCTGCGCAACTGCCTGGGTCTCTGGAATAGTAGAATCACTGGGGGCAGTCTCATGAACCTCCTCCTCGACCTGATCAGATCTCTCAGGCAAGCTACTCGATCCAGAGGCCTGCGGATGTGTCTTCGTCATCCTGGAGACGAATTAAAACAAGAGGTCAATATGGCACATGAGTAGATTATCAAAGAAGGACAGTTAATTTAATACAAGGTGAATAATCATGATAATCAAAAGATCAGAAATTTCCTAGGTGTGATTGAGAAACTCCTATCATGTCCTAGGTCCTACGTCCTAATCGCAGGCTCGTAATTAGTACTCTAAGTCGAGCACCATTACGAGAGACCTGCGTGGGCCACCACAAAAACGTGTCACGACCCGCACCCTTATGAGGGGCACGAGCACGTGGGTACGTCCAGCCTACGCCGCAGAATCGGCGGTAGAACGCTGTATATAACGTCTGTAAATACCTACGACTAACAGTTAAAATGTACCTGTACAGTATATACTCTCCGAAAGGAGGTAACATATCAATACAGTCTCAATCACAGAATAAAACTAAGGTAGATAGCTCAGAGTAAAGACATATGATAGATGAAAGAGTAAAACAAGTCCACAGTCTAATACAAGTCCAGATATATACATCACAGAGTATCAAAATAGAATATAGAACTATAGTTTGATAAGCTAGCTGGATCGCAGTCCAGTCAAACCTGGCTAGCCTACACTACTCTGGAAGTACAAAATCTAGTGGCTCCACTATAAGGCCACGATCTAAGGCTACTCCATCTGACTCGAGCCCATAATAGGTCGAGCAGTCCGCATCGGAATCATCTGTAATATATCATAACGGTATCCTGTCAGGAAAATGAGCAAGTACAAACACTAACAGCAGTTCCATGTGAATTGACAAGTTCTATAAGAGACAGTGTAATGAACTACAAGACAAAGATATACGAAGACTTGGGAACCGTTCGGAAGCCGAGTCACAACCCTTAAACCAAACAAGGACCGGGGTTGTAACTCTTCTCCCGAGCAGAACTTAATCTCCAGTCAAGGTACAATGTAAAGGCATGTAAAGCATGTGAGTAACTGTATATCATGCATGGTGAGAAGGTACTGAATGTAGACAGAACAGGATATATGACAGGAAAAGTAAACATAAAATGTGCCTCGAACATTATAGCCTAATGTGATCGGTATGGGTCAAGTATCAGGCTTCCAGCCGACCGGCTACAAGTACGTGGACTCGGCCCGGCCGGGATGGTAAGCTATGGAGCAAGTAGTAGCACAGGTCAGGCTATACCCATCGTGAGGTGAGGGTATAGCTATGATACAAGTAGTAACTCAAGGTGGGTATTGATCACACTATCTATAATATTCCCCATTCCCCGAATAGTATACGGATCCGGACATAGCACGTCATGACGCGGGATTTCCAAAGAGGGGAGCAAGTCCTCTTCAGGAATCGGCGTCAATACAAGTACGAGAATCAAGACTAAGCAAGTACCAGTATCCCAAGAAATCCAGGAATGACATCTCATGACAGGAATCCGACAATACTAGTCCGTGCACTATCGTGTCTGAGAATCAAGTAAGACACTACGACTGAATCGGATATAGCAAATATCAAGACAATGAAAACTATCAGTGAATGTACTCGCCTGCTGTCCTGAGCTGTATGGTATATCAATGCTCAGAGCGGTATCAGAAGACCTAAATATGAGATACTGTAAGTTAATTTAGGTTTAAACAAGTTTAGGAATAATTTACAATGAATGATATGCAATCTAGGTCAAACTAGGTCTCACTGAGTCACACTAAGTCCTGTCAATTCAATCTAGGTCAAATCAAGTTATATCAAGTCAATCTAAGCCTAACCAAGTCAATCCTAGGTCATACCAGGCATTACGGGTCAAAACAAGTCGAAGAAAGTCAAACGGGATCAAGAGTTGGCCTACAGTTGACTTTTGATCAACTGGTCAACTCTGGTCAACTCTGGTCAACTCTAGGTCAAACTGGTCAAATGTTGACCAACAGTTGATTTTTGGTCAACTGGTCAACTCTAGTTTGGATTTGGTGAAATCTAGACAAAGTGTTGACTCACGGTTGACTTTTGGGTAAAAAGTCAACTCTGGGTCAACCGAGCCAAAAATTGGCTCAAATATGACATTTGTGGGGTGTACCCAACATGCCACCCAAGTTTCAAGTCAATCCGACTACCCGAACTCCGATTCATTCTCAAACTCCTATTCTCCTTCTCATTCTCCTTCCCATTCTCCTTCCTATTCTCCTTCCTCATTCTCCTTCCCATTCTCCTTCCCATTCTCCTTCTCATTCTCCTTCCTATTCTCCTTCCCATTCTCCTTCCCATTCTCCTTCTCATTCTCCTTCCTATTCTCCTTCCTATTCTCCTTCCTCATTCTCCTTCTCATTCTCCTTCCTATTCTCCTTCCTCATTCTCCTTCCCATTCTCCTTCCCATTCTCCTTCCTATTCTCCTTCCCATTCTCCTTCTTATTCTCCTTCCTCATTCTCCTTCCCATTCTCCTTCTCATTCTCCTTCCTATTCTCCTTCCTCATTCTCCTTCCCATTCTCCTTCTCATTCTCCTTTCTATTCTCCTTCCTCATTCTCCTTCCCATTCTCCTTCCTATTCTCCTTCCCATTCTCCTTCTCATTCTCCTTCCCATTCTCCTTCCTATTCTCCTTCCTCATTCTCCTTCCCATTCTCCTTCCTATTCTCCTTCTCATTCTCCTTCCTATTCTCCTTCCTCATTCTGACACATACATATCTATATACAGACACATACACACATATATATAAATACACACTCTCAACACCACTACCACTCTCCTCTACACACACAAATACACATGTATATATATATATATACCTCTCTAAAAGGATAAATCCATAAATAATCCTTAAACTATATTTTAAGGAAACCTACAAAGGCTAGGGTCAACTTGTAGAGAATGGTCTCCCCTATAATTAATGTGAAGGGATGAATGCAAAATGAGGAATTAAATGAGAGTTAATGACATACCTAAATTGTAGATTTTGATGGAGAAGAAGAAGTTGGAAAGGAATGAATGAAGAGAGAGAGTGATAACTTAGTGAAGAAGAAAGGAGAGGTGGAGGGGGTGCTGTAGGTGGCCGGCCATGGAGCATGGGTAGGGGCACTTGTAATTACAAGTTTGCCCCTCCCTAAGCCTACATGCTAAAATAATCCAAATTAGGTTTAGGAAGTTGCTAAAAATAAATAAAAATCATAATTAAACTAAATTACTCATGGGGAACTAGTCCAAACTCTTAAACCCTAATTTTTAGTGTGGTGGGCCATGGTTAGCTAACAGGCTAATTACAACTCAAGTCGAAATTCACCGGGGTCCCGAATTAACTCGGAATGCGATGAAATTCGAACCTGACTCCTATAATAATTAAATAATATTATTCATGAAATAAAATTCCCAAAAATAATATAAAATGGAAGATTACCATTTTATCCCTAACTGGAAAAAGTGAGGGTGACAAGCACTGACACTGGGCACGGCTTCTCCCCCTGCGTAACATATGTATCGTCTTCTTCATCTGAGTCATTGCTATCTCTCCCTTTCATCCAGTTCTCCACGATCGGGCACGGGATCGATCCGACTACCACGTTTGGACTTATTCTCTCCCCCTCACGTCTAACACCCTCCGTGTTAGGTGTGTCACCAAACGCTGAACCTTCATCTGAACCATAGTATGGTTCCAGTTCTCGGAATGTAACGTCCATGCTTACAAACAGTTTCCGCTCAACCGGGCTCCAACACGCATATCCCTTCTGAGTCGCCGTATATCCGACAAAGACACATTTAACCATTCTAGGATCCAGTTTACCAACTTTCGACCTATTATCTTAGACAAAACACACACACCCAAATACTTTCGGTAGATCTGTGTAAGTGGTTATACCAGTAAGCATTTCCAACGGTGTCTTCCAGTCCAATACCTGAGATGGCATTCTGTTGATGAGATAAGAGACCATCAAGACAGCTTGTCCCCATAAGTGTTTTGGGACATTCATAGCCAGCATCATCGTCCGTGCGACCTCCAACAGGTGTCTGTTCTTCCATTCGGCCACACCATTTTGTGCCAGTGTATAGGCACATGAAGTTTGGTGTAGTATTCCATGAGTGGATAAATACTTAGCAACCTTCTTATTAGTATACTCTGTCCCATTGTCAGACTGTAAGCACTTAATTTTAGTGCCATATTGTGTTTCTACCCGACGATGAAAATCTCGAAATGCCTTAAAGACGTCACTTTTATTCTTCATAAGGTAGACCCAAGTCACGCGAGTATAACAATCAATAAAAGTGACGAACCATCGAAAACCGTTAATACCGGTCATATGACAAGGGTCCCATACGTCCGAATGTATCATGTCAAATGTAGCTGAACTTCTATTCTCGGAGCTCACATACGAGCTTCTGGTATGTTTTCCCAACGCACAAGCATTACAAAATAACTTTTCTTTATTAGCCCTTTGATATAAGGACGGATATATTCGACTAATAACTTTAAAGGAAGAATGCCCGACACGCTGGTGATGGAGGAGCAATTCGTCTTCTACACTGCTACGTGAAGCGTCTGGTTGTGCGTCTGCTACTAGAGATACCAATGCTTTGTCCAGTCCGGTCCTGTCCAAGTACCATAGCCCCTTTGCCATGTGCCAGTCCCTAGTCGCCGTCCTGTCCCCTTCTCCTGAAAAGTTACTTTAGGAATGTCAAAGAAAACAATATAGTTTAGATCAAGGATAATGGCACTAATAGATATAAGATTGACAGAAAAAGAAGGAGCATGTAAGACATTGTTGAGAGTAAGGGAAGGGGTGCATGCGACAGTGTCTTTACCCATTACAGGTCTGGAGGTACCATCAGCAATCTGAATACTCTCCGGCAACGGTAGGTGAGTATAGTCCTGAAACTCACCACGGGACCCCGTGACATGGCGAGATGCCCTAGAGTCTATAATCCAACCTGGCTGATGGACAGATGCAAGAGCACGTGCAGGTATTCCTGTGCTGGGTTGGGCAAAGCAAGTGATGTAATCTTCCGAGGTAGATGACGCCCCAGGAGTGACATGACTGTCGGCCGAACCCAGCTTTGTGCCTCGCAACTTTGCAAGGAACTCCCGCTCAAGCGGGGTTATTTCTGCCAGTTGATTTTTTCCCACTTCCTCCGCCAGATGTGCTCTGTGTCCTCCAAAAGAATCTCCCCTTCTACCAGCATATCCTCCTCTACCACCACGATGTCCTCCATGTCCCCGTCCGCGATCACTAGACTGACTTCGCAGGGGTTTTGGATAAAATATGATGTAATGTCCAGAGTCACCACAGTTGTGGCACACAGATGGAGGTGAGTGAAGGTAACAAGGGCAGACTTTTCAACCGCGGCTTGGTCCCCCTGGAAGGAGCTCTTGTTGGGCATCAACGTCAATCGAGCTTCTTCCTGTGTCATGACCGCTATAGCTTCCTCCAAGGTTGGAAGCGTGGGTTGGGACAGGAGAATATTCTTTCTCTGCTCAAACACAGGGTTGAGCCCCTTCAGGAACTTCATCATTCGATGTCGCGAAATATAAGCCAGGAACGTCTGAAAATACTTCGCAAATGCCGGTTCGACTTGTGCATCTTTCATCCCAAGAGGATCATAGTGATCCAGATCAGACTAGTACTTCTTCAACAGGGCCGCGTACTCAGAGATTGTACGGTCGTCTTGGGCCACCCTATCAAGTTCATCCTGAAGTTGGAAGATCCGTATAGGATTGCCCGAGCCTGAGTATATATCCTTCAAAGTCTGCCATATATCAGCGGCAACCTCCATCGCATCGACATTGCCCGACACCTGGTCGGTCAAGGAGGCTGTCAACCACCCAGCTACGACATTGTTGACAATCTCTCATATAGCAAACTCCTTTGAGGAGGGATCGGATGGCGCCTTCGTTTGGCCATTGACATAGCCAACCAAGCCACGTCCCTTCAGCGTCCGCATCGCCTGCCTCGACCATTTCAAGTAGTTGGACGTTCCTTCCAACTTTGTCTCCAGCTTTTCCAACTTTTCCATTTTGTAGGGTGACGAATCCACATCAGTATGGGTCACCCGTGGGGTTGCCTCGGTTAATCTCTTTGATAAGATCTCATCAACCAGGGCCTTCATCTCTTCTGCCGTCAGTTTACCACTGATAGAATCCATGGCGTCTTCAACTGTGAGTAGGGAGGTCTTATTGTATCCCTAGTCGTCGTCCTCGTCGTCGTCTGCTAACTGCTGGGTGTCCTAATCTCGGGTGTCTATGTCATCAACTATAGAGACCAGGGGGGAACAACAAGTGGCCTCCTCACAGAAATTCTTCAGGCATACGAGCAATTAGAACCGCGTCATGATGACGAGGGTAGATAGTACAAGCATAACCAATTGGACCGTGACTTCGTGCATGATCGATATTTCCAGAACTCCGAGTAGGAGCTGTGCGAAAATAACGAACTTTTGCAAGCACTTCCAAAGAAGGTGCAAAAAACAAAAAAACCGGGCCGCTGCACAGCAGTTCCGGGGGGGCAGGTCCGGGGGGGGGGGCAGGTCCGGGTTGGGGGGGGCGCTGGAATAGTATATCGGGGGGTGGGGAGGCTGGCGTCAGGGAGAGAGGGGTGGTCCGGGGCGCTGCACCGCAGGTCCGGGGGGGAGGAGCTGGAATAGTGGATCGGGGGTGGGGGGGCTGGCGTCAGGGAGGGAGGTCAGGTCCGGGGCGCTACACCGCAGGTCCGGGGGGGGGGGGGGGGGAAGGAGTTGGAATAGTAGATGGGGGGGTTGGGGGGGCTGGCGTCCGGGAGGGAGGAAAAAAAAATTTGGAAACCTGGCTTTGATACCAAGTTGAAATGAGTGAAATTTCTCAGATGATTTTAATGATGGGCTCCTGCCACTACTTATAGAGAGTACACCTTCTCTTCACAATACAACTTCCGATGTATGACTAAAGTCCCTTATTAGTTCTCAACAAGTATTCATCTAAATCCTTTTTTTTAAAAAAATTAATGTAAAGGAAAATTTAAAAAAAAAAGTCCAAATAGCCGAACTAAAATAGTCAAAATCCAAATTCTAAAATTTAAAATAGAAACCGAATCCAAATTAGTCATGACCAGTATAATTGTCTCGTTTATCAATTTGTTTCGTTGGACTATTTTTATTGCTTAATGAACTGAACTAAAACTAAAGCTATAGTTAAATTATATTTAAAAATATAACTTTTTATACATACAAATTTATATTTCAAAATTTGGCCCAAAATTAGACTAGCTGTCAAATTACAAAAGTTAAACTTCAAAAAACATAAATAAAAATATTATTTTCAAAATATAAAAAAAAAAAAATTTAATCATAATATTTTGTTTGACTTTTCAGTTTTGGACCAAAACCGAAATCCAAAACTGTATAGATATTTTTGATATTTCAAAACCGTACCCGAACAAAATAAAGTAAATAAACCGAATCAAATCTCTTATTCAGGAGTTTCGATTCAGTTTCGCTCTCAATCCAAAATCGAATAATGCTCACCCCTACCTGCATGTAATGGCGGACGCACATGGTGCCCACTGGGGGCTGTGCCCCTACTGAAATTTAAAAAATAAATAAAAATTAGGCCTCGTTTGGTACAATGTAATGTAATCAAATGATTTTTTTTTTTAACTTTTTTTATTTGATTACATTGCGAATACGATTACATTACAGTGTACCCAACGAGGCCTTAGTGTGTTTGGTACAGCCAGTGGCAGATCCAGGATTACAATTTACTGAGGCCACAATTATAAAGGATTCGGGTACAATGCACCTACATTTTTTTTTGGCAAAATAATATAACATTATATTATATAGTACTATTTTCATACAATAAAATATTACATTTCATAATTATTCTCTACGAATTTTTATACTTTGAAAGTGTTTAACTACAACATCATTTGTAATAGTACTTAAGCAACTCTTTTTTTCAATCAAGTATATTTTCTATAAAAAAAATACTAACCGTTTGTAAATATTTAGTATTTATTATATTCCAAAGTATACTTCTAATTTGTAAGTTAATTAGAAGAAATTCAGGTATTTGTTATATGTCCAGATAATTATTCTAATTTAGCATACTTTAGAAGCATATAAAGTATGGAATAGTATGTATGCTTCTATGAATTTTTCTCTAAATTAAAATCTCAACCAATTAATTTGGAGTGGACACATAACAAATACTAAAATTTGGAAGATCCTTCATAAAATAAAATAAAATAAAATAAAAGGGAAAAAGATTAGAAATTCACTGTGGGTTGGTGTTTGGTACAAAGAGAATACTTCCTTCTCTGCTTGTGAGTAACTTAAAAAAGTGCAGGATACTTCTGTGTCCATCTTTTTCAGCTTGTGCTTGTTTTTGGAGTGTGGAATTCGGTGCCAGTTTTTGATGCCGAGCAGTTCTTATAAATAATTGTATTCTATGTTTCATATAAACATAATTGTTTAATAGTATTATACACGATATTTTAGTTAAACGTTTTCGAAGTATAAAAATATATAGAAAACAATTGTGAGATCACTGAAATATAATATTTTTTATATAAAAATTCGTAGAAAAAAAAACTCGTTGGAGTGATGAGTGATCTGTATATGTTCAATTTTTAATTATGTACTTTGTTTATATATGTTCAATTTTTTGGGACGTTGTCTTCGAACCCTTTATGTTTGTGTCCCCAGTAAAATTTCATCGTGGATCCGCCATTGCCTCCGTGAGCTTCCTATTGTAACAATATAACACAGGATAGCTCTCACACACAATTCATTGTTCAACTAGGGCAATAAAAATTAAAGAGAGAACTAGAATACAACTTATGCTCACATTGTTTCTAATGGAGAGAGGAAGACTCTCTTCCTCAACCGCTAGATCACCCTCCATTTGGCCTAATATGAAGGACTCCCAATAGCTAGATATCCCAGTAATATCAGGTTTATAAATGGTTCTTCAACAATAATGCAAGTTTCTAGCTCTTATTTCTGAAGCTGGTGTAGTAACACTTTCCTGCCATGAGAAGCTCACACGCATATAAACACAGGATATTTGCAGTCAGCTACGCAGACATGCACATATATGCACATGTAGCAACTCGGAAACAAGATCGATATTCACAGTGCTATTGTGTTCTAATTGCAAGGGTGTTATGATAAATATAAATGGATGAGATTGATCCATTTCTCTACTTTAACATGAACCCTTTTTTCAAGACCAGGGAAGAACACTGTTGGGCAAGAAGCCCAGACCAAGAGGCTGAACATTAAAAAGTTTGTTGCTCCGCAAACTGGAGCAGCAGTCGGTGTGTATATGGGGAAATGCACATCTCTGAGGTTGAAGTATCAAAACTCCTCTCTCTGGAAAAAAATAGAAAAGAGAGAGTTTCAGCTGGCATAATTTAATACAAGTTGGAAGTGAAAAATATATTTAATTGGGTTTATAAAAAAAAAAAACAAATGCTTACATTTACAAACTGTACAGGAGCAAGATTTCGTCTCGAGACCCAGTAAGAACTTCAAATCGTGAGGTGTCAAAATCATGACTTATTGGAGGGCACTTCTTCCTTCCAACCTTTGCTGAGTAAATCGTAGTTGATTGATGCAAGCTGAGACAGATTCTGATCACCAGGAAAAAAAAGAAAAAAAAAAATTAAGAGATGCACATAATCAAATTATGTATAAAAAAAAGGACGTCACAGATCCACAAGACTGCCACTTATGCATGGGTTGAGGATGTGCGCAGCCTTACCCCCATATATCTGGAGAAGCCGTTCCCATGGCTCGAACAAGTATCCTCTAGGATGCAACAAGCGCCAACCGCTTATGCATGGGCTAGAGAGGGTCAAGATGTACATAGTCTTACTCCCATATCTGGAGAGACCGTTCCCATGACTCAAAGCCACATCCTTCAGGATGCAACAACCGCCAACATTACCGTTGTAACGATCAATGCCCTTACGGTATAAAGTTGTGTATATCTCAAGGTAAAAAGTTATAAACGGAACAATTGTATAGAATACTTGAGAATCTAGATATGCCTAAAGCAGCTAATTTTGACTCCAATCTTCAGCATCAAAAAAAGGAAGCGACTATTAGCCCAATGATTCAATTGAGTTTTTTACTACAGTTAATCGATTAAGTTTAGCATTATGAAATTACAAATGATCATGCAATCACTATTAGTATTTATACTTGAACTTAGCATAGTCCTAATAAACACTAATAATATCATAGTTGCTACTATATGTATTCAGAATTGCAGATCTGCTTAGCTTTGGACAACTATCATCAGGAGGAAAAGGCAACATTCATATAAAGGAAAAATCCAAGCTTTGAAGACATCGTTCTTCGGTAATCTTTCTTTATTATTGAGTCTATGATTATTTGTAACTCAATAAGAAAGGCAAAATAAAAGCTAAACCAAAAATCCAGCCAAATGTCAAAGTTCTGAAACTGTGATATCATACCGGTATATCGAATATTGAGCAGTTTGTCACGGTAGATTCTGTGATCACATTTGTTACCACAAACAGCATACCGACGACATACCGCAATATACCGACAATAAACCGGTCAGCAAACTTTCGACGCATTAACTGCAGCGCAATGATTAAAAATTTAGCCGTTTATAGCCGTTACTGTGTAGAGTGGTATACCGGCAATATACCGCCCGCGAGTAACTTTTGGGATGTTTTTGACTTTTTATATAAACCAAGTTGGTCCTATTAATTCCCACTTCTTGGAGCTTTAACTTTTTACCTTCAAACCCCTCCACATATAGAAGAGCTTTCATTTGTCAATCATATTAAGATAGTTGTATTGAGTTGTAAAATTCGATCTTCAAATTGTTGTGAGAAGATCAAAACATTTTCTTGTAATAGGTTGTGTAGAAAATAATAGTTGGGATAAATTTTATTGATGGACTACTTCACTACTTATAGGGAGTCTAGCTCCTCTACATACTACAAATTCCGATGTGGGACTAAAAGTCCCTTATTGATTCTCAACACTCCCCCTCAAGATGGGCGATAGATATTAATCATCCCCATCTTGTTACATAGCTTTGACAGACTCAATGAACTAAGACCCTTAGTCAGACAGTCTGCCACTTGTTCTTCTGAGCGAACATAGTCAATCTTCAGTATCCCTTGTTCCAGCTTTTCCTTGATGAAGAATCGATCGATCTCGATGTGCTTCGTTCTGTCATGCTGAACCGGATTGTTCGCTATACTTATCGCAGCTTGACTATCGCTCCGAAGGTGCAATGGTGTCCCCTTGTCTAGCTTCAACTCTGTCAGCAGCGCCTTTACCCATAGCAATTATGATACTCCTAGAGCCATTGCTCTGTATTCTGCTTCAGCTGTCGACCGTGCTACCACTGACTGTTTCTTGCTTCTCCATGAAACCAGGTTTCCTCCTACAAAAACACAGTACCCTGTGGTAGACCTTCTGTCGTCTATGCAGCTTGCCCAGTCTGCATCGCAGTATCCCTCAACATCTGTGCATCCATTCTTCTTGAACCACAGTCCTTTTCCCGGCGTCCCTTTCAGATATCTTAGGATCTGAAATACTGCATCCATATGACCCGTTCTTGGATCATGCATATAGCGGCTTACAACACTTACTGCAAATGAGATATCAGGGCGAGTATGCCCTAGATAAATCAGTCTGCCTACTAGCCTTTGATACCTTTTGCGATCAACAGGCTCTCCTGCTTCTGCTCCCATCTTGCACTTCTGGTCAATTGGAGTGACTGCTGCTCGGCATCCCAGCATTCCTGTCTCCTTCAGCAGATCTAGTGCATATTTCCTTTGTGAGAGAACAATTCCTTGTTCACCATTACACACCTCGATATCCAAAAAGTATCTCATCTCCCCCAGGTCCTTCACCTCAAACTCTTTGGCGAGTTTCGTCTTCAGCTTAGTGATCTCATCAGCATCATCACCTGTGATTACTATATCATCCACATATACAGCAAGTATAGTTATGTGGCCTCTTGCATGCTGGAGGAAGACCGTGTGATCTGCATTTGTCTGATGGTACCCCATGCCAGTGACAGCCTTTCTGAATCTGTCAAACCAGGCTCGAGGAGATTGCTTCAGCCCGTACAGCGACTTCTTCAGTTTGCACACTTTTCCATGTGACGTTCCTTCACCTGAATCTGACACAGAGTAGCACCCCGGAGGAGTCTCCATGTAAACTTCTTCTTGTAGGTCTCCATGAAGAAATGCGTTCTTTACGTCTAACTGGTGTAGCTTCCACCCATAGTTTGCTGCAATGGAGACCAGTGTTCTTACGGTACTCATCTTCGCTACTGGGGCAAAAGTCTCATCATAATCGATACCATATGTCTGGGTATAGCCTTTTGCAACCAGTCTCGCCTTGTATCGTTCAACTTTTCCTTCTGGTGTCTCCTTCACTGTGTAAACCCATTTGCATCCCACAGCTTTCTTCCCTTCAGGTAATGGCACCAGCTCCCATATCTTATTTTTCTCTAGTGCCCCAAGTTCTTCCATCATTGCGGCTTTCCATCTTGGGTCCTTCTTTGCTTCCTGCCAATTCTTAGGTAAAGAAGTGGAGTCTAACGAAGTGAGGAATGTTTGATAAGTCGGAGAAATATTAGAATAAGATAGGTAGTTGGCGATATCATGTTCATAATCTTTATAACGAATAGGAGCCTTTCCCGCATTAATGCGAGAAGACCTCCTTAAGGGAGCAATGGGTGGTGGAGAAAGCATACCATCCGAATCGGAGAGATCCGCTTCCGAATCCGAGCGATCCGGTGCGGGAGTAACATCTTCAGGAGTCGGGGCAGGAGTAGACGAGGGACTTGGCACTATAGGCACAGGGTACGGCACAGTACTGGATCTCTGCTGTCTTCTTCTGTAAACTTGGAGCTCCTTTTCCCTTGTCTGCTTCTCCCCCTGCGTAATGTACGTATTGTCTTCTTCATCCTCCGTATCAGTATCAGTGATATTGTCTCCCCCTTTCTGCCAGTCTGTCACGACAGGACAAGGTACCGATCCGACAACGACGTTTGGGCGTACTACCTCCCCCTCACGTCTAACACCCGCTGTGTGAAGCGTGTTCCCAAACGCAGAACCTTCGTCCGAACCATAATAAGGTTCCAGCTCTCTAAATGTAACGTCCATGCTTACAAACAGCTTCCGTTCAACCGGGCTCCAGCATACGTAACCCTTCTGTGTCCCGGTGTACCCAACAAAGATACACTTAAGTGCTCGAGGATCCAGCTTACCAACACCAGGCCTGTTATCGTGGACGAAGCATACACAACCAAATACTTTCGGAGGAACGGTGTACGCAGTTGTCCCCGTGAGCATTTCCAAAGGCGTCTTCCAGTCCAGTAATTGAGAGGGCATCCTGTTGATGAGATAAGAGGCTGTCAAGACAGCCTGCCCCCACAAAAATTTAGGGACATTCATAGCCAGCATCATTGTCCGAGCCACCTCCAGCAGGTGCCTATTCTTTCGCTCGGCAACACCATTTTGAGCCGGTGTATAAGCACAAGAGGTTTGATGCAGTATACCATGAGAGGATAAATACGCAGCAAACCTCTTATGGGTATATTCCGTCCCATTATCCGACCGGAAACACTTAACACGAGCATTATACTGTGTCCGCACCCGTTGATGGAAGCTTTGAAATGCCTCGAAAACATCACTTTTATTCTTCAGCAGGTAGACCCACGTTACGCGGGTAGAGCAGTCAATAAAAGTAACAAACCATCTATAACCGTTAACACCGTTTGTAGGACAAGGGCCCCACACATCGGAATGAATCATATCAAAAGCAGCAGAACATCGATGCCCAGAATGCACATAGGAGCTTCTGGTATGTTTCCCCAACTCACAAGAATCACAAACTAACAACTCTTTATTTGCTTTTTGATATAATGATGGATACAGTCGACCAATAACGGGAAAAGAAGAATGTCCTACACGCTGATGTTGGAGGAGCAGCTCGGCTTCGACACTTCGACTTCGGACTTCCGGTTGGACGTCTGCAACCAAAGATGCCAGTGCTCTATCCAGACCGTTCCTGTCCAAGTACCATAGACCCTTATGCCATGTGCCAGCCTAGTCGTCTCCCCCGTTCCCTTCTCCTGAAAAGTTACCTTAGGAATATCAAAGGAAACAATACAGTTTAGATCAAGGATAATGGCGCTAATGGAAATAAGATTGACAGGAAAGGAAGGAGCATGTAAGACATTAGATAGAGTGATGGAAGGAGTGCAATCAACAGTGCCTTTACCCGTAACCGGCCTGTAGGTACCATCAGCAGTCTGAATGCTTTCTGGCGACGTTAGAGGAGAGTATTCCCGGAACTCTCCTCGGGACCCTGTGACATGGCAAGATGCCCCAGAGTCCATAATCCAAGCTGGCTGAGAGACAGATGCAAGAGCACGCGGAGGTATACCGGCACTGGTTTGGGAGAAGTAAGTGCAGTAATCTCCTGTAGCGGACGGCGTCCCAGGAATGACTTGTCTTTCATCAGAATCAAGCTTTGAGCCGCGCATCTTCTCGAGAACTTCCCTCTCAAATGGAGTGATGTCCGCCAGCTGATTGTCCCCACGTTCATCCGCCAGATGCGCCTTATTGCCTCCAGAGTAAGTGTCCCTTCCACCACCGTAGCTGCCTCGACCACCTCGTCGTCCACCGCGACCACGACCCCGACCATTCGAGGAAGTCCGTGTCGGTTTTGGACAAAAGCGGATGTAATGCCCTGTGTCACCACAGTTGTGGCAAACGCCTCCCGTAGAAGGAGGCTGTGTGAAAGTGGCAAGAGCAGATGTGTCAACTCCGGCCTGCTCCCCCTGGGAGATACCCTTGGTAGGCATCAGCTTCAACCGTGCTTCTTCTTGTGCCATGGCAGCTATGGCGTCCTCTAATGTCGGCAGCGTCGGTTGTGCGAGAAGGACATTCCGCCGTTGCTCAAACGCTGGGTTGAGCCCCTTCAAAAACTTCATCATCCGTTGCCGCGAAATATAATCCAGAAATTTCTGAAAATATTTGGCAAAAGTCGGTTCAACCTGAGCATCCTCCATGCCAAGAGGATCATAATGATCAAGATCAGACCAGTACTTCTTCAACAAGGCAGCGTACTCAGAGATGGTACGATCGTCTTGGATTACCCTATCGAGCTCATCCTGCAGTTGGAAGACTCGCATGGGGTTACCCGAACCGGAGTACATGTCCTTCAACATTCTCCAGATATCAGCAGCTCCCTCCATTGCTTCAACGTTACCCGACACTTGGTCGGTCAAAGAGGCTGTCAACCAACCAGCCACGACATTGTTGACAATGTCCCATACAGCAAACTCCTTCGAGGAGTGATCGACAGGGGCCGTAGTGTGGCCATCAACATAACCAACCAAGCCACGTCCCTTCAGCGTCCGCATCGCCTGTCGCGACCATTTCAAGTAGTTGGTCATTCCTTCCAACTTCGTCTCCAGCTTGTCCAACTTCCCCATTTTGTACGGTGACGGATCCACATCAGTATGGGTCACGCGTGGGGTCGCCTCCGGTAATCTCTTGGTCAGAAGATCCTCGACCAGGGCTTTCATTTCTTCTGCTGTCAACTTCTCATAGATGGAATCCATGACTTCTGCAACTGCAATCAGTGAGGTGTTGTTGTTTCCGGAGTCGTCTTCTTTGGAGTCGTCTTCGTCTTAGTCAGCTACCGGGGGGAAACAACAAAACGAGATCCCTCACTGATATGTCGTAGTTTATACGACCAACTAGAACCGCGTCATGATAACGCGTTCGGACGGCTCAAGGATAACCAACGTAGTTGTGCCTCCTTGCATGAGACAAACCAGAGGTATACCAGCCGTGCAGAAACGATTGTAAAGACAACGTTTCTGAGATACGAAGATCTAAAGAGATTTCGTATTCGTAGCAGAGCTTCTAAAAAGAAGGTACTAATTCTCGAAGGCAACTACAGAGATCTTCTAAAGAGAAGGAACTCTGATTCTCGAGGCAACTACAGAGATCTTCTAAAGAGAAGAAATCTGTTTTTTTTTTTTTTTTTTTTTTTGGAAACAGCAAAAAGAAAACCCTAAAAAGGGTGCTGTAGCAGCAGTAAAGGGGCGGGGGGGGCGGCGCTGGAGGGGGGGAAGGGGGGCCGGCGGGTCAGCGGGGGGGGGGGGCGCTGGTCAGCGGGTGGGGGGGAAAGGGGGGTCGGGGGGGGGGGGGGGAAAGGGGGGCTGCTCCGGGAGGGGGGGGGGGAAGGGGGGTCGGGGGGGGGGGGAGGCTGCTCCGGGAGGGGGCTAAAAAAAAAATTTTTTTTTTTGTGTGGAGAGAGAGAGAGAGAGTTATGGCTCTGATACCATGTAGAAAATAATAGTTGGGATAAATTTTATTGATGGACTACTTCACTACTTATAGGGAGTCTAGCTCCTCTACATACTACAAATTCCGATGTGGGACTAAAAGTCCCTTATTGATTCTCAACAGGTTGAAGTCCGCAAGCCTTCGTACCAAAGCTTGTGCAGAAGTCGGCGAGCCTTCATATCAAAGCTTGTTTGTAAGAAGTCACCGAGCTTCGGGATCAATGTTCGTGTGTAACTATTTGAGATAACGGTGGATAAAAGACGGAGAGAGTTCCGAAACTAGAGTCCCTCACGGAGGATATTAGGATACATCGGGTGTCGATATACTCCTCATTTCTAGCACTAAGTTTTGAATTGTCTATTAGCATTCATAAGTGTGCTTAATAATTAGTTAAACCCTATACACTAATGTTTTTGTCCTTTTCATGTTTACTATAATCAAGGGTTATCAGGACCATCTAAGCTAAAATAGCAGTTACAGGAAAGTTGGTTACTCGGAGCACGAAGGTATGGAGATGTTATGGCATTCATTACAAGTTTGGATCACATCTATTTATCAATTTAGAGTATTTCTAACACGATGGATTTCTAATCAACTATATAAAAATATATTATATTTATACACTGAAATGAGAAGTTTGCAGGAAAATTGAAGAGAATTTGATGCCAGTTGAGCTGACTATTTATTTACCTTGAATGAGAAATTACTGAAAGAATAATTGACAGATGTGTCAGATTCAATCTCTGTGTGACCTTCGCAAGCATCCCCCTGTTTTCCATCATAAACCAAACAGAGAGAAAAAGAATTAGAAAAACGCGCACATACACAAAAGGAAGTGCAGTACTTGTATCTAACATGTGCCTGGTGTACCTTATCTATCCTAATCTTTAAAATGCTACTTGTTTGATTCGAACTGTTTTCAATAGTTCCCAAATTATCACGTCATTGTTGTTAATGGAGTAAGAAATGAAATGCTTGATCGATAGCCTACATGACTTGCAATGATTTTGACGTGTTTATTTATTAAAAGTTTAAAACGGATTGAACGAATGTAGCAGGATAATTAGTCCATACTTGTTCCTCATGCCGATCACTTATGCAACTACTGCCACCACTTATGCTGCCGTTGTCACTGGAATCTTCATATTCACTGGCTTCATTAATGTATTCATCTGATACATTCCAGGAGTAACGGCTAGTGAAATAGCTGGTATCAAGTGCGCTATCGGAAGAAGGAACGAATAACGCCTGTAAGATTGGCGGAATTTGAGAAGTCTGAAATTTGCAAAGATAGGTAATGGGGAGGTCTAACAATCAGCATATTTAATATCACCTTCTGCCTTGCAAGTGTATCCCAGCTAATATTTCTAAAAAATACATGTTGTTTCACCTGGAAGACATGCACCTTTTAGAATACCAAAAAGATGCATTCCAAATTTTTACAGTTCAATTAAATAAAAGGTGGTTGCCTAATTAATTTGACTGTGTAAAGGGAACTTACTTCTGACGCTCCTCTAGCTCCCAGCCTTTGATGTGGATCTTCTGTCAATAATCTGGAATAGAATTTATAAGTACAAAATTATCACAAATCTTGTTGCCACATTCTATAGGTGAAAAACTGAACAGGATCATGTAAGACCACCTTTCAGAGATGCAAAAAGCAAGGTTCTAAACGGCGGTAGGCGGGTACGCGGCGGAGAGAGTCCGCCTACCGCCTAGGACGCCTAGGCGGTCGATACATTTTGATCATTTTTTACTATTTTACCATTGTTTTTTTTTTTGCATAATATGCATATTTTAAGGGTGTTCCATGCATAAGTAAGTTTTAGAACAAAGATTTATAAAGTTTTAGTTTTGTAAAAATGAACCATAGGTCCATAATGCTTTAAAAAAAAACCTTTTTGGCCAACATATTTTTTTAAGTATTCCTCTGTCTAGACGCCCGCCTACGCCGTCTCACCTCCTCCTGCCGCCAACCTCCGTTGGCCGCCTACTCCACCGCCTACCTAAAAGCGGTGCGGAGAGGGACCGCCTACCGCCTAGGCGGGTGCCATTTAGAACATTGGCAAAAAGTGATGTTAATAAGTATCATGGAAGACTGAAACAAAAATACCATAGAGCTTTTAGGAGGACAACACTATAACCATCTCAATGCATTCTTTCGTATCAGGAATATCCATTGAGCGTTCTCTGGATCAACCATGGAGCAACTGGGCTAGATATGTCCACTCAGTATTTGTTTAAGTTACCAGGGTATGCTATTACCTAAGATGACAGTAACAGGATGGATTCAATCATAAAAATGGCCACCCCAAACTTCATTCAAAATGAAGATCCATCAACTCGGTGGTACAGATTTGGTAGCCATTCAAACTGACAAAGGGACCTAATTCAAAGCTAGTGATGAAAAATGCCAATATGCTGGAGAGTCTTTATAAATATGATCGTTTGTAAAGAATTCCATTAAAGAAACAAAGTCAATAAATAAGAATCATTTTTCTTCTCTTTTGAAATGAAAATATAAAATCCAGTACGAGTAGTTCCTCATATACACTACAGTCCCGTTGTCTGGACTGCCATATCAGCAGTGCCCATAAGGGCAAGCAGGGTCAAAGTTGCATGAGATGAAGACAAATAAGTTGGAAGCATCCTCCTCAGGTTATAGCAGCAGGAGAATTGGATTTTGCAAATTTGACAACAGTTACTTAGTTGGATCCTCCTTGGGGTCGAAGACAAAGCATGTCATTTGTGTTTACCCATCAGACTTAGTCCCTAATATATTTCCTCTCTTCCTCGTACCGGTACTTTAAGCATTCAGTTGATTCAATTTAAGCCCAACTATTTCTTTCATATGTTGATTTACACACGTAATCTATATCGCATTTTATTTTTGCTCGTTGTTCCTGTGAGACTTATATCATGACTAATCTTAACCCCGTTCATCAAAGCACAAGAGCCTCCATACTTGATCGAGTAGAAATCAAAACTGTATATGTAAAGGAATGGCTGATAAAAATTAAAATCCTTTATAATGGCATAGGATGCATTTCTGCATAGGTTGAAACAGTTGTAAACACATAAAATAAAAAATAAAACATAAATAGGAGTAACGGGCACGTACTTGTCAATGAGGTCGTAAGCTTCAAAGCTGATCTCTTCAGGTACTCGAGGCCAAGGAATTTTACGATTCAAAATGTTATCAAAAATTGTCTACATCAAGAAACAACAAATATAAGACGAGTAATACAGTATTCCAGCTCTTGTAAACATCATCGATACAAGCTGTTAATGTAGTATGATATAAATGATAAGGGCTATGCAGCCAACAGGGTATAAACAGCAGGCAGCTTAAAATTCAGGATTCTTATATAGGGTAAAAGGGCAGAAAGCTTAAGATTCAGGATTATTATCTAAAGCTCTCGATTGGTAGATGACATCCCTGTGCATCAGTTTACATTTTACTTATACTAGTTGACTCTTACCTACGTTATATTAAGCATGCGGCGATGCGAGGCGACAAAGTTGGCTCCTCGCTTAAGCGCGCTTAAGCGATGCTTAGTTAGCACTTCATCCATTTTTATCCATGAAGCCTCCTACATGTAAAATACTCTATATACACATAAATTTCAATATTTTTCATAAAATACTACTAGTATATGCATGAATAACAGTACCAATTATCAATCAAACAAAGTAACAATATAAATACTAGAATCGAAATGCGAAGTCATCAAAATACCATGGTCAAAATAGTCAACAAGCCACACAATGCATACATACTACGTAGTCATCAAAATACCATCAAACATAAAAGCTAACGTCTCCAAAGTTCCTATTTTTTTCAGGGTTGTTTTTTTCGGGTTTTTTTTTTTGAACCAAGACGCTTTTTCCGGCGCCTAATACTAGGCGAGGCGCTATAAAGCGCCACCTAAGCGCGCCTAAGCGACGATCGCTTTTCTGGGGCGAGATTTCCCTAAGTGAGGCGCCCAAATTCCATTTTTCGCTTAAGCGCTGCTTAAGCGCGCTTTCACAACATAGACTCTTACCCTCTAGTTATCCATCATTCAACTAAAGACCACATACACAATAATCAGACATCATCTATCATAAATTGAACCAGTATAATGAGTTATATTTCAAGTACAATCAATCATAGGTGCAGAGAATAATTTACTCAGGAAACAAGTCAGGCCAGGTAGACTAGTACTCTTATCACAGATAGTAGCATGTGCTTTTAAAATTTTACTGGTAACTAATGTTAAAGGCATATGTACATTAAAGCTTGGGAAGCAGATCTAGCCAGATAAAAAATATCCTGAACCAATTTATAGTGATATCAAGAAATGTTAAAGATAACCTGTGGATGCTCCGCATTGAAGGGTGGAATTCCTACAATGAGCTCAAAGAGAACTACACCAACGGACCACCAATCTGCACTTGCACCTGCAAAAGATACACACAAAATAAAGATTATCTCAGGAAATACCAATAGTATGTAGATCAGATGTGAAAGATATAGTAGCCACCAGAAAAGGAAAAAAAAAAATGCATTTTTTGTACCAACCATGGCCTGTTCCTAGAAGAATTTCTGGTGCCAAATAATCAGGTGTACCAACAGCAGAGCGTTTCTTCCTTCGTTCATGTTGATTTAGGTTCTCACTCACATATACCTGAGGTTCGTCTTCTCCAAGTAGTGAAGTCCCACTAACAGCTGGACCAGATAAATCGTCCGTACTGTTGATAAGACCAACCTTGGAGAGTCCAAAATCTGTCAACTGTTAAAGAAAAAAGACGTCATGAGGATTAGCATCAAGAATACTAAAAGTGGCAAAGTGGCGTATGCACAACAAAAACTGAGAAACAAACTAAAAAGTTGGATTTATAAACCAATGTCTGTGTAATAAATATATATGACTATGCGCAGCAAAGCACATGAATAGTATATACACAGAAGAACGTATTTGTTGCTGAGGTTTGAAATGTCAGATATAGCTCCTTAAAATTTCAAGAGAGGAAACTCGCAGTAATTCCCTATACATCAAGCATGTTGTAAAGAGGGAATAGAAAAAAGGTAATTATGACTTCTTCGGATCTTCCTAAGTTCATTCAATAACCTACTTTCTTATGCTCTTGTGTTTCCTACGTAAATTACTGATAATGCAATAAAAGGTAAATTTTCTGAGCTTTAAGCTGCCCAATTGATGTTTGGTTAACTGTATCCCTTCCTGTTCCGTTTTCTATTTTTCTAGGTGTCGTCTAACATTGTTCCTTTTCCTGGTCAAGGAAGAAACATGAATAAGAACTCATATTTACATCTATTTACAGACTAATAGAGGGGAGATAGGAGAGTGGTGAATTCAACAATAGATATTCTAGTTTCAAATGTGCATGCAACTGATAATTATAGTTGACATCATAGGCTCCAATTTCTCTCAAGTCAACTTTACATGTGTAGAAGAGAGATTATTTCTCTTTTAGTTTTTTCTTATTAGTCTAGTCTCTAGTTTTGTGTTTATATTTGACAGCCAAAGAGAGTGTATCAATACCACTCCATCCTCTAACAGAATAAATCCAATAAGTTTGAGTAATTCTCAATCTTAACATGATATCAGAGCACTAAACTCTTCATCTACACCATCCAAACTCATAAAAGAAAAATAAGGATGTACACAACAAAAAGAAAATCAGCTCCTTGTATAAGGGCTTCATAGCATGTATATTGAATTGATGGTAATCTATATTTTATACAATAGGATATACTTATCGCTATGCATCCACCCAGGGTATGAATACAGTAAGTATACCTTGATATGGCCATCATGTGCGATAAGCAAGTTGTCTGGCTTCAAATCTCGATGCACGATACGTAAGGAATGTAGGTATTCTAAAGCGAGAACCTGTATATATAGACTTCACATATACACAGTTGCACTAAACAAAAGAAAGAAGTTTCTTTACTGGGAGCAATCAACTTACGACTTCTGCTATATAGACACGAGCAACCTCTTCATCCAAGCAACCTAAATTTCTCAGCAATGAATATAAATCTCCTCCATTCAAGTATTCCATCACCAGGTATAAGTTCTCTCGAGATGTGAAAGAATAAAAGAACCGTACCTTATAAAGTCATATCCAAGTAAACGGAAGTCAATGTATGTTCTTAAGAAAAAATAAGTCAACCTTTGATCACAAAAACTAGCTCACCACAAAAGGATTTCGAACAGAAATTAAGATATCCCTTTCAGCCAATACTCTCAACAGCATTCTTGCGGATCATGTCAGCCTTTCTAAGAACCTGCAAATATGTGTTTAGAGTCGCAAGCATTAACACTCTAACAAGATTGCTGGACATGTTGTATCACATATAGGAAGTATAATGAGAAAGTACATAGTCATTACTACATATAAGCCAGAAGTGATATACATCAAGAGAGCATCAGCTACAGAACATAGTTAATAAATTGACTCGCAGAATTGGGAAAAAACAAATTGTAGCTAGTTCTCAGCTTCATGTCAAGCCCCACAATTCCTACCATATTACTGATAACTGGTGGGATTGGGGTGCAAGTGGAGAGAAGGAGCCTAGGGAAAGGACATAATCGGAAGGGAGGGGAGAGAGAGAGAGAGAGAGAGGTGTAAGAAAGAGGAAGGGAAAGATAATGTGACTATTAATAGGGGTCTCTCTTATATGCCTTAGAGATGATTTGCAAATTAGAATACTCACATACCCTAACCAATGTGAAACGGAATCAGTCAACAGGAGGCATGATAAATACCTTGATAGCAAAGAGGTCTCCGGTTGTTCTTTTCTTTGCTAAAAATACACGTCCATATGCACCACGACTTATAGGCTTTATGATCTCAAAGTCATCTATAGACGTCCGGTCCTTACTTACAGTGGACAGGACTTGTTCTCAGGCTACGAACATCATCTTCTTCTTCATCCATAACAGTACTTGTTGCGTCAACCTTATCAATATCAACTGCATGGCAAAGTTGCACTGACTTCTCCCTATAATAAAATTAGTATACATGGCACACATCAGATGACATTATATGAACCTGAAAGACTTTTGTAAGAAAATAGAATATAATAGCAAAGAAAAGTGAAACTGTGAATATGAAAATTACGGGTGGAAAAAAATAGACAGAAAAAGCAAGGGCTGCAAGCTGGACAGTATACTCACTGATGGAGCTTCTCTATTCGCGTGCCAAATGTCTGCACAGTTAGCGACTCAAGCTTCCGACGGTTGACAACCTCTTGTAGATCTTCCATACAAGAAACCAAATACGACAAAGAACGTTCATCATCAATAGCTGCATTTGCTATGCATCGAGCGATATCAGCAAGTTCAACAATCTGCATCATTAAGTGCATCCCAAATGAAGTGCTGACAAGAATTATTTTCCAAATGAAAGCTTAATAGCACATAGGACTATATCTAGTTGGCCAACTGCATGGATATCAATTTTATATGAATGTCATTCCTGTGCATGATTCTAAAAAATAAACATTCAACTTTGAAATTTTATCTTATATAATGACATAATGACTAATGGCACATCGTATACATTCCAAGAAAAGGAACAAACTAAGAACAGGTTGCACTTGACCAATATATTTTGGTTTTCACTCTTCAAGAAGGGAAAGGAACATAAAATAGAACTCACAATTTAAAAGTTCGCTCTTAGTTTCAGTAATAATAATAACAATAGTAAATAAACATTTGCACTACATTCAACTGATAATGAGAAAAAGTAACAACCAAGCATCAAATTGGGAGGTTGCAGTAATACTTTCTTTGGAATCAACTAATATATCCAAGTGAAATATATATCAGTCAATATATAAACTGCCTTAATTCCCATATCCCTGAAATTTACTAAAAAATCAAACTAAAGATTTTCTATGAGATGCATCTGACTCGTAGCTAAAGCACAAGAATTTTATATCAAAGTTATGGAACTTATAAACCAGTGGAAGTAAAGACTTCAATAAATACGCTCACAAAGTATTTTGAGTATGAAAGCAACAACAAAAAAAAAAAATCAAAGCACGTGCTTACTAAATGGTAAATTCCTACTAAAGAATGAATTCCCAGGACAGAATGTTGGTGTATCTGTTTTAAATGATTAAGAATAATTTCCTTATGACCAACGGCAAAAAAAGTTCCAGAACCCAAGGAGATGAAACAAAAGGAATATTAATTCAGCATTCCAGTCATTAGGAATTATTTATATCTTACTACAATTATTTTCATGCCATATTTTCTTCTTCCCACGAGTAAAGAAGCACTCCAGCAGCCTCCTCCACAGACCTAAAAACTAAATGGCTTTGCCCTAGATCCAAGAGAAACTCAGTGTTGAAACTTGAAATATGACTTCTAAAAGGCTTAGCATTAAGCAAACTAACACCATCAGTTACAAAAACCAAGCTTGTTGCATACGAAATTACAAAGATACCTAGATGCATGTTATATGAATCCTCCCAAGGAATAATTTTCAGCACCTGTACAATGAAAAGTTACTAAGCCATTTTTAAGGAAATGTTAGGAAAGAAGCTAAGAAAAGAAGAAACACCAAAGGACTTCCCAAATTGATAAATTTACAGAAGGTGCATCAGGGGAAACCATTATATTCTTCAAAATATTTGCAACATTTCCTCTAGAGCTTAATATACTACGGAAATAAGTGTCAAGAACTTAAGCAGCAGCACCATCCAAAAAAATTCTCATCAAAATAGGGTTCCCTATGGAGTGTGCCTCAAAGATTATACAACTCCACAAATGAACTGAATTTACTTTATTAAGATGTTGACTTGAAATTTAACTTGTTATAAATTGTTCCTATTCCTGGTCCAAACAGGCAATGCAAAACCTTTCCATAGAACTAGAGTGCCCGTTGACCCGCAGGTTAGATGGCCTACTTTATGGTCACACATTTAAACTCATGAAACCAGGGAGAAACCCTGAGCATTCCCATATTAGAAAGATCCAAGACTAAAAGTTAAAATGGTAAAGATTTGTTTGGGAACCGCAATCATCTCTGAGGCACTATAAAAGACAAAAAGCTAAAGAAAAATATATTACATTCAATAAACTTTAAGCACAAATAGTAGAAACTTAAAAAGGAAAATGTGATCAAAACTCCATAACTACCTGTGGCAGATCATCAATTTCAGCAAGTGCACCATTGTCAGCCAATAGCATGTCAATATGATTGGTTCTTGGTGTCAGTAAAGGAGAACGGGGAGTCATGCTATCCGCAGATGAGGTGGCCATGCCTTGATCAGATTTTGGACCAAATCGAGTCTTACATGTAATGTTTGGAAGGCTCTTCAGGTCAGAAAAGTAAAGAGGGTTGTCAGTATCCTGTAGAGAGTCAAATGTATCAGTTGAACCTCTCATGGACCAATCACTAAGTTTCGGAGAAGGAACATCAGATTCTTCTGTTACACTTGAATGGGATACTTTTGCACCATCAGGGCTGCAAATTGCATTAGGCAGGTCCTTATAGGACTCTATTATCTTCTCTAAGGTCTCGGCTATTCTGATGAGACGTTCATCAACACTTAAACCCTTCTGGTCACATCTATCAGCAACTGCACAGACCCTTGAATGAACCTCCACATATAATGTGGGAACGTATTCTTCACAAATGCGACACATAATTGAGCCTTCTTCAGAAGTGTTCTGTTGATCGATCCAATTTCCCCAAGAAACTCTATGTTGATGCTTGGACGGATCAGATAAACGCATATCCGAGTCTGCAGAATAAGCTAAATCAGGTTGATGAATTACTACCTGATCTGTATCAGAGTTTTCTCCCCTATTTGGTATCTCCGAGGAAATACCTGTCATGTTAGATGGTTCATCTTTCATGGGACTACTGTTTTTCTGGTTTTTCACAGCAGAAGGAAATGGCTTCCAAGATGCTATTTGCTCCCTGCTTGAAGGTGAGTCTTCCTTTGCAATATCTGTATCAAGCCCTGAGAAGAAATTGACAGGTTTTATCTCTTGGCTTCTTTTCAATCTAAAATTATGCTGCTCCTGACTATAATACTTCCTAGATGTAGTCGCTTCAGTGGAGCCCCTATCAATAATGTCATTTTTTTTCTCTCTTCCTGGCCCTACTGGGATCTGTTGATTAGCAGATCGTAGTTCTCGAAGATCCATAAGTTCATCCTCAGCAAACACACTTTCCTTGTGGAACTGAAGTAATCGAGTACATCTAGTGAGGATAAAGAGCATGCGTGTATGGAGCTTCTTCAACACTCCCATAGTTAGCTCCTGACGCCGATCGTCCAAATCGTGAACTATACCTTCACATTGGAGCCAAAACTCCCCAGGTGTCATAACATCACAGCTCCGAGCAAGCAGTAACAAATCTTCCAGTGTTTCCTCCCACTCAGGATGAGTGTCTGCATGCTTTTCCATTATGCCAACCAAATCCCCAGCAAATATAGCAAGGTCAGAGTTAACCTCTTCCTTTGCTTTCTCAAATTTGACCTGAATGTCTTTCAAGACATCCTAATAGAGCAAAAGGAAGAGAAAAAGAAAGTCAACAATTTTCCTAAAGCATCAAACTAGGAAAACTAGCCAATACCCCACAAATATAATTCCTCGATAGAAAAAAAAAACAGAAACTGCATCGTATAACAATAAGCTAGAAATTCAATAAAATGACATGAGGTTACCTTTGAGTTATATATGCCACGGGGCTTCCAGAAAGGAAATGGACGTACTCCTTTGGAGTTCAACTCATGAGAAAAACTTTTTATGTCTGCAGGGGACTTCTTTCTAGGTGCACTTGTAGCCTGCATGATGGCTTTAAAACGGGGAGATTCCGATTCTTTGGGAGCATCACATGCATTGTACGGAGTCTGTACTAGAAACAGGTTCACCATACTATTCACTCCAAACCAATCGAAAGCAACAACATAATATATATATATATATATATATATATATATATATATATATATATATATATATATATATATAAGCTATATCACCTCCGATATGGAAAGAGATTTAGAAGAACCTTCTGCACCTTCTGAATGGTTGCATGAGTTCCCTAAGAAGTCATAGTATATTAGAGATAAAAATGACCAAATTAATAACCGTAATCGTGCACAGTATTGACCAAGAAAAGTAAGATAAGCTTCATTATATAAAGAAAAATGACCAGATGAATGCAAAAGGAAAGAAGATATGGAGCTCCGAATTCAAATACTAAACAAATGGACGACAATGGTACTGTTTCTTCACGATTGAGTAGCATAAAATTGTTAGAGGCATACACTGTATAGTCCCACATCAACCGGACAGCAAGACAGCCGCCGACCGATGGGCTATATATACCCAGCCATTGGCCTAGTGCAGAATCAATCCGTTCCATTTCTAGTTTTATGATTTTTATCATGAATTCCTAACCATATCAAGGTTGCGATCAAGACTGCAAGATCACGGTAATGATTAAAGATGAATAAAAAAACTTCCGGAGGTTTAAATAGTGATAATCAAAGTCAGAATGGCGGACAATACAGAAGGGGGCCTAAATAAAACGGAATAAGAAAAACAGCCAATGATGATGCGTTTGAGGGCTAAACTGTTAAACTAAAAATGATTATAAAGTACATTTGTTTAGTTACTTGAAATTTAGAAGTTCGATTAAACTGTTAAAGTCTCTCATTTTTTACATTAAGAGAAGACGATGAAAAAATAAAGACAGTATTCATGAAACCTAAAAGATAAGTGTTTATCCTACCTACATGTAGTACTATGTAACTATAATTATTTATTGAGGGGCTCTTGAGTAAGAAAATTTAGGTAAAGTGAAATAGGATGTTTTAAAGTCTGACGTTGTACAAAAACTCCCGCAGGTCGAAGATTATTTTGGACATAGAACTAGATTCATGTTGCGGTATATATTTTTTGGCTAAATTTCAACTTGATACCCTCAACTATTCCAGTTTTTAAACTTGATACCCTATACTTTTATATTATACAACTAAATACCTCAACTATAATTAGACAACTTGATACCCTAACAGAATTGACGGAAAATATGAAATAACAATTATTTCTTTTTATCTATCCTCTCCAATCATTTGGAAAGGGACGAGCACGTCCCCTCCCTCCTCCTTTCCATGGAAACCATCGCTCCTCCGCTTAGATCGAGCTCTGATCAACGCCACCTCTTTCCTCCTCCCAACAACCTCAAGCACCATCACCATCATCAATATCATCATCATCGTCTCTCTCCCTTTTCTTCCCACTGCTTTCCATTTTCCTCCTTGCTAGAAAACCATTGCCCTCGGCTCTATCGCCATCACCGCCTCTACCTTCCCTCCCGCTCTGCTCAAGTCCGACCACCGCCACCATAGTCGCGTCCCCCCTCTCGCCACCTCTTTTATGTGGGAAAATGGAATATGGAGGTAACGTTGAAGAAGAGTGACGGAACGGAATAAATTAGGGTTAGGTTTAGCTTGGATTTGGGAAAGGTGGAAAGGAGGAAGAAGAGAGCGGGACTCATGGTTGCTAGTGGAAGAAGAGGATCAGGGATATTTTGGTCCTAAAACTCACTTCTGTTTATTCGGACGGAACAACTAACCCCTGAGTGACGGAGGATATCGACTTAAAAATATACAATAGTTGACTTCTGTTTATTCGGACGGAACAACTAATCCCTGAGTGACGGAAGATATTGTAGTGCCCCGTCCCAACTCCGTGCCCCGTTTTCCGTTACGACGCGGAAAACGCGGTTATGAAACACCGTCGCTATCGATTGGTCAGGACCGATTGAATTAAAATCATTTCCTCGTTATGGAATGGCTTCTTCGAAATCAAGTCTCATATTCAGCGAGTTGCGTCTCGAGGATGGACTCTGTGGCTGAGTCGGGAGAGACCTCCCGTTGCTCTGCTTTTTCATGCAGCACTTGCTTGTTTGGCTTTGGCTTTGACTTTCTGAATGTTTTTTCGTGAATGTTTTCGACGGATTTCATTGTTCGCGTTCTTCGAACTTCGTATTTCATATCGAACTCGAAATAGAAGGGTGGAGTGCTAATTCGTTGCTTGTGCAATTTCAGGTGATCGCGTAGACGCCGTCTAGCGCAATTGTCTCATTTTCTCTCATCGTAAGTAAATCTAGGTGAGTGGTTGACCCTCTTATTCTTCAATCAATCGATAGCATCGTTGCAAATGAAATGGTAGATGTAAATGTAGAACTATGCATGCTTTACATGAAGAACTGTTACATGTTTTACCGTACATATATGCCATAGAACTTTAATGTTTGATGCTATGAATAAATGTTGTAACGATAAAGCGAAATACATTGAAACTGGCTAACTCTCAAAGATTTCGTAGACCATGCTTGAATAATTAATGTTAGTCTAGCACGGTCATGAACAACTTGTGCATAAAATTTCGCTTCCTCGAACGGCAATCCGGAACCACGGGACCGATTCGGCCTAGGAGGAATGCAAGATAGCTGTGCTGGATGCTAGCATAGGACATTCGGAACTTTCAACGGACTAGCTACCCGCGCTGAAAGGGGTGCCGACTCGACCAAGCTATACGTCCAGGATGGCTTGAATTGCCAGTGACCACCACCTGCACACTGTTTATAAGCTATTGATGTAAATCTGACAGAAAAAAACATGGTATGTTACACTGCAATGGTACGCTCTGTCGTGGGTAAGTTCTAGCGTAAATCATCTTGTTTATGTTTCGTCAAACTGCTTGCATGAAACTGACTAGGATGGCTAGAAAGATCACTAAAATATGTTGCATGTTTCACTTAAATTCTTGAACCAAATGAGAGCACGGACATAATTAGCCACCCACAGTACATATGTAATGTACTGACCCTCGCTCTCCACGGGTACTACGAACCAGGATAGCATGCCAAGGAACTGAAGGCGACGCAACATTTTGGAAGGCTTGCTAGTGTGCGAAGGCAAATCTCCAACCTTTTAAAGGCTTCGATCAAGACCCATGCCGCATCAACTCTCTCTGATTCCAGGTCTAAGAGTGTTTTGTTGCTTATGTATAAAGGAATGTAAATGTATAGAACGACTATCTCACCGGCGTTTATTTTGTATCTGGGTCAAGTTGTAAGCCCGCACGACACCTTTGTATTGAGTCCGTAATATGATGTTTACTATCAATAAAGCAAAATTTTCTTCTATACAATGTGTTCAAGTTACTCTGTGTACTCTCTTTGCTGTTGTGTTTCGGATAACCTTATGAAAGTGCATTGTGCGATCGCAACCTAGGCTCGTACAGCATCACGTCCGGGGTACGACTATCGATTCTTCGGAATCGGGACGTAACAGATATGGACTTGAAAATATTCAATAGTTGAGAGTAGTGATTTGTATAATATTAAAGTTTAGGATATTAATTTGAAAAACGTTAATAATTGAGGTTGAGGGTAACAAGTTGAAAATAAGTCTATTTTAAACCTATTGAAATGTGTGACAGATGATTTAAACCTGGTTGTTATGAAGCCGTCGTAAAATATGTACCACCTCACCAAAGTTCAAAATTCTCGAGTTATAGTGAGGGCTGGCGGTTATATTAACCTTGTTGTCATTCAAATTGTACAATCCAACCCGATTTTGACTCTTCGTGATCCGGATCCCATACATTGACCGGGTTGGACAAGAATCGTATCTGGATCCCATGGATCGTCCAATACGGATTATGGAATCATGATCCAACCCGGATAGGATGATTCCATGCGGACCCAATTTGTGATTGGGACCATATTTTGCCTTTTTTTTAAATTTAGGGTTTGTTTGAAATTTTAAGTTGTTATATACTTTCACACACTGCTCTTCATATTATATTAGACCAAGTCTCTTTATTGTGCTCTTTCTTTTCTCCTAAAACTAGAGTAGAAAAAAAAATCCTATTATTTCTTCATGTTTGTCCGGATCCGTTTTCGTTTGTCATGGTAAACTTCCAGGGCTTAGGGAAGATAAAAGTAAAGTTGTTGTGACTTAGTTTGAGATGATTTCTAAATTGTGCTCTCTTTCCTACTCTTTTTCTATTTGGTTTTGGAAGATGAAAAGAAAAAAAGAAGTGATATACGAGCATTTCACGGTTGTGGACAAGGATCACAAATATTTACAGTGCAAATATTGTGGCTCTAGATACTGGGGAGGTGTGTTCCACACGAAGTACCACCTAGCTCGAACGAAGAAGAATGTAGCAATATGCAACCAAGCTCCGACGATGTTGTCAAGTTGTTCGAATTATATTCTTACTTCCAATGACAACGAGAAAAAGCAAAGGATGGAGGAGCATCGTGATATCGATAGGTCAAATTACTTCGATGGTGCAAACAGTAGTGGAGTGGGTGGAAGTGGAAGGACCTTTTTAGATGCATTCCGAAAGAAGGAAAAACTTTAAGCAAAAGAGGATACTTGTATTCGTGAAGTACAACCTCGCACTCTACATAAGACATGAGAAGAGCGGGTCTCAAAGAAACTATGACATAGAATCGGATGAGTAGAGCACAAAAAAGAGCCTCCAACTCTTCTGAAGGACAAATTGACACAAATTAGTTAAACATGGGTTGCCTTGAGAACAAGGAAGGTGTACTTCTACTACTAGAAGAAGAGGGAACCAAGAGATACCTCCCACAACAAGAAGAAAAAGAAGAAGGTAAATTTAGAAGAGGATGAAGAGGAAGAGGTGTTGCCTTCTGATAAGGATGAGGAGGATGAAGCGAACGTCAACATTTCATACATGGATGACTCCAATGATGACCTTATCTCAAGTTCTAGTGATGAAAATATTCAACAAGAGTGATATTTTGGGGTTTTAACATTTTGGAAACCTACTAACTATAGTTTTTCAATCGATTGACTTGTTTTGCATAATATATATATTAAAACCTACTTGTTTTGTGGATCTATTTATCAAATATTCATGATCTCTTGTATTTGAGTTGTCCATATTTTTCATATTTATTTGAATGTTTATATAGATTTAATCAAGAATCTAAATCTTACGATTTTACCCCTTTACGATTTTACAATCCGATTTGACAACATTGGTTATCTATTTATATCCTAGCAAACATTATGTTGGCAACTTAAAATAAGAAATATATAGGATTTTATTTTATTTTTATCTTATTTCCTTTTTTTTACACTTTTAACATTGAATTAGAAATTAGACGAATGGTTTATCAAGGCTGGCATCTGAATCACTCCTAAAATTTCTGATTTTTACTGAAATTAAGCAGACTTTTATTTAAGGACTCGCAGTTTTTTTAATATTTTATTCAAAGTCGAAAAGGGAATATTAGCTAATATAGTTATAGCTAGAAGATGGATGTTGCCGTATATAATGCTCAATAAGTTGTATAATATGATGAACCAATTGCCCTTAAATAGCAGTCATATGGAGGCTGTGTCCCAGTCCTAATTAGACCATATTTGGACAGGCATCGAGAGGTTTCTGAAGAAAGATACGGTTTTATCATGTCCGGCAGGACTTATTAAATGTCCAACACAATTTTTGGGCCTTGCTTCAAGCGTCCAAGCTTTCTAGCATAATCACAAGTTTGGCACTTGGGAAGAATTCAGCGAGGTTGAAAAGTTCTGAATCAGCAAAAGTTCGAAAAAAATAAGTAAATGTTTGGCAAAAGTTCGGACAAAGAAAAAAATTTAAAAATATACACAAAATAGTTATCTTTTCTAAAATTTAGAAACAGGAATAAAATAATAAGAATTAGAATTGCATACAGAAGTTTATATAAGAAAGAAAAATTGCTCACTGTTTTTGGCTTTATACTAATTACCATCTCATGAAACGAAATTAAGTAAAGAAAAAAAATCACATTTTAGAAATAAACTACTTTCCACTATACAAAACACACCTTTAATTTCTTGAGGGAATGTAACTCACAAATGCAAGATGTATTTCACAATGGCAATGAAAGCTAGGAAGCTGTTCAGCTGTGGTAACTTGAGAACAATACATGATCAAATATAATTTTGATAATAGTTGAAGTAATTTATGATATGAGTGTGTTTAGTCCAACATCGGCTATGCCTTTAGGTGAAAGGTGAGCAGATACTACATAAAGACATGAGGGTTGTCTCTTCTTACCTGGGCAAAGTATTCTGGTTATTTCATGAAGGCGCAATGCTAGGCCTTAATTAAATTTAGTATCCATGGGTCCATTGGGCGATCATGAAGTTCCATTGGGCTTTTGTGTGCATTGACTTAGCATTTAGTAGTGTGTTTATTTGCCAATAAGAGACAAATAATTTGTTAAAATCACAACTTGTTTGTGAATTTAATGAATAAATCATGAATTAAGCGATATTTTACTGAGTGACGATTTGTTCACAATTAGGTTTGTGTTTAATTTTTTAGCAATTAGTAGTGCTAACAGCATTCCCAACAGTAGGTAAAAAAAACAATGAGGAATACAATGACGAAAGTGTGTAAAAACTAAAAAGTTATGTTCTTAGGGATTGGATGCCACCATTGCTTCTCTCCACTTTTTGCTTCTTGTATGGCATCATATAGTACCCCTGTTAATACAAAGGGGGGAGAAAAGGAAAATCTAGAGACAAGAGGGAGAAGGAAAGGAGTTAAGATTCATAAATTAATTATCCAATCGACCCTAATCAGCCATGCACTAATTAATTTAAATGAGCTTCTCAACATAACCCTGAAGCCACAGAAAATCTTAAGAGACCCCAACTAAACCATAATTTTCTTAAACCACTTCAATCTACAAAATTGTTCCAGACTGTGTCCCCAAAGTTTGTAAACAATTGAGTATTAGCGGCATTTTGTTCTATCAAATACTAAATTGACTTGAACATATCATTCAAATCTTGCCTTTCTCTCCAAACAACTCCATGATATCTTAAATGGCTGGATTCCAACAAATCAGGTATCAATGATGTAAAATAGTTCGAAAGAGGAACTTGGGAGCAGTGGTTAAAGGAATTTCTTAGACGAGCAACAAGAATCTTAGATTCATGGCCATCTTTTCTCATTTCCTAAATTAAGACAGTGCGAAGAAGTTGGTAACTCGGCATTTGCATGTAGTTGGATCAAGCCATTCGGAAGATATCAGGATTGAACCACAGGTGAAACACTATCGATACACTTCACTTTTGATAAATTGCAATATTCCACTTATACCTCAGTTTCAAAACAAAGGTTTTCTCCCGAAACAAGCTTGAAGATTTGAGTTTTTAAATAAATATTTAGCTGGGAACGTCCAATAAGATTTAGGAGGGAATAACAAAAAAAGCACAAAATGGTGAGGTCGATTCAATTGTGCCAACTTCACAATTCCTTGTGTAGGTTGCACAAAGTCTATAGTGCACGGGGTGCAAGAATGGCAATGAGGTACAACCCCCCCCCCCCCCCCCCCTCCTTCACTCTTTTCCTTCTGCATTATTCTCTTTCCTGTTTTCTTTCATCTTCAACAGATGGCACTAGGCAACCACCTGGCCACCAACAACAAATCCTACATAAGGTACATACATGGGCATCTATGCATGTTGAGGGATCAAATATGGTGTTATGTAAGACAGTGCAGAGTAAGGAATAGATCAACAAAAATGCCTAGGAAACCAACCACTACAATACTTTGTAACAACCTCAACCTAGACCATTCAGGCTACTGCAGAGTGAGTAGCAACACCATAATCCCTCCCCTTGCTAGCTAACTTTCACCCCTTCCTAGGACCTAGTGTAGGCCCCAAAGGATACTGGCTTGCAACTTTTAGAAAGAAATTCATCTCAGCCCTGCAGTGCTACAAATATCACTTCCTTGGCTTGCTAAATCATAGATGATGTGTAACCTACGAAGCACCAACAGTCCAAAAATGTGGGTGTCTCGTGTCAGACACGTCAGGCACACATTGGACACAAACAGGACACTCCAAAATACACTAGGACACACCAAAATAGGTGTCATATCCGTGTCTTTTCCATGTCTTCACCGTGTCATATCGTATATGTGTCCGTACAACATAGCTTGTAACAGCTTGATATGGTCGATAGTACATACTACATAGTAGACCGTACAAGTTTCGTTGTTCTAACTTCCTTCTACGTGATGTTGGGTCAAGAAGAATACAAATCAAGGTTCACAGTATCGGTATCGGATCCTTCCTATTACTATTGGGATCTACGATATCGGCTTAGAAATAGTTCAAAAATGTCTATACAAAATTTCTCGCAACAACTTTGTGCGATAATCGATAATATATATGATACGATGCTTGCTGAAATGAAAAAGATGTTTGAAGAATTTTCAATGGAAATGAAGTAAAAACTATTGCTAACAGTGATCCTATATTTTCATAAAAAATTCATTAGTGGAACCTACTGAGTCTGTCACAGACGAGTCAGAAGTTAAATCCAAGTCTGAGTCTAATTCTAGATTTAAACCAGTAATAAATTTTGAGCTTTATAAGTCTAGATTTAAACCATTAATAAATTTTGAGTGTTATATATCTTCATTAGAAGAATTAAATAGGTCATATTATGAAACAAATAAATTTAAAAAACCTATTAAGTCATCTAAATATTTTGAATGTGTCCCAATAATTAAACATGTATACAATTTCTATTATATATTTGTTACAAATAATTGTAATAGTTTGCAGGAAATAATAATTTATTGCAGGGGCGATCATTTTACGTTTCTAGAGACATCGAAGAATTGAGAATGAGAAATCTATTTTGAGTTTATATGGTGCGATGCCAAAACCTTAAAGTGGATCTCTATCAACGTTGCTTCTTCCGCTTTCGACGTTGACGTCTTCAACGTAGCTTCTCCGGTTTCGACGCTTCCGATCTCCAACTGTAATCCTAATTATTATTTTTAATTTCTATTATAATTTTTGTGATAAATTTATAATAGTTGTTGTTTACTCTTAAATTAAAGCTTCTGCGTCCAAATCTTCAAATTTCCAATTTCAAATTAATAATTTATTTTTGGGTCATCGTCCCGCGTCAAATTGTGTAGACATTTTTGAACTATTTGTAGACCAGAATTTGTGTCATCGTCCCGCGTCAATTTGTTGCTTAACCAGAATTTTGTGTAGACATTTTTGAACTATTTCTAAACCAGGGTTAATAGTTTATAAATTGTTTGTAATTTCATAATTGATAGATCGAAGAATTGAGAATGAGAAATCTATTTTTAGTTTATATGGCTCGATGCCAAACCCTTAAAGTGGATCTCTCTACCTTAGTTGCTTCTCCGCTTTCGGCGTTGACGTCTTCAACGTAGCTTCTCCGCTTCTGATCTCCAACGATAATCCTAATTATTATTTTCCATTTCTATTATAATTTTGTAATAAATTTATAATAGTTGTTGTTCACTCTTAAATTCTTAAATTAAAGCTTCCGTGCCCAAATCTTCTCAAATCCCTAATTTTATATTAATAACTTGTTTTTGGGTCTTTGTTCCGCGTCAGGCGGCATCAGCGGTTTCGAATCGTAGTATCGAATTTTTTTGGTATCAGAAAGAAAATAATTATTAAAATTTTATGAACAAATTTGTTTTATATATTCAGTCATAATTTTAAATATTTTCTGTGTTGTTTCTTAGTAGTTTTGAAATTGAATGAAGTAATAGTCACCCTTGACAATTGGTTTACCTACGATAGATAAATATTCTTTTACATGTTTTTACAATCTTACTATGATTTTACACTCTTGTTGATTGGTCTTTTTCGTTCAATTTTTTTTGTCGAATTAACTAGAAAAGAGACCTCCAACGTTGGTATTGGTGAGTGTCGATATTAGTCTATATCGGATCGGGACATACCAAGCCGAATCGATATCGGCTGTATCGGATCGGTATCGGCTAATACTGTATACTATGATATAAACAAAGACACTTCCTAGCTTTGGCAAAATGTCCAATGTTGTTCAATAAGTGAAACAACTACAACAAAAGAGCCTTATCCCAAATTTAATTAAGTAATTGTATCATAATAATTGAGGGTGTGCTTGGTACGATACTAAGAGGGTGTTTGTTTGTTTTCGTTTTTTTGCACTATATAGTATTGAGCACATTAAAGTGTGTTTTTGTGCTTGGTACGATACAAGTACGGGACCCACCAACTTTAAGGTGTTTGTTTTTTGTACTTTAAATACTCATAGCTATATAGTAATGTCATTTATAAGTGGTAAATTATAAGCTCAAAACTTGAGCTCATAATTTACCACTTATCTTGTAAATTCAAAAAAATACCATTCTAACCTTTAACGAATTTAAATATTACAAAACATGTCCAAACAACCTTAATCCCTTCCCATTTTCTTTAGTTCTAGAAACACAACACACAAAAAAAGTAGTTTCAAACTATCCAAATTATCAAACAATTTCGGGTACCCAAATGGACATTTGGCTTTAAATTAACAGTTAAATATTTGTCGGTGCAAAAAAACTAGTTCCCATATTATTAAATAATTTCCGAGGTGAACTTGAGGATGAAATAGTTTTATGTTGACAAAAGTATTTGAGTGTGAACTTATCTTTTTCATTTGTACTAGTGAATTTGTGTTTAAAATAATGACACAGTATTCGAGTACAAAATAGCCAATTCATACATTTATAATGCACTATAAGGTGATAAAAAAAATACTTTAAAGTGCACTATATAGTTATAAAGAAACAAACAACATTTTTACTTTAAAGTACTAGCACTATATAATGCTCAACACTTTTAAGTGCTAGCACTATATAGTTATGAAAAAGAAAAACATCCCCTAAGAGCAGCTCCAATGGAGACTAGGGGTGCAACTCGGACGGGTTGGGTCGGGCTTGAGCTCAACCCGAGTCCAACCCGATGAATAATAAGCCTAACCGGAGCCCAAGTCCAACCCGACCTCGGGTTCAACATATGAAGTCTAAGACCAAACCCGGAGGAAGCTCGGGTTCGGTTGGGTTTATCAGGCTCTAATATGATATTTAAAATAATTTTAACAAGATTTATTAAACACATAATCAAATAGCAATCAAGTACCAATCGTTACAAAATACAAACTGACATGAGGTTTAGAATGAGTTAAAAGAGTTTGGGTTAAAAATTTAAGGTTTACACTTTTTTATGTAAATATTATGAAACAATGTGTGTGTGTGTGTGTGTATATATATATATATATATATATATATATATATATATATATATATATATAGGGTTAATTGCATCAACTACCCCTATATTTTACACTTATTACACGGACCATCCCTGCTTTGAAACTAATTACACGGACACCCCCTATAGTTTCTATTTTCTATAGAAACTAATAATACTGACCACCCCTATGGTTAATAAAATTTATAAAGGAGAGGGGTGGTCAGTGTAATTATTTTCGAAATAGGGGTAGTTCCTGTAATACTCAGGAAACATAGGGGAGGTTAGTGTAATTAACCCTAAATTATATGTATGTCAAGTTTCGGGTTATTTGGGTAACCCAAAATGTGTACCCGAGCCCAACCCAATTTTTGATCGGGTTCAAATATTTTAACCCGAACCCAAGCCCGAGCCCAAGTACCTTCAACCCTAACCTAACCCATTAGCGGGTTTACCCGATCGGACTCGGGTTTAGTCCGCCCGAGTTGCACCCCTAATGGAGACATCAAATGGGAATCAAAATGGCATAATTGCCATTTTGATGTCTCAAACCCTAAATTTACCCTAAATTCCAATAGAGACATCAAATGGGGTATTAAATTTGGTTCTTCAACTTCCTAGATGCATTTTTGGTTCCAGAGGAGAGAGAATTTGGTTCTCCGACCTCTCTCCAAAAGTCATTTTGATGTCTCAAACCCCAAATTCACCACTCCAATGGAGACATCAAATGCGGCATCAAATTTGGTTACTCATTTGATTACTTGAGTTGGAGTATGCGACTTTATTGAGACATCAAATGGGGTATCAAAGTATGTTAGCAGTAATCAAATGGGTGGTGTTTTGATGCTTCATTTTGATATTTTGGGTTGGAGATGCTCTAAGGCTTGGCTCAAACGATTGATGTCTCTGTGTCGGTCACGTATCCGACACAATCAAGACACTCTAAAGACACTAGGACATACCGAAACAGTGGTCAACAGATGAAAACAAGCACTATCTGCATACCCGACCGAGCGGCGGTGGCGTCCGGCAAATCCCTGCGGCCGATCTGCTTGCCAACCGTCATCTCGGGACCGACCGACCACTCCTTCCCCCGCGGGCCGGCACGCGGCTCCGGGACCTTCTCCGGCCCCTTGGACTCCTTCTTCTTCCCGCCGCTCCTCCCCGCGCCCATCCACGGGAGCGACGACGCCGACGAGGACGGCGCGGCGGCGGCCGAGCAGTCCCCGTCGGGCTCCTCCCGCACCCGGTCCCTCCCGAGGTTGCTCCCCCCGAGCCCCGACATCCGGCGCGGCGCCCCCGCCGCGCCGCCACGCGGCAGCGGGCCCGACCGCGTCTTGATCCGGTTGAGCCCGAGGGACGACGCGACGATCGGAGACATCGGCGCCGCAGCCGACGTCGAGTCTCCTCCGTCCTTCCGGCCATCCTTCCTCTTCAAGTCCTTGTCCTTGTCCTTCTTATCGGATCCGGGTTTGGTTAGGGAGCGGCGGAAGGGGGAGGAGGAGGACTTGACCTTCTTCTTATCGGATCCGGACGTGGGGGTCTTGGGGCTGTTGGATCCGTCGGGGCTGGAGGAGGAGGAGGAGGAGCTCTTCTTGCAGGAGTAGGAGAAGAACCGACCCTTGAACACCATATCGGATCCGGGTCCGGAAAGAGTACGCCCGCTTCACAGTGAGAGAGAGAGAGCGCAAATTTAGGGGAAGGGGAGGAGAGAGAGGAAATGGGTTGGACTAGTGATGAGAAGCAAGTAAAGAAGCCTTTGACTTACTTGGAATAAAAGGGGGGTAAAGTGCATATAAATCCTCCTTAGACTTGGGCTAATTATAAGGGCACAGCATATTTTGATCAGTGCTATCTAAGTATAAGTTTTTCATTATTTATAAATTTACCACTGAAAAAAATACTCAGGACTATCCAAGTAGTAGGTATAAAATATAACTCTTAATATTTTTTTCTTCTTCCTCGCTCTCCATTCCTCACAAGAAGAAGAAGAAGAACAAGAAGAACAAAAAGAACAAGAACAACAAGAACAAGAACATCAATTTTTGCAATCCTAGTTTATTTTAATTTTTTTGCTCTCTTCTAATTTCTCAAATCTCTTTCTCCAAACCCTACTTTATTTTTCTTCTTCTTGTTTGGACATTATGGTTGAAACCCTAGTTGTAGAAGAAATTGGGTTATCAAATTTATCAAATCTATTAATCTATTAGTCTATTAACCAATTTTTCTTTATTAATAGAATAATTATGCATGCAATCCTAGTTGTAGAAGAAAACTATGGAAGAAATCCTAGTTGTAGAATAATTTGGTTCATATCAGGACTGCCACAATTTCTGACAGTCCTAGAAGTATTGAGGACTGCCAGAAATTGTAGCAGTCTTGAAATAGACTCGATGTACAACAGGACTGCCACAATTGCTGGCAGTCCTATAAGTAATGAGGACTGCCATGAATTATGGCAGTCTTGAAATAGACTCGATGTACAACAGGACTGCCACAATTGCTGGCAGTCCTAGAAGTAATGAGGACTGCCAGAAACTGTGGCAGTCCTGAAAGGGACATGTTCTACAGCAGGACTGCCACAATTTCTGGCAGTCCTAGACATATTGAGGACTGCCAGAAATTGAGCAGTCCTGAAAGATACTTGTTGTACAGCAAGTTCCTTTCAGGACTGCCACTATTTTCTGGCAGTCTGAAAGTCGAAATTCTCGAATGAAAAAAACATGTTAGGATTTATTTCAATCTTTGATAATAGAGTGAAATATGCATTTTAGGATTTATCTCCATGCATTCTTTGTGAAGAAATAAGTATTTAACCTTTATTTCCATGCATTTTAGGGTTTATTTAATTTTTTGGGTGCCATCGAAATTGGAAAAGAGAAGGAAACTAAGGTTTTGATGGAGATAATGATGATGGAAATGGTGGAGAAGAAGAAGATGATGATGATGATTAGAAAAAAGAACTAGGGTTTGATAGAGATGTGAGAATGGAAATGGTGGAGAAGAAGAAGATGGATAGAAGAAGAAGAAGAAGGAGAAGAAAGCTAGGGTTTGTGAAGAGAGAGAGTAAAATTTAGAAATGAGAGTGATTTTTGGGGTTTGGGGGGGGGGGGGGGGGGGGGGGGGGGGGGGGCTGTGGGCTTTGGACAGCCCCCTGAGTGGAATATTTTGATAGCCCGAGTAAAAGTTCCTCAAATCCTGGCCAGCCCCGATCAAAATGTTATGTGTCCTTATAATTAGCCTAGACTTGTCTCGTTAGCAAAATAAGACTCGTTAAATAACTAATGCAATTAACCCTCCTTAGATTATTTGCATGAGCAAAAAAGCCCCTATCATCTATTAGCCTTTAGAAATGGTTGTTAATGATATTTAAAAAATATATAAAATAAGAAAAGTACCTAAAATATTCTCCTCCCCTTTCCTAACCCCCCCCCCCCCCCCCCTCCGAAGCCAGCCCCCCCCCCCCCCCCCCCCCCTCCTCCCTCCGCCGGACAGCCACCCGATCCCCCCCCCCCCACTCCTCCCTCCGTTGACCAGCCCCCCGACCCCTCCCTCCCCCCCCTCCTCCCTTCGCCGCCCCGTCCCTTGCCCCCCTCCCCCTCCCCTCCTCCCTCCGCCGGCTAGCTTCCTCGACCTGCCCCCACCATCGGAGAAAGAGCGGGGGAGAGAGTAGGGGAGGAGTAAAATCGTCCTTTTAGACGATTTTTAACGGTTGTTAACGGCGGGGGGCTGAATTGGGCAAAAATAAAAAAAAAACATGGTTCTTTTTCAAACTATGAGTCTTTAAATGTATTTTTCTTACATCTAAGGAGGGTTTATATGCACTTTACCCGAATAAAAGGATGTTCTTAAACCGCACATCCGAACCAAACCAAACCGAATAGAACCAAATCGAATCGAACCGAACCGAATTAGGAACGAAGAGATAATACTCTCTTCGTAGAGTCGAATTCCACTGGAAAAGTGTTGTAATTGGAGTTGCAACCACTTTGGATACAACAAATGTCGAAAGAATCAAGATGTTTATTACAATTTTTATTTTTATTTTTGCAGTAGCAACTGCATCACTTGAGGTCAAACAAATAGTAGAATTAGCGTAAACGTTGCGAGAAATATTGTAGTAGATATATTTACATGTGACCAAAGAGAGTTTAAATCGAAAAGTCGAATTAAACTGAACCCAATTGTCCTACCTGGATAGAGTGATATGACACAAAATCGATGTAGCCCTCGCGTTCAGTGAAATGTTTTTCGAAAAAGCCTCATTCGGGAGAAATTATTAGGTGCTCCCGGCTCACCACTGGATGTGCCGAATGTTGAGTCCGGTCCAATGAACAATGGATACTTGGCAATAACCATTTTACTCAACACTTTCCACGTCAGAACATGATAGAAAAATATAACGAAAAAAGATAACAAAATCAATAATATTAATATTAACATTAAAATTAAAATTAAAATTAATATTGTTAGTATAATTAATGTTAACAATAATATTAATATTATATTAAAATTAATGTTAACATTAATATTAACTTTAAGATTAACATTAATATTAAGATAACATTAACATTAATATTAACAGTAATATTAAGATTAACATTAATATTAACGTTAAATATTAACATTAACATTAATATTAATATTAATATTAACATTAACATTAAAAGTAAAATTAATATTAACAATAATATTAATATTATATTATATTATATTATATTAATATTAATATTAGTATTAATATTAACAGTAATATTAAGATTAACATTAATATTAATATTAATATTAAACTAATTTATGAGGTGGAAAGTGTCGAGTAAAATGGTTATTGCCAAGTGTCCAGTAAAATGGTTATTGCCAAGTGTCTATTGTTCATTGGACCGGGCTCACCACTCAGCACTTCCAGTGATGAGCCGGGAGTACCTAATAATTTCTCCTCATTCGACATTGAAGTGTCCAATACATGATCTCTATCTATGGAAATGTAGAGATCAAATACATAGCTTTCGGTTTTCGGATTATGTTATTTTAGTTTAAGATTCAATTCTCGTTTTAACAAAAATTAAATCAAATGAACCCACAATCATGTGTTCTTTATAAAAATACATTATACTTTTTTTTTAATAGCACGAATATCACACAGGTGTGTGTGGGTTTCGCCTTTAATTTTTTTTTTTTCCGAAATTTTGAGTTACTTAAGAATTATTATTGAACTTTTATACTTTGGAAGTAAAGGTGTGCAGTTGTGAACTTTCACCGTTTGTTGTCTTGAAAATTTGATAGTCCGAAATGTGAAACATGGGTTCGGCTTGGGACTATTATGGTTTACACATTGGTCCGATTTTGCTAAATTATGATTTGGTTGAAACCTAATAAACCGAATCCGCAACCCCCATCACAAATATAGTCCGAAATGTGAAACTTGAGTTCGGCTTGGGACTATTATGGTTCACACATTGGTCCGATTTGTTGGAAATCAGATACGCCCTCCTGCGCTCCGATACTGTGTCTGAGACGTTGTCGCAGCAAAAACTTAGGCAAACCCACCTGAAATAACCAACCCCCGTCTAACGGACACTAAGCACAGATAAAAACAAGTATATGGCGGTGACTACGTCATGTCACGTCCCGATCCCGTAGGAGCGATCGTCTTCGCTAAGGCGTGATGCCGCACGAGGCTAGATTGCGCTCGTGCAAGACGGGTTCCATAACGGCCGATTTCAGCGGCTGCGACGGGGTCGTCGCACAGAAGTCCCAAGCAGAGACATTGAATAATAGCAGCGGAATTTGAAGCAAAAACACAAGTCATTGCAAAACACTCTTTTATTGATATTGAAACAAAGGTTACAATGGGGCGCATGGCCAAGATTACAAGTCTCTCAAGCTCACTCATCTCACATTACAAGTCACTCAGCTCTCTCTCATCTCTCCATACATGTCTTGAGCCAGCGGATGCTTTGGAAGACGACGTCCATACATTATGTCCCGTATAAGTCCTGACTCCATACGGTCGCACGTTTCGAATCGCCAAGGAACTCCGTGCCTCGACGCATCCAAGCGAGCTTCGCGCCACGAGCTTCTACCTGTGCCTGCACATGGAAACTATGTGGGTGTCAGTACTCAACTGTACTGGTGGAATGAGCTCCTCGTCCACCCATACAAAACCAACACGTTAGGTTTACTTTGTGCAACATAGTCCCTTCTTATCAATTGTCTTTCTACTCTTGTCTTAGGATCAGTTTTAGGACAGACGTCTTGACCTATTTTATGTCTCTAGACCATCCCGTGCTTGCAACATCAACGTTGACCTATCAAACCGTGTTTGTCTTACGGTCCAAAATCAGAGACGCAACTACACGATAGACTCATTTTCCATGTGACCGTACTACAAAATCCATATTGAGGCCGTGCCTCGCATTTCAGTAAGACTAAACCACATCGTCGCCTCACGGCCCATGCTACTTTGATCACCAACTGACCCAATCAAGACTTATGGGTTAAGTGTCACTCGACCGACTTGCCTTGCGACGATTTCCTGACTTAAACTCGAACAACTCAAACCCAACTTATACAACTCACAAATCAACACTTGAGACTCGACGCCACGTCTCGTGCCAAAGCACGTCGCATATGTTGTAGCCATTCTTAGGCCCAAACATTTGTGTTCTAACTGTACACACATTCAACAACTCAGCTCAATCCAAAGGCACACACGCGGATTGCCGCCCGTGTCGACTCATCTATATGAGGTCACTAGCATAACAAGCTATACCTGGACTCATAGCTTGCGGTTGGCCGGGACCCTTCCAGCGCAAGGTAGCTAGCCCCCTGGAAGTTCCCGACTAATCCGATGCTATCAATTCAGCACAACTATCACCGTGTTTCCTTAGGCCGAAACGGTCCCATGGCCCTGGGTTGCCGTTACGGGGAAACTCTACCTTGTCGACAAGTTATCCAATGACCATGCAAGACCTGACTCAAACTGACGTCTCACACAGTCATTCTTCCTTCAGCGTTACCCTCTCTTTCAAAACCACGTTCAGGACTTCTATCCTTGAGACCCCTCGACGACCCACGGTCGCGAGCATTCTTTCTATGTTACCATATCATTTCATTCAACTCATAAATGCCTATTTGATAGTAAGTCCGTGCATCGTGCCTTAGGCCAATCGTGCTCTACGCGACACTCCTGCCCAAGTCGACGGGCCTTGAGATCGTGAGACTACTTAACTTTGACAAACCGCGAAAGAGCGGGACGGTACTTGTAATGTCTTAGGTAGACCGGCATAACTTTGCCTAACTTAACTTCGCAAAAACTTAACGAGCAAAGGCTGCGTCAAGCTTTGCCTTTACGGATCGTGTCGTGCACGCATTCGACTTGAACGACCAAGTCAATCGGGTGCCTAGACTTAGGTCACAAGCCGCTCAACGCAACTTAACTCATGGGCAAGCCAAAGGCTATGCCAAGCCTTGGGTAATGGGACCGTGCATGCTTAATGAAGCATTCATGCGGGCGATGCCTATGACTTAGGCTACGATCATAACTTCGCCTACTCAACCAACTTTCCTTCTCCCAAGCCACGGGACGAAGGATCGAGTGTCATTTTCAAAGCACGCCGTGCACCAACTCTAAGCCGACCGTTGGACCTTTCCATATTCTAACTCAATTCGACCCGTCGGGATTATTCCATTTAGCTATGTGGATTCGTCACTTTTATTATCAAGCCTACTTGTGCAAATTGAAAACATACAATTTATTATGTGAAGGCTAAGATAAGGCAAGTTCATCGAAATTATCCCACCTGAGCGAGCGGTCGCCTCGACCGAGCGATGTCTTCGAGAAGCCGTTGCAAGGCTAAGTCCGAACGTCGTCGGCGTTCCGATTCCTCCGATTGACTGAGCGGGACGGGACACTACACGTCACCTGGACAAATCTCAATCTCTATAACTCAGATGAAATTACAAGATTGACAAAAACTAATGTTGAACCCTTTGCCCTAATAGGTGTAGTGCCCCGTCCCTACATCGTGCCCCGTACTCCGTCCACGGGGTGCGCGAGAAAGGAACATTGTCGCTATCGATTCGGTCGGGACAGATAGGTCGGGATCGATCGAGTTGATCGAACGGGAACGGTTGAATTAAGATCAATTCCTCGTTATGGAATGTCTTCTTCGGAACCAAGTCCCATATTCGGCGAGCTGCGCCTCAAGGATTGATTCTGCGGCTGAGTCGGGAGAGACCTCCCGTAGCTCTGTTCTTTACGCTGCTTGCGTTGGTTTTGGCTTTATTTTCTGAATGCGTTTTCGTGAATGTTTTCGATAGTTTTCATGGCTTGCATTTCGAACTCGCATTTTCTATCGAACTTCTTGAATAATACAGTGTTCTAAATCGGTTGCTTGTGCGATTTCAGGTAATCGCGTAGGCGACGTCTAGCGCGACCAACAAGTTCTCTCGCCCGAAGTAAACTCAAGGTGGGTGGCTGACCCTTCTCTTCTCGACCCTCTTCCTAGGTAAATCGATAATGTTGTTGCGAATGAAAGGATAAATGCAAGAGCACGAACACGGGAAAAGGATTGAGTTTTCAAAGAGAATGTAGGCTATGTCTTAATAACTAAAAAGGAAAATATGTCTTCGCACGGTTATGGACAACTTGTCGACAAGGCGATAGTTTTCTCGAACGGCAACCCGAGGCCACGGGACGGCCTAGGAGGAAACAGGGTATAGTCGTGCATAAGGTTTCAGCACAGGTTAAGCGGGGACTTGCAACGGAGCTAGCTACTTGCGTTGAAAGGACCTTGATTAACAAAGCTATACATCCAGGATGGCTTGTGATGCCAGTGACCAATCACACGTATATTTTGCACTTGATATGAAAAATGTTAACAATTGACAGGGAAGAACATGGTAAGTTTCATAAGGCGCGGCGCGATCCGCCGCGGATAAGTTCAACGTAAATTTCATTATGCTAGACATATGCTTGTTGAAATCCATTAGGATGGTTAGAAACATTCATACATTAAGTCATATAAACTCTTCAACCAAATGAGAGCTTGGAACTTAAATAGCCATGCACCAGTACAAAGTGTAATGTACTGATCCTCGCTCTCCACGCAGGTACCCCAAACCACGAAGGGCGTGCCGCTTAAAATCTCAAGGCGACGTGGACACTTTTGAAGCCTCGTCCGCTTGTGAAGGCTTGTTTCTGGATTCCTTTTTGAAGAAGACCCCGCACTCAGTCCAAAAGAAGATGACGACTCGACTACCCGCGATAGCAGGTGGAAAGTGTTATGTTTTGCTTGTAAAAAAGGATGTAATGTATGGAACGACTATCTCATCAGCGTTCGTTTTATAAGTCGAGTCATGTTGTAGCCTGTACGGCAATGAATGTAATGAAGTCAATGTAAATGAAGTTTTATTATCAATGAAAAGTCTACTTCTATTTCAAATGTGTCAATCAATTTTTCTGCGTACTCTAACTTGATGTTGTGTTTCGGATAGCCTTATGAATGTGCCTTGTGCGATCGCAATTTAGGTTCGCACGGCATCACGCCCGGGGGACGACTATCGATTCTACAAAATCGGAGCATGACATAATGGTATCAGAGCATGGTTTTACATCCTTTGACCTCGTATCGATGAGATAAGTTGTTCCATACAATGAGTCCGTAATAATTTGTGACTGATGTGTTTGCCTTCGTATCGTAGAAGTGACGGAACCCACGGCCGAGCGAGAGCAGAGCGCTTTTAGCGGCTCTAGTAGTTCGCGTCGTTCGCGGGCCGGACCTTCTAACGATACCATCGAAAGGATACTGCGTATGATGGAGGCGCAGCGGAACCAGTCCGAGAATCGACATCAACAGACAGAGGAACGACAGGCCCAGTTCGAAGCTCGCTTCGACGCACATGCGAAACTTCAACAAAAGCAGCTGGATACCCTGCAGCAGATCGTCCAAACAATGGCGGCCAACGGAAATTTTATGACTGTGCCTACCGTCACCGCACCTACTGCCACCGTGCCGACGATCCAACCCATTGAAGTCGACACGGAGGAGCCCGAACGTCAACCGGTGGCACCAAAAAAGTACAACTTTGAAGTGTCAGAATTCAAGAAGGCGTGCCGCACTTCCTTCAGCGGTACCGAAGGCCCTTCCATGGCAATCGACTGGTTGGAAGAGCTTGAAAATCACTTCAAGCTTCTCGGTATTGAAGAATCAAAGCAAGTCGTCTGCGCACAACTTTAGCTACGGTTGAACGCGCACGACTGGTAGGCCGTGCATAAGCGAGCGATCCGACGCGACAACAACTCAGCGCCGATCTCTTGGGCCACGTTCCGCCAAGCATTTGAAGTCGAGTACCTTCCGTCAGCCGTTTGTCAGGCGAAGGAGAATGAATTCATGCAGTTGAGGCAGGAGAACCGGACAGTAGAATAGTACGACGCAGAATTCAACAAGTTGTCCAAATTTGCCAGTGAGTTTCTGCCTACAGAGGAGTGTCGTGTGCGACGGTTTGAAGTGGGTCTGCGACGCTCTATCGGTGCGCATATCGGGGTCCCGGAGTACAAGACCGTGGGCGAGGCTCTGAATCACGCTCTCCGTCTTGAGAGCCTGCATCCTTCCGGTGCTGACGACGTTGTGCGCCACTCCAATCACAAACGTCCTAGCTATACGGGAGGCAACAATCATGCATCAAAGCGTCCGAACTATGGCGGTTACCATGGACATAACCCATCATCACGATGTGCCAAGTGCGGTTCCTTTTGGCATGAGGCGAGCATGTGCTTTGTCTACGAAGGGGGATGCTTCGTTTGCGGACAGAAGGGTCACCATAAGAAAGATTGCACGGTCCGTAGACCAAATCATCCCAACGCACCACCACAACAACACCATCAGGTGAATCGAGGACAGGCGCCCCGACCTCCTCAGCCCACTCAATCTAACAACCAAGACCGACGCCCTAATGCTCAGGGGCGTATCTTTGCTCTGACTCGAGACGAGGCGTTCGCTTCCGACACCGTCGTGACAGGTATATTGAGTTTCAATAATGTACCTGCTCGTGTGTTATTTGATTAAGGCGCTTCACATACTTTCATATCGGCGGACTTCACCGCCGAGCACAAATTTCCTGTAATATCATTAGACCTTGATCTTAGCGTAAGTATGCCTTCGGGCGTGCCACTACTCACAAACTTAGCCTGCGAAGGAGGAACCATATGTATTGGGGGTCAAAAGATCGGTCTTGATGCGATAGTTCTAGATATGAACGATTTCGACATCATACTGGGAATGGATTGGCTTGGTCCGTGCAACGCAACCATAGACTGTGTTGAAAAGAGGGTCACATTCCGCAAACCTGGAGTGTCTGAATTCTGCTACTCGTGTGGTGAGGCATCGCCGACCTGCATGGTGATCTCCGCAATATCTGCTCGACGGATGCTGCATTCCGGGGGCGAAGGCTATCTAGCTTCCGTTCGATACATGCGACAGGATGGTGCAAACGCGGGTCAGACCAACGTTGTGGCAGAATTCTTCGACGTGTTCCCGGATGAGCTACCCGACATGCCACCCGATCAAAAAATAGAGTTCACCATCGACACATTCCCCGACACCCGGCCGATATCGAAAGCTCCGTACAGAATGGCCCCTGAAGAATTGAAGGAACTAAAGGCACAACTACAGGAATTACTCGACAGAGGGTTTATCCGTCCGAGTGTCTCGCCATGGGGTGCGCCCGTGCTATTCGTGAAGAAGAAGGATGGATCGATGCGGCTCTGTATCGACTATCGGGAATTGAATAAAGCCACCGTCCGGAACAAATATCCCATGTCCCGCATCGATGACTTGTTCGACCAGCTCCAAGGTGCAACAGTATTTTCGAAGATTAAACTACGATCAGGTTATCACCAACTCAAAGTCAAGCCAGATGACGTGCCGAAGTCTGCCTTCCGCACTCGCTATGGCCACTACGAGTTCTTGGTAATGTCGTTCGGTCTGACAAACGCCCCTGCCGTCTTCATGGATCTAATGAATCGGGTGTTCCGTCCGTTCGTTGACAAATTCGTAGTAGTCTTCACCGACGACATCCTCGTATACTCGAAGTATCGAGCGCAACATGCGGAGCATCTGCGGACAGTACTCCAAATCCTTTGAGAGAATCAGTTGTATGCGAAGATGAGCAAGTACGAATTCTGGCTGAACAACGTCTCATTTCTTGGGCACATCATCTCCGCCGCAGGCATCGCAGTCGATCCAACGAAAGTTGAGGCAGTCGCTGATTAGAGACGACCCACATCAGTTAACGAAATTTGAAGCTTTCTAGGCTTGGCGGGATACTACCGACACTTCGTGAAGGACTTCGAGAAGATTGCATCGCCGTTGACTCGCCTCACCCAGAAAGGAGTCGCATTCAAGTGGTCAGACGTCTGTGAAGCTTCCTTCCAGGAGCTCAAACAACGGCTCGTTTCGGCCCCGATACTTGCTCTTCCTGAAGGGATGGAGGGATTTCAAATCTTCAGCGATGCTTCTGGCCAGGGCTTGGGGTGTGTGCTCATGCAGCGGGATAAGGTGATATCTTTTACTTCCCGACAGTTGAAGCCGCACGAGAAAAACTACCCCACGCACGACCTAGAATTAGCGGCAATTGTGTTTGCGTTAAAGCTGTGGCGTCACTATCTCTATGGCGTGGCGTACAGGATTTATACGGACCACAAAAGCCTCAAGTATCTCTTCACCCAGAAAGAACTGAATTTGCGGCAGAGGCGATGGCTCGAGATGATCAAAGACTATGACTTATCGATCGACTACACGCCGGGCAAGGAAAATATGGTATCGGATGCGCTAAGCCGGAAGTACTTAGCTTCGTTGTGCATCAACGATCGACTATTGCGTGACTTGGAAGGAATGGGCATTGAACTCCGAGTTCGTTTTAGAGATATAAAGCTGGCGCAACTGCGGGTGGAACCGAGCCTACTGGAGAGGGTCAAGTCTGCTCAGAAGGATGAACCATACCTGAAGAAGATGCGGAAGCTGATATCGACAGGGAAAGCGTCCGACTTTACAGAGGACGAGTCGGGAGTGTTGCGCGTAAAGGGACGGCTATGCGTACCAGACGATACAAAACTTAGAAAGAAGATAATATCGGAGGCACATTATGCAAAATATTTCTTGCATCCTGGTAGCACCAAGATGTATAAGGACCTCCGCATTGTCTTTTGGTGGCACGGTATGAAGAGGGACGTAGCGCTCTTTGTGTCAAAATGTATGGCCTGTCAGCAAGTCAAAGCCGAGCACCAGCGACCAGGCGGGGAGATGCAGAACCTTGCCATTCCAGAGTGAAAATGGGATCACATCACTATGGACTTCGTTGTTGGCTTGCCGAGGACGCCGTGAGGAAATGACGCTATCTGGGTCATCGTCGATCGACTAACCAAGTCAGCGCACTTTATCGCCATCAAAGTTACTTGGAGCGTCGATCGCCTTGCTCAGATATACCTTGATGAAGTAGTTCGGCTGCACGGGGTCCCAGTATCTATCGTCTCGGATCGGGATGGATGGTTTGTAGCGCGCTTCTGGAGTAGTCTTCATTCAGTACTGGGGACCAAGTTGAAGTTCAGCTCAGCTTACCATCCTCAGACTGACGGCCAAACAGAGCGGGTGAACCAAATTCTCGAAGACATGTTACAGCTCTGTGCGATCGACTTGAAGTCAAGTTGGGACGTCCATCTACCGCTGGCCGAGTTTGCATACAACAACAGCTATCAGTCCAGCATCCAAATGGCACCGTATAAAGCTTTGTACGGCCGGAAGTGTAGATTGCCCATTTGCTGGGATGAAGTCGGGGAACGGAAGATACTTGGTCCGGAGCTGGTAGAGCAGACAGTGCAGAAGGTCAAGTTGATACGGGAGAGATTAAAGATAGCACAAAGCCGGCAGAAGAGCTATGCCGACACGCACCGACGCCCCCTCGAATTCTCGGAAGGTGACCATGTATTCTTGAAAGTCATGCCCATGTGGGGAGTTTCCAGGTTCGGTGCGAAGGAAAAATTGAGCCCAAGATTTGTTGGCCCGTTCGAAATATTGAAGCGAGTCCTCCCGGTAGCTTACCAAATCGCCTTGCCGCCTGCGTTGTCAGAGGTACATGACCTCTTCCAAGTATCACAATTGCGAAAGTACCTGCATGATCCGAGCCATGTGGTGGATTTGGGTAAGCTGGACCTGAAGGCGGACTTGTCATATGTCGAAGAGCCGGTGCAAATCTTGGAGCGCAAGGATAAACTTCTTCGCAACCGTGTTATTCCTCTCGTCCACGTCCTTGTTTGCAAAAACAAAAGTTGATCTTTATTTCAACAAACTTTGTAAGAAGATTACAAGAATTCTGAGAAAGTACAACTATAGGAATCCGATCTGAATGACGATCGCTTTATCCCTTGGACGATGTGAACTTTGAAGACGGTAGCCTCTGAAGATTGCAGCAGCACTTTGGCAAGAACTCCTGATCTCTGGTGATGATTTTCGATATATATGTGTGTGTCTCTGATAATGAAGACTTGAAACTCTATTTATAGAGTTCTGGAAATAACTAACTTTTAGTTATTCTGGCTTGCGCAGGTTGCATTGCGCACACTTTGGATTGCACAAGCAATAAACTGTGCAGGTAGTTACGCGATCGTGGACCATCTGTATGTGACGCATGGCATTATTTGATTGAAATGCGCTTGATCGTGTACAGACGGTTGCCACATGGTGAGTAATTGATGGCATGAAGGCCACGTGTACATTGTCAGTTATCTTGATGGAGTGCGCCACCTGAATTGCGCTGGCTTCGGATTGCGCTGGGATGGACCGCGCTGGGATGGACTGCGCTGCAGAGAGTCTGGCAGATTGCGCTGTATATACAGCTGTCCTCGAGCGCTGTACTGCACGATAAACGAACAGTTTCCTCGTTCTCCGTGCTGTCAGTTGTCAGAAGATCTGATTTTCTGTCAGGTAATAATGACGAGGCCACGTCAGCTCACGCACTTGGATGAGTGCGCAGTTCAGCCTGCACAATCGAATTGTTGCGCAATCTGTCTTCTGCGCAGTTCACTTGAAGGATGTCCACTTTGATTTTTATGACTTTTTTGATGGATGCAACTTGATTTTTAGGACCTACAAGACCCCCTTCAAAGTTTTCGAAGTTTGTAGATAGTCAAAGCTTTCGAAATACTTTGAATTTTTGATTAAAAAATCAAGTTGCGCAAGTAATAACTTGTCTGCGCAATTGGAGGAGTTAGCTCCCATTTCTTCGGCGCAATCTGAGGCGACCGTTGCTCTTTGAAAAAACTATAAATAGTTCTCTTTATTCTTCTTGTTTTTCTTTACTTGTTTTCACTTTGCTAAAGAGAGAAAAAGTTCCCGAGCCTCCTCCGACTTTCTTCCTTCTTCTCCGTCAACTTTTAGATGGCCCCGAAGCGCTCCGCCGCCGAGAAAGGCAAGGCCCCCGCCGAGTCTTCGGCTCGGGCTGCGCCGCGCCCTTCTCGACATGAAGTTGCTCATCCAGCATTGCAAGGTAGTAAACCCGATCGAAAGACCCTTTTTAGGGTTCTTTAACACTGTTGATCCTTCGAACCTGTCTCTTTTTAGAGATTTGGTCATACTGCGCCGCCCTGTTTAGGGCTTCGGTTGCACAAATCCAATATTTTTCATTTTTATGAAGACTATTTTCTTGCACAATCGGTTAGAACGCGCTGGCAAAAGTCAGCACAGTCTGTTGATTTGCGCAAGGCTGTCCAGCGCAAACTGATGCTTTGCACAAGTTATTCAGCATAATCTGATGGCTTGCGCAAGTGGATGAGTTGGCGCAACTGGACAATTTGCGCATAGAAGCTATTGTTGCGCAATCTGATGCTTGCGCAATCTGATGCTTGCGCAATTTGCTGACAAAATCTTTGATTTTACTTGTACTGAATTCTGTTTTTTTCTGTTTGATGCAGTTAACATCAGAGAAGACCCTGAGTATGAAATATTTGCAGGGTCCCTTGCTGAACCAAAATTTAAAGAAGATTTGTCCCATGTGCTTTTTCCCCAATACGCTCTGCCATCCTCCCGCCAAGCCATCTTGGTAGCTCAGGACAATGAGACTTTATTAAGTCTGATGAATGGGCAGCCCCTGCAGTCTGCTGACGCCATTACCCATAAGAAACCTATGTTCTTATTTGGCGAAGCTATTGACAAGAGTTCTCACCCAAGACCCCGTGTTGAGCAGAGAACTTTTCAAAGGAAGAAGAAATTAATCCTATTACCGGATATTGCCAGATGCCTCCCTCTAGCCCGCTATGCCCATGCAAGTCATCCCAGGAGGATGGACTGGGATATTACTCCCCTCCAGCAGGCAAGGACAGGAAAGATTTGTGTCAAGAAAGGCCCAAACAACAGAGATATGTTCTATAGCTCCTCTGAGCGTCATAGCACTTTGCTCAGAGGGTTGAAGCCAGGCTGTATCCCTCCAGAGAACTCTTCTTTGCTGCTGCCGATGAGGACACCAATTTTTGCTAATGAATACGCAAAGGTTGAGGGCAGATATCCGGATCAGGACATCCGGCTAACAGGTCTGGTGAACCCAGACAACAGAAGGTGAAACTGCATAGCCAACTGGATATTGGCTCAGTTCGAAGACAAGCTTAAAACGATCGAGCTATATCATGCGGTATATGCTACCGTGTATGGATTCCTCCCAAACCCTCATCTGTTTCTGGCCTTGGCAGAGAGGTATAATTATATGACAGGGACATTCATGACACCCTGCAGGGAAATTGGATTAGTCCTTCATGAGATGAAATACATCTCGTGCCTACCAACGAGAGACTTCCCTTATGAGGAGTATGTTCCAACAAACGACGAGTTAGACAGACTACGTCGAGAAAATGCAGAGATGGTGGCTGTTTTCGATGAACTATTGTGCCATTACAACATATGCTCCCTGTACTATAAGAGCGATTCTTCCGGCACCTGTTATTCATCAAAGTGGTTACCTTATCTTTTTCTTAATCATATCATTGAGAAAAAGACTAAGGATCATGACACATGCAACCCGACTTTCTTCCAATCCTTCAGCCACAGTGAAGTAATAAGACTGATGGAAGAAAATAAGAAAATGGATATCAAAGTTAATGATGAACATCAATACCCTCCACTCAAGACCGGAGACTTTGTCGAGAGTTTTATGAGAATGGGCTACAGGCCCATGTCAAGAGAAGCCCAGCTGGCGGGATTCCTGACATATTGGCTCCGACGCTTCGTCGTACCCGGAGCGAGCGCCGTGGACCGCTTCCACCGCGGCGTACTTTTTGCTGCTGTCCGGTTAGTCTTTGGCTACCGGATGGATTTGCTGTCAGCGATGACCTGTAGAGTGAATGCAGGTCTTCGTCTTTATGTTGACTCCATGCTCAAATGGAAGGGTGAGAAGGGGAACTTTCCTCGACTGGAGTTGCCTTATACCTATTTATTCGGATGGTTGCTCCTACACCATCCATCATTGATGAACCCTGACATGGGAGCAGTCGGCGGTAGCTACCTGCGGAGATTCTCCCGGTGCAAGTGGGTGTACACTAGTCTGAAGGACTGCAGACGTGCCCTGAACCTTGGGAAGGGATGGAATTTTTACTGCGTTGCCCCTCCAACCGGTTACGAACATATGTCGACAAATTTAGTTGACCTTGGGAGGCAGCCGTTGGGTCGAGCAGCTTTTGACTGGCTGAGGACGATCAGGCCGTCGCATTTGGTGTACAGATTTGAAGATGAGTGTTTCTTGGAACCATATCTGCCAAGCCGCTTCGCTCGTCAATTTGGTTACGACCAGTTCCATGTAGGCAATGTTATAACTTGCCTACAAGAAAAGGGGTATCTGATTGATAGTGCCAGAGCATGGGCCTATTACAACGCTCGAGACACAAGGACAGTGTTCTCGATGCCAACCAAGAATGATCATGGCCCTCGAATGTTATATACATATTCACTTTTTTACACAGCTGCAAATACTTTCGCCGAGAATTTCAATCTGGTAGATAGCTTCGCGACGGCGACGCGTTTAAAGAAAGGAGCAACTGCTGTGCTAGCTCCAGGAAATGATGAACAACATGAACCAGTGGATGATCCCTTGGAAGCCTCAAGGGAAGCTAACTTACCTGAGGAGGTTAATGAACCACTGAGAATTTCTTTGAAAGTTGTTAAGTCTCCGGCCAGGGAGAGGAAAAGAAGGATTAATGAGCCTTCCTCCCCGGTTGCAAAGAAAAAACTCCTCTTAGACCCATCAGAGAAAGTCACTACCAGGTCGCAGTCTCGGCAACTGGCCGACTCGACCCGAGAAGAAGCGACCACACCGACGTCTCTTCCACAGCGGGTTGATGTGGTAAATGTTGAGAGTCCAGAGAGACCTCTTCATCGAAAGAAACTGGATTTTAGGAAAAGAAAGAAGGTGATCATGTCCTCGATGGTGGCCAGTGCTGCTACTGGAATTATTATGTCATCTCCTACTCCTGTCTCTGAGCCTAGGCATGAAACTCCTAGTCCAGAACAGAAGGACGAGACTAATCAGAGAGAGAAGGCTGCAGAGCCTAGGGAGGATATTGTAAAGGAGGAGCATGAAGCTCTGCGATCTCCTTCACCGGCGGTAGAAACTACTCAGCTTCCTGTTACACCAGGAACAATCCGCGAAGAGGAAGATCGTTTAATGATTGAAGCATTAAATGATTGCGACTTCGGTCTACAAGATGATGTTGATCATATCGCTGCAACTGCCAGCGAGGAAGCACCTGAGGATAGCATGAGCACTGAAGATACATCAATAGAGGCTATTGATGATACTTTGAATCAAGACGAGGACATTGATGTCCATATTTCTCCTAAAGCTGTTGAAGACACACTAGCTCCTGTTGAGGTGGATATGTCTCCTGAAAAGAATATGGGTAAGGAAGTAGCGCCGGAGGAAGCTACTACCGCTAATCCCAAAGGTATTAAATAAAATTATCAATCTTCTTTTCATAGATTAATGGCTGACATCTCTATTTTTGATCCATATAGAAATCGAATCATCTCCGGTTCCTCATTGCACTGATATAGTACCGATAACGGTTATCGCTAGCGGTAGCCGACATTTCTCGGGTGGTTCTAAAGCCGGAAGTAGCCAGGCAGTAATGTCTGAGGCTACCTCTGTAGACTGAAATCTGCACCAACAGACGAGAGGCTTGTTGCTGGGGCAAGTCATGGTAAGATTGCCTTTGATCTTTTGATCCTTTTTAATTAATTGTTAATGACAACAATAATCAATGATAGGTTCATCTGTCCTTGCAGAAGAACAACCGGAAGGAGCAACCAGTTCTACTTTAGCTCCCTTGTTTAAAGAACCCTCTATTCAAATGCAAGAACGTCCATCTGCACAGGCACATGCTGCTTCATCATCAACGGGAGTAGCTGCTACCCCTGGTGCTTTGGCAACTCACCAATTTATCATTAGTTCTTTCAGCAACCTTTTCTTTAATGCATTGGGACCCCTAGTAGATAGGGTACTAGAGAAAGAAGTTGTTGATTTCACTACTGTTAGAAGCCCAACCTCTCATTTAATAAATGCCATCCGAGGTCAAGGAGATGAAGCTCAAGCTGTTTTTCTTGAGCACATACTAGATGAGCTAGAAGCATCGGTTAAGATCTACAAAGATCTTAATCGAGGGGAAGTGGAATCCTTAGTACAAGCTGAATTTGAAAGGATGTCTCAAGAAGTTGCCATTGAGAAGGCTAATTTCCAGACTTTCATAGACACTTATACTGCCAAGGCTTCAGAATATGATTCTCAAATGGAGATAGCCACCTCTGCTGCTGGAGAGAAGGAGGAGAAAGTTACTGAGTTGAAAGCGAAATCTGTTCGTCTTCAAGAAGAGATTGTCCGTCTCCAAGAAGAGTTAAAACTGGTTCAGCATACTCTAGAAGATGAAGACACACAGCATCAAGCTGCCACTCAGCAACTGGACATTCTGACTCAGGAACGAAATGAATATATCACAACTCATCAGGCTAAAATCTTCCGCCGCTTAGTGACCTTACCGACTTTTAAGGAAAAGTCTGGAATGGAGGAAGCTAGGAGACGAGTGATAGAATCTCGTGAGGAGCGACTAAAATCTTTAAAGCAGCAGATGGTTAACTTGATGACACCACCAACCGAATAGAAAGATTTTATGTATCTTCTTGTTTTGTAATATGTATCTTTGTAATGTCTTTCATCTTTGATCAATAAAAAGACATTTTTTTGGTGGCTCTATTATTTGTTGTATATCTTATTCAGATATAAATAATAGCGATAGAAAATATATTCAGAGGTACAAGACATGATATATTTCTTGATTCTGGAAAATAATCATATTCAATTATATCTGCTCAGAGGTAATATGGACGTGGCAAATATAATTTATCGAATATCATTATTTCAATAGACAACTTAATCAAAGATGACAAGTTGCTGATATGAACGAACTAGATGATTCGTCGAAATAAATGAACGAAATGAATCGTCGGGATGAACGGATGGACCATCAAATGAATTAAATGAACGGATGAACCATCGGATGATGAACGGGTGAACCGTCAGATGGATGTGTGAACGGGTAAACCGTCGGATGGATGTGTGAACGGATGAACCGTCGGGTGGATGAATATAATGAACGGACGAACCGTCAAAAGGATATGATGAACGGACGAACCGTCAGATGAATGTAATGAACGGAGGAACCGTCAGATGTGGAATGTACAGATTTCTGTCTAAAAATAGAACAGAAAGTCATATAAGATGGTTACTTTCACTTTTCAAGATGTCGCCTGGAGATGCATCCAAGAAGACTGAGATCGCCTCAAAGGTGGAAGCGAGTACTAAGGAACATTCAGTCGAACCGGCTCAATCAAAGCAGATAGCAGCGGACGAAGGTTCGTCTGCCCCCAAACCGCCAAAGGACATCCTGGACTTCCTTCTTGGACCAGGGAAGACTGAAGAAGAAGAAGCCATGAGGATAGCTGCTTGCAAGTTCCTGGTGGGTTCTAGCAAGAATGTTCTCGACTCTTTTGCTGATCATGTTTTTGATAAGGACGGTAATGGCCCGCGTCCCAATTTTGAGAAGGATGATAGTGACCTTCCTTGATATTATGTACTATCATTCAAGATGAAATAAAATTGATTTTTATTTATGAACTTGTCTGATAATTACAAGCAATGTCTGTTACATTTATACATAATACTTTTTGAGGAATTTGCCATTGATGGACATCATTGCAACTCGACCGTCTAGCTCTGTGAGTTGATAGGCTCCATTTGAAAAGACTTTGCTCACGATATATGGCCCTTCCTACTTCGTATCGAACTTGCCTTTGCTCGAGTGAGTCATAGTCATAAGACGTCTGACGGTTAGAACGAGCTCTCCTTTCTGAAAGGCTCTGACCTTAACTTTGCGGTTGAAAGTCTTTGAGATGCGGACTTGGTATAACTCAATATGTTGTTGAGCCAATAGCCGCTTCTCATCGAGCGCTTCTAACTCTTGAAGTCGGAGAAGATCGTTATTCTCTGTCGTGGGTTCGTTGGCGATAGCAATCCTCAAAGACGAAATTTGAAGTTCCAAAGGTAGAACTGCTTCACAGCCGTACACCAAAGAGAAGGGTGTACAGCCTGTAGGATTGTGGACCGTAGTACGATAGGCCCAAAGACATTCCCTAAGCTTTTCACTCCAATTTTGTTTGTTAGTGGATACAAACTTTTTGAGGAGCTTGATGATAGTCTTGTTGAAAGCTTCAGCTAAGCCATTAGCAGCAGGATTGTAGGCTGTCGAAGAGATATTGTCAATCCGATGATCGTCACAGAACCTTGTAAACTTTTGGCTGATGAACTGAGGTCCGTTGTCATGAATGATTCTTCGAGGTACACCAAATCTATAAATGACATGGTATTTGACGAAGTTGATGACACTACTGGTCTTGACTTCAGCCAATGGTATAGCTTCGGCCCATTTGGAGAAGTAGTCGGTTATTGCCAATATGAACCGATGTCCTATAGAAGAAGGAGGATTGATGGACCTATAATGTCCATGCCCCATGCTTCAAAAGGCCAGGAAGCAGCAGTCGGATGAAGAAATTCTGATGGTTGATGAATGAAATCTGCATGGATTTGACAAGCTCGACATTTCCTTAATATTCGATGGCATCAGATACCATAGAGGGCCAGTAGTAACCCATACGTCGGATGCGATCCTGTAGTTTAGGACTGGGTTGATGTGCTCCGCAGACACCGTCGTGAGCTTCACGCAATACTTGCTTTGCTTCATCACCAGCAAGACAGCGCAAGAGTAGGCCGTCATAAGTCCGCCGGTAGAGAGTTTTGGTGGTCTGATTGTAATAGAATCGGAGAGAACGTCGACGAATACTCGTAGCCTCATTAGGATCTTCAGGGAGTATGTTATGGACCACAAAGTCAATGAAAGGAGTTCTCCAATCTTCACCGATAACATTGACTTCAGTAAGATTACTGAACTCAATATTACGATTGTTTTCGACGCAGAACAATTCTCGATTAGAGATAACCACCACCTGCTGTCTTTTGATAGGGATGGCTAAAACTGCCGCAAGATTGGCCAAAGCATCTGCCTCAGTATTGCAAGCTTGGCGTACATATTCGATGAAAAAGGCTTTGAATGATTTAGTCATATTGATTGCCGCTTCAAAGTAAGGCACTAGATCTTGATGGCGAACTTCATAGGTCCCTCTAACCTGGTTAACGACCAACTTAGAGTCACCATAGACTTTAAGATACTCGACGTCTAGTTGTTTGGCTAGCTGAAGGCCAATGCGTAGAGTATTATATTCTGCCACATTGTTGGAGCAAGGCTCATCTAAGGAGTAGGCTCTTTGGATAGCTGACCCGTCTGGAGAAACAAGGACAACTCCAACTCCTGCGACAATGGCACCATTGGGTCCAATCCTGGATGCACCGTCAAAGAATAGACGCCAAGTAGGAAATTCTTCAGAGATTGTATTAGATTCCAAAGTCTCGTCTGGAATTTCATCATAGAGTTTGGATGTCTCAGGGACAGGATGAGCTGCTAAGAAATTCGCCAGTGCTTGACCTTTGACAGACTTTTGAGGAACATATACCATGTCATATTGGGCTAGCAGAATGGCCCATGTAGCCAGCCGAGAATTGAGTGTGCTAGGCTTCTTCATCACTACCCGAAGAGGATTAACTCGGGATATGACATGAATAGTTTGGCCAATGATGTAATGCCGAGTCTTCTGAACAGTGAACATAAGAGCTAGGCATTCTTTTTCGACCGGACTATAACGGTGTTCAGCACCAATCATAGTACGACTGAGATAATAGATAGCTTGTTTGTGTCCTTCTTTGTTCTTTTGGGCAAGTAAAGCACCCAATGAATGGCCATAGCACGGACATACATTAAGAATGGTATGCCAGAGATTAGTGGCACCAAGACTGGTGGATTCATGAGATACCGTTTTATGTCATCAAATGCTCGTTGATATTCTTCAGTCCAAACGAAAGATATACCCTTCTTCATTAGTTGAGTAAATGGTCTGCAGCGTCCAGACAGATTCGAAATGAATCTCCTGATGTATGCAAGTCGACCTTGGAATCCTCGTAGCTCTTTTAGGTTGCGTGGAGGACGCATCTCTTGAATGGCTTTGATCTTCTCGGGATCCACGTGTATACCCTTAGAGGTAATGACGAAGCCGAGAAATTTACCACTAGAGACACCCAAGAATGACTTGGTGGGATTCATTTTGAGTTGATGTTGGCGCATGAGGTTGAAGATAGTTCTCAAGTCTTGGATGTGATCTTCCTTTAGACGACTTTTGACAGCGATATCATCGACGTAGCATTCGACAGTCTTGCGCAGATGATCTCGAAATATGGTACTCATGGCTCGTTGGTATGTTGCACCAGCGTTCTTGAGACCAAATGGCATTACAGTATAACAGTAGACTCCGCGAGGAGTGCGAAAAGAAGTATGTTTTTCATCTTCAGGATTCATCCGAATCTGATTATATCCGGAGAATCCATCCATGAAAGATATTCTCTCGAACCCACAAGTGTTGTCGATCATAACGTCCGTGATAGGAAGAGAAAATTCATCTTTTGGACATGCTTTATTAAGATCCCGAAAGTCGATGCAGACTCGAACTTTGCCGATTTTCTTTAAAACAGGGACGACATTGACTACCCAATCAGGATGTTATTCTTCTCGGATAAAGCCACAAGCGATGAGCTTCTTGACTTCATCGTTGATTGCATCCATCATTTCTGGCTTGAAGCGCCGTTGTTGCTGTTTGACCGGTTTTGCATTCGATAGAATGTTCAATTTGTGAGTAGCAACTTTGGGATCTAGACCTGGCATGTCTTCATAGCTCCAGGCAAAGACGTCGATGTATTCCTTAATAAGAAGAATTAATTCTTGCTTATCTGCCTCTGGAAGGTTCTTGCTGATGAATATTGGACGAGGTGACCCGCTCTCTCCTACATCAATTTGAACTAATTGATCTTCAGTAGGAGGTTCCCTTTGTTCGAATCGGAGTTCCCATTGGGTATCCATTCGTTGAGCCCAAGGATCTGTTTTGGGACTTTCTTCAACATCCTCGTCATAGCCTTCTGGAAGTTCGACAGAGACCATGTTAGAAGATACAGTCAATCGATGAACTTGACCAATGCTGGTGTCAGAATCCCATGATCTGGAATCAAAAGAATTAGAGCGCTCCTCGCTATCGGATTCAGAGGCTGCTGGAGATAATATTGGAGGTGAAGCATATCCGAGACCTCTTTTGGTCCTGCTGTAGTATATCTCTGACTTCCCTTTCGGTACAACCGTACGGATATGAGTTCTTCTACCCTTACCGTAGTTGAGGCCATTCTTGAAGTCATAACCCATCTTTCGGATGATGTCTTTTGATTGCTGACTGTAATGACGGAGTTGAAGGTGCCCCGTGTCATGACTTTTGCTATCATCCGTATAGCTGAATTGTTGTTCCGGTCCTTTACTAAAAAGTATTGGACTCTCGCCTTTCTTTCGAGCGGGAACAATATGATATGAATCCTTTGGGTGTTCAAATGAGACTTCTGTTTGAAGAGATTGTACAACTCCCATCGTAAATGATTGAAAGCTATCTAACATATCCAAATAGCACTTAGCATGATAAATGACATCAGTATACTGGAAAGTAGATACTTTTTCATTGATTTGTACATTTATATTTACAGCAGGACCTTTAGCCTTAGCAGGCTTGGTCAGATTGATTACAAGAGGGGGAGAAGAAGAACGTGGAGGAGGATTGGCTTTGTTACGACGGAGGTCAATAACAAGCGGCTCAGAGGAGGTGAGCTCCCTTTTATCCTTGTTATGAGATAAATCTATAACAAGTGGCTCAGAAGAGGTGAACTGCCTTTTTTCCTTGTTACGACGTAAGTCTATAACAAGTGGCTCAGAAGAGGTGAGCTCCCTTTGATCCTGATCATCATCAGTTGGTTGCTTCTAGACTGGCAAGTGAATAGCCAGTGGCTTGGAAGACTGAGGACGAGAAACACGCCCTTTGACAGGTATGATGAGGGTATCCTTAGGCACTGCTTCTTGCTCTTCTTCAGTGTCCAGAGACAGCACTACCTTCATGAATTCATCCTTGTACATACGGGCATCGTTGCAGTATGCTTCGACGCCTTTGAAAGGATAGAGATCAGCAACCTCCTTTTGCACCTCTCTATTGTCATCGACATATTTGAAACATTGATGGAGAGTCGAAGGAACAATGTTATGTTCATGCAGAAATGGCCTTCCCAACAGAGCATTATAAGAACAACCATGGTTGTCAATTATGTAGAAGGTCACCTTTGTGCGAAGATTGCCTATTTGGAGTTTTAGGCGAATCTTGCCCAGAGGCTCACTTCTTCCTTGATTGAACCTGAGGATGGTGGTGATTGTACTGGAAAGACTATGCACTGGGATCTTCAATGCATCTAACATTGTCTTCGGCATGATACTGAGAGCAGACCCTGGATCTATCAGAATACGATCGACTTTTATCGAGTCGACATATCCTATATAGTATAGAGGACGGTCGTGCCTGTTGTCTTCCATCAGCATGTCATCCTGTGTGAAAGTTATGTTTGGAATTAACTCCAACACACTATGACAATGAAGGCAAGAGACTGGCTCTGCTTTTAGCTTCTTCAGAAGGACTAGACAGGTTTCTGCCTGCATGAGAGCCTCACTCAGAGTTTCCCGAGTCTCTTTGGAGAGGCGCAAGAGCTTGAAGATGGACAGCCGGGCCGGTGTATTGGCTAACTGAGCCAAGATATCAAAGTTGTAAGGCTTTTCAAGTCCGGAAGGAGATGACTTCTTCAAAGGTTTATCGAAGCGGACTTGTTGTTTGCCTTTGTCGGCAACCGTCGGCTTGGGAGGAGTAGACTCTACAACCGGTGAGGATGCAGTAGGAATATCCTCAGTGGAAGCAGGCTGCCCTGGAGCAGGCTCAGAAGAATAAGCAGGATTCTCTTGAGCTTCGGGGTAATCCTTTAGATAGGCTTTTCCTGATCTGGTGCCCAACAGGATTTTCTCGTCAACTATAGGGTCAAAAGACACCATATTGCAAATCTTTGTCTTGCCCTTAGAGTGGTCTTTCTTCTTGGAGGAAGAGGGAAGTTCGAACTCTGAAGCGAGATTCGGATGAATCCACATAATCTCGCCATTGTCAAGAGACAAGGGGACGAGACCTTCACTTCGTGGAGGAGGGAGATTCTCGATCTCAAGAGTAGCTTTGGGGATAGGAATGACACCATGCTGTACCATCTGGGGCGGAAAGTCACCAAATTGAACTGAGACCATGTTCGCGGTAACAGTCTTCTCGTCTTGCTGTAGAGTGACAACACCAGCGTTGACCAGCTCCTAAATTTTGCCTTTGAGCACATAACATGCTCGAGTGGGATGACCAATGAACCTGTGATAAACACAGTACTTAGGATGATCAGTCTTACCGACTTTATCAGGCTTCTTCGGATCTGGGAGCTGGAGCTTATTGTTTTTGATCAAGCAATCAAAGATGCTCACTGTGTCATTCTCGTCAAAAGAGTACTCTACTTTCGGACGAGGTTTTCTTGGTGAAGGGGCAGAAGGAGTAGAAGTGGACGTAGGGGGAGCTACGTTGACCGCCAGAGATTCTTTGTTCTTATTCGTCAAGTTGATATTCAAAGTTTCTTTTCCCTTTCGGTTGTTCTGGCGATTGCTACCACCCGATGTCTGGTGTTCATCCCGGTCGGGGTTAGACATTTGTACCCCTAGCTGCTTGAATTTGTCAGCGCTAACTTCAGCTGCTTTAGCGTTGACAATGAAGGGTGGCCAGTCTTGGAACTGAGTAGACCCCGTCCACATGCTGATGATAGGCAAAAGATTTGCCTTGCAAGTGTCTATGGTGACAGCGGCCGGAGTTCCAGGAGGCATTTTCAAAGCTTTCCGGCGGAACCTTTCAATGAAACTCTCAGCAGTTTCATTGTGTCTTTGTTTGATTTTATTGAGGGCTGACATATGTAGGCCTCAAAAATGAAGTCACGCTGAGTTGATCAGAACAAGTCACGCAGAGTGATCCGAGAAGCAGCACAAAAGATACGCTAAGTTCTGCCTGGCCATCTCCTTTAGAAGTCACGCAGAGACAGCTCAGCCATACGTCAGAATCATAATGACTGACAACACAACAGTCGAGAAACGTCTCCTCGTATGCCACGTATGCACAGAACTCGAGAGATCACAGCCGTCTTTTGTAGCAAGACTCACTCTTCACCAAGTTGGCATGACTTTGGGTCTTATCTTCATTTAATGCGGCTGACAATATAATCAATGTCAGAGATTTTGTGTCAGACGAAGCATGCCAAATCAAGACAGCTGGCGGTTTGCGTGGATTCTGAATCTTCTCCTTCCTCAAAACATTGCGTGACTTTTGAGTTATTCTTCTCAAAGCCTGCGTGAATTCTGAAGTATTCTTCTTCAAAGCTTGCGTGGATTTCGCCTTCAACGAGTCTGCGTCAACGAATCTGCGTGGATTTTTGCCTTCAGCAAGTCAGCGTGGATTTCATTTCAATTGGAGTACGTGGCAGCCATGCCACCGATCTCTCTCTCGCGTGCCCAGTAACTTGCACACGACCCATGCACTGATGCCATGTGTCCAACAGTTACGGGCCACGTCCAGTAACTACTCACTAACCCTGCGTGTATTTAGAGTCTGCGTGACTTTTCAAGTGCACCAGTGGTGAAGTAGTTATCTTTTCAGTTATTATTTTTGACTCTATAAATAGAGTTCTTTTTCGCATTCATTGTACAGATACATTGATATCTACTGTCAAAATTTTGAGAGCTTTTCTTCTTCGCATAGTCCAAGGGATAAAGCGATCGTCTTCTAGATCGGATTCCTACAGTTGTAATTTTCACAGAAACACAACAAATAAAGAGAATTTCTTTATGGAAAACAAATTGGCGACTCTGCTGGGGAAAACCATCTCCTCTTCTGAGATGGTAACAACTCAATGCGACACTTCGTCAATCGGCTCGACGAAGAAGGTGATGACGATCAAATTCGATCAACTCGTCTATGAAGAAATGCAGCGGGCTAAGGGTGGCAAGCCCACTCCAGCCTCCATCATCACTGCCAAGTCGAAGGGACACTCTGTCTATGTCCCTAAGAATCAGTTGGCAGTCAATAGAGAAGTCTCTGCCACAGTGTCTACTCCTAACACTGGCAAGAACTCCACTGCAAGCACGCACACTCTTGTGCGCTCGAAGATGACAGTAACTAAAAGTCACGCTGACAGTACTGGCTCCTTAGCCAAATCTGTTCCAGTGTGCAAATTCAACTCTAAAAGTCACGCTGACAGTACTGGCTCCTTAGCCAAATCTGTTCCAGCGTACAAATTCAACTCTAAAAGTCACGCTGACAGTATTGGCTCCTTAGCCGAATTTGTTCCAGCGTGCAAATTCAACTCTAAAAGTCACGCTGATAGTACTGGCTCCTTAGCCAAATCTATTCCAGTGTGCAAACTCACATTCAAAAGTCACGCTGACAGTACTGGCTCCTTAGCCGAATCTGTTCCAGCGTGTAATTCTAAAATCAAAAATCACGCTAACAGCTCTGGTTCTTTAACCAAGTCTGTTTCAGTGTGTATTTCATCAGAGAAGAATAGCTCCTTAGTTATCTCTTCTTCTTCACCGAGTTCTACTAGAACTGGGGGTGGTCTTCCACACAAAGTCCCTTCTAAAAGGAATAACTCTTTAGTTGTTTCTTTTGTTCCTGTAGTTTTTACTTCAGGAACAGCTTTGACTGATACTTTTGTTAGTCAAAGGAAAGGAGATGGTCTTTTGACTACTCTTCCTTCTGGACATTCTATGTCTCAAAATCTGAATGAGTCTAAGAAGAAACATTCCTTAATGTCTTCTTCTTTGATTTCTTCAAATTGGGCACAGAATCTGTCCACTAAAGAGGGTCTGTTACCAACTCCTAATCAAGGGAGTGGTTCAACTCTTCCTTCTCTACAAATATCCAGATCAATGGAAGGAAAACTCCATGTTTCCAAAATTAATGTGTTACCTTCCACTGATTTAAGAACAAAGCTCAGCACTTCTGGTGTTAAGAAACCATACCAATTGGATATGAAGATAAAAGATCCAGATGCAGAGTATGCAAGAAATTATGTGGCTCACATTAATCACTCTTTGTATAATCAAGAGCCATCAAGACCGAAGAACAGGAAGTATACTCCTCAATCTTCACAAATAGATTTACGGGAATATCTTCAACAGAAGAGAAGGAGTAATTCTATATCAAAGGAACATGCTGAATGTGACTTCTATCCAAGAGTCATAATTCAGTGCAGATGTGAATCAACAGTTCAAGACCATGGTGATCATGAATGTGACTTCTAGCCAAGAGTCACAATGCAATGCAGATGTCAAAATAAACGACAGTCTGTCTTTAATAGGATTCAGTATGAACCTATGCCTGATGAAGATGAGCCTTTGTTTGCCTCTGTCAACATGACTTCTCGGGACACCGGGGGTAGAGTTGATAGTCCAGATGGAGTATATAGAAACACCAGAGCAAGAGTCCTGGCTTCTAGTCAAAGAAATTTGATCCCTGAAATTGATTCTGAATTTCTTGGAGAATCTAACTTCCCACCTCTTCTTACTGGGGGTAATTCTCCTATAGTTGACTTGGATACACGAAGCAATGATTCAGAGCATACAACATCTACTAGTTCATCAATAATTCCTCATACAGTCACAACTTACATGGTCGATGGGAATACTGATGAACCCTCTTCTTCCTTGACTCCTCAAGATCAAAGAATTGCTTCTTTGGAACAGCAAATGAAGTCTATGACTGACACAATGAAGTCGATGTATGAACTCATGACAGCTCAGTTGCAAAATCGACAGACTGTATCAAATGCCATACCAGTTGATACTGATATAAGTCCAGTACAAGTTCCTCCAGCAGTACAATCCAATACTCCTGGACCAGCTCAACCAAATCCTAGTCTCTCTGGAGCTGGAGGTAGTGCTTACAATGCTGTTCCTCCTCCCAACTATTCTCTGCAAGCCATAACTCCACAATCTTCGGGAGTTGTCTCTGAAGAATTGAAGAATCTCAAAACTCAATTCGAGGCATTCAAACAGAAGGATGGTTTACAAAGGTTAGGCATCAAGCAGCCTTATCCGATAGAATGGAAGCAAGTATTATATCCTCCTAAATACAAGCCTCCTACTATCTCATTCTATGACGGAACCACTTCTCCAAGTCAGTTTATTAATCACTTTGAAGTGATGACTGATCAACTGCAACCAAGTGATGCCCTCCTTACTCGGGTATTTATTGGATGTCTCAAGGGAACGGCTTATGAATGGTATAGAAGTCTCCCAGATGGGAGTATTACTTCATTTGCTGGTTTCAAACAGATGTTTCTTGAAAGGTTCTATGAAGGGCTTAATGACATGACTATGTCTGCTCTTATTAGAATCAAGCAGAAAAATAATGAATCTACAGAGGAATACATTGAACGGTTTCGAAGAGAAGCTCTGAAGATGCCTCTTGGAACTCCTGATGCTATCACCATTGACACGTGCAAATCAAACTTGTTGCCAATCATCAGTATGTGGACAGGATCCACGCAATTTCAAGATTGGCCTTCCTTCATAGTCAGTGCCAAAGCTGCAGAAGTCAGTGCTGAAACCTTCAAAGGTTTAGGAGTGCAGATGACTCCTAAAGAAACAGGACAAGGTGCTAACAATAAAAATAATGCTCGCAAAGGAAAAGAAACTCTTGAAGTTAATCTTCAGAGCAAAGATGCATCAAATGTTCAAACTCCTGCCTCTACAACTCAACAATCAAGAACACCTCGTCCCAGAGAAGAATATTCTTTTGATGACGACGATGTCCTTGGTATCTTTGAATGTCTGCTGAAAGGTAATAAAATACAATTACCAGAGATCAAGAAACCTGATGAAGCTGGTAAGACAGATCATCCTAAATACTGTCCATATCACAGAATGCTGGGTCATACAATTCGTACATGTTATGTACTGAAAGGAAAGATCCAAGAAATGATTAAATCTGGAGCTATCTCTCTTACTCCAAAAGAGAAGACCGTCACCTCCAACGTCGTCTCTATGCAATTTGGAGATTTCCCTCCTCAACTCCTTGAAAGTGGGATTGTTCCTATTCCCAAGGCAACTCTTGACATAGTGAATCTTCCTCCTCCACAGTCTGAAGGATTAGTGCCAATCACTTTGGAAACAGGGGAAATCATGTGGATCCATCCTGATCTAGTGGCAGATTTTGAATCACCTTCTCCTCAAAAGATTTCTTCTCAAAAATCCAAGAAGGCTGGAAAGATCAAGTCATGTCATATGACTTCTCTTGGGTCTACCTCTGACACAGAGCCAAAAGACAAAGAAGAAGCACTTGTTAGTGCTACTCGAACGGGGAAACCTTACCTAAAGGATTATTCTAAAAATCCTGAAGATCCTACTGATATCCCTTCAGATGCTAAAGATGCTCCTAATGTTCCTCCTGAAGAAGAATCATCCACTGAACCTGTTCCTCCCAAGCCTACGGCTCTGGAGAAAGGCAAACAACAGGCTCGGTTTGATAAGCCAATCAAGAAGTCTTCTCCTTTTGGACTTCAGAAGCCTTACAACTTCGATATTTTGGCTCAACTTGCTAATACTCCAGCTAGAATGTCCCTTTTTGAACTTCTACGTCTTTCTAAAGAAACTCGGGAGACGTTAAGTGAAGCACTTCTACAAGCTGACTCTTGTCTTGCATAATTGAAGAAGCCGGATGTGGAACCTGCCACTTGCTTACATTGCAACAGTGTACTGGAGATTATCCCAAATATCACCTTTACACAAGATGACATGTTACTGGAGGATAATCGACATGACCGACCTCTCTACTACACTGGTTATATTGATACGATGAAGATAGATCGTATCCTCATTGACCCAGGGTCTGCTATAAGCATAATGCCAAAGAGTTTGTTGGATGAACTAAAAATCCCTCTTCACAAGCTCTCCAAGACGGTTACTACTATCTTGGGATTCAATCAAAGCCGAAGTGAGCCTTTGGGAAAGATTCATCTGAAGCTTCAGATAGGCGATTTCAAATCTAAAGTCACTTTCTATGTGATCGGGATCGCGGATCCTATAATCTTCTTCTGGGGAGGCCCTTTCTTCATGAAAATAATGTGGTGCCCTCTACTCTTCATCAATGTTTTAAATACATTGATAGCAATGGAAGAGTACAAAAAGAAGTTGCTGATATAAATCCCTTCCATGGGGTTGAAGCTTATTTCAATGATTCCCGAATGTACAAAGAAGAGTATACAAGATCATACAAGCTATGGAGAAAGAAGATGCACAAAGTGAGACTTTAATAATCCCTGTTAAAAGTCGAACTACTCAGCAATAATCTCCTAAACCCTCTGGAGAAGATTCTTTCATCATTCCAGTAAGTGGACGGATCTCTCCGTTACCTCAGTCATCGACTCAAAATACACTGATCATTCCTGTCAGTGGGCGTACTACAGTTCCTGTACCTTCACAAGGTACTCTGCTAATTCCAGTTGGAGGGCGGACTACTCTTCCTACTCAAACTTCAAGGGAGCTCACCTCTTCTGAGCCATTTGTTATCGATCTTAATCGAAACAAAGCTTCTTCTTCTTCTCCCCCTTTAGCCATTGACTTGGCTAAAATCTCTAAGACTCACCCTTCTCCCAATGTAAATATTGCTGTTTTTACATTTAATGAAAAGTCTCCACCTTTGCAGTACGTCGATGTGTGTAATTATGTTCATAGTTATTTACATCTGTTAGATGACTTGAACACAATAACCATAGGAGTTGTACAGACTGTTCATACAGATGTATCTCTAGAACCTGTACAATCTTCATACTTTCTAGTTCCCAGCAGAAAGCCAGGAGACATTCCAATATTCTTCTACAAAGGGCCTCAAAATCCTTCTGATCTTGAAGATGATGATAAAAATGATGATACTGGAAGATTACAACTACGTCGTTATAGTCAGCAATCTAGAGACATCATCAAAAATATGGGCTATGACTTCAGGACTGGCCTCAATAATGGAAAAGGAAGAAAAATACCTGTTCGGATTCCTCCTTTGAAATATGGAAGGACGAAATGCGGATTAGGTTATACTGCTCCTACTCCTTTCATCAATATTATCCATGAAGATCCTGAGTCTGACGAAGATAAGGGATCTGATTCTTCTAGTACTACTTCTTGGGATTCCGATACAAGTATCGGGGACTTCTATTGCAACCTTCTGTCTTCCAATATGGTTTTCATTGACCATTCTGAAGAAAGTGATGAAGACGAAGAAGAGTTTGAAATCTCACCTGAATCAGAACAGTGGGCCCAAAGATTAGATAATCAATGGGAGTTCCGCTTCGAGCAAAAAGAACCTCCGACTGAAGATAAACTTGTTCAAATAGATGTTGGTGAAGAGGGATCTCCCAAACCAATATTCATCAGTGAAAGTCTTTCAGAAACTGATAAGAAAGACATGATCAAACTCATTCGTGATTACATCGATGTCTTTGCTTGGAGTTATGAAGATATGCCAGGTCTTGATCCACAGATTGCAACTCACAAACTCAACATCTTGCCGAATGCTAAACCGGTCAAACAACAATAGCGACGATTTCGTCCAAACATCATGGATGCAATTGAAGCTGAAGTCAATAAACTCATTACCTCTGGGTTTATTAGAGAGGAACAACATCCCGATTGGGTGGCTAATATTGTTCCTGTTCTTAAAAAGACTGGCAAGATCAGAGTATGCATAGACTTTCGCGATCTCAATGCGGCATGTCCTAAAGACGAATTCCCTCTACCAATCACTGATATCATGGTTGATAATACCTGTGGATTTGAACGAATGTCATTCATGGACGGGTATTCTGGGTACAATCAGATCAAAATGTTTCCAGAAGACGAGAAGCACACTTCTTTCAGGACGCCGATTGGTACATACTGTTATACAGTTATGCCATTCGGTCTCAAGAATGCAGGAGCAACTTATCAACGAGCTATGAGCACTATATTCCGTGAACATTTGAGAAAAACAGTCGAATGCTATGTTGATGATATTGCAGTCAAAAGTCGACAAAAGGAGGATCATATCCAAGATTTGAAGACTATATTTGATCTAATGCGTAAGCATCAATTAAAGATGAACCCTACTAAGTCCTTCTTAGGCATCTCTAGTGGTAAATTTCTCGGCTTCGTCATTACCTCTAAAGGTATACACGTGGATCCCGAGAAGATCAAAGCCATCCAAGAGATGCGTCCTCCACGCACCTTAAAAGAGCTACGAGGATTTCAAGGAAGAATCGCTTATATCAGGAGATTCATCTCTAATTTATCAGGACGTTGCAGACCATTCAACAAACTTATGAAGAAAGGTGTCTCTTTTGTCTGGAATGATGAATGTCAGAAAGCATTCGATGATATAAAATAATATTTGATGAGCCCTCCAGTATTGGTACCTCCCGTCTCAGGAATACCGTTCCTCCTCTATACTCGAGCAATGAGTCATTCATTGGGTGCATTACTCGCTCAAAAGAATCAAAATGGCCATGAACAAGCCATTTATTATCTCAGCCGCACTATGACCGGAGCTGAACCTCGATATTCACCGGTTGAAAAAGAATGTCTAGCCTTGATGTTTGCTGTCCAAAAGACACGTCATTATATCATTGGCCAGACTATTCATGTCATCTCCAAGATCAATCCTATACGGATCATGATGAAGAAACCCAGTGTTTTGAATTCTCGATTGGCTAACTGGGGAATCCTACTTGCTCAGTATGACATGCACTATATTCCTCAGAAATCAGTCAAAGGATAAGCTTTAGCTGATTTTCTGGCTGCTCACTCAATTCCAGAAAATTCAAAACTCTATGATAAAATCCCAGATGAAGTCCTAGATTCAAATCAAATTGCTGAAGAAGATCCTACTTGGCGTCTATTCTTTGATGGAGCATCAAGAATTGGTCCTAATAGCGATATTGTCGCTGGAGTTGGAATTGTTCTTGTATCGCCAGAAGGTCTTGCCATCCAAAGAGCTTATTCTCTCGATCAGCCGTGTTCAAACAATGTAGCTGAGTACAACGCATTACTTATTGGTCTTCAACTCTCTAAACATCTGAATATTCAACATTTGGAGGCGTATGGAGACTCTAAACTTATTGTCAATCAGATCAGGGGTACTTATGAAGTTCGCCATCAAGATCTGGTTCCTTATCATAAAACAGCCATATCTATGGCCTCATCATTTAAGGAATTCTTCATTGAACATGTTAGGCGAGCATATAACACAGAAGCTGATGCCCTTGCTAATCTTGCAGCGGTACTGGCTATCCCAATCAGACGGCAACAAATGATTGTTGTTCGTAATCGAGAGTTATTTCATCTTGAAAATAACCTGACTCTAGGACTTCCAGTTGACATTGAAGAATCAACATCTCATGACGTCAACACAACAAGAGGATTTGGATTCAGTCGTAAATCGATGTCATCTTCATCCGATTCCAGCATGGAATTCATCTTCAGTAACTCGACTGAGAATCAGAATACGGATAAAGATTGGAGACTTCCTTTCTTAGATCTCGTATTATATGATATTCTTTCGGATGATCCGAGTGAAGCAGCATCTATCAGACGATGATCACTCAGATTCTATTACAATCATACAACAAAGACCTTATATCGTCGAGCTTATGATGGTTTACTCCTTCGGTGCATTGCCGGTGATGAAGCCCAATAAGTTATTCGTGAAGCATATGATGGAATTTGTGGAGCGCATCAACCTGGGCCAAAACTTCAAGACCGTATTCGACGGATGGGTTATTATTGGCCAACTATGGTATCAGATGCCATTGAATATGCAAGGAAATGCAAAGCTTGCCAAATCCATGCGAATTTTATACATCAACCTTCGGAATTTCTACATCCGACGGCAGCATCATGGCCCTTCGAAGCTTGGGGCATGGACATTGTCGGCCCGATCAATCCACCGTCATCTAAAGGTCATCGGTTCATTCTCGCAATAACCGATTACTTTTCCAAATGGGCCGAAGCCATTCCTTTATCTGAAGTTAAGACGTCTAATGTCATCAGCTTTATTAAGCACCACGTCATCTACAGATTTGGTGTTCCTCGACGCATTGTTCATGATAACGGACCACAGTTCGTCAGCCAGAAATTTACTCGATTCTGTGACGATCACCGGATCAATAATATGGCTTCTACCGCATATAATCCAGCAGCTAACGGATTGACAGAAGCTTTCAACAAGACTATCATCAAACTCCTAAAGAAGTTTGTCTCCACTAACAAACGTAATTGGAGTGACAAGCTCGGGGAATGCTTGTGGGCTTATCGCACTACAGTCCGTAATGCTACTAAGTGTACACCTTTCTCTCTGGTGTACGGATCTGAGGCTGTTCTCCCATTAGAGATTCAAATTCCTTCTTTAAGGATAGCAATCGCTAATGAACTTACCTCAGAAAATAATGATCGTCTTCGACTTCAAGAATTGGAGGCTCTGGATGAAAAGCGGTTATCTGCTCAACAGAATATTGAATTCTATCAAGCTAGAATTTCAAGAGCTTTTAACAAGAAAGTCAGAATTCGAACATTTCAGAAAGGAGAACTTGTGCTTACTGTCAGACGCCCGATGACTATGACACACATGAGTAAGGGCAAGTTTGATGCAAAATGGGAAGGTCCATTCATTGTCAATAAGATCTTTTCTAATGGGGCTTATCAACTCACTACTCTAGATGGTAAAGCCACTATGATGCCCATCAACGGCAAATTCTTGAAGAAGTACTACGTTTAATATTTCTATCAAGATTGTCCTCCCATTATTCTCCAGCTGTTTTATTGTTCTTTCCGAAGAATCATTCTGATATCTATTATCCCCAGTGGAGATAGGTATTCTACTTTGTATCGTTTTCTCAACAAATTTGATATCCAGAAAATCATGTCCATATTACCTCTGAATTTTCTATCTCAATATCATATTTATGAAAATGATATTTAGTCTTTCTGATTTCTGAGTCAAAAGATCAATGAATAAAGGCAAAAATATAAAGTGGGAAGGATATATCGTAAACAAAGTTTCTTTAAATGGAGTTTATTTGAGACAAATTCTTCAAGAAAAAGAGTACATCATCATGGAAGATCACTGTAATCCCTTTCATATTTGGGACGAGGACCACATACATAATCAGCAAAAGAATTGAGTACATCTTTTCCTGACCCCACCAAGAATTGACAGGCAGCCAGCCTCATTGCTTCTTCTTCTTCAGTTTCTCCTGGTTCGACCAGGAAGTCCAGGATATCTTTCGGCGGCTTGGGAGTAGACGAGCTTTCGCCCATTTCCTTCTTCTGCGGAGGTGGATATTCTTTAACACCTTCAGTAGCTTCGGGGGTGACTTCAGCCTTCTTTATATTCTCTTCAGAAGACATTGTGGATAAAATGCGATCTTTCTATTCAAATATATGCTCTATTTATAGGCATATGGTTACAAGGATCGAAGGGACGTATTCTTTCTCGATATTCAGTTCATCCATTCATTTCTCACATTCATCCGACGTTTCACATGTTCATTAATACTTGACGGTTCGTCCGTTCATTTATTACATTCACTTGACAGTTCATCTGTTCTTCATTTCCTAACGGTTCGTCCGTTCATAATCTTCTATCAGTTCATTAAGTGGGGATTCGTTATTGATCACGTTTTCATAACCTCTGAATCAATTCCGAATCTACTTACTCATTTATCATGTTTTGACCTCTGCATAGAAATCAATCTATTTTCTTTCGAGTTCCTATATATTATCATGTCCATAATACCTCTGATAATATCATATACTCTAAAACAGAAAAGATGATTTTATTATCTATCATGTTCACAATTCATCCACAAATACAAATCATTGAGCATAGAAGAATTGTCATTTCCATTCCCATTTCACCATAAAAAGTCTATTACATTTTCTTAGACTTTCTTACAAATCATAATGGAAATCTATTACAAATCTTGGATTTTCATTCTACACCACAACGATAACCTAATAGAGATCTATCTTCTTCTTTGGATCTTCTCCGTCGGACCTTCTCCGTCAGGTTCGTTGTTGGTGGCAATTCCTGACTGTCTGGGTCTCAGTCACGTCCAGATCAGCAGGAATCAAACTCTGATCTTCTCTCTCAGACGAGAGGAGAACCACAGAGTATGGCAGCCCGACGGCGTGTTGCTGCCAATACAGCTCGTGGAGGAACGGCGACACCTTAAGCAGGTAGGAATGTATCCAACCTTGGGATACGATTCCTAGTTCTGCCGTCAGAGGAACTCTACTACCCGATTTATCGGTAGTAGAGTTGACTCCACCATCCAACTCTCGTGTATAAAGGCTCTTCCTACCATCTAAGGAAGACCCTTCTATCTCACGAAGAGTTCTGAGTTGTCTGATTTACGCGTCAAAAGCGTATGAGCTCCCTGATGTTGGTATCAGCAGGATATTCTCCATAGCATCCACATCACCAATGCCAGTTCTGAAGAAGGTTTTCAGCCAAAATTCTGCAAAAAATAGTAAAGAAAAATCAGCCAACAGAAATTGGCCAAGCAAAGACAGATGCATTCTGTTCATTTCAGGAAGATGAATTTGTTTTTAGTAAACAGAAAAAATTCGATGCGTGTATATTGAACTTACCGCTGAGTTTGCTGCTAAGGATTGACAGACTCATGTTTGATACAGTGCGCAGAAGTCGAACATCAGACAACATGGCTTTCCTATTTTTTTCTCACGGAAAATTCATTCTCAGAAGAGAGGAAGAATAATGGGAAGATGAGTTTGCGTGGAGTTCATCCATCTATTTAAAGGGTCAAGTGCAGGTCTATTCTTGGAAAAGATCCGCATAAATAGTGCTCGTAAATTATGGAATGAGTGTCACGTGTACTTCGAGAGACAGTGCAACATTGGAAACAGTCAAAGTGTGCTAATTAATATTCTTTATTAAAAGGCACGCAGATCAAACACAAAAGTTGTACTTCATTCTTTAAACAGGCACTGATGGCCTTACAAAAAGACAAAACAGAAAAGTGCAACAAAAGCGTAGAAAGTTATGCTCTATTTTCCAGAGCGGCTAAGTTTGATGCCTAACTCCTCTACGCTCTTAACTCCCAGGCGATGCAACAGAGTCTCGAGCATTTCACGCTTCTCCATAAGGCTCCGCCCATCAGAAGAAGACGAGCCATCCAATCCAAAGTAGCTCAAGAGATTCTTGGCTAACTGCGTGGAGTCGTCCTTGAGCTCGATGACGACGGGTTCGGGTTCTTTGCCCCCAAAAGTGGGGTCACCATGGGAACAAAAGCCCAACTTTCGTGCTTCCTCTTCGGCTGCTTCTTTTGGAGTCATATTTTCAAGAGATGAATGTCAAAACTGAGAATCTCTTCCTGTTTATATAACAGATCTCGTCGACAGTTCATATTCTACCATAAATTGGACGCAATCAGTCTCGGAGAACGAAGAGTCATTATGACATTTAATAAGTTCATTTGATATTTTCAAAGAACTTCGAAGTCTTTTCGACTTCCGAAAAAATTTGAGTCATCTCAGCGTGACTTTAACTCATTTTATCATCTCTATTTCAAAGTATTTCGAAAATAATTTATCATTTTTTCGAAAACTTTGAAGGGGGTTTTGTAGGCCTCAAAAATGAAGTCACGCTGAGTTGATCAGAACAAGTCACGCAGAGTGATCCGAGAAGCAGCACAAAAGATACGCTAAGTTCTGCCTGGCCATCTCCTTTAGAAGTCACGCAGAGACAGCTCAGCCATACGTCAGAATCATAATGACTGACAACACAACAGTCGAGAAACGTCTCCTCGTATGCCACGTATGCACAGAACTCGAGAGATCACAGCCGTCTTTTGCAGCAAGACTCACTCTTCACCAAGTTGGCGTGACTTTGGGTCTTATCTTCATTTAATGCGGCTGACAATATAATCAATGTCAGAGATTTTGTGTCAGACGAAGCGTGCCAAATCAAGACAGCTGACGGTTTGCGTGGATTCTGAATCTTCTCCTTCCTCAAAACATTGCGTGACTTTTGAGTTATTCTTCTCAAAGCCTGCGTGAATTCTGAAGTATTCTTCTTCAAAGCTTGCGTGGATTTCGCCTTCAACGAGTCTGCGTCAACGAATCTGCGTGGATTTTTGCCTTCAGCAAGTCAGCGTGGATTTTATTTCAATTGGAGTACGTGGCAGCCATGCCACCGATCTCTCTCTCGCGTGCCCAGTAACTTGCACACGACCCATGCACTGATGCCATGTGTCCAACAGTTACGGGCCACGTCCAGTAACTACTCACTAACCCTGCGTGTATTTAGAGTCTGTGTGACTTTTCAAGTGCACCAGTGGTGAAGTAGTTATCTTTTCAGTTATTATTTTTGACTCTATAAATATAGTTCTTTTTCTCATTCATTGTACAGATACATTGATATCTACTGTCAAAATTTTGAGAGCTTTTCTTCTTCGCATAGTCCAAGGGATAAAGCGATCGTCTTCTAGATCGGATTCCTACAGTTGTAATTTTCCCAGAAACACAACAAATAAAGAGAATTTCTTTATGGAAAACAACATAGTCATGTCGTTGATCCCCTCATAGAATCGTTCCAAGATAATTTGCTTCAGACATGAGAAGGAAGTGATACAACCATCGGGCAAGCTTCTGTACCAATCGTATGCTACGCCAGCTAAACAGCCAACGAATACTCTGGTAAGAAGAGCGTCATTTGGTTGAAGTTGGACAGTCATAACCTCAAAGTGGTTAATGAACTGACTGGGAGAAGTGCTGCCATCAAACAGCGAGATTGTTGGGATTTTGTACTTAGGGGAAAATGGGACTTCCTTCCATTCAACTGGGTAAGGTTACTTGATCCCCAACCTCTACAAGTTGTCCTTTTCTTTGAAGGCCTCGAACTGAGTGCGCAGTAGTTTGACAGCTTCATTGGCATCTATCACTGATGTAGAAGGAATAAGCTGAATCACAGTGTTAGGGGGAGGAACAGCGTGATAAGCACTACCCCCAGCACCTGACTGACTGGGTGTAGGTTGAATCTGTACAGGAGGTACTTGAAGAGATGCTACCCCCAGCCCTGCATTGACAGGTACCGACGATGCTATGATTTCAGGATTTGCAGGAGGTACGGTCGGTGGTACCGTATGCTGGGCCACAATGATGGAATGCATACTTGCGACCATTTCAGCCATGGTCTTCAGCTTGTCTTCTAGCGCAGCTATTCGTTGTTCTTGACTAGCTGAACTGGAAGCATCTGGATCTTCAGTGACAACATAAGCTGTCACTTCTCCAGGTACAGTGGAGGACACTGTCTGTTCCGAACTTTCGCTGTATGTATCGTAGTCGGAGAAAGAATCATCTTCTGAGTAGGAAAGAGGAAGATGACCGGAAGGATCTTGAAGATTCTTTTGACCGATTGTGTCTCGGCTTCGGGATCGGGTATGTTGGAATACTCCATCAGAAGATTCTTGGAGTAGATCCAAATACCGCTGGCTTGGCTTGCGAGGCTTGCCATGCTTGGAGCACTTCTTACCCCCAGTGTCTCTGGAAGTCATGTTGACAGAAGCGTAAAAAACTTCGTCTTCATCTTCTGACATAGGTTCAGAGTTTGAAAAGTTCAGACGATCGAAGACAGATCGTCTTGTTGTCTGACAACAACACTTGATGACAACCTTGTGATTACAATGATGTCCAAGTGGTTGCACTGGGGATATTGAGATGTTGTCCCATTTTTGCTTGAGGTGTTCTCGGAGATCGGGAACAACAACGGGACGAGAAGAAGTTCAAGGGATGTGTTCTTTGACAATATTCGGAACATGGTTCCGGTTCTTCAAATGTTTTGTCCCTTGAGTGTACAGGGAAGTACTTATTTTATTGGCATAAGTGTCAGGATTTTTGATCCTGGAAGTTTGCTTCTGATGCTGGTTGGTCTTCGGCATTGGCTGTTTGTGTTTCACCGAAGTTGGTCGATTGAGATAAGTTCTTAGATCAGCAAACTCACCCCCAGGGGTTTCTGTCTGAGACACCAGCAATTTTCCCTGTCTTGAATGGAAGATTTTGAAAGTTGGGAGATCTTGGAACTCTGCTACTGGAGTAGGCAGAATACCCCTCTGATCAGCACATTTCCCTTTGGCAATGAGGGAAGAAGAACCCTTATTGGAAAGAGTTCTTGTACTGACTAGTGCCGGAGCACGTTCAGATTGATCTTCTTCGGTAAAAACCGATGAAGACTGAGAAAAGACCAAAGGGTCTTTTCCTTTGTTTTATGAAGAAGGGTTAGCTAAAGAGCGTTTCCCTCTGTTGTCTTCCAAGTCATGGGACGAGGAAGTTTGAGAAAAGACCAACGGGCCTTTTCCTTTGTTCTGGGGAGGAGGAGGAATAGCCAAAAGACTACCCCCAGTGGATTGCGCAGGAGCAACAGGGTGTTTGAGAGGAAGAGCAGAGCTTTTCCCCTTACTGTAGGAAGAGGAGAGATTAGCCAAAGGGCTGTCTCTTTTAGACTGTGCTGGCGCAGTTTGTGCATGGACTGAAGTAGTCGATGGCGCACTGGCAGGTTGCGCATGAGTAACTCTGGCAGAAAGTCTTCTGACCTCAGTCACAGTGGCTTGCGCAGCAGGAGTCTTATTGCCAGAGTGTTTATGTTGCACTCTGGTTGCTGGAGTAGTAGATTGCGCAGGCAAAGTTGTAGCCAACTGCGCCAGAGGAAGATGAGTCTTACACTTTGACAGAGCAGCATAGAAAGTATGTTGTGCACTGGAAAGGGGAGCAGCATACTGCGCATGAGCAGTAGCAGTAGACTGCGCAACAGAGACAGCGGTCTTGGGAACAGAGGCAGTAGATTGTGCAGCAGGCTGAGCAGCAGGAGTAGTGGACTGTACAGCAGTCTTGGGGACCCACACCGGGGGAACTTTGCTCGTGGCAGAAGTTGTTGCAGTGCGAGGGGTGGTCCTGGAGTTGATCATCGCCTCGTAGGTCGTCTGGTTGACCTTTACAACCAGCGTCTTCTGCGTCTTTCCGATAGACGCAACGTCACATTGAGTTGTCACTTCCTCGTCGGAGGAGAAAGTCGTCCCCAGCAGAGTCGCCATTTTGTTTACAAAAATAAAAGTTGATCTTTATTTCAACAAACTTTGTAAGAAGATTACAAGAATTCTGGGAAAGTACAACTATAGGAATCCGATCTGAATGACGATCGCGTTATCCCTTGGACGATGTGAACTTTGAAGACAGTAGCCTCTGAAGATTGCAGCAGCACTTTGGCAAGAACTCCTGATCTCTGGTGATGATTTTTGATATATGTGTGTGTGTCTCTGATAATGAAGACTTGAAACTCTATTTATAGAGTTCTGGAAATAACTAACTTTTAGTTATTCTGACTTGCGCAGGTTGCATTGCACACACTTTGGATTGTGCAGGCAATGAACTGCATAGGCAGTTACTCGATCGTGGACCATCTGTATGTGACGCGTGGTATTGTTTGATTGAAATACGCTTGATCGTGTACAGACGGTTGCCACATGGTGAGTAATTGATGGCATGAAGGCCATGTGTACATTGTCAGTTATCTTGATGGAGTGTGCCACCTGAATTACGCTGGCTTCGGATTGCGCTGGGATGGACCGCGCTGGGATGGACTGCGCTGCAGAGAGTCTGGCAGATTGTGCTGCATATACAGCTGTCCTCGAGCGCTGTGCTGCACGATAAACGAACAGTTTTCTCGTTCTCCGTGCTGTCAGTTGTCAGAAGATCTGATTCTCTGTCAGGTAATGATAACGAGGCTAAGTCAGCTCGCGCACTTGGATGAGTGCGCAGTTCAGCCTGTGCAATCAAATTATTGCACAATATGTCTTCTGTGCAGTTCACTTGAAGGATGTCCAATTTGATTTTCATGACTTTTTTGATGGATGCAACTTGATTTTTAGGACCTACAATCCTCTGAAGAAACCATTCGGTCGAAGAGTCGACGTGGGAGCTTGAGTCAGAAATAAAAAAAGTTTCCTTCATTGTTCTCGTAGAGGTAGGTTCTATTTTAAGTTTCAAGGACGAAACTTTTCTTAGTTGGTTATGGTGTAGTGCCCCGTCCCTGCATCGTTGTAATGTCCCTAATTTGTGATACGTATTTAGCGTACGTATACGTGTTTTGGACCCATATTTTATTTATTCATGGTTAGTTATCTTGGTTTATTTTGCATTGGCATGGTTTTATTGGCATTGATAGTTTAATTGGTTTTAATGGTTCATTGGTTTATTTGGGCTTGGTTTATTCCTGGGTTGGTTCGGCTTGGCTTGGTTTTGATTGGGTTCATGATGAACCCAAGGTGAACCCCCTACCTACCACCACCATTTTGTATTTATTACCATTCTTCTTTCTCTCTCTTCATAATCATCTTCTTCTTCCTCATTTACTTCCTTACCTACCAAAGAGAGGGAGAGAGAGGTCTAGGCAAGTGCAACTTGCTTCTAAAAGAGAGCTCATTTTTATTGTTCCATTAGCTTCTCCTCATGTTTCTAAGACACATTAGAACTTGTCATTTTCTATTTTGAGGCTTTAATTTTTGTTGATCTAGGAATTGGTTATTTTGGTTATTTTCATATTTTGGTGGTTTTGATCTATCAAACTTTCTTGTTTTCAAGTTTTGATGGCTCCATGTTGTAGAGAATTTTATTCTACCTAATTTTGACCTTTGAAAAGTTGGATTTAGACTTATTTTGACCAAGTTATGGACTTTTGAAGCTTTGGGTTCAACCATAGAGTTCCTGCTGATTTCGAGAAGACAGTGAGCAGTGCGCGAGCTTTTTAGCTTACGCCACTGAGTTGCGCGCGCTCTTTAGCGCAGCACAGTCCTCATACGCTGCCCTTTGGAAGCGTATGACTTGCATACGCTGCCCTTTGGAAGCGTATGGACCTCATACGCTGCCTTGATAAGGAGTCGTATGGAGTACATACGCTGCCTTTTGGGAAGCGTATGTCCCGCATAGCCTGACCTGAGCGTATGTTGACCTGAGCGTATGCTGCCTGAGCGTATGCTAACTGAGTGTATGCTGCCTGAGCGTATGCTGCCTGAGCGTATGCTGACTGAGCGTGTGTTGCCTGAGCGTATGCTGATTGAGCGTAGCTTGACCTGAGCGTAGCTTGGCCTGAGCGTATGTTGACCTGAGCGTAGCCTGACCTGAGCGTAGCTCGATTACCCTGGATCTTCTATAGCCTTGTATATTGATATTTTATTAGATGTTTAACATCCATTTTATATCCTTACGCCTTTTGTCCTGAACTTGATAATCTCGAATCTACTTGATATGTTTGGAATTGATAATTGAGCATGACGTGATAGTGACCCGTAGTGGTGCACTCCTGACATAATAACCTGACATGACCTGATAGTAGTCCGCCGTGGCGAACTCCTGACAAGTACACTTGGCATGATAACCTGACCTGATATATCTTGAATATCTGTTGCGACGGCTACCTGACATGACATGACCTGTATAATTAATCCTAACACCGTGGGCGATTGTGCTTGTACAAATAATCCAGTCCTGTCTTGCATCATATCTAGGAGGGGACTCCTGAGTACCACGGTCAGGAGTACCTACTGAAATGGACTAAGGTTAATGACTAGTATAATCCACTAGACATGAAGAGATGATTCCCCAGTTACAGGCGATCCCATTATCCCGGCCGCAAATGTTTGGACTTGTAGCCTGCCGACGAGTAGGGCACATTTCCAGCCCACTGTTATGTGGGGCACCCACCATTGTCTCTTAAATGATTGAATTTTATTGTCACCCTAATGCATTGTACTCTCTAAATTGTCACTATAATGATTGCCTGGATAACCTGGATAGCTGCAGGGCCTGTGACTACTTGGAGCATCTCATTGCATCTTGCTAGTAACTAGGATTGTGATAACCCTAGTTAGTTAATGTAGAAAGCCGTAGGCAATGATTGGCCGTGATTGATTGGATGGAGTCTAGTCCAGTATAGTATTGTCTAGAATTGATTGATTGCAAGATTGTACCAGAATGATTGAATTATTGTCACTCCAGATTTTCACTATAATGATTGTCACTCCAGATTGTCACTATAACGATTGTACTCTATTGTCACTCTAGCGTATTGCACTCTTCATTGTCACTTTTATCATTGTACTCTCTCCATTTCACCTTAATGATTGTCACCTATAGCAATAAATGATCAGAGACCAAGTTCTGTTCAGGCGAAGGGTTACAATCTCGGTCCTTGTTTGGTTTAAGGATTGTAACCTGGCTTCCGGAATAGTATCTTCGTCTTCTCTTCATATATTGCCCAGCTATATTTATTTAGCATGGTTATCCAGTTATCTTATGTCATGATGCTTTACTTAATTATTTTCTCTGATTGGGATAAGTGCATTGGTAGTGCAAAAACCTCAATCTACGTTATTTATTGTTGTTTCCTTACATATTGAATGCTAATGAATTGTTGGCTTTAGTTCTTAAGTGAAGTCTCCTTTGTGGCACTTGCTCTTTCTGGGGTCTGACCCAGCTGGTTTTGTATGGCCAGATACCGGAGCAGCACCAAAGGATCTCCCTGCTTTCCAGCACGATGGTGGTCACCAGGCGTAACCAGGGCATCGAGTGGGTTTCTTTTGTTCTCCTACTGTAATATTGTACATTATTCTTTTGAGGCGTTTAGCCGATGAGCAAGTGTTAGCTCGATTGTACTTACTTACTGTCTGCCTACGGGCTGTAACATGATTGACAAGCCCCGGGGGTTGATCATGTCTGACTAAACTCTTGCTAGTCCTCACATTTTGTAAAGACTAGCTTCATGATCATTCCGAATATATAATGTATCGGATGCCTTACTATTGTGTATTTGGTGGTCTGATATCTTATAACTATTATTAGTTGGTTGAGATTGAGACAATAGGCTATTTTATGACCTTAAGAGACTGATGGATTGTAGTGAAACCCTCACATATCTAGACAGCCGTGACCGTATAGCGGTGTGGTTTCCATTCCGTTATACGTAGCTGGCTATGTCTGCCCCCGTTCTCCAGTATTCTGGTTTTGGGGCGTGATAATCGTGCCCCGTACTCCGTCCACGGGGTGCGCGAGAAAGGAACACTGTCGTTATCGATTCGGTCGGGACCGATAGGTCGGGATCGATCGAGTTGATCGAACAGAAACGGTTGAATTAAGATCCATTCCTCGTTATGGAATGTCTTCTTCGGAACCAAGTCCCATATTCAGCGGGCTGCGCCTCAAGGATTGACTATGCGGCTGAGTCGGGGGAGACCACCTGTTGCTCTGCTTTTCACGCCGCTTGCGTTGGTTTTGGCTTTGTTTTCTGAATGCGTTTTCGTGAATATTTTCGATGGTTTTCATGGCTTGCATTTTGAACTCGCATTCCCTATCGAACTTCTTGAATAATGCAGTATTCTAAATCGGTTGCTTATGCGATTTCAGGTAATCGCGTAGGCGACGTCTAGCGCGACCAACAAGTTCTCTCGCCCGAAGTAAACTCAAGGTGAGTGGCTGACCCTTCTCTTCTCGACCCCCTTCCTAGGTAAATCGATAATGTTGTTGCGAATAAAAGGATAAATGCAAGGGCACGAACACGGGAAAAGGATTGAGTTTTCAAAGAGAATGCAGGCTATGTCTTAAAACTAAAAAGGAAAATATGTCTTCGTACGGTTATGGACAACTTGTCGACAAGGCGATAGTTTCCTCGAGCGACAACCCGAGGCCACGGGACCGTTTCGGCCTAGGAGGAAACAGGGTATAGTCGTGCATAAGGTTTCAGCACAGGTTAAGCGGGGACTTGCAACAGAGCTAGCTACTTGCGTTGAAAGGACCTCGATTAACAAAGTTATACGTCCAGGATGGCTTGTGATGCCAGTGACCAATCACACGTATATTTTGCACTTGATATGAAAAATGTTAACAATTAACAGGAAAGAACATGGTAAGTTTCATAAGGCGCGGCGCGGTCCGCCGCGGGTAAGTTCAACGTAAATTTTATTGTGCTAGACATATGCTTGTTGAAATCCATTAGGATGGTTAGAAACATTCATACATTAAGTCATATAAACTCTTCAACCAAATGAGAGCTTGGAACTTAAATAGCCACGCACCAGTACAAAGTGTAATGTACTGATCCTCGCTCTCCACACATGTACCCCAAACCACGAAGGGCGTGCCGCTTAAAATCTCAAGGCGACGTGGACACTTTTGAAGCCTCGTCCGCTTGTGAAGGCTTGTTTCTGGATTCCTTTTTGAAGAAGACCCCGCACTCAGTCCAAAAGAAGATGACGACTCGACTACCCGCGATAGCAGGTGGAAAGTGTTATGTTTTGCTTGTAAAAAGGAATGTAATATATGGAACGACTATCTCATCGACGTTCGTTTTGTAAGTCGAGTCATGTTGTAGCCCGTGCGGCAATGAATGTAATGAAGTCAATGTAAATGAAATTTTATTATCAATGAAAAGTCTACTTCTATTTTAAATGTGTCAATCAAGTTCTCTGCGTACTCTAACTTGATGTTGTATTTCGGATAGCCTTATGAATGTGCCTTGTGCGATCGCAATTTAGGTTCGCACGGCATCACGCCCGGGGGACGACTATCGATTCTACGGAATTGGGGCATGACAATAGGTTCAACCCCCTCACCACACTCAAGAAGAAAAGAAAGAGATTACAATTGAAATCGCTCACCAACCCGTAGCAATCTCCTTAACCGAAGTTGTCGACCCCTCGATTAGATCTCTTCTTCCTTCTGTCTTGGATGCGAAGTCCTAAGAACAAAGTGCGAAACTTTTTCTTATATTTTCTATGGACGAGCACCTCGAATCTCCACTTTTTGTGCTGTGCTTTGTGCCTCCACTCTCACCCCATATATATAGGATGAGAAAAACCTATTTTAGGTCATAATAGGATTTCTTAAATAGGAAGCCCTCAAATAAGAATCCTACTACACCTAAAATAGCCCATCAACATCATATTTTAGATTATAATAGGATCTCTTAAATAAAAAACCCTCAAATAAGAATTCTATTATATCTAAAATAGCCCAGCACTAATTATGGACATCTAAATCAAATTAAATTAAATATTTAATCAGATTTGGACTCCATAAATATGCTATTACCAAATCCAGACTGGACTCCAACAATCTCTCCCTCCAGTCTGATGATAGGGTGTTGACCCCATGGCTCCTCAACTGGACTCCATGTCTGTCGTCATGCGACAGAGTTTCTGCTCCCCCATGCCACTGATCTTCGATTCCCCGAGCTGCTTTGCATCTTCCTTCGTCTCCAACTCCTCGACCGTCACGTCGACGCTAGCTGACATGCGTAGGACCTCTTGCACTACTGGGATCCTGCCGATATCAATAACACGATCAAGACCGAAGTCCCTGACGATCAGCCTCACCGCAAGTCTCGGCTGCCTGTCCCCGACTTCTGTCTTCCACCGGAAAGTGTTAACATTCCGACGAGCTTCTTCATCCTTGGCTGGCCCAACCAAGCATACGGTGCGGTCCTCCTGAGATTCGAACTCCTGAACCTGCCCACCTTCGTGTCTGAACTTGAAGCTCCCCCTACACATGCCTTTGAAGCTCCCTCTGAACTGTGTGAATGATGATGCTCCTGCCTCAGATTGAGTTTGCTGCAAACCTTGATCTCCTTCATGACTTCGACCTGCTGAAACCGATATCGCTCCGTGAAGCTTTGGCAAACCACCCGTCGCCAAAATTGGATCCGTAGAGCAACCCCCACCTGGAGACCGACCAGCTGTCATGGGACCGACAGACTGACCCTCAATCTTTGAATCACCACCATCCGTCGCTTTGTCTCGACGAACCAAATCCTCTGTATCCCTCAAAGCACCTAGAAACCCCTCCTCAGTAAGTTCTCGACGATCTACCTCCTGTCGAGCACCCTTCGAGCCTCCATCCGGTGTCTGTGACCTACCTGTACAGCTCAGCGGCTTGAGCCTGTACATGCCACAACACAAATCTCCCCGAGCCAGCTGTTGGAACCCTTCGCAAGCATCCAATCTTTGTCCCCAAACAGACTACGACATCCATCATCTGCCAGCCTCTCTATCGAAATCAAGTTATAGCGCAAACTCGGTACATGTCGCACACCATTGAGAACGAGCTTCTCACCGAGCTCTGTTGTCAAGTGCACATTACCGATGCCTACAACTGCAGTTGTGCCCTTGTCGCCCATCTTCACACGTCCAAACCTACCTTCGCGGTATGACGTAAAGATCCTCCTATGTGGAGTGGCATGATACGACGCTCCCGTGTCCATGACCCAGTCGCCGTCATGACACATGCCACAAGGTTCCTATGCGTCGGTTGCTGCGATGGTGATATCTCTCATTCCTGTGAGATCCTCCTGATAGTCCTTGCCTTTTGCCTTTTCAGCTTTGAGCTTCATACAGTTTTTTTGATATGACCCATTTCGCCACAGTGATAGCAGCCCTCCTTGCGGTACACAATCACAAGATTCTGAGAACTCCTCCATGTCCTCGTCTATGAATTGAGTCTTCCCTTCCCATAGAAAGTCACCAGAGCGGACTCCTGTGACGATTACACTTGCTTGCGCCAGATCTCCTCATTCAACAAGCTACTTTTGACTGCCTCCATCGCGACAACTCCATCAGGCGCAGAGTTGCTCACCGACACCACCAATATCTCCCAGCTTTTCGGCAGAGAACTCAAGAGCAGTAGGGCCTGAAGCTCATCATCAATCACCATCTTCATCGCAGACAGCTGATTGATGATACCCTGAACCTCGTTCAGGTGTTGTGCCACTGGGGCACCCTCCGTGTACTTCGAGTTGGCGAATAAGAAATGCCTTGTTGTCAGCCGTCTTCCTTTCGTACAGCGAATGCAGCTTCTCCCATAATGCTTTTGCTGAACTCTCCATGGACACGTGGTGAAACACCGAATCATCCAACCATTGGCGGATGAATCCAACGACCTTCCGATCCAGTCGTTTCCAGTCTTCAGCAGCTTTGTCCATTGGCTTTACGTTGTCGCCCTCCAACGGACCATGCAAGTCCTTGCACCAGAGTAGATCCTCCATCCTTGGCTTCCAAATCGCCCAATTTTTCCCCTGTGAGGGTGATCATACGAGTGTTCATCTGCTCCATAGACATGGTTGCCCGAATCTCCAAAGCTCTGATACCAGATGTTGGGAATCGGATACGCCCTCCTGCGCTCCGATACCGTGTCTGAGACGTTGCCGCAGCGAAAACTTAGGCCAACCTACCTGAAATAACCAACCCCCGTCTAACGGACACCAAGCACAGATAAAGACAAGTATATGACGGTGACTACGTCACCTGGATAAATCCCAATCTCTATAACTCAGATGTAATTACAAGATTGACAAAAACTAATGTTGAACCCTTTGCCCTAATAGGTTCAACCCCCTCACCACACTCAAGAAGAAAAGAAAGAGATTACAATTGAAATCGCTCACCAACCCGTAGCAATCTCCCTAACCGAAGTTGACGATCCCTCGATTAGATCTCTTCTTCCTTATGTCTTGTATGACGAAGTCCTAAGAGCAAAGTGCGAAACTTTCTCTTAGATTTTCTGTGGACGAGCACCTCGAATCTCCACTTTTTGTGTTGTGCCTCCCCCATACATAGGCCAAAGCGAATCGTCCCCTAAGGTTTGTATATATTTATATATATATATATATATATATATATATATATATATATATATATATATATATATATATATATATATATGATAGAGGGGAGGGAACATGTTGGAGTGTGGTAGGAAGTGTGAGGTAGGGGGTGTGAGAGGGGATGAGGGGCTGCTGTCTTGGACAGCAGCAGAACCAGCAGCATGCAGCTGCAGCAGCAGCAGAAATAGCAGCACAGCAGCAGCAACATAGCTGCTGTACCCCGCAGCAACAGCAGCAGTTTGCTGCTATTTACAGCAGCAAATGGGCTGCAGTGCAGCCCCTATATGACCCTATTTAGCCCCCATCCTAAGCCCCATTAATAGCCCACTAATACCCCTATATATACTATATAGGAAGCCCAAATATAGAGCCTAGAAGGAGTGTCAATGTGAGTGAAAATGTGAGAAAAAGTTGAGTGTTTGTGTGTGTGTGGGATGTTGAATGAGAGAGTTAGTGTCATTTGTAAGTATCCTAATAGGTTAGAGTGTGAGATACTCTATGATACATGAGTGAGTGATACATTGGGATGCAAATAGATGATAGTAAGTGAGGGTGAGTGAGTGTGGTTTAGAAAAATATGTTATGTTAGTATGTGGTATCTTGATATCTCAAGATTACCTTAAGGTAATGTGTTGGAAACTAACATATTAGAAAAGATGCACTGGATGTCCAAGATAGTGAGGGATTATGGTAGGTAATGGTTAGATAAGTTAGTATCTTGCTACCCTAGGATACCGAGAGTGATACTCCCAAGGCAAAGTGGTTTTGTCTTAGTGTTAGTATGTAAAGGGTAAATGCAATGTAAAGGGATAAGTTAAGGTAATCGGGTAAAATTTAGATATGGGATTCGGGATACAAGATTAGTCTAAAAATGGGATGTATTGGTAGGTAAATGCTAGGAATGACACCTCCACCCTCACCCCATATATAGGATGAGAAAAACCTATTTTAGGTCATAATAGCATTTCTTAAATAGGAAGCCCTCAAATAAGAATCCTAGCTACTACACCTAAAATAGCCCATCTACATCCTATTTTAGATTATAATAGGATCTCTTAAATAGGAAACCCTCAAATAAAAATTCTATTATATCTAAAACAGCCCAGCACTAATTATGGACATCCAAATCAAATTAAATCAAATATTTAATCAGATTTGGACTCAGTAAATATGCTATTACCAAATCCAGACTGGACTCCAACACGATTTTGATAAATTATGATTTGGCCGCAACCCCCATCACAAATGGGGAAGAAGGATAGAGACCAAGTCCAGCCATGGATTTGGTTTGGATAGGTTGGGCCTTGAAAGTAAAAAAGTTTTAAAATACAAAACAAGAACCAATGAAGTAACACTTCCTACAACATATCCCATCCATGGAAACCAGAGGTAGTGGGATGTTGAGGATATAGAAACTCAATTTGGAAGTTCTCTGTTGTCTATCATTAACTTGAAATATTTACAAAAACTCCAAAACTTTTGGAGATACTAAAGTCCATCACAATTGGAAGGCCGGAGAGGATTCTCTTTGGAGGGATTCATTTATCCGGAAAGGATATTAGTGCAAAAAGATAATTTATAAATACAAGGAAGACATTATCGAACAATGAGCGGCTTATTCGGTTCCAATCGAATCGAAATAGTAAAAAGAGAACAAACCGAAATTCTAAAAATTTATAATCGAATAGAAATTAGCCATAACCGAAACAAACCCTGTTTGTTCGATTGGACTATCTTGGAGTTTAAAACACATTGTTTTCAAAAATATGAATATACACAAAACTGAGGATATTTAATAATTGCATAAGACTTATTAAACCGAATAATGAATTTTGAATATTTTTCCGAATTTTTTCAAATTAAACCGATTCTCTTATTCGATTCGGTTCTTAGGTCCAAAACCGAATAATGCCTACCCCTAGTGCAAAGACTAGTTACTCAATCCATTAACAGTTAACACCGTACAGTTTAGGGATTGTTTCTACGGAACTGCTATTTGACCGCGGACGTGACCGCCAGCCGACGTGGCGGCCGGCTATTGGCCCCCGGTCCGGGTCGGAGATAGGGGGGGGGGTGGCCGTCACGTCGGCCGGCGGTCACGTCCGCGGTTACAAACCGCGGGCAAAATATCATTTCCGTTGTTTCTAACATAGTAAAGACTTCAGGGGCACAAATAAGGATGCTTATGCATGAAATTTATCAAGCAAATGTCTGAAGAAAGGGTGATAGATCTTACATGATACAATAGATAAGTAGTGTCTAATGCTGAAACATACAGTTGAATATTATCCTTGAATCTGTGCAAGTACATTCCAAGTTCATAGAGAGACAAACAAAAGAAACCAGAAACAAATAACAAAGTACAAATAAGAAAAAAGTCCAGATACGAACTAAATTATCAGATTCTGATCAAGACCTCTTCTTCAAAACTCTTGAAATGGCTTGGATGGTTGAAGGCGTCGTCCGACAACACCCGCCTATAAGGCTAGCGCCCGATGCATGCCATCTCCTCACGAGCACCTCGAAATTCTCGTCTCCAAAGCACTCGGCTGGCTGCCACGTAACACCGTTGTATGACAAGATATCAAGTTGCATAATTGTTCGAATAATGCCAATGCAAAATAATTATGATAATTTGATAAAATTATAGTTTCTAAGACAAAATAAGCATTATCCGTATGCTAATTGTGAGATAATAGAAGAGACTGCAGAGCACGAGACGAAGAGGAATAAAAAGAAAAAGGTGATTTTCCTCTGAAGAATATGCTGACAGAGACAATAGAAGAGACTGATGACCACAAGACAAACAAGGATTCAAACAAGTGTTCTTCGAGAATCGACCAGGTTAAATGTGCTTCCTAAATTTACTATATATACATAATACCAACAGAGAGTAAGCTATATTTTGTTTTTAATTTTCAAGTTTAACCACCTAGACATAATTTATTCAACGGAATTTCAAGTCAGAGACAAGTTATATGGCTAATGAAAAGAATGTTGATGTTTTTTCCTAATGTATCCGTTGTTCTTTGTGATTACATAGGCAAATATTAAAGATTTAAATTCATTGTTCAAGTTTTGGGAAACCAGAAGGATCAGCTGTCATATTGGAGTTTGGACCAGAGACGAACATAAACTAGGTCAATCTAGAGCTTTCACTGATACTACACAAGAACAAAAAAAAAAAAGATAACGAAAATAGCTACTAGATATCTCATTTTCTATCCTTCATTTCCTTGTAAGTCAAGAATGATTTAATACTACAGAATTACAAACATTGTTGTCCTTTCATATGAAACAAATCATTTTATATCACATGCTAAAACAATTCATTTGCGTATATACGACTCCTAATAGAACTCAACATACAGAGCAATTGCAGCAAAGTTTATTTCACCAATAATGTAAAATGTAAATGATATGATTACATATAGATAATATATAGCTCTATATACCTACTCACTGCATACTTTTGAGTTACAGCTTCTTGCAGGCTAAAAGTAAGGCCTAGGCAATCTTGAGCAAAAGTAGATACTGCAGTATAAAAAATCTATTCTTCTTATAAACAACTCCAAACATCATAATTTTACTGACAACTTGAGTCTCAGGATTGTAAAAGCATTAATATTAATGAAATTATTCAAAAGATATTGAAAATAATGTCTACTCACCAGCCATCTTTTCGCTTTACCATCCCATACTTCACCACTATTTGGGTAAACAGCTATTGCTTTTTTCGTTAGCTGCAATACAAAGGAGAAGTCTATATGAAGTAATAGAAGAATAAAAGGAAAGTGATCTGAAGTAGTGATTTATTAGTCAGTCGAAATTTCAGTATGTGTTCGATAGAAAGAACAGGAAGCTCCTACCTTCCTAAATTTGAGGATGAGGTTATCTATGTACTGAGGTGATGAGCAGTTGATTCCCACTATACTGACTTTGTTGCTGTTATTTAATACGTCGAGGCATTCTTTAAAGCTCTCTCCTGAAGAGGCATGCTCACCATCCACCGAGCTGAAGCAGATCCAAGAGGGAACTTTGACATTTTCCTCGTCCAGCAGCTCAGCTATAGCCTATTATGTTTTCATGAACAGTAAGGAATTATATATAGCACTTGAAAGACTAATCAAAATTGGAACATTCTGCAATAGCTCCAAAATATTCAGCCTTTAGTTAAATCAGTGATCACTAATGTCGTAAAAGAATAGCTTATATCCATTACAGAGGTCAGCCGTGTTAAGGGAAAAGAAGATGCAATTTCACTATAAGAATTAGGAACGTGGAGGCAGGAAATCAGCTAGAAAAGTTTGATTTGAGAAGAAAAAGAGCAAGATACTATGCTGATCAGAAATGTGCAGGCTTCAAAGAATAATGTACAGGAACTGGTGTTGAATCAAGTAGTGAATTTACAGAATGAGATTGCAGGATTTTGTCTGGACCATACAAAGACGATTAAATGGACACTAGCATCTTGTGATAGTGAAGGTTTTGCCTACAAATGAATGTTGGCTATATTTGTTGTAGGATTCAATTGTTGGGCATAAGCAATTGATGCTTAATTGGTTACAAGGGTCAGAATACAAGTAACGAATTAAAGAAAAATGTTGATGTTTCATAAGGTTTAGTATGGTCATCTTCATGGCTTAGTCCACCTATGAATTATATAAGGAGAAAACTTAGCTGTCACTTATTCATTTAACCATGAAGATATACTGAGATCACACAACATTTGAACAAAAGAAACGTATATTATAGGAAACCAATCTATAAATACATTCTCAAGTATATTATGCGCCATTTAGGTTCCAAAATTTATTATGAAAGTTGGCAATACTTATATAAATGTAGTAACCTGGTGTATAATGCGTAGACATTATTAAATACTCTGAAATTCCAAAAGTATTGGAGTGTGTTTGACATAAACAGATTTGCATAGTAACATAAATACTTGTGTTACAACTTATAAACCAGCATCCACGTCTTATCCCATCAAAAAGGGGCCATATATGGAGCATAGCTGCATAGGAGAGCTCCATAAAGGACAGTTTTATGATTAGCTATCAACCGGACCTCAGCCCTCTAATGTTTGTGCAAAATTGCTAGCCAACTACATATTTAGAGACTAATAATACTTCATTTAGAAGTACATAATTAAAGACTAAAGTACTAAGTCCTTCTTCCATACATGCATCCAATTAGCTAGGACTTTAGGTAAAATAACCATTAACATCTAACTGGAGGAGCTAGCTTAACTGAGTCTAATTTGTATGTTGTCTCCCCGTCGCCATTGTTTGCCCTCAGCTTTTTCTTCCGTTAGCAACAACAATTAGGTTTGCATGAAGCTTTGCATTAACCGTGAATGTGATGCCGCAACAATGGCGATGTGCAGAATGAGGAGCATGTCGAGCAGCTTCCAGGCCTGTTCCCTCGCCTCCTCTGAGTCACACCATGCAGTCGGCTCCCTGGGTGCAGCGAGGACCCTCCGGCAACCCAACAGTACGAAGGCCTCAACAAAGAGGGTGAAGGTGGCTTGCAGAGACCAGAAGTACTGCAGCATCATGGTTGCTGGAGGGTGACGTCGCACCCGAACAGCCTCGGGGAGATAGCAAGGTACAGGGAAAAGATGGCAGAGGCGACAGAGATATGGACGTGAAGACAGAGTAGAACTTGTTGCAGAGGTTGGGGAGGGGATGTAAGGAGGAGTAAGCGAAGGAGAAGCAGACGAAGCTGAAGGAGATGGCGAGGGCACTGTATTGGAAGGAGGAGGAGGAAGTGGAGGAGGGCGAGGCCAAGGAGGAGGAAGTCGGAGATGGCGAGACAAAATACGAATTACAAGATACAAATTAGAGTCAGCTAACCTATCTCCTCCAATTAGATGTTAATGGTTATTTTGCCTAAAGTCCTAGCTAATTGGATGTATGTATGAAAGAATGACTTAGTACTTAGTAGTCTAGTCTTTCATTATGTACTTCTGAATGAAGTAAGTAGTATTAGTATCTAATTATGTAGTTAGCTAGGAGTGTAAAGTTCATATAACCAAGGAGCACCCTCTAATTTCCCTAGCTACAGAAAGTCTAGACTTGTGTTATAAACAAATTTTAAGTTGATCAGCTCCTGCATTCATTTGATGTTCATGTGTTAAAAAGAGTAAAGGCTAGCACTTCACTTCGACAATAACATTTAACAGCATTCCAAAGCAACCAACAGGTACCATATAGTCTATTATTACTTAATGATTGCAAAATCATCCAATTATGATTACTTGACTTTAGTTGCATAATCTGTCAATGTATCTCTTTCTGGTGGATAGTTAAAATTGCAAAAGTAATGTAGAAGGGGTTTCGGGACAAGAAACACTCTAGCAGTAACATTGTGGAAAAAAGGAATGAAATAGAACTACGAACCTGAGCTTCAAGCTTGTTTGGAATGGTTTCAAATGCTAGCAAATCAGGGCCAGCATCAAGCAGAACTTGCAACCGCCGTCTGTGAAAATCTTTAAGTTTTTCCAAGTTCACATCCCTTCCATAATGCCCGCTGGCAGAATCAGCAACACATGCAATATACAAGCAAAATTGCATACATGAGAATGAATAGAAATATAAGAAGCCGAGAAGAAAAGCTAATAAAGTAGGAATATAATTATTTTCTTCACCATGTGGTCGCAGTATAGATTCTCATGTCATTGGCTAGACTATATCTTCAGCCATACAGAAACCGGTGAATGGAGAATAAAATTAATCAATTTCAACAACAAAAATCCAAGCACCTGTATTCTGAACCATCTGCAAGATAAGCTCCGTAGCTCCCAACAGAAGCTGCCACCAAAGCACGGTTGTAGTTATGGTTATGAAGCTTCTGCACAACTTTCCAGAACTTATCTCGAGCTTCAAGAGCCAATTTCACACTTATCTGAAGCAATCTTTCTCCTTCTTCAATAGTAAGCCCTTTAGATACAAATCCAGGAATAGTTGCCTGTACAATCAGAAAATACAGAATGATAATTTTATCATGAAGCATGGCATGCATATTATGTATAGAGATATGAAACCGCATTTTTTTAATAAGAGCTTCAAAGTACAGAATAAGAAGTGAGCAACAAAACAAATTAGTTTCTACAGGTCCAAAAATTATATTCCAGTAGCAGGGTCAAACATGTTGCAACCAATCTCTCTTACATGATGGCTGTTTTATGTGGTTAAACTTATTCATTCTAACTTAAAAAGCCAATTTGTGATCCACACATTAAAGATTCAGAACTTCTTTAACACGTGGAATCACGTAATTAAACTAAATACCCTTACATCTTATCTAAGAAGACTCGATATGCAAGGAAGAGACAATGTTCATATGGAGTTCACTACATTGCTAAGGAAATGCTAAGATGTAGGTATAGAGCATGAGCATTGGTAAAGACCCAAAATATCTGTTCAGTCAGCGCTTAACTATGCAATGTTTTTCCTTTCAATAAGAAACAACAGCTAGAAATGCAAACCTGATAAGACGATGAAACTAATATATCTGCACCTGCCTCGAGGTACTGCATATGCACCTGCATGAAAACAATAGTATGGCTAAGCTAAGATCGATGCACCTTTAGAAAACACAATTGCAAAAGAGTGTCTATTACAAGTAAATATCACTGTGGGGCACCACGAAGCACAGAACAACAAAATCAGGTTCAAGAACACCATTTTGCTTGTTCAAAATCAGATTCTCTTGTTTCTTTCCATGTCAAAATGTGTTTAAGATTTATGGCTTCAAACAAATAGGTTTACCAGTACAGAAGTTTAGAAGCATTCTAGTATTAAAAGGCATTACGGAACTAGAAGCATCATTATTAGGATACATTTCCTGATCGAGAAACATGATACATGAACAAATCCACACAGAAAAAAGTGCTTGGACTTACACTTCTCGGGAAACATAAAAGTTAGAAACTTTCATCCAAACAACTTTGTCAAGAAATACAAATAGTGCACTTCTCTTGTGTACGGCTCGTGTCCAACTACGGAGTGCAACGGGCGCCATCCAAGAAATCGAAGTCCGGAAGGAGTTGATACATCGATAAAGGGTTGTCTACAGCCAAACCAATATTGGGAGTATACTGGCAGTAAACCAATATGCGCACCTCAAATTCTAGTAAATTCTGGGTAGTAAAAAATAACCACATGGCATATTGGCAGTACACCACTTGGGTCGTGGTTTAGATCTAAGGAGATGTAATTCGACGGACAAGATCATTCCTGACTTCAAAAAGGTTGAGAATCCTATTTAAGGATCTCCTCGAGCTAGGTCTGTTTCATGGAGGCTTGAAGCATAATGAGGCTATCAAGAGAGAGTTCTCGAGTAGTCATTAAGGGAGTCTTCAAGAGGAACAAGGAGAGCTCATCGGAGGTCTCGCAGGGAGAAGGTTCCGCATTAACGTATTGTATGCGTAATACTTGTATGGTTTTCTTGTTGATTCAATAAAGTTATTTCTCCTCTTGTCCCATGGAATATGTCTAACTTGACCGAACCACGTTAAATATTGTTGTGTTCTTGGTTTGTTATTATTTATTCAGACATTTGCACTTTGATTTTTACCCGTCGTCATCGAGGTTATTGTTTGTGTCGCTTCCACATGGTTGGAAGTGGTTTGCATTTTCCCTGATCGTACCAAACATATTTGAGATATATAATAATATAATAAAGTAAGAATGTGACTTTTCATTGTATCAAATCATTTCTGCAACTTTTTAAACGTACTTACCACCTAAGACACAATATATATATATATACTATTAAGATCCAATGTATATTGAGAAGGCCGAAAAAGAAAAAGAAAATAACTAATTTTTTACTAAAAACTAGAAAAAGAAAAAAAATGTTTAAATATTGTTGATCATATTTGAGATATATAATAAACTAAGAATGTGACTTTCATTGCATCAGATCATTTCTATAACTTTTTGAACCTACTTACCACCTAAAACAATCATTTCTATAACTTTTTGAACCTACTTACCACCTAAAACAATCATTTCTATAACTTTTTGAACCTACTTACCACCTAAAACAATATAGATACTATTTTTTTTTCCATCACGTGTGGGCTCAGTTAAATCGTGTGTCTCCCCGCACACGATTTTTAGTCAGTCGTCATGTCGTTTCGGACTCTTCGTACGGATCATGTCCGCACTGGCTTTTTCATCATCGCCCCACACGCACATCTCGCGCACTCCGCGCGCTCCAGAGCCTCACGGGACGGCCGACGTCTTTCGACGCCGGCAACTCAACACCTCGCTTCGCCCACGACGCCGAAGGCGCCCCCGACGTCTTCACGCCGCCTACGACAGCCGATGTTGTCCAGCCACCCGGTCTATGCATACGACGTCTTCTCGACGTCCTTACGGCGCCGCACGACTGGCCGCGTGGTCGGTCGTCGTTTATATCCGTGGTAGAATGGTGCCGGTCCTCGACCGTCTGCTTGGATTATTAAGATCCAGTGTATATTGAGAAAGCCAAAAAAAATTAAGGGTCTGCTTGGATTGAGGGTTAAGAGAGTTAAGTGAGGGAAAGTTAAGTGAGAGGAAAATAAAATCACGCCTGGTTAAGAGAGTTAAGTGAGGGAAAATTAAGTGAGAGGAAAATAAAATCATGCTTGGTTTGAGGGTGGTGGTTTAGGAGGGAGGGTTAAGTGAGGGTTTATTTCACCCTTTTGTCCATTTTTTAAACCCCTCAAATCGAACTCAAATCGGAGGGTTAACGAGGGAGATTGAGGGATTTTGTTTTAAAAAGCCATAAATACCCTTATTATTCTATAAAATATCATAATTTTCTCCATTTTTACTTGTTTTCAACATGTTGCTCCGTAGCTTCCTAATTTGTGAAGATATTTTGACAAGTTCTAATTGAAATTTCAATCAAATTTAATTTTGTGACATATGTAATAAGGTTATTTTGATAACTATCATATTTTTATTAATCCTCCTCTCACTCAAAACCTCCAATCCAAGCCAGAGTTATTAAACACCCCCACTTAACTCTCCCTCCAATCCAAACAATCCAAGTAGACCCTAAATTTTTACTAAAAACTAGAAAGAAAAAAAAAACATTTGATAAATACTGTTGATCGTTCAACCACATATTTGAGATATATAATAAACTAAGAATGTGACTTTTCATTGTATCAAATCATTTCCATAACTATTTAAACCTACTTACTACCTAAAACACTATAGATACTATTAACATCTAATGTATATTGAGAGAGCCAAAAAAAACTAATTTTTTTTTACTAAAAACTAGAAAAAGAAAAAAAATTGTTGATCGGTTCACCCACAGTAGATATTATTGTTCCTTCGCAACTTTCAGTAAATAGTAAAAGAAAGAATACAAAAGCATCGAACCACGAACAACACTATCATTTTTAGCAATGTCTATGCGAAGAAAGGACCTGCTTGATGAGGTCGGGGTCGGAGATGAGGGAGAGCGCGCTCCAGAGCGGGTCCCGGATGTCGGCGCCGAGCGCCTCCAGCTGCGTGGCGAAGCCACCGTCGATCACCGCGCAGCCGCCGGCGCTCGATATCAGCTCCTCCACCGGACCCATCGCCGCCGCCGCCGATTCGATCGGAGATTTTTTTTACTTTTAATTTTTTGACGGAGCGAGCGAGAGGGAGGGAGCAGAAGAAGACCAATGGCGTTGCTGCGCGGGTTGGTGAATTTATAAGTTTCGGGAGGAGGAAGAAAGGATGGGGGGAGGAATGGGACGGGATGGGTTGGGTAGGTGGAGAACGTGGACGGGTTCTCGACAGCCGCGTGAATCGGGGCGGGAAACCGGCTCAGGTTCGTGGGCCGGCTGAACTTCGAGAATTTATTAGATGGCCCACATTCACCGTTGATTTTATGTTTTTTTTAACCGTCTAAGCAAAACATGTATATATATATAGGTAATTTCTATGGGCACTACCAAAATTGCTAGGGGCTAGTCCAAAATAGTTCAAATTTATTACAAGTTTGCCATCCAAAAATTTTGCTAGGGACTAGCCCAAGCACACCTATAAATACCAATTTTTATTTTCTCTCTCCTTCTTCTCTTTTTTTTTGTCCCTCAACTATTTTCTTCTCTCCTTCTCTTCTCTTAGGTCAAAGAATTAAAACCCTAATTCTTTTCTTTTCTCCCTACATTTTTGGCAAATTGTTCTCTCCCTCAACTCTAGGTCATTGACTTCTCCAAATTTTTGGTAAGTCATCGAACTATAATATGTTACATGTTTTAAACAAGAATTTCACATATTAAAGTTGAATTATGTGTTAAATATAGAAAATTATTGAACATGGATCAACCGGGATCATCAAACGTTCCCGTCACGTCCGAAGAACACGTTCCCGCAACGTCCGAAGACAACTTTGATGCATCGGAAGCTCTCTTGGTAACTACATTTGAACTTGTCATCGGACCTAAAATCGTGCTGTGACACAGAGGACTGACAACACTCTGGCAGTCCATATCATAGACTAGGACTGCCAGAGTGGTGGCAGTCCTTCATAGAAGAAGGACTGCCAGGACCCTGGCAGTCCTAGTCTATGATACTAGAATGCAGAGTTTTATTGCAGTCCTTCACAGAAGACGGTCTTGCTATTAGCACAATTTGCTATTTATGGACACCAATCTTATGCACGGGCCTAATCTATGAAACCTATTTACTTTAGGATTTTGTCTAATTGTACTAACCAAAGAACATTTATTGTAGGACTTGAGATCTTCCGATTTTGCGGTACCGGCTCCAATTGCAGTCAATGTAGTCCATTTATTTTGGACCGATCTATATTTTGAATCAAGCGAGGGTGCGGTACACTGGTGTCGAGAAGTGGGACGGAAAAACAACATTGTTCTAGTGATATCCAGATCGGCCCGAAATCGACCGGGACGACAAACTGTGGTGGTGGGCTGTGAAAGAGGTGGTGTGTTCAGGACGCACAAGAAAAACACAGTTATCCAAAGTAAAGTTCCAAGAAGAAATGTTGGAACGAGGAAATGTGGTTGTCCATTCACAATACATATCAGAAACGAAGAAGAGGGGAAATGGACAGTAGAAGTGAAGAATGGAACACACAACCATGAGTTTGCCGAGACACTATTGGATCATCCGTATGTCGGACGGTTGAACAATACGGAGAAGAAGATAGTCGAAGACTTGTCCACCTCCGGAGTTGCACCGAGACAAATATATTCCGTCATACGACATGAAGATGAGAAGAACATGTCTACAATGAAGTCAATATACAACGCCCTAGCTTCTTCAAACGCTGTCCGGACGAAATCAAGAATGTCGATGCAAGAAGTGCTCAAGTTGCTTGCCGATAATCATTATGTTGAGTTCTATAGAAGACATCCCCAGAGTAATGAAGTATTATCACTCTTTTGGGCTCATCCTGATTGCACAAATTTGGCCAGGTCCTTTGCCGACGTGTTAGTCCTTGATTGCACGTACAAGACAAATAAGTTCAAGATGCCTCTCTTTCATGTTGTCGGGTTCACCTCTACTTGGAAAACATTTCCAGTGGCTTTTTGCTTCATGAAGAGTGAGAAGCTTGAAGACTACACATGGACGTTGGAGAAACTGAAAATACTTTACACTGGTCATACAGAGCCGTCAGTATTTGTTACTGACAGAGAGTACGCCCTCATTAATGCTATTCGCATTGTTTTTTCTCAAGCGGATACATTGCTATGCACTTGGCATGTCAATCGTAATATTCAAGCCCAATGTAAGTTGAAGTTTCGGAAAGAGGATGGTAAAATCGACATGCAGATTTTTGACGAATTCTACAATGATTGGAATTGTGTGTGGCGAGCATCTACGATTGCCAGTTACGACGCCGCATGGTACTTGTTCAAGCAAAAGTGGGAGGCGAGGGAGCCGGCATGCATTTCTTACATCAAAGATACATGGCTTGAACCTCACAAAGAACAATTCGTCTTAGCATGGTCGAATGTGGTGAAGCATTACGACACGACAACTACCAACCGTGTCCAAGGAGCACACTCTTTATTGAAGAGGCACCTAAAATCATCTCTCGGCAACTTCGTCTCTGTTTGGCAAGCTATACATTTATCAGTAGACCGGACGGTGAATGAAATTAAGGCATCATTTGAGATGAGTTTGAAAATAGTCAAGCATGAGCATAGAAAGGAAGTACTCTTAGATGCTTTAATGCGCGTGGTATCTCACAAGGCGTTGGCCTTAATAGCTGATGAGATTGAAAGATCAAAGTTTGTCGGACTTGATCCCGAGGTTTGCGGGTGTGTACATCGACATACACTGGGTCTCCCTTGTGCACATCAGATTAATGAATATCGTCGTGAATCTATTCCTATTACAGTTGAAGCAGTCGATCAACGTTGGAGGCAGTTGTCTATGATGCCTGTGGTGAAGACGGACGATGATTTCTTCTCTTTGCCACAATTGAAACTTCTCCACGCAAGGTGGTTAGCCTCAGTAGCAGTGGAGCGGCAGTCCATTGAGCTTAAAATGCAAGAAATTGCATGTCCGATCACTACTACAATGCATGAGCCGACCGTTGTTTCCAATCCTAAAGGCAGGCCTCACACAAGATTGACTAGTTCACAGAAGAGAAGGCTGGAGTCAACTAGGAGAGATCCATCACACTTTGAGCATGTTGAACGAAGCTTACAGCAACCTTCGTCTGCACGGAAGGGCAAGCTTGTCGTTCGCCGAAAAAAGGAGAAAATGGATCTCCCAAGAAAAGATACAGTTGCAAGCCAAACAACGAGTTTGTATATTGACAAATTTCAACCTGCGCTTCGAAGTTACATTTGGTCTATTGTCGATGTCCCCGGTGATAGCCATTGCGGATTTCATGCCCTTGCAATGCATCTTGGTTATAATGACAAAGACGGATGGAGACGGGTGAGGCAGGAGCTGTACGAGGAGTTAGAGACTCGTCTTCCATTCTACTCCCGCATCCTAAGCGAAGAAACGGTTGCAAGTTTGTTGTTAAGTATCCCTTGCACCGACAGTGTTACCGGGACAGACCACTACATGTCAGTCCCGTCTGCCGGCTATTTATTTGCTAATAGGTACATGATACCTGTTGTACTTATCTCGCCGGATATTAACAATACATTCTTTCCGATGTGCGCTCCTCCGACGGACCACGGAGTGTCTAACCTATGTACTATAGGTCTGATCGGGGATCACTTCGTTGTACTAAAGATGATCGCTCATTTTCCGATTCCTCCACCTTCAACAGTTTGATACAAAAGAGCACCGGTCGAAGCCATCGCTTGGACCACACCTTTCGTTGAGCAGATCAACCATTGTAAGAGGTTGTTGAAGATTGAGGAGCCAAGAGACTTACCTGCTGACCACTACGACGTCGAAATCGACTAAGTATAGATATATTTACAGTCTAACATTTTGTATATGGAGGACCACTTTTGTATACAGTGAAATATGAAGTCCAGTAATATATATAGAGTAAATTTTGAGTTATATATTGAGTAAATTTTGCGTACCTGTGTTATATGTGCCTACCTGTGTACTATATGTGCCTGCCTGTGTTATATGTGTTTACCTGTGTCTACCTGTGTCATATGTGCCGGACCAACCTGTGTTATATGTGCCTACCCAACCTGTGTCTTATCAGTATCAGGACTGCCCAACCCATGGCAGTCCTACACTGAAGTAGGACTGTAAGGGTCCTGGCAATCCTAACCAAAACTTGCTGTTACAGCAAGTTTTGGATAGGACTGCCAGGACCCTGGCAGTCCTACTTCAGTGTAGGACTGCCATGAGTGTGGCAGTCCTGATTATGAATCTCTGTGAGGAATCTATGTGTGAATAAAATTCACACAGAAACTCATAGCTAGGACTGCCCAACCCATGGCAGTCCTACACTGAAGTAGGACTGCCAGGGTCCTGACAGTCCTAACCAAAACTTGCTGTGTAACAGCAAGTTTTGGATAGGACTGCCAGGACCCTGGCAGTCCTACTTCAGTGTAGGACTGCCATGGGTTGGGCAGTCCTGATACTGAGTCTCTGTGATGAATTTATGTGTGAATGAAATTCACATAGAGACTCATAGTTAGGACTGCCCATCCCATGGCAGTCCTACACTGAAGTAGGACTGCCAGGGTCCTGGCAGTCCTAACCAAAACTTGCTGTTACAGCAAGTTTTGGATAGGACTGCCAGGACCCTGGCAGTCCTACTTCAGTGAAGGACTGCCATGCTTGTGGCAGTCCTACCTATGAGTCTCTGTGATGAATTTATGTGTGAATAAAATTCACACAGAGATTCATAGTTAGGACTGCCCAACCCATGGCAGTCCTACACTGAAGTAGGACTGCCAGGACCCTGGCAGTCCTACTTCAGTGTAGGACTGCCATGGGTTGGGCAGTCCTGATACTGAGTCTCTGTGTGATGATTTCTTTGTGGGACTCAAACACACAGAGTTAAAATTAATCACAAATTGGCACAGAGTTAAGATTCATCACAAAAGTTGAAATTGCCACAGAGTTGAAATTGCCACAGAGTTCAAATTGCCAAAAAGTTCAAATTGCCACAGAGTTCAAATTGCCACAAAGTTCAAATTGCCACAGAGTTCAAATTGCCACAAAGAGCCAAATTGCCACAAATTGCCAAAAAGTTCAAATTGCCACTGTTCAAATGTACGTTACTAATCCACAGCCAACTAAAGTTTGAATCATGAAAAATATCGAAATCCATCTACATATCATGCCGGGCCTTGGAACGAGACTCCCGATTGTTCATGAAGGGGAAGTCGACCACGTCGTCGATGCGCTCAAGCTCGTTGGCGACGGCGACACACTCATCACTTTGGCAACCTCTCCGGAGTGTCTGTGCCAACTCCTTCACCCTTTGAGACTGAAAATAAAAGTATAAATGAATTAAGTCTACAAACATGAAAATCTCAGTCTTATTACAAATACGGAACTCACCATTCTCACCAACCCAGCATACAAGGCATTCTTGGAAGGAAGAGCTCCAACTGCTCCGACGGCCACGGGACCCGGGTTGGTAGGGTTCGACAACTTAGGATGTCCGACCCCCAGAAGTACTGCATGTAGTCCTCGCTGCAGTCGTCCATCTCGGTGACCGGTCGTCTCTCAGATTCCCGAAGTACATGTCGTTGCTACTCCGAGTAAAAGTCGGTCACCCAGTCGAATTCCGCCGATTGTAACTTAAAGGTTGGGTTCCGCGCGGAGGCTCCAACAGCCGTAATGTGCGCTTCGGCACAGTTTGCACGAAGCAGAACTGACGAAGTACTCTGTCGGGCATGTACGGCTCCGTGATTTTATAGCATGTGATCATGCCATGAAATAAAGAAACTGGTTGGACCTCACGATTCAACTGACGTAAATCCCGGTACGGATTTCAAAAAATCTGTAGGAATAAAGTTAACAACAATACAAAATTAACATGAAAAAGTTAGTCAAAAAATAGTACATCTTCTGGCACCAAACTGTCTAATACTTCACGAATGGAAGCCAGGGTCTGCCAATTTTTTGTTTCCAGCTGGGATGGCCTCCATCGACACACTCGGGGAAGGTGTTCAAGATAAAGCTGGATTTTCGTCAGCCCGTCTAAGCATCGGAAAGTGCTCGTATATCCATGTCTATTCAATTTATAAATGAATAGTAAAAATTAAAACAACAAATTTAAGTATACAAGATTAAATTGTTAGAAGTTTTCTTACATGTAGCAGAGTCTGACAGCCGGCCATAGTCTTAGTCCCGACACGGGATGCGATGCCGAGCTCGCGGTAAAGGTTGGCCAGGATACCACTTCCCCAGGATATCTCCATGAAGTCATCCACTTCAGATAAGTTTAGCATGTACCGAGCATGTATCGACGTACCGGACTTGTCCGGAATGCCGACCGTTCCCAGGACGAACAACATATACGCACGAGCCACCGCGTCGACCGTGTCTTCGTCATCGTCATCGACCTCCATATCCATGAACTGGTCCACCAGAAATGATAGAGGAATTCCGTACGACTTCTTGAAGCCTGGTAGAGTTGTAAAACTCGTAGCCGTAACTTCAAGGTGATCTGAGACGAACTTGACGATCTTCTCGTACCATTTTACGGATTTCTCATTCGTGTAATGTTTTTTGGTCATTACACGCCCGGTCACTGGCAGCTCCAATATCTGGTAGACGTCGTCGAGTGTAATGGTCATCTCCCCTGCTGGGAGATGAAATGTGTTCGTCTCCGGGTGCCATCTCTCCACGAAGGCGGATATGAGGGCACTATCCATTGTTCGGTAGGCGTTTTGTGCCAAATTGTGCAAGCCGCTCGGTATGATTTTGCTCCGGACGGCCTCGGATAAGCTTGTAAACTGCCAGGACACGGTTTTCTTTCCGTGACTCACAGCCCTAAGGATACGATATGTCCTCTGTATACAACAAAACACATATCAATTATGAAATACATATTTAAAAAGTATACTAAACTGGTAGTTTATAAACGTCATGTACATACCGGGTTCTTCCATATTTCATACGCAATGTGGTTCTCAAAAGAAACCAACATTGAGCAACCGGGCGGACGGACAGGCGGCTCAGAAGGACCGGCCTCCTCAGAAGGACCGCCCTCCTCAAATGGAGCAGAACCCTCTTGACGTGATAGGAGTTGGGCAATTGGCAGGTCGTCGTCGTCGTCGGAAGGAGGCGTAGGAGTAGGAGCTCGTTGCTTCGACCGAGCTTGACGTGCCGGTGGCGATGTCCGAGACCGAGCTTCGGGCGCCGGTTTGATAATTGTTATCGGACGCTCGCGAGGACGTTCCGTACGTTCCTTCCGCTTTGACGCGGTGGGCCGTATTCTTTTGTTCGGTGGACTGCATGACAACATACACATATTAAGTAATAGAAACAGCATGCACTTACCCAACTCATATATGTCATAACAAGTAGGACTGCCAGGAATGTGGCAGTCCTAATGAAAATTAGGACTGCCAGGACGCTGGCAGTCCTCTTTCAGAATAGGACTGCCAGGACTGTGGCAGTCCTAATTTTCATTAGGACTGCCACATTCCTGGCAGTCCTACTGTCGTGAACCCGAACTCCAATACCGAAATCCTATTTTGTCGTGTTCTAGGGTTAGGGTTTCAACATAAATTTCAGGTTTCTTGTGTTCGAAAATAAGGGAAGGGAATGTGCAAGAGATTATAAACCTATTTTACAAAAACTTTTTCAAGAATGAAACCAATTCTAGGGTTTCGAATATAATGTAAAAAAATTTCGAAGAAATTAGGGTAGAACGTACCTGGATTCCGGTTGCTTTGACTTGCGTGTCATCTCTTCGAGAATCTTCGTAAAGGGATTGAAAATGGAGTGATGGAGAAGAAGAAATTAGGGTTTAGGAGATGGAGAGGGAGAGAGCTTTGTTTCTTTTCTTCTTGAGGAGAGAGAGTCAATAATGAAAATGAAATAAAATTTTTGGGTTTGGGGGGGTTGGGCTGCCCCTAGCAATTTTTGGGTGCTCCCTAGCAATTTCTCCACATTCATGGGCTGTCCCCTAGCAATTGATGTCCCCTAGCAATTTTGGTAGTGCCCATAGAAATTACCTATATATACTAAGTTATTTTCCCGTGCAAAAAAAAATTACAATATGATTGACTATTTTAAATATAATTTGATTATATTTTAGTTATGATTTATTATAAATATATTTCAGTATATATTTTAAAAATTATTAGATGGCTGGCGACGCAACTTGTTGCCCGTTTGCCATCTATTTCGATATAATCTTTCTCTCTTAAGACACAAATAATTAATTATTATCAATTTACAAGTAGCAACAAGTTGTGTTTAGTTAGATAATATCATTTAGTTAGTTTAAATATAATTTAAATTTTAAAATATTTTAGTATTTTTACATATTGAGAATTTTAGGTTTTAATTTTATTTTAAACTACGTGAGAAAAAAAAAATTTATGGGACTCATTTTTATTTTATTTTTATTTTTAAAACGAAATGATTGATAAAATACACACTTATATATATATATATATATATATATATATATATATATATATATATATATATATATATATATATAATTTTAATTAAAACATATTTAAATCATATTTTTATTATTTTAATATAATTTAAATTTGTATCTAATTTTTTTTCCAATATTAGATCTAAAAAATTTGTGTATCGAATGCGCGTGAACATGACTAGTGTTAATAGAATGAATGGTGGATCCGGTTCATTTAATAATTTTATGTTGCTAATTTCTTACAATTCTTTGTGTTGTTTTTTTTATTCCAAAAAGTTGACATTGTAATTGAATTTTATTAAGGTAAAAAGTACATATAAGAGCATGCACAGTAGAGACATCCAAAACACGTAGTCTAGATTATTGAAAATTGTATAAATTATTATTTGTAGAGTACCTCCTTGATAGTGGGTATACAATGGGACACTCTAAAGTCTAAACATATTCTCCGAATAAACTTTCTATTTTTTCTCTCTTTTTTTCGTTCCTTACTTTCCTTTTGTTTAGTGAGATTTTTACGCCCTCTTTTTTCTTTTTCCTTTTTTATTTGTTTGGTAATAACAACTAATTTTGGTGGACCCAATAATTATGTAGAGGAGCTAGGGCACGCTCCCAATCAATTCGGAGTATATTTTAGTTTTTTTAGTCATTTTCAAGTATGAACAAGTGTCCACTGCAGCTTTCAAGTATTACAAAATTTAATTAAAATAAAAATATTTTTTAAATCTCTTCCACTATAAATGTTCTAAATGTTAGAATTAAACTTGACACCAACTTGCCCTCTTTGATTTTACATACGCTCAAAGTTAATATATTTACTTGTAATGTATTGTAAGATTGCAAGTTGGTATAATCCGTTCGATCCGGATTAACCTACTGGTTATACCGGTTTGATCCGATCGAGTGCATTTACCGGATCAATTTTCGGTCCGAAATTTCTTAAAACATTGGTCTATATTGACCGGAAGGGAAATCCTTGCGATCGTAGTTAGACTTTCATTGACTTGGAATGTCCGATACTTATCATGGGACAGTTGGAGAGTTTGAAAATTCGGTACTTGCCGGTATGTTTTCGGAGTGTCCGATACGTGTCCGACACGACACATCGCAGGCTAGCAAACTTTGTTTTCGGAAGTGTTCAAGCAATATGACTCGCGTTGGTACTTAAGGAGGACTCAAATATTGACGACGTCCGGGATCTCCACGGGGTACTTGTCGACGCAGTCCGCCCAGGGCCCGTCGTCGCCGTGCGCGTCGACGTCGCGCAGGCACTTCCACACCGCGCTGTTGCACTTGAACCCGCTGCCGAACCCGATCTGCCACACCCGGTCCCCCCGCCGCATCCTCCCCTTCGCCTCCACGTAGCTCAGCTCGTACCACACCGAGCTGCTCGACGTGTTCCCGAACCGGTGCAGCGCCATGCGCGACGCCTCCACGTCCCCCGCGGACAGCCCCAGCCCCCTCTGCAGCTCGTCCACCACCGCCCTCCCCCCCGCGTGGATGCAGAAGTGCTCGAACGCCCTCCGGAAGTCCGGCACGTAAGGCCTCCGACCCGGGTCGACCAGCCTCCTCCCTACAATGCTGAGGGCCACGCGCAGCTGCTCCCGCGCCGGGAGCACCAGCGGGCCCAGCGCCGCGATGTTGGCCCTCAGCGCCTCGCCCGCGATCCTCATGAGGTCCTTGGAGAGCGACACGCCGACGCGCCCCTCGCCGTCCTCCTGCTGGTAGACGCAGCGGTAGGCCGCGTCGTCCGCGCCCCTGTGCGTGCGCACGACGTGGAGGAGGCGGTACTTGGCGCGGAGGGAGCCCCCGGGGCGGTTGGTCAGGAGGAGCGCGGCGCAGCCCATGCGGAAGAGGCAGTTGGGGAGGAGCATCGCGCGGCTGCTGCCGGAGTAGTAGTTCGGGGTGATGATCTCCGTGCTGACCACCACCGCGTTCGAGCCCCGGTGCGCCTGGAGGAGGTCCCGAGCGAGGTCGACAGAGATGAGCCCCGCGCTGCAGCCCATGCCGGAGAGGTTGAAGCTCCGGATGTTGCTCCGGAGCTTGTACCTGCATTTTGCCGGATACATAATACACTAGAACACACCAAAATATACGTCATATCCGTATTGTCATGTCTTTTAACATGTCGTGTCATATCCGTGCAATATAGAAAGTAAGCCTCCTATTGCAGGACGCTAATACACGACACGGTACTGTAAGGACACGGTGACATGGATGCTCACATCTGTTTTGATGTGTTCTACTATATTTTAGAGTGTAAGATACGTGTCCACGGTCTATAATTTTTGGGGTGTTCGTGCTTTCTAAGGTTTTGCTGAGAGGTGGATAGTGGCAACATGTACCGGTTGATGATCATCGCGGAGAGGGACGGCGTGGGGGAGAAGATGCTGCAGTTGACGACGAGGATGTCGACGTCCCTCGGCTCGAGTCCCGTCTTCTTGAAGAGGCTGTCGACGGCCGAGAAGATCACGCGCTCGGCCTCGGCGCGGGCGGCCTCCATGGTGGGCCTGGGAGGGAGGTAGTGGATGGCCGGGGGGAGGCAGGTCTCCTCCCCCAGCCCGGACCTCTCGAGGATGCGGGTCTGGAAGCGGACGCTCCTCTCGTCCCACGTCAGGCTCCGCATGTGCTCCATGAAGGTCGCGAAGGGGACGCGGCAGGTGGAGGGGGGCTTGAAGCACGCGTAGTCGACGAGGTACACCGGCCTAGGCCGCAGGAGGAGGTAGACCACCGACAAGACGGCGACCGCGAAGGCAGTGCATACGGCACGCGTCCCATCGAAGTCGTGATATTCTGAGATAGTCGTGATCTCGTTAGGATCAAATAACTTTGCAGCAATGACGGTTATGGCCGGGACGAGAACCAAGAAGACTATGTTGTTCCCTAGGTACAGGTAGGCAAGTTTCACATACTTGATGATCTCCATATTGACACTCCTTGCTCTCGTCTTTGAGTCATGTCGATGTGCGTGTGAATTTAAAGAGAACCATTGCTGTTGCATTAGCACACACAATTGTCATCATCCTCTCTTTGCAACCATAGCTGACAGTGTGCCTATTCTCCAGGAGATGGCCGAATGCATGAGACATTGAGAATAGGATTTTCTAGGTCACCGGAGTTGGCTGCGCCAGAACTCTTTCCTGCAGTTACTGAGAAAAACGTCAGGCAAGCATGATGTTTGTGTGGGGGTTCTTAGCTTGTTTTCTAGAAATTTGGTTTTATTTGTTTTTTCTACCAAGCATAGAGCTTGCACACAAATTTTGCCACATCATAAATAATGGAAAAACAGTCGGAACATCGTGAAACATCGACGGAAGTTGTGATAGAGGATCGGTAGTTGAATTGAGGCTCGAAACATAACAAAAATAACAGTCACGATATACCGACGGTGCTATACTGGCAATATACCGAATTTTGGGTACTTCATTCCATAACCAATTCTTAGGGTCTGACGGTACCCCGTAGTATACGGACGGTATACCACATGTCGAAATTCGGTTCAGATGTAGGCCAAAGTAATGTCGTTATTTAATATGGACGACAATGATTGTTGTTGGGCTAATTTACGAATTTTCTAATCCTTAATTTTGATTTCTTAACTTATATAAAGATGTTAAGGGGATTTGCCAATAAAAAGCTCACGGGAGAGAGTCGGTTGAGCAAGTCCACGAAAATCTAAGAGAAAGTCCATACTTTGCTTATAGGGCTCGCTTTTCGAGATAGCTAGGAAAGATATGTTCGAGGAGTCGTCTTCTTCATTCAGGAAAATCGTCACATGGTTGAGTGAGTGATTTTATTGTGTATATTCTTCTTGTTGGTGCTTTATTTACATGGAGAGAGCTTGCTCTCAACATGCCTTGTAAAATTTTAGTCCCACATTGGAAAAGCACCATGAGTTATCTCAACATATATACTTGGGTGTGTTGTTGAGAGATGCACATGGGGTGGTGACCCTAAGGAGGGAACCATGTGGGTGATTTTACTAGGAGGTAAGAATAAGGCTCCAAGGATTAAGCATTAATGCTTTTGTCATTCTCTTGGATTAATTCCACTTGGAGCTAAGCCCCAAAGGGGCTTAGCGACTCGGACTCGGGCTCGGGCTCATGAGGCGTAATGTGGCGTTTTGTTGGCGCACTTTGTTTACTAGGAGGTAAGAATAAGGCTCCAAGGATTAAGCATTAATGCTTTTGTCATTCTCTTGGATTAATTCCACTTGGAGCTAAGCCCCAAAGGGGCTTAGCGACTCGGACTCGGGCTCGGGCTCATGAGGCGTAATATGGCATTTTGTTGGCGCACTTTGCACTTAGCACGTCAGCAGTCATGCGGCTCATATGCGGCCATGCGGTCTTATGCGGTTCATGCGGGATTTGAATTAATTCAGTTCCTATCTTTGTGGGATTAGAATTAATTCGTTGCTATCTTTTTGTGATTTGATTTTATCTTTCCATAACTGAAGAGGCGGCTAGGGTTTCCACCCTCTCTCTATATATACTCTCTTCTGGCCTCCTTTGTGAGGACAACGAAAATACAAGTCAGAAAAGGAGAAAGAGAGAGAGCTGCTGCCGCCATTGCAAGTCCATCCGAGGAGTCAGAACAGAGGTGACATCGAGCGTTCCACAAGTTATTCAACTTGCTGGTTCCTGGAAGCAGATCGTGTGGGGCGAATCTTGCTTTGAGCAACGGTGTTTTGACACCCCAGCATTGTTCTTCTTCTCATCTCTCTCTAGTTTTATTGTAACTCGTTCTGTCCCAATTGCAACACGTTTGCAAGGAAGAACGAGAGATCTTCTCTTCTATTTTTCCCTCCTTCAGATTGTAATTTGGCTATTTGATTTTTTATACCATCGTAGATCTTGAGTTTGCTCTCTGCAAAGTTTTGTGGGACATCTCAGATCTCGATTGCATCTGTTTTTCCATCTTTGATCAAGCCCCGGGAATAACACTTCTTCTTTCTTGAGATTTATGAGACGTTGAAGTTAGGGGCAAAGAGTTCAACATTATTGTAATCAATATTGTATTATTGAGATATATATAATATATATTTGATTTGTCCGGTTGACATAGTCATCAAACATATACATTGTTTGATCTATTTTAGTACTTGTGTGAGACGAACGTTTGCCATCTTCAAGTGGATTACTGTCGTTTTCATGACGTTTTGCGACCAACAGTATTGTCATTTCATTTGGTTATGAAAAAATTCAAATACGCACAAAAAATAAATTTAACCTTTATCCAAATTTAATTTCTAAATTTGATATATTTTGTTGTTACTTTTTTATAACAACTTTAAACTTATTCCATAAACATAATATCCATTTCTCAAATCTGAAATCTAACCAAGCCAATACACGCTAATAAACTTTTTTTTTTATCTCATTCATTGAAAATTAGACACATTTTATTTATGGCATACAATATCATTACTCACAACTATTTAGAGCCCATCTACTAGCTTTTGTTGATTCCCCACACTTGAATTATCTTTTATCAATTATCTTACTATATCATTGCATCAAATCATTTATTGGTGTTTCTCGATATCATTACTAATCAAATAAAATAAACTCATGTCATAACAATACATATAGACTTATTGTATAGAACATCCATCGGAACATAAAGGAGGGTCAAGGGACTTTTGGTTACGGAAACAAATAAGAATTGAAACGAATCAAACGAGGGTCTAAGGAAATGAACAACGCTCTGATACCATTATGTCACGTCCTGATTTAGCATAATCAAAAAGCCGCAAGTAGACGTGATGTCATACAAGTCAAAAATGCAATTGTACATGGCATAGATGTGCATGACTAATAATTGATCTCAAATCAAGAACAATATTGCAACGAAAAATAAGCAGACAAATTGAATCACAATAGAAATACAAAATTGATCTCTTTATTGATAATTACAACTGAGTATAATGCTCTCAATAGCCAATTGAATATGTCAACTTGGCTTACAAATAAAAATTACAACTCATGATTACAAGAATTTACATTGTTACATACATTAAGTCCTTTATATCACAAATAAAACTTTCCAAAATAAAGCCTCAATTTGTCCAACAATTTCTCTGACACCTCGTAACAGTCCAAGCGACTAACCGCACATGTGGAGAAGGGGGGCAACACCTTAGAGAATGTACTTGTGAGCGGAGTCGACCCCTCATCTAAACCAACACAATAATCATGTGAGCATACAGTTTTATTAATGTGATATTTCTATTAGGGTCAATTGACAGTTCATATTCGATGATATAAAAGGGAACATGAATCATATTATTATCTCATATACAACAACATAAAGTGAAAGTATGAAAATATATTTGTATCACTTAAGAGCGATTTCTTACCAACATTGATTGTTTATCCATGCAAACAATGATTATATATATATATACATATATATATATATATATATATATATATATATATATATATATATATTGTAGAACCCTAGAGGGGGGTGAATAGGGAAATAAAAAATAACTAGAGCAACAGAAGCAATATATGACAAATAAAAGTAAAGAGTAAGAAGATCAAACACAAGATGTATCCTGGTATCCTCACTTGAGGCAATCCAGTCCCGGAACTCTCTCCGGCTTAAATCTACTATTTAATCAAATAGTACACACGAGTTTGGATCCGAAGAACTCGCCAACTTCAACACGAGTTCGGATCCGAAGACTCGCCAACTTCAACACACGAGTTTTCTTACGAAGGCTCGCCAACTTCAAACAAATGAGAAGAGAACTTGTTGATCTTCTAACACGTGAAGATCGAAAATTACAACTCTTAAATACTCTAGCACTTTGGGAGAGGATGACAATTTAAAAGCTTGGTACAGTATTAATGGTGGAGCTCTGGTTGTTTGGAAAATTTATGGCAAGAGTTGGTGAAAGCCTCAAGAGACAGAAGGCTTTCATTTATAGAGAAAATAAGAGTTGGTGGCAATTAATGCTCTGGATACAGCCAGACCGGTATACCGTCGGTATGCAGCGACATACCGTCGGTATATCGGTCAAATAGTAACGGTCATATTAATATCCGTTGAGAGCATTAAATGAGGCCATTAATGCTAGTCAGAGCAATTCAAAAATCAAATATTTGTAACCCGGTATACCGTCGATATGCCGCGGCATACCGTCGGTATACCGACGGTTTATCACAGAACGTTTTCAGGCAAACAAAACGGTATACCGCCGGTATGCCGGAGCATACCGTCGGTATGCCGACGTTTTGTCACAGAACGTTTTGTGGTCCACAAAACGGTATACTGGCGGTATGCCGACAATTTATCACAGAAACTTTGTGGACAACGAAAACGGTATACCGCCGGTATGCGGCTCTGTAAGATATTGATTTTTGACCTATGCTTTTAGTTTGCCATCCAACCTTAAGTGTTTACAGATATACCTAGACCTTGTACAGACTCGAAAACTTTAAGCAGTATAGGAAGCCGTCTATGCAAGGAGCGCCGGTATCTGCTTCGATCTTCAATGCAATGGATGGTAGCACTTGAAAGGATAGTCTTTATGTAGTAGAGCTTATGAGAAGATATGAATCTAAAGACATAGAAAACTAAACTACGAAGATGTTGTTAATATATCAAAATAAAATGTGCCAACAATCTCCCCCATTTTGATAATTGACAAAATAGAGAGATAGCATCTTCAGGGAGTAACTCCCCCGTAGGTAGACAACTCCCCCTCAATACGTTTTCTCCCCCTTTGTCACTTAGTCAAAAATGGAAAAAAAGATGATAATAAAAAAAAAGTCATAAATGTGGAGCACAGTATCATAGATAAAAGCATGTATTTAGATAAAGGTTTAAACAGTGATACATGCAGGACACCCATACTACATAAGACATATTAAAAAGACTCTCCTCTACGAGAGTTTAGCAACATAAGAAGACAAATATCAAGTCCCCGTAGGACTGCAAACTACTAGAACCAACCAACCATAGGTCCCCGAAGGACCGCAAAAGACATAGTAAAAACAAACACAAGAAACTAAGACACTCAATTATTTGACACCACCATCAAAAGGAAGCAACCCCTACTCGTCATCCGGATGATCCCCACCATCATGAGCCCGGTAAAAAGCGCTAAAAGGATCAATACCGTTCGGGTACATGAAACCGTAGGCATTGGGATCGGAAAAGCGGGAGGCCTGGTACATTGGATCCTGAAGATTCAGATCCAGAAAAGCGTCCCGGTCCTGAAGAGTGCGCTGAATGAAATAGGCCTGGTCATAGAAGCAGGACTGAATCAGAGTGCCAAGGCCACGAGTGTGGGCGCGTATCTGCTCCTCTGCCTGAGCCATACGCATGTCGAAGTGCTGCTGAGTCAGCGGCATATAGCTGCCAGAGGCAGGAGGAGTAGCGGCAGGTGCAGCATAAGCAGAAGCCGGCGGCTCTTGGGAGGAAGAGGCGCGGGATGTGGAGGCACCACCGATAGAGCGAGAAACAGCGAGGTAGGATGGGACGCCGTCCGAGGAGCAAAGGGAGGGGTCGACTTGCTTGGCTTCCAGAATAAGAGTGATGAAGGAGCCGTAATAAAGATTCTGCTTCCCTGCTGGCAGGACGCCTTTGAAGGCATGAAGGAGAGTCTTGGGGAAGGACCAAGACTTTCTCGCATAGAGGTAGTACATGCACACCAGGACGTCGCCGGTAATGGCATCATAGTTGTCGCCCTTGGGATAGAGTGTCACCCCCGTTTCCTGTATTTCGTATTATACTCGTAGTTGGATTCTGGCCTGTAATTGTATTTTGGCTCGACTTGCAGATTTTTGGTTTTCTCGTAAAACAGGTTTTGGCATGGCTTGGTTTTATTTTGTGGAGTAGGATGGGTTTGGTTTGGTTTAGCATGTATTGGACCACCTTAGCCTATGCACCACCCTCAACACAACACAACCACCCTCATTAAAACCCTACCAACCTTTTCCCTCTCCTCTTTACTCTTTCGTTTACTTCTCCATCTTCTTCCTTCCTCTACACAACACCCACACCATAGGCAAGTGCACCTTGCTACCACATAAGAACCCTATTTTATTTGTCCATTAGCTAGATTAGGCCATGGTGATCAACATTAGAACTTGACATTTTATGATTTGGAGTTTCCATTTTTCTAGATCTAGGTTTTAACCATTTTCAGAAATTCTTGGTTTTGATCTATTAAACTTTGATTTTTGCTTGTTTTGATGCTTTCATGTGGAAGAGAATTCAATTTTACTCAAGTTAGGCCTTTGAAAATCTAGATTTGGTTTTGATTTGGCCAAGATGTGAAAGATTGAATTTTTGGTGTTCTTGATGCTTCCTCTCGGCCTGGAGAAGAAGACCTCAGTCTGCGCTCTTTAGCGCAGTACTGAACCGCGCAGACCCCCCCTCGGCCCGTGCTCTTTAGCGCTGGCTGACCTGCGCAGCTTGCGTCTTAGCGAGCTGCGCACCCATCCCATGCGCCTTCGGCCGTGCGCCTTCGGCTCATGCGCCATCGGCCCATGCACCTTCGGCCGTGCGCCATCGGCCCATGCGCCTTCGGCCGTGCGCCATCGGCCCACGCGCCTTCGGTCGTGCGCCATCGGCTCATGCGCCTTCGGCCGTGTTCCCCTATTTCCCCCGGCGTACTTGACCCCTGCGCCATCTGACCCAGCGCAACCCGCACCCTGCGCCATCCATCTCCTGCGCCATTCATCCTCAGCGCAACCCGACCCAGCGCAAGCCGACCTCTGCGCAGCTCACTCCTGCGCAGTTTGCTCCCAGCTCACTTGGCTTCCGCGCAACCTGGCCCTAGCGCAGTCCATTTCCTTGCGCAACCTGATCTCTTGCGCAGTCCACTTGGCCATGGAGATTTGGTTTTATTTTTTTAAGCTTGGCTTCTCTTTTGTAGATTAGGTTTTGAAATCTTGTTCCACACAGCACGACTATCTTGACCCAACACGACCTGGCACAGTTTTCGATGATTTTGCTTATGACTAATGCGGCTTTCCTGATTCCGTGAAGTATGATTCTAGTACCTCTGATCTTCTTAATAGTGACCCGATGGGATACACACTTGACTTGTAACCTGTGATTCATGATTTACCTTGATAACCAGATAACTTGATAGTGGCCCATGGCGGCGCACTCTTGACTCGTAACTTGACTTGACTTGATGCTGTTGCGATAGCTGACTAAACTTGACTCTTGTAACTTGCTCTGACACCGTGGGTGTTCCTGCTTGCTTGTTTGTGCAATCCACCTGTCTTGTCTTGCATCATGTCTAGGACGTGACTCCCTGGTTCCCACGGTCAGGGATTCGTACTGAATATGAAATTAGGCTAATGACTAGATCTAACTATAGTTTATGGAGAATTTCCAGTCACAGGCGATCTCGTTATCTGGGCACTTTAATTGGACTTATAGCTTGCCGACGAGTAGAGCACATTTCCCGCACACTGTCATGTGTTGCACCCTCTAAGTCACCTAAGGGTATACCGTCTCCTGGGCGATGTACCCAACCATACTCTCAACCCGCGGAAGGATAACTGGATAGTCTGCAGGGCTTGGGACTGGGAAATTCTCATTGCATCTTGTTAGTAATTAGGCTTGTGATAACCCTAGCTAGTTAAAGTAGTAAGTCGTAGTAATTGCTTGGCCGCTTGTGAATGTATGGTGTCCAGCCTGGTCTAAGTCTCGTCTAAGTCCCTATACCTGGTACTCCTGTACATGATTGTTTTACTTATCTTAAACAATAAATGGATAGGGACAAGTGCTATTCAGGCGAAGGATTACAATCCCGGTCCTTATTTGGTTTACGGGTTGTAATCTGGCTCCCGGAATGGTTCCATGTCCCTAGTCGCTTATTGTCCTGCTGTACTTTTATTACTTGTACTTTCTTTCATTTTTTTATGTTCTGATATGCTGATTTTGTTCTTATTTCGTGGCCTCCTTTGTGGCACTTGCTCTCTATGGGGTTTGACCAAGCTGGTTTTGTGTGGTCAGATTTCGGAGCAGCTCCCGAGGATCTACCGAACCTCCAGCCCGATGGTGGCGACTAGAAGGAACCCGGGCTACGAGTGGGTTTTTCCTATTTTGTTTCACTCACTCTATTGTAAATTATTCTTTTGAGGCGTTTAGCCGACGAGCACCTGTTAGCTCGATGCACCTTTATTTATTGTCTGCCTACGGGCTGTAAACATGATTAACAAATCCTAGGGTTGATCACGTATGACTTAACTCTTGCTAGTCCTTGTATTTTGTACGACTAGCTTCATGATCAGCTGATATGTAATATTTGGGACGCCTTTTATTGTATATTCGGTGGTCTAACATCTTGTAAATATATTACTTGCTTAAGATTGAGACAGTAGGCTTGACCTTAAGAGACCGTTGGCTTGTAGTAAACTCTCATATCTAGACAGCCGTGACCGTATAGCGAGATGGACTTCATTTCAATATACGTAGCTGGCTATGTTCGCCCCCGCTCTCCAGTATTCTGGTTCTGGGGCGTGACATAGAGTGTGTGGCACACGATCCGATGGAACTCGTAATAGAACGGCTCCAGCTGTGCGGAAATGGCCGGAAAGCAGGAGGGTTGGGGCCCTTACAAATGATGTGGCAGAACTCGTCGAAGGGGGTCTCTGCCGAAGAGTTAAGAGCAGCCAAGGCTGGTAGAGCTTCGCCTCTGTCAGGGACGCCGTGGATGTTGGAGATGTCCCGAGCCGTGAGACGGAAATGACGATCGTTGACCATCGTCTGTATGGCACCGTGCTCGTCGTCCGGGATCATGTTGCAGTAGAAGAGACGGACGACGGCAGGGTAGACGGGCACCTGACGCCGAAGAAGGCATGATAGTTCGGCCTCGTCGAAAAGAGAGACATGGCCGGGGAAGAAATTCTAGTTGATTGCGCGTTCTTTGAAGACGTTATGGTGTACGAAGTGTTGAAACCAAGTCTCGGCCGCCAAGGAGGAGGTGAAGACCCGCTGATCATATCCATGAGGGAGAGCCACCGGAATGAAGGGATTGAAGAAGGTGGAGGAGGAGCGGGGATGCTTGGGATTGGCCATGGAGGAAAGAAAGAAAGTTTGAGGAGGAAGTTAGGGTTTGAGGTGTGGATGAGAGAAGGATAGAGAATGAAGAAGAAAAGAGGGTTTTTAAGGAGATGTTGAGAAGGGGAAGGGGGAACGGTTATAGAGAGAAGTGGAGAGGTTTGTGGGTTGGAAATAAGGATAATGAAGAGAAAAGAGGAGTAATGGGGAAGATGAAGAGAGGGGAAGTTAATGTGATGGAAAGTTAGGATATGGGGAAGAGGAGAGAATAATAAATGTGGAAGTGATGGATGGGAAGTGAATTAATGAGGGAAAGAAGGAATAAAGAGGGAAAGAAGGAAAGGTGGGCCCGGATTTCGAATTGGAAAAGCTGTCCGCCGCGCACCGATATACCGCCGGTATGCCGTTGTATGCCGACGGTATACAGAAGTTCGGCACAGAACCTAATTCGGAGCCAAAAACGGCATGTCGTCGGTATACCGCAGTATACCGTCGGTGTGCCGGCCGAGAACAACTAAGAGTCAAAATTTAAAATGCCTAATTATCGGCAAAGAAAAACGAAACGATCTTCCGGGAGCGGTTTGGTGAAAATATCGGCTAACTGATAAGTAGTGTCAATAAATTCAAGACGAATATCCCACTTTTGTTGATGGTCACGAAGAAAATGGTGTCTAATTTCAATGTATTTCGTGCGTGAGTGACAAATCGGGTTTTTTGTGAGATTGATTGAGCTAGTGTTATCACATTTAATAGGGGTGCAAGTATGAGCAATGCCATAATCTATAAGTGTTTGTGACATCCAAAGAATTTGTGCACAACAGCAACCGGCCGCAATATATTCGACCTCAGTGGTTGAAAGAGCAACAGAATTTTGTTTCTTACTAAACCACGATACCAAGGATTTTCCAAGGAATTGGCACGTGCCGCTAGTGCTGTCACGCCCCAGAACCAGAATACTGGAGAGCGGGGGCAGACATAGCCAGCTACGTATAACGGAATGGAATCCACCCCGCTATACGGTCACGGCTGTCTAGATATGTGAGGGTTTCACTACAATCCATCAGTCTCTTAAGGTCATAAAATAGCCTATCGTCTCAATCTCAACCAACTAATAATAATCACAAGATATCAGATCACCAAATATACAATTGTAAGGCGTCCCAAACATTACATATCCAGATGATCATGAAGCTAGTCGTACAAAATGTAAGGACTAGCAAGAGTTTAAGTCATACATGATCAACCTCGAGTTGCCAATCATGCTTACAGCCCGTAGGCAGACAGTAAATAAAGTTGCAAACGAGCTAACACTTGCTCGGCGGCTAAACGCCTCAAAAGAATAATTTTACAATAGAGTGGGAGAGCAAAAATAAACCCACTCGTTGCCCTGGTTACGCCTGGTGACCACCATCGGGCTGAAAAACAGGAAGATCCTTTGGTGCTGCTCCGGTATCTGGCCATACAAAACCAGCTGGATCAGACCCCAGAAAGAGCAAGTGCCACAAATGAGGCTTCACTTAAGAACCAAAACCAGCAATTAGCACAAGAGTAAAATTACATAATAAAAGGCAGTAGTTTAAGAAAAAACATGATGGGTAATTATAAAAGACAATCTTGTATAGAATCACTAAAAGACAGGACATATGGAAAGAAAGCATGACAGGATGATATACGATGAGATAACTATGGGACTATTCAGATAGCCAGGTTACAACCCGTAAACCAAACAAGGACCGGGGTTGTAACCCTTTGTCTGAACGGCAAGATAAATATAAGAAATCAGGCCAAGTAACATTCTGGAGTGACAATCATTATGGTGACAATCTGGAGAGTACAAGGCATTAGAGTGACAATCTGGAGTGACAATCATTATAGTGATAATCTGGAGTGACAATCATTCAATCATTCTGGTACAATCTTACAATTAATCAATTCTAGACAATACTATACTGGACTAGACTCCATCCAAGCAATCACGGCCAATCATTGCCTACGGCTTTCTACATTAACTAACTAGGGTTATCACAATCCTAGTTACTAGTAAGATGCAATGAGATGCTCCAAGTAGTCACAGGCCCTGCAGCTATCCAGGTTATCCAGGCAATCATTATAGTGACAATCTAGAGAGTACAATACATTAGAGTGACAATAGAGTTCAATTATTAAAGTGACAATCAAGAGTGCCCCACATAACAGTGGGCTGGAAATGTGCCCTACTCGTCGGCAGGCTACAAGTCCAAACATTTGCGGCCGGGATAACGGGATCGCCTGTAACTGGGGAACATCTCTTCATGTCTAATGAATTATACTAGTCATTAACCTTAGTCCATTTCAGTAGGTACTCCTGACCGTGGTACTCAGGAGTCCCCTCCTAGACATAATGCAAGACAGGACTGGATTATTTGTACAAGCACAATCGCCTACGGTGTCCAGATAATTATACAGGTCATGTCATGTCAGGTAGCCGTCGCAACAGCTATTCAAGATAATCATGTCAGGTTATCATGCCAAGTGTACTAGTCAGGAGTGCGCCACGACGGGCCACAATCAGGTCATGTCAGGTTGTTATATCAGGAGTGCACCACTACGGGTCACTGTCAGGTCGTGCTCAATTATCAATTCCAAACATATCAAATGAATTCATGATTTTCAAGTTCAGGACAAAAGGCGTAAGGATATAAAATGGACGTTAAATATCTAATAAAATATCAATATACAGGGCTATAGAAGATCAAGGGTAATCAGGCTACGCTCAAGCCAGGCTATGCTCAGGCTAGCGTACGCTCAGGTCTGCGTACCAAAGGATCCATATACTTCCAATGGGAAGCGTACGCAAGGGTCAGCGTACACAAGGGCACGCTCAAGCTACAGGTCAGCGTACGCTCAAGCTAGCGTACGCTCAAGACTGCGTACGCTCGAGCTAGCGTACGAAAGGGGCCAGCGTACGCCTTGCTCGCTTAAGCTAGCGTACCAAGGCACGCGTACGCTCAAGCTAGCGTACGCTCAAGACACGCTGCCAACAGGCAGCGTATCAAGGTGAGCGTACGCTCACTAAAGAGCAGCGTACAAAGGCTAGCGTATGCTCGCTAAAGAGCAGCGTACGAAGGCTAGCGTACGCTCGCTAAAGAGCAGTGTACGAAGGCTAGCGTACGCTCGCTAAAGAGCAGCGTACGAAGGCTAGCATACGCTCGCTAAAGAGCAGCGTACGAAGGATAGCGTACGCTCGCTAAAGAGCAGCGTACAGCTCAGCGGCATAAGCTAAAAGCTAGCTCACTGTTCACTGTCTTCTCCAAATGGCAAGAACAGCAAGAACTCCAAAGTTGAATCTAAGCCTCAATTGTTCATATCTTGGTCAAAATAAGTCCGAATCCAACTTTCCAAAGGTCAAAATTGGGTAGAATAAAAGGCTCTACAACATGGAACCATCAAAACTTAAAACTAACAATGTTAACTAGATCAAAACCCAGGAATTCGGAAAGTACTATAAACTTAGATCTATACAATTTAACCATGGAAATTAAAAACACCAAGTACTAAAGAGTACTAAAATCGCATGAGGAAAAGAATGGACAATTAAAAGGTGGGTTCCTCCATGAAGCAAGATGCACTTGCCTAGCTCTCTCTCTCTCTCCCTCTCACTCACAGGTTGGTGAGAAATTTAATGGTGAAGGAAGATGATGATGAATGAAGAGAGAGAAATGAGAGAGTGCATTAATAAAGGGGTTGGTGGTGGTAGGTAGGAGTGGTTTACATATAAAACCAAACCAAGCCAAGCCAACCGAACCGAACCAAGCCAATGCAATTGCCATAGGGAACCACAAGCCAATTAAACAAATTAAACAATATTAATCAAAATTAACTAATCATGATTAAGCAAAATACGGGTCCAAAACACGTATACGTATACTAAATACGTATCACGGATTTGGGACACTACAAGTGCTTTTTCGGTCAATCTTGCATCCGGCAAAATCTGCATCCGAGAAGCCGTAAAGCTCAAAGGATGAAGATTCCGGATACCAAAGGCCCATGTTCACGGTACCCTTGAGATATCGAAAAATACGCTTTACGGCACATAAGTGCGATTCCTTTGGATTTGCTTGATAACGTGCACAAAGACATACACTAAACATGATATCAGGACGGCTAGCAGTTAGATAAAGTAAACTACCAATCATACCTCGATACTTACGGATGTCAACCGATGTGCCATCTTCATCATTGTCAAGCTTTGTCGTTGTTGCCATAGGAGTCCTCATTGATTTGGATGAGTCAAGTTCGAAACGCTTGAGGAGATCCTTTGTGTATTTTGCTTGATTGATGAAGGTCCCTTTGGGTCCTTGTTTGATTTATAATCCCAAAAAGAATGATAGCTCACCCATCATACTCATTTCAAATTCTTCCTGTATAACTTTAGCAAATTCTACACAAAGTGTATTGTTAGTAGAACCAAAAATAATGTCATCGACATAAATTTGAACCAACAAAAGAGTGTCATTATGGGATTTGATAAAAAGTGTTGTGTCAACCTTGCCCTTAGAAAAATTGTGAGAAACAAGAAAGGAGCTAAGGCGCTCATACCAAGCACGGGGAGCTTGTTTGAGGCCATAAAGGCCTTTGTGGAGTTTGAACACGTGATTAGAAAATTGAAAATCTTCAAAGCCAGGAGGTTGTTTTACATAAACTTCCTCTTTAATAATACCATTCAGAAAAGCACTCTTAACATCCATTAAAGAGTTTAAAATCATTAAAACAAGCAAAAGCACATAGCATATGAATGGATTCGAGACGAGCAACCGGAGCATAGGTTTCGTCGTAGTCAATGCCTTCCTCTTGGTTATAGCCTTGAGCAACCAATCGGGCTTTATTTCGAGTCACTAACCCATCTTCATTAAGTTTATTTCGAAACACCCATTTAGTCCCAATAATGGGATGATTGCTAGCTTTTGGGACAAGTTCCCAAACCTTGTTTCGCTCAAATTGATTTAGCTCTTCTTGCATCGCTATCATCCAAAATTCATCAAGAAAAGTATCATTAATATTTTTAGGCTCTATTTGAGATATAAAAGCCACGTTTGCACAAAGATCATGAGTTGAGGATCTAGTGCTAACACTGGAGGAAGGATCCCCAATGATAAGTTCCTTAGGATGATTGGTGACAAATCTCCATTCTTTTGAGAGATCCTTTTGAGGAGGCTCGAGAGGAGGAGACTCTTTTGTTGGAGTCACAACTTCATTGTTAGATGAAGAAGGACGATCTTCAATATAGGAGTTCTCTAACCCAAAAGAGATGTCATCAATATCATCGAAAGAAGAGAATGTAGAAGAGTTAAGTTCATTAACAGAGACATTGATTGACTCTTCGACAACAAGACTTCTTTTATTAAAAAACACGAAAACCTTTATTATGAGTAGAGTATCCAAGGAATATTCCTTCATAGGCTTTTTCTTCAAACTTGCCTAGGTTATCCTTGGTATTCAAAATAAAACAATTACAACCAAAAACTTTAAAATATTCAATAGAGAGAATTTTGTCAAACCAAAGCTCATAAGGAGTCTTCTTAGAAATAGGTCTAATCAAGACCCTATTTATAACATGACATGCCGTGTTAACGGCTTCCGCCCAAAAATATTGGGGGAGCTTATATTGGTTTAACATAACCCGGACCATATCGCCAAGGGTTCTATTCTTTCTCTCCACAACACCATTTTGTTGAGGAGTTCGTGGACAAGCAAAATCATGTCCAAAACTATTCTTTTCACAAAAACTTTTGAAATCGGCATTGTCAAATTCTCCTCCATGATCACTTCTAATCTTGTTAATAGAAAAATATTTTTCATTTTGAACACGTTTACAAAAAGCAACAAACTCACGAAAAGTATCACTTTTGCAAGCAAGAAAAATAACCCAAGTAAATCTCGAAAAATCATCAACCAAACCAAAAGCATAAAGCTTGCCTCCAAGGCTAGCAACTCTACTAGGACCAAAAAGATCCATATGAATAAGTTGAAGAGGTCTAGAGGTACTCACAGAGTTGATTGATTTGAAGGATGACTTTGTCAACTTACTCTTTTCGTATTCTTCACACACCATATCCTTTTTGAACGGGATACTTGGGAGTCCTCTTACGAGCTTCTTGGTAGCAAGACGAGAGATGGTATCCATGTTGGCGTGTCCGAGCCTCATGTGCCAAAGCCAACTCTCATCATTCTTAGCAACTAAGCACCTGTCATTGTTAGTGTCTTCGACAAGATATAAAACATAGATATTATTTTCTCTAATACCTTCATAAACAATAGATCCATTTGAACTATCGGTAATGAAGCATTTGAGCTTAACAAACTTGATATCATAACCATTATCGGTAAGATGACTAATACTAAGAAGATTGTGTTTAAGATTAGTAACAAGACACACATTCTTAATACAAGGATAAGGAGGGGAACCTATATTACCATTTCCTATAATGTGACCTTTAAGATTGTTACCAAAGGAGACGTGTCCTTCCTTCTTCGTCGATAGCGTTATAAATAATGAAGCATCTCCGGTCATGTGCCGTGAACAACCACTATCGAGAATCCACTTGCTTCTAGCATAAGAAGGACTCTTCACCTACAACATAAGTTGAAGATGAACATTTTGGTACCCATGATCGTATGGGTCCTTGAGTGTTAGTCTTAGGAATCCACTTAAAAACTTTCTTATCAACAAGTTTCCTTGTATGACAATAATTGGTCGTATGTCCAAGCAAGTCACAGTAGTTGCAAATCATAGAGGATTTAGAAGAAGATGTGTGAGAATCATGCATATGTGAATCTCTAGTGCGAGGAGTTCTAACACTAGTATTATGATGATGATAATAAAAAGCATGATACGAAGTATTTTTCTTAACAAATGGTCATTTCCTTGTGTTAGAAAAGGATTTGTGTGTAGTGTTCATATAAGAAGTATGCCTAGCATTGTGATGAGTGTGGAGGTGTCTTGGAGTATGCATGTGAGTAGTGTTCTTATTACCTAGTTTCTTACTCTGTACAAGAAGATCATTATACTTAATAGAAGTATCATACTCTCTCCTATTAGCATCTTGAACTTTATGCATAGCAAATTCATAAGCTCTTCTCATGGATTGAATCTCATCATCCTTTTTCTTGATGGTGACAAGAGATTCTTGAAACTTGAGTCGCAAAGACTCTATTTCATCCGTGTCAGAAGCAGGAGATTTTTCCTTTACATCAATAATGATGCTTGAGAGTCTTTCTACTTCAAGTTGAAGAGCATCAACCTCTTTTAGAGATTTCTTATATTTATTCCTAACACCTTTGTGCTCTTCATGCAATTCAAGGATAGCTTTCTCCAAGTCATCATAAGTAAGAGTATTTAAGGAGAGATCATCAAGTACCTCATCGGTTGCCATGAGACAAACGTTGGCATTGTGTTTGCACTCTTTGTCGTTGTCGGAGTCGCTTGCATCACTCTCACACCAAATGCTTATGTTGGCGAATTTTCTGGAGGACGAGCTTCCCTTGCTAGGCTTCTCGTACTTGCTTGAGTCTTTTCTTATCATCGGATAGTCCCTCTTGATGTGTCCGGGTCTTCTACATTGATAACACGTCGGATCTTCCTCATTGTCCCGTCTGAAGCGGTTGGCTTTGTTAAATTTGAGGAACTTCCGGAAGTGCTTAGCTGTGAGAGCTATTTTTTTATCGTCGTCCGACTCATTGTCGTCGGAGCTATCCTTGGAGTAGGATTTTGTAACTTTGAGAGCAAGAGACTTTTCCTTCTCTTTGGTCTTCTCCTTCTACTTCTCTTGTATGGAGGATTCCTCTTGATCCTTCATATCGAGTTCATGAGTCATTAGCTTACCCATGAGGGTCTCAAGGTTCATGACTGTCAAGTCGTTCCCCTCAATGATTGCGGTAGCTTTAGGACTCCAAACTTTTGTCAATCCTCTAAGAATTTTTCTGATCTTTTCATGAGCAGGATATTCCTTACCAAGGGAAGAGAGAAGATTAATAATATCACCAAAACGAGTAAACATGCAAATAATAGATTTATCATGCTTCATCTTAAAGGACTCATATTCTTGCGTGAGTCTACTAATCTTGGATTCCTTCACTTGTGAAGTACCCTCGTGTGTGACTTCAAGTAACTTCCAAATCTCATTGGAAGTCTTGCAAGTAGAGATTCGGTTGAATTCACTACTGTCGAGAGCACAATAAAGAGCGTTCATAGCCTTGGCATCTCGACTCGCAAGCTTCTTGGTATTTTCAGTAAGTGTGTCCCTAAGGGTGTCAGAAGCAATATCCTCAATAACTCTGGAAGGAGTAGGAAGACCATTTATCACACAATACCATAAATCGAAATCTATGGACTTCAGATAAATGCTCATCCTAATCTTCCAGTAGTTATAGTTGGTTCCATCAAATAGGGGAGGCCTATTTGTGGAGTGTCCTTCATTGTGGAAGGTGTTGATACTAGAGTTAGTGGCCATGGATCACTCAAAGGGTGTACATCCAAATCAAGAGAACAAAGCTCTGATACCAATTGTAGAACCCTAGAGGGGGGTGAATAGAAAAATAAAAAATAACTAGAGCAACAGAAGCAATATATGACAAATAAAAGTAAAGAGTAAGAAGATCAAACACAAGATGTATCCTGGTATCCTCGCTTGAGGCAATCCAGTCCCGGAACTCTCTCCGGCTTAAATCCACTATTTAATCAAATAGTACACACGAGTTTGGATCCGAAGAACTCGCCAACTTCAACACGAGTTTGGATCCGAAGACTCGCCAACTTCAACACATGAGTTTTCTTACGAAGGCTCGCCAACTTCAAACAAATGAGAAGAGAACTTGTTGATCTTCTAACACGTGAAGATCGAAAATTATAACTCTTAAATACTCTAGCACTTTGGAAGAGGATGACAATTTAAAAGCTTGGTAGAGTATTAATGGTGGAGCTCTTGGTTGTTTGGAAAATTTATGGCAAGAGTTGGTGAAAGCCTCAAGAGAGATAAGGCTTTCATTTATAGAGAAACCAAGAGTTGATGGCAATTAATGCTCTGGATATAGCCAGACCGGCATACCGTCGGTATACCGGTCAAATAGTAACGGTCATATTAATATCCGTTGAGAGCATTAAATGCGGCCATTAATGCTAGTCAGAGCAATTCAAAATCAAATATTTGTAACCGGTATGCCGCGGCATACCGTCGGTATACCGACGTTTTATCACAGAACGTTTTCAGGCAAACAAAACGGTATACCGCCGGTATGCTAGAGCATACTGTCGGTATGCCGACGTTTTGTCACAGAACGTTTTGTGGTCCACAAAACGGTATACCGCCGGTATGCCGGAGCAGACCGTCAGTATGCCGACAATTTATCATATAAACTTTGTGGACAACGAAAACGGTATACCGCCGGTATGTCGGAGCATACCGCCGGTATGCCGCTCTGTAAGATATTGATTTTTTACCTATGCTTTTAGTTTGTCATCCAACCTTAAGTGTTTACAGATATACCTAGACCTTGTACAGACTCGAAAACTTTAAGCAGTATATGTAAGCCCCTATTTTTCAAAATTCATTTTTAATTAGTGTTAATTAATTTTTAGTAACAATTTAGCCTTAAAATAATTATTTAGACTTTTAGGAATTTTTCTAGAAATTTTAAATGATTTTTAAATAAGTTTTATATATTAAAAATATCAATTTGTAATTTATTTAAATGTTTTAATATCATTTTGTAATTATTAGAATTATTTTAATATCAATATGCAATTTGTTGAATTGTTATTATAGCAGTTTGCAATTTAGGAATTGTTTTATTTCTGTTATGCAAATTATTAATTGCAATTAGACACTGTTTGGACCTATTCGTAAATCCTAATTTCCTAAGGACCTAAGTGCTAAACCCTAACTCTACCCACTCCCCCCCACGACCGATCGGCCATCTGGCCCGACGACCCGCCGCCTTTCCCGGCCGACCAACCGCCTCGACCGACCTATAAAACCCCCCTCCTTGCTCCCCAGACCAAGCCCTAACCCACCACGACCACCACAAACACCCCCGACCACCGTAGACGTTCGTCCCCGACGAAAACCCTAAACCCTAACCCTAGTTCTGGCGAGCCTCGCCCAGCCTCACCGTCGACCCTCACAGCTCCCAACCGCCGTCAAAGAGTTCGTCTCGACGAGACGACTCGAGCGCCACCCGAGCGCCGCCTCGCCGACGTCTCCTCCGCCGTCCAGGGCACTTAAACCTCCCTCCAATCGCTGGACACGTGAGTAACGGGACCCGAATCGTGTCGTGCGTGTCTCGTTTTCACACACGAGACTCGCCAGGACACGACGAACTTAGTGCTGTGCTCGGACACACGAGACTGAGCTCGTACGTGTCGTGCATAGCATGGACACTTGGATACCTGTGTCCTTAACTGTCTGGACACAGGACCGATATTTTATTTTTTTATATATAATATAAGACTAAACGAAATAAAATAAACGAGAACCCTAACCCTAACATAACTGATGGGCTGACCCCCTGGCCAGCCCGTCCTAACCTAACCCCCCCCCCCCCCCCCCCGCGCAGGCTCTGGTTCGAGCCACCTCTTCTTTCTGTTTCCTTTCTTTTTTCTTTTTCTGTTTCTTTTCTTTTTCTTTTCCTGTTTTATATATATATTTACATATATATATATATATATATATATATATATATATATATATATATATATATATATATATATATATATATATATTAGTATATATATATGTATATACTGTATTTTGACAGTATTTTATATATATGTATATATATTTTATAGTTAGTAAATTATATATATATATGTATATATTTTCATGTGTGTATATATATATATATATATATATATATATATATATATATATATATATATATATATATATATATATTATTATATATACACTTTATTATTAAGTGTTTTCTTATATATATATATATATATATATATATATATATATATATATATATATATATATATATATATATATATATATATATACTTTATAAATTAAGTATTTTCCTTATACATAGATATATGTACATTTTACATATGTATGTATATATTCACTATACATAATTTTACCTTATTAAAATAATAATATTTATTTTGTACTTTTACAAATTTGTATTTTAGTATATTTAAATTACTGCAACCATTTGGTGTCCAAGCCTAGCATAGGTATTTGGGCCCAAATATGTTTTCACACATTCAAGACCTGTACAAGTCATATTGGACTTGATTCATGGCCTTGGTCCTGTATTTGAACTTTGGTTCAAATTATATACATGGACAAAATACGCAGATAATTAATTATTTAATTTCAATTGTGTGCAATACTGTTTTTAATTTTCTAGAAATACTTAAATTACTGCTAAAATTTTGGAAAAATAGTATTTAGATACTATGTTAAGTTAGCTAATTTAGTATAATTTTTATAGTATTTAATTTACTGTTTTGCCACTGGTTTGGCATATGAAACCAAAACTCATTTTCTGTATACTTAGGAAAACTGATTTTTATAAAATATTTGTACTGGTTAATAAATTACAGAAAAATTATAATAAATTTCTATGATTAACAAGGATCACTTCGGTACTTTACTTTAAGTAAAACTAGGCTTTTTGCCTATCTCTAAAATTGTTAAGACACAATGGTCTTTTGATTTATTTATTGATTAAATACGACTTGTAGCTTTTTGTGTTATTTTGAGTTTTAGCCATGTTGAACCCCACCCCTCACTAGTGTAAAGACCCTAAAAAGTTGGATAAAGTAGTGTGTTACCCCACATTGGTCTCCTATGCCAAAGTCATCATTTTGGCTAGGTGCCCAGTCACAAGTCGTGTCGCACCAATTAGTATCCTAGTATTTTAGCTTAGTGTAAAAGCTAAGTTATTGCATTTATTTCTACAGTGACGAGTTACCGGGACGTCCATAGCACTTTTATCGCAGCTTGTTTTGTTTTGCTTTGCTAGAGGCAAGTACTTTCTACAAACTTTACATATTGTCACATAAATGAATTAAAAACCCCACCATGTTAAATGCTGATCCTTGGGGTAGCAAGTTAGATCTCTACATATTGCACTTTCAGTTACTACCATGCTTAGAACAGTCTTTATATATCTCTCACATGATTAGAATATGGGTTATGGGGAAACTGATAGTAGTATACGTGATCATGACCCCCCTACAGTAGTGAGCGAGGTCGCATTTTATATACATACCTTGCCGCAGGCCATTACCCCGCATATCTGTACGGATGTACACCTATGCTTGTTAACTTGTACGTATGTACATTTCATTATGTGCCCTCCAGCACATTGTACATCTATTGACCGGTCACGTACCTGCTACAGTTTTAAACATTACATATACATCTGTCTCTATGACATATGTGTCCTTGCCATGATAGACTATGTGATGCCATGCTTTCCAGTTATTCCTCTTATGTTCATTTTCATGTTTCATATGCTAGTTTGCTAGATTCAGTACTTGCTCCCGTCCTGACAGGATAACGTTGTAGGTGTCCTTACTGAGGAGGAGTTACTCTGCGACACCTATTATGGAGTTACTGCCGAAGACCGAGCTTTGCCTTACGAGGATGTTCCTGCGGGAAACCTCGCCTAGTTGTCTTTTGTATTATTAGACTTTTGAGAGTAGTCATGTATTAGACTATACATTTTGTAACTGGACATGTATCCAGATTTACATTTCAGTTCACTTGTACTTGGACTTACTTCTATATACGACGACTTTTGTGTTTGGAGCATTTTATGACTTTTATTCACTTATAGAACTGTTAGCACATTTAGTCTTATCCTGTTGTCTTTAGAACAGCTTACTACGTTTTATATCAAACGTAGGCTGGGCATGACTCGGCCTGGCCCAACAATTTGGGTAGCGGGTCGTGACATATTTTTAGTGGTGGCCCATACAGGTCCTGACTAAACTGTTTGGTTACGTTATTGTACCAAGCATGCCTGCAATTAGGAACTTAAGGTAATTAGACAACATTAGGAAAGACGCTTCGAACACCTAGAGGAATGCTAGGATTGCAACATAGGAAATATAACGCATGTTTGCTATTATAATTAGATTTCCTTGCATGTGATTGCTTACTTTAAAATAAATCCTTATAAGTACTTTTTATTTGTAATTTAGATGGTGCTTACTCGTTCATCCCAGCATGTTACGCCCGAGAATGGGGCCCTCCTTATTCAGTCAGCTGACCAGTTGACTGATACACCTTCACCTACCACATTCCCCCACTCCACAGATCCACAAACCCAGATACCACAACCACCTTCCACATCACAGGCCCAACAGGACCCGATACTTCCACCACCCCCCTATCACTATACCCACCCAGGCTTCCGTCACACTCGACGGGAACCAGCTGCTCACACTGATTCAGGGGTTCCTAACAACCCATCAGGAGCATACTACCCTACTCCGCCAGAGCATGGAGCGTTCTGAGGGACGTCCCGTGGTCCCACCACATGTAGAGCCACGACAGAGAGCGGGGACGATCAAGGACTTCATGGGTCTGAATCCCAAGGAGTTCTCAGGGACTGAGGGCATTGTAGTAGCAGATGACTGGCTAGATTCGGTAGAAAGGAAGCTCCTCGGAGTTAGGATGCCGGATGACCTCCAGGTCGAGGCAGCGAGATTTCTGCTGATAGATCTAGCAGGAGTCTGGTTCCGGAATGAGCCGTTGTTTGCGAGGGGGAGAGCTACTTGGGATCAGTTCAAGACCCAGTTCAAGAAGAAATTCTTCTCGACCACTGCTAGAGTAGCCATGGGGCTACGATTCCAGAACATCCAGCAGGGGAACCGTTCTGTTGACGAGTATGCGGCAGAGTTTAGTCGTCTGAGCCGTTTCGCTCCTAGTCTGGTTGCAGATCCAGAGGAGATGACCCGTAGGTTTTGCCATGGTCTAGTTCCAGACATTGGCATTCTTATAGTGGCGAACGGTACGACTGACTACTACCAGAGCCTAGAGTTGGCCCGGAGCATCGAGGAGCGTCTTCTGTCTAGCAAGAGGCCGGCTTCTGTACATCATGAGGGACCGTCCAAGCGTCAGGCTTTCCAGCAGAGAGCACCGACGCCGTCCCAGCAGACTTACCGTCCCCCTACACCACATCATCAGACCCCGCCAGTTAGAGCCCCGGGACCCCGACAGCAGCAGAGGGGAGCTATATGTTCTTTCTGCGGAAGACCGGGGCACGACAGCTCCATTTGTAGGAAGAGGTTGAAGTAGTGCTTAGCTTGTGGGTCTGCCACCCATCAGATTTGGGACTGCCCAGTAGCGAAGCCTAGAGGACCGCTTCCGACTCAGCAGCAGAGGTTTGGGCAGCATCTGCAGCAGCAGAAGGGACCTCAGGGGAATGTCTATAGTCTAGCTCTTGAGCCGGAGTCGGAGCAGGTTTCAGAGCCCGATTACTTAGCTGACGTCATTACAGGTCATGTTTATTTGCATACTTTTCTAGCTCTATGATTGTTTGATTCTGGTGTATCTCATAGCTTCCTGTCATTAGAGTTTATGCATGAACATCACTTAGTATCTACACCTACTGCGAAGATTAGTAGAGTAATGACGGGAGGAGGACCAGTGCCTATTAGAGCTAGCTATAGATGCTCTATTATGATAGCCGGAAGAGAGTTTGAGGGGCGATTCTTTGTGATGCCATTCCCCGGTTATGATATCATATTGGGGATGGACTGGCTTAGCTATGCCCATGCATCTATAGATTGCCATGAGGGTAGTATTTTGTTCAGTCCCCCAGGCACAGTACCATTCAGTGTCAGGAGGACAGGGCCGGAGATCAGCCTAGAGCCGAACTGTTGTGCTACAGTTGGGGACGCAGCACCGCCACACCCTATCATTAGGGAGTTTATGGATATATTCCCAGAGGATCTTCCAGGGCTTCCGCCTGACAGAGATGTGGAGTTCACTATAGAGTTAGTGCCGGGTTCATCACCAGTATCCCGGGCTTGCTATAGAGTGAATCCCAAGGAGGCCATAGAGATGAAAGAGCAGATTGATGACCTATTGAAAAAGGGTTTCATTCGATCCAGTGCTTCTCCATGGGGAGCACCAGTGCTCTTTGTGCCTAAGAAGGATGGTACAGTCCGGTTGTGTATTGACTACCGGGCCTTGAATGCCATCACCATCAAGAACAAATATCCTCTGCCCAGGATAGATGATTTGTTCGACCAGTTGAGCGGGGCGAAGGTGTTTTCCAGGATAGACTTGAGATCCGGGTACCACTAGGTGAAGGTTAGGCCAACAGACATCCAGAAGACGGCGTTCAACACGAAGTACGGGCAGTACGAGTTTCTGGTGATGCCATTTGGTCTCACAAATGCGCCAGCTGTCTTTATGAATTTGATGAATAAGATATTTCACCAGTATCTGGATAAGTTCGTCGTAGTGTTTATCGACGACATCCTGATATACTCGAAGACGCCGGAGGAGCATGTAGAGCACTTGCGGATAGTTTTGGGGATTCTGAGACAGGAGAGATTGTTTGCCAAATTGCCGAAGTACGAGTTCTTTTTAGACCGAGTGGAGTTTCTCGGCCATGTAGTCACTGGAGATGGAATCTCGGTGGATCCCAAGAAGATTGCTTCAGTTGAGATGTGGAAGGCTCTGACGTCAGTTTCAGAGATCAGGAGCTTTCTGGGTTTAGCAGGCTATTATAGAAAGTTCGTCCAGGACTTTGCTAGAATAGCTGAAGCCATGACGAAGCTGACGCGGAAGGACGCAGAGTACATCTGGTCAGAGGACTGCCAGGCAGCGTTTGAGGAGCTGAAGAGGAGGCTGACGACCGCTCCAGTTCTGACTTTACCTTCAGGTTCTGGAGGTTTCACCATATACAGTAATGCTTCTGGAAAAGGGCTAGAATGTGTCCTACAGCAGCATGGGAAAGTGATTGCTTATGCATCTAGGTAATTGCGGACTCATGAGAGAAATTATCCTACCCATGACCTAGAGTTAGCTGCGGTGATCTTTGCACTCAAGTTATAGAAACATTACTTATACAGAGAGCGTGTGGAGATCTTTACTGATCACAAAAGCTTGAAGTATGTGTTCACGCAGAAAGAGCTGAACATGAGGCAAAGACGATGGTTGGAGTTGATGAAGGACTTCGACATCGATTTACAGTATCACCCCGGGAAGGCAAATGTGGTGGCGGATGCGCTGAGCAGGCATCCGATGGCATGGTACCTGATGATTGATTGACATTTGCGGGAGGATCTGGAGAAGCTCGGTATTGAGCTAGTTCGGCCAGGATCAGTGATACAGATGATGGCGCTTGACATTCAGTCAGGTTTGATAGAGCAGATCCGGGAGGCACAGTCTACAGAAGAGAGCCTTCGCAGACTTCGACCCCAGGCGTTAGCTGGATTGCTGGATGACTTCACGATAGCATAGGATGGATCCCTGAGGCATGGCAGCCGATTGTGCGTGCCGAAGGGAGAGCTAGTAGAGGCAGTTTTGCAGGAGGTGCACCGATCGAGATATTCTATTCACCCTGGTGCTAACAAGATGTACCGTGACTTGCGGGAACATCTTTGGTGGCACGGTATGAAGAGGGATGTATCACGTTTCATCTCGAGATGCCTAGTTTGCCAGCAGGTCAAGGCGGAGCGCCAGAGGCCAGCTGGTTTGTTGCAGCCGTTACCCATTCCCGAGTGGAAGTGGAAACATATTACGATCGACTTCGTTTCAGGGCTTCCTCGTTCCCAAGGAGGGAAGGATGCCATCTGGGTCATCGTAGACAGGCTGACGAAGTGTGCGCACTTCATACCCTTCAAGGTGGGGCTTTCCACCGAGAAGTTGGCGGAGCTATACATGCAGCAGATAGTTCGCCTACACGGAGTGCCGGTGAGCATCGTGTCAGACAGAGACAGCAGATTCACATCCCACTACTGGAGGAGCTTGCAGGAGGAGTTGGGCAGTAGGCTCAAGTTCAGTACGGCGTACCACCCGCAGACAGATGGGCAGTCCGAGAGGACGATACAGACACTGGAGGATATGCTGAGGACCTGCGTACTGGACTTCGGAGGATCATGGAAGAGCCATCTGCACTTGGTAGAGTTTTCATACAACAACAGCTACCAGGCCAGTATTGGTATGTCTCCTTTCGAGGCGCTTTATGGACGACGATGCCGCACACCGCTCTTTTGGGATGATGTCGGAGACAGAGTTATGCTTGGGCCAGAGATGATCACGGATGCAGCAGAGAAAGTCGGGATGATCAGAGACAGGCTCAGAGTAGCTCAGGATAGGCAGAAACACTGGGCTGATGCTAGTCACAGGCCAATGGAGTTCGCAGACGGTGATATGGTGCTAGTGAAGATATCACCTACTCGAAGGACGATCCGGTTCGGACGAGGAGGGAAGCTGAGCCCCAGATACATCGGGCCATTCGAGGTACTTGGCAGGATCGGAGAGGTAGCTTACAGGGTTGCACTTCCACCCAACTTAGCAGGAGTTCACGATGTCTTTCACGTATCTCAGCTGAGGAGATATGTTCCAGACCCCAGTCATGTGCTAGATCATTCAGAGTTGGAGGTCGGACCGAGCCTTACAGTTTCTGAGCAGCCAGTGGAGATATTAGATAGGAGAGAGAAGAGGCTGAGGAACAAGGTTATACCCCTAGTACGAGTAGCTTGGAGCCGTCACTCCCCAGGTGAATCTACTTGGGAGAGGGAGTCGGACATGAGGGAGAGATACCCTTACTTGTTCGATCCAACCGCTGCGAGGGAACCACCCGTTCTCGCTTGATACCTTAGAGGTTAGTTTCGATCGCAGCCTTAGTCATTTTGTTGCATTGCTTGCTATGTTAGAATATTGTCGGGTCTTCAATCCTTGTGAATTTCGAGGACGAAATTTTTCAAGGAGGGAAGACTTGTAAGCCACTGTTTTTCAAAATTCATTTTTAATTAGTGTTAATTAATTTTTAGTGATAATTTAGCCTTAAAATAATTATTTAGACTTTTAGGAATTTTTCTAGAATTTTAAAATAATTTTTAAATAAGTTTTATATATTAAAAATATCAATTTGTAATTTATTTAAATGTTTTAATATCATTTTGCAATTATTAGAATTATTTTAATATCAATATGCAATTTGTTGAATTGTTATTATAGCAGTTTGCAATTTAGGAATTGTTTTATTTCTGTTATGCAAATTATTAATTGCAATTAGACACTGTTTGGACCTATTCGTAAATCCTAATTTCCTAAGGACCTAAGTGCTAAACCCTAACTCTACCCACTCCCCCCCCCCTCATGACCGATCGGCCATCTGGCCCGACGACCCGCCGCCATTCCCGGCCGACCAACCGCCTCGACCGACCTGTAAAACCCCCCTCCTTGCTCCCCAGACCAAGACCTAACCCACCACGACCACCACAAATACCCCCGACCATCGTAGACGTTCGTCCCCGACGAAAACCCTAAACCCTAACCCTAGTTCCGGCGAGCCTCGCCCAGCCTCACCGTCGACCCTCACAGCTCCCAACCACCGTCAAAGAGTTTGCCTCGACGAGTGTGAAATCCATTTTTCTGTAGTTTTATTTAAATAAATAATTGTGTTATTAAATTAAACGTTTTCAAATTATTATTATTATTAAATATTATTATTAATTACTTTTGGGTGAAAAGAATTTTTAAAATTAAAACAACTTGGATTTTTGGATTTTGGACCCAGACCCGAGTCCGAGCCCAGACCCAGGCCCGAGCCCATTCCTTCTATTCCTTTCCCAAATCTGAGTTTGGTTAACTATAAAAAAAAATAATAATAATCCTTGGTTTGAGCTGGTCCAAATTGGACCAGCGTACTCATTTCCCTTTCTACTATTCTTCCTCCCCTAACTTTATTCCCCACCACACAACTAAACCAACACTCTCTATTATAACTCCCCTCTCTCCCACGTTCTCTCAAAACTCACACAGAAGAGAACTCTTACACTCTCTTCCTCCTCACAATACTCTCAAATCTCTTCACCTCTCTCCCTCTCTCTGTTCCAACTAAACCTCTCTCTCACTCTCACGAGGGAAAACCCAAGCCCTAACCCCATACCCGTGGCCGAGCTCCCCACCGGCGCCTCACCGTCCAGTGCGCGCAGCCCCGAGCTCGCCGAGGCCGCGCCCCAGCGCCGACCTCTCCGGCCAGATCCGCCGGCGCGGCTCCCCGCGCCCGCGCCCGACCCTGTCCCAGTGCGCCCCGTGCCCCCGGCGGACTTCCCTGTCTAGCGCGAGCCCCTCTCCGCGCGGGATCTGCTCCGGCGAGGCGTGCCCTAACCGCAGCCGACCGGCCTCCTCCCCGTGGCCCTCTCTGCGCTGTCCAGCGCGCGAGCCCCCTCTTCCGCGGACCCTCTCCTGCTGTCCAGCGATCCGTAGAGCTCTTCGCTGTCCAGATCCGCGACCCTGTGGTCCGAACGCTGTTTCGATTTTTCCCAAGCTTTTCCCGCGGCTCCCCGCCAACGAAAATTTGGTAAATTCTTGTTAATCACAGTAGTTCGTCCCTCCCGTAGAGTCTGTGATGAGAATCGGTCCTCGGTTTCCCTTTGGGAAATCCGGTTAGCTGCGTAGTATATTCGGTTAGCTGCGTTAGCATATTTTCTGTGATTTTTATCTGCTGGTTTGGGTGGTTTGGTTTGATTATGGGATTCCCGGATATTTCGGGAAGTTCTGTGGATTGGGAATTAATTTCTGGCGGCTTGGAAATATTTTGGTGGATATATTTGCGGGATTATTATTGGGTTGGAATAATTGCAGGTTTCGTGGCGCATTTCCCAGTTTTGGGTTGTCCCAAAATAGAGGAAATGCTGCCCAATTTTTTACAAAACTTTATTTATTTTGATTTCAAATCGGTTTTCGGAAAATGAATTTTTAAAACTGATTTTCGGGCGACGACCGTACCGGTCTGTGGGCCCTAGCAAAATGCAAACGTACCGGTCCGACCGGGCGTTGAGGTATTAGCTAGACTTGATGATGGACCGAGTCTGAGACTCCAACTTTATTTTAAATTATTTTATTTAATGTTTAAGCTATTTATTATAGTTATTTATTTACTGCATTTTATTTGGTAATTAAATTATTTCCTCTTATTTGATGTAAAAATAATTGTACAGGGCATAAGCCCACTCTAGGATGTTTAGCTATGCCCTTGTATTGTGTAGCGTAGATTTTTATTTTCTCTTCTGGGTGGATGTGATCTTGGGTGGTTTTGATTAGACGTATAATCGCAGTTAGAGCGTAACTTTATAATTAATTAAGAATTTATTAAATGGATAAAATATTAGTAAATAACTAGTTCATGATTTATCACTAAAAGAAACTGTATTTTTTTTATAAATATTACAAAAAACACAAAGTTTTCCAAAGTTAATTGATTTTCGTGTTATTTCCAAATAATCCAATTAACCGGCTTAATCAAACGCACGTAGTTGCGACGTAATCGTTAGCTGTAGATTAATACAACTAAAACCTGATTAGGACTTGCTACTAGAGATTGCAACTAGCACACTTAGCCTGGTTATTCAAGGTTCTAAGTCGAGTTCTCAACTGTAGGAATTCGAAGATACACCTGACGTTCCTCCTCGGTATCAACCCATCTTTCCAGTCATTCAATTGAGGAAAGTATAGTTTATGTTAGTTACAGTTATTTACTTAATCGTTTTAATGCATGTCTAAATCACGACTCAAACACGAAACTCTCACCGAAAGTACTGTACTGTAACTACTGTAACTATTGGGGACTGGGGGAGTAGTGTAATGAGTATGACCACATCCAAACTACTGTAACTACTGTAACTATTGGCTTACCCCTCATACACACGGGGATAAGCTGTACCTTCCTGTAACAAATCCAAGCCGGTCATATGTCATTATCTATTCAAATCACTGGTTTTCTACTGTAACAAACCTGTTTTAAAAGCTGTTTAGAACTGCATGATTCTATTTCTTATTTAACTGTTTAATTAGCATGAATTGTACTTTGCTCCCTCCTGACTGGAGACAACATTTTAGGTAACAATGAGGATGACGAGCTATACTATAATAGCTACTATGACCCGGTTCTCTTCCCTGCGACGGTACCGGAGCCTTCTCCGGAGGACGCTGAACCTGGAACAACTGAACCTGATGCTTAGATAGTTTCCCTTTTCTGTATTTTTCTTTTATTTGGAGTTTGTAGTTTTATTTTCAGCATTTCCCTTCCAGTTGTATTTCTGAATATTTTATCAAATAAAGTTTCAAATTCCGAATAGAACAGTTGTGACAAATGTACTTGTGTTGTTGTGAATACCTGCAATGGAACAGCTTACTGCCGCCGTCTCACCACGGTGCAGGCTGGGCATGGTCCGGTTCGACCCATTAATTTGGGGATCGGGTCGTGACATATTTTCAGTGGTGGCCCATGCAGGTCATACAACAACTTAGGAAAACATACCTAGAAACAATTAGAACACTAGAATATTTGATTTGTCACAATATAGGTCCGATTTATATATAAATAAATATTTTTGCTTGATTATAGACTGGTAGGCTACCTTGCTTATGTGTGCGTCCTAAACCTTCCAGAGAATGACCATTGACAAGACCAAATCCTGCTGGCGATGAGGTGTCATCTTCGGATCATACCCTATCTCCTCAACCAAGCCCAGGGTCTTTTCCCTCGCGGCTGTTTGACCGTCCGCATAATGCATCCAGTGAAGTTTTCACTACACTGGCGATTCCTACCTCATCTCAACTAAGTTGTATTTCCTTGGTGGAGTATCCATTTTTTTGTTGCTCCATCAGTACCAGCAAACACCTTCCAAATGGTTGCCCTATTTCAAGAAATCCTGGAGTTCCAGAAAGCTCAAGATGAAGCCCAGCAGGAACAGAAGAATATCACGAGGGAAGACATGAAGAACGTCATGATGCAGCCTTAGATATCTCCAACCAAGTTAGAGCAGAACTTTTGTCCTAGGAAGGATACCCCTGAATCTAGAAGATATTTGGGTCCCATCAAGTACTCTACTTTCCGGCAGCCTTGTCGTAAGAAGCTATGGGCTTGTAACTATTGCAAGAGGCCTGGTCATCAGGCCGTTAGTTGCCGCAAGAGATTGGGACAATGTTTGGCATGTGGATCTGCTGAACATCGGGTAAAGGACTGCCCCTTATCTTTCTATCAAACCAGAGCTCATAACCCAGCAACACCTGTTAGGCCACAACCTAGGGACCCTCTTCCTATCCAGCAGACCCTGCCCCTTACAATAAGGCATGATGCATACTCGAGGTTCATAGAGAAGGAAGCAGTTGGAGACTGCTCATACAAGAGCCAGAACCGTGAGGAATAGTACCTAGAACCGCTGAATAGCATCATCTTTTTGGAAATTGTAACAGGATGTCCTTGGATCAATCATAAGAGTTTTTGCTGTAATTCTCCACATGAATAGAAGTTTTTAGTTACACCCTTATGGCAGATGTTTTCCCTGATAGTCTTCCCGGATTAGCCCAGACCTAGACATAAGGATTCACCCATGACCTAGTCCCTGGCTCTTTCCCTATTTCTAAAGGATGTTACGGAGTCAACCCGAAGGTGGCCAAGAAGATGAAGGACCAGATCAATGAAGGCTCTAGGATTTATCAGAGTGGAACTTTACCTTAGGGAGTATCTATCTTGTTTGTGCCCCAGAAGGATGGAACAAACGGATGTGCATCAATTACCAGACACTAAAGAACAAGTACTTTCTGCCCGGATCGAGGATCTGTTTGATCTGGTTGTGTGGAGTTAAGGTGTTTCGAAGTTTGACTTAAGATTTGACTACCATCAAATCAAAGTCAGGAAAGAGGACATTTCCAAGACGACGTTTAAACACCAAGTATGGGTAGTTTTTTTTGGTCAGGACGTTAGACTGACAAATGCTCCTGCTGTGTTCATGAATTTCATGAACAGAGATTTTTCATGAGTATATGAATCAGTATATCTTCTTCATAGATAACATTCTGATATATTTGAAGATTGAAGAAGAGCATGAAGAACACCTGAGAAAGTTTTGGAAACTTTGAGGAAAAAGAAGTTTTTGGTAAGTTATCTGAACGTGGGTTGTTGACAAGGTAGACTTTTTGTCAAGAGAAGAAATTTCGATGGAAGATAGCTGTTGTTAAAGAGTGATATACCCCAAGTTCAATTCGGAAGATTTTTGAACTTGGCCGGCTACTATCAAAAGTTCGTGAAGGATTTTGTCAAGATTGCTGAGCCAATGACGAAGCTCACTTGGAAGAATGAGGAATTCATCTGAACGAAAAGTTTGCCAGTCGGCATTGAGGAGCTGAAGAAGAGACTTACCACTACACCAATCCTTGCGCTACCCGCAGGAACCGGTGGGTTCTCAATTTACAGTAATGCCTCTGGAAAAGGACTGGGTTACGTTCTTCAACAACATGGGAAAGTATCGCTTACACATGTAGGCAACTACAGACTCATGAGAAGAATCATCCCACACCTAATTTGAATTGCTTTGAAGCTTTGGAAGCATGATTTTATGGAAAGGGAGTGAAAATATGTACGGACTACCCAAAGTCTGAAAAATGTTTTCACTCAGGAAGGGCTGAATGTTAGACTAAGAAGATGGTTGAAGCAGATGAAGGATTTCGAAAACAACCTGCAGTACCATTCAGGTAAGGCTAATGTGGTTGCTGATGCACTTGGTCGATACTGATGGCGAAGTTCTTAACCAAGGACCAGCACCTGCTAGAAGACATCGAGAAGTTTGGACTGGAGGTTATACTACCTGGAGATAGAAGGACGGAGCTGGATGTTGATTCAGTATTGATGAAGTTCGAGGCTGAGGGATAAAAATCAAGAGAACGTAGTTTCAAAACGAGGCACTTTGCAGGCTTAGAGCTCAAGTGTTGGCAGGAACACCTGAGGGTTTCTAAATTAATCAGCATTGGAACTCTGAAGAATGGTGCGAGACTTTGCGTATCGGCTGACAAACGGAGGAACGAGTTGATAAAAGAAATGCACCAGTCGCAGTATTCCGTAAATTCAGGAGATAATAAGACGTATCGGAATATGCCTCCATTGATTGGTGTTATGGAATAAAGAAGGACAATTCCAGGTATGGGAGTTAGATGTGAATTTGTCAACATGAGGAATTTAGCAAGAGAACAACAAGTTTGTTGGAGCCGCTGGACAATTCGGAGTGGAAGTAGAAGCATATAACAATGAACTTTGAGTAAGGATTGCCTTGTTCCCAAGGAGAGAAGGGCACCAATTGGATTAGTATAAATCGACTGACTAAGCCGGCACACTTTATTTTTCCTTCAAAGTTGGTTTATCCACTAAGAAGTGGGCAGCATTGTACGGGAAGCACATCTACCGGATTCATGGAGTACCGCGGGACGAGCAATCAGAGAGGTCAATCCAGACGCTTGAAGATGTATTGAGATTTTGCGTCTTGGAATTTGGTAAGTCTTGGGAAGACCTGTCACGACCCGGTCCCAATTTCTTGGGTCGAATCGGATCATGCCCAGCCTGCACCGTTGTGAGACGGCGGCAGTAAGCTGTTCCATTGCAGGTATTCACAACAACACAATTACATTTGTCACAACTGTTCTATTCGGAAATGAAACTTTGTTTAATAAAATATTCAGAAGTACAACTGGAAATGAAATGTTGAAATAAACTACAAACTCCAAATAAAGGAGAAAATGCAGAAAAGAAAAACTATCTAAGCATCTGGTTCTGTAGTCCCAGGATCAGCATCCTCCAGAGACGGCTCTGGTACCTTCGCAGAGTAGAGGACCGGGTCATAATAGCTATTATAGTATAGCTCTTCATCCTCAGTGATACCTAAAATGTTGTCTCCAGTCAGGAGGGAGCAAGAACGAAATATGCATCTCATAATTTAAATAGTAATTGGAAAGTGCAGGGTAAACAGTTTGAAATAATATTTTCAGCAGTTTAAAACAGTTCAGTGTGTTTTGAATATGCAAACGTCTATGACCGGCTTGGGTTGATCAGTAGTATCTTAGCGATACGATATGGCTTATCTCCGTGTGTGAGAGGGGTAAGCTAACACAGTCAGTTCAGTAGGGGCTTTGGTCATAAACGTCTACACTATTCCCCCAGTCCCAGATTCAGTAACAGTAACAATCAGTAGTTGAACCCTAAGGTAGAGTTCCGTGTCAGCAGTGTGGTTTAACATGCAGCTTAACTTTACTAAGGAAATTACAAGAAAACATAATCCGAAACTTGCCTTGTATTAGATTGACTGGAAAGACGAGTCGGTACCGAGGAAGGACGTCAGGTGTATCTTCGAGTTCCTACAGTTGAGAACTCGACTTAGAACCTTGAATAACCAGGCTAAGTGTGCTAGTTGCAATCTCTAGTAGTAAGTCCTAGTCAGGTTTTAATTTGTATTAATCTACAGCTAACGTTTTCGTCGCAACTACGTGCGTTTGATTAAGCCGGTTAATTGGATTATTTGAAAATAACAACGAGAATCAATTAACTTTGGAAAACTTGTGTTTTTTGTAATATATTTATAAAAATATAGTTTTCTTTTAATGATAAATCATGAACTAGTTATTTACTAATTTTTCATCCATTTAATTAATTCTTAATTAATTATAAAATTACACTCTAACTACGATTTATACGTCTAATCAAAACCACCCAAGATCACATCCACCCAGAAAAGAAAGTAAAAATCTATGCTACACAATACAGGGGCACAGCTAAACATCCTAGAGTGGGCTTATGTCCTGTACAATTATTTTTACATCAAATAAGAGGAAATGATTTAATTACTAAATAAAATGCAGTAAATAAATAACTATAATAAATAGCTTAACATTAAATAAAAATAATTTAAAATAAAAGTTGGAGTCTCAGACTCGGTCCATCATCAAAATCCAGCTACTACCACAACGCCCGGTCGGACCGGTGCGTTTGCATTTCGCCAGGGCCCACAGACCGGTACGGTCGTCGCCCGAAAAATCAATTTTAAATTCATTATCCCGAAAAACCAATTTTGAAAATAAAGTTTTGTAAAAAAATTTGGGCAGCATTTCCTCTATTTCGGGACAAACCCAAAACTGGGAAATGTGCCACAAAACCTGCAATTGTTCCAACCAAATAATAATCCCGAAAATATATCCACCGAAATAATTTTCCAAACCACCAGAACCTTCCCGAAATACCCGAGAAATCCGAAATCCACCAACCACATACAAAACCCAGCAGTCAAAATCACAGAATATGCTAACGCAGCTAACCGAATCTACTACGTAGCTAACCGGATTTCCCAAAGGGAAACCGGGGACCGATTATCATCACAGACTCGACACGGGAGGGACGAACTACTCTGATTATCAAGAAATTTACCGAGAGGCTCGATGACGGAGTCCGAAGGGTGGCCTCGGACTCGGGACGTGCCGTCATGGACTCGAGAGTCTCCGGACAGCGTTACGATGCGCTGCGAACGTACGGGAAAGCTCAGACAGGAGGATCAACGCACGGGCAACATGCGGACAGCGGGTCAGGGAGCCGACGAGCCGCGGAAAGCGGGTCTACGACCAGGAACGGCCGGATAACAGAACATCGGGCCGGAGAGGGTCCGCGAGGAGAGGGGCGCACAGCCGGGGGTGACGGTCGGAGCGCTGTCACCGGAGGGGGCCGCGCGGAGTTCGCCGGGGGTGGGCGAGCTCGGGGTCGACGGCCAGAGGGAAGCTCGGCCGCGGTCGGGGATCGGGACAGCGCGGGGAGGAGCCGCGCGCTGGGCTCGGCTGGCGGGGAGGGTCGCGCGCGGGGGCGCCGGTCGGAGAACGGCGGGGGCGCGGCCTGGATCTCGCCGGAGAGGGCTCGAAAAAGAGGGTGGAGGAGGAAGAGAGGGTTTGTGAACCTTTGGTTCTCTGTGAGATTTCAGAGAGAATGGAGAGAGAGAGAGTTGGTTTTTGATCTCCTGTGAAGAAGGAGAGTGGGTGATGTTTAATAAAGGAAGGTTGGGGAGTGGGGGATATTAAGGGAGAGTTATAAGAGGGGGAAGTGGAAGAGTTGGGTTGTAACGTTGGGAAATGTATGGTGGAGAATGAGTTGTGGAGGGAAAAAGTCACGTACTCCAAATGCTGGTCCTTCGGGGCCAGCACAAAGTAAATTTTTTTTTTTTTTTTTTTTTGAAGATTTAACCAAGTCTAAAAAATCAGGTTTTTAATAGAGAAGGAATTGGGCTCGGACCTGGGTTTGGGCTCGAACTCGGGTCTGGGTCCGAAAATCAAAAGCCCTGTTATTAATATTTTCGAAATCGTTTTTCACTCAAAAATATTTAATAAATGTAATATTAATAATAATAATAATTTTTTTGAAATACTAATAATACCAAAACATAATAAATTACAAAATAATGGGTTTCACAAGACCAAATTGCATTTGGTGAAGTCTTTTTCCTACCAGAGGAACAATCAGATTTGACGGAGCTGGAGATTGAGGCCAGGTACATCAGGCCATTTGAAGTTTGAAGATGAGTTGGAAGTAGTGTACCAGTTAGCTCTACCAGCTAATCTTGAGAGTGTGCAACGTCTCCTACGTCACAGCTCAGACGTTACATTTTGGATCTGAGTCACATTTTGGATAATTCAGAGCTGAAGATTGGAATCAACCTTTTCAGTGCCAGAGAAACCAGTTGCAAGCCTAGTCAGAGATGAGAAGAAATCAGAATTTGAGCCATCACTTAAACTCCTATTCCTTATCTTTTCTTTTTCCGTTCTAAAATTTGACTAATGCTGCTAAGTTAGCCTAGTTTTGCAAGCTACCTCTTTAAATCAAGCTTGATCATGACGATATTTTATTGGGTGCACCCACTAATATATTGTCTAATCAGGACCGGTGCATGATGGTCTGATCAACCTCATGTACTTTGGTTCGCTTTTGTATTTTTCTGCGTGGATAATATCATAAATAAAACTTGTCCCTAAACCGTCTCATCCACGACTGCTTTGAAAATTCTTATGGTTGGACCTGAGTTACGGGCGCAGTATCCGTACCTGTTTGTCTTGTCTACCCTACCTTTAAATTTCGAGGACGAAATTTTCCAAGGAGGGAAGATTGTGAAACCCATTTTTCTGTAGTTTTATTTAAATAAATAATTGTGTTATTAAATTAAACATTTTCAAATTATTATTATTATTAAATATTATTATTAATTACTTTTGGGTGAAAAGAATTTTTAAAATTAAAATAACTTGGATTTTTGGATTTTGGACCCAGACCCGAGTCCGAGCCCAGACCCAGGCCCGAGCCCATTCTTTCTATTCCTTTCCCAAATCTGAGTTTGGTTAACTATAAAAAAAAAATAATAATAATACTTGGTTTGAGCTGGTCCAAATTGGACCAGCGTACTCATTTCCCTTTCTCCTATTCTTCCTCCCCTAACTTTATTCCCCACCACACAACTAAACCAACACTCTCTATTATAACTCCCCTCTCTCCCACGTTCTCTCAAAACTCACACAGAAGAGAACTCTTACACTCTCTTCCTCCTCACAATACTCTCAAATCTCTTCACCTCTCTCACTCTCTCTGTTCCAACTAAACCTCTCTCTCACTCTCACGAGAGAAAACCCAAGCCCTAACCCCATACCCATGGCCGAGCTCCCCACCGGCGCCTCCCCGTCCAGTGCGCGCAGCCCCGAGCTCGCCGAGGCCGCGCCCCTGCGCCGACCTCTCCGGCCAGATCCGCCGGCGCGGCTCCCCGCGCCCGCGCCCGACCCTGTCCCAGCGCGCCCCGTGCCCCCGGCGGACTTCCCTGTCCAGCGCGAGCCCCTCTCCGCGCGGGATCTGCTCCGGCGAGGCGTGCCCTAGCCGCAGCCGACCGGCCTCCTTCCCGTGGCCCTCTCCGCGCTGTCCAGCGCGCGAGCCCCCTCTTTCGCGGACCCTCTCCGGCTGTCCAGCGATCCGTGGAGCTCTTCGCTGTCCAGATCCGCGACCCTGTGGTCCGAACGCTGTTTCAATTTTTCCCAAGCTTTTCCCGTGGCTCCCCGCCAACGGAAATTTGGTAAATTCTTGTTAATCACAGTAGTTCGTCCCTCCCGTAGAGTCTGTGATGAGAATCGGTCCCCGGTTTCCCTTTGGAAAATCCGGTTAGCTGCGTAGTATATTCGGTTAGCTGCGTTAGCATATTTTCTGTGATTTTTATCTGCTGGTTTGGGTGGTTTGGTTTGATTATGGGATTCCCGGATATTTCGGGAAGTTCTGTGGATTGGGAATTAATTTCTGGCGGCTTGGAAATATTTTGGTGGATATATTTGCGGGATTATTATTGGGTTGGAATAATTACAGGTTTCGTGGCGCATTTCCCAGTTTTGGGTTGTCCCGAAATAGAGGAAATGCTGCCCAATTTTTACAAAACTTTATTTATTTTGATTTCAAATCGGTTTTCGGAAAATGAATTTTTAAAACTGATTTTCGGGCGACGACCGTACCGGTCTGTGGGCCCTAGCAAAATGCAAACGCACCGGTCCGACCGGGCGTTGAGGTATTAGCTAGACTTGATGATGGACCGAGTCTGAGACTCCAACTTTATTTTAAATTATTTTATTTAATGTTTAAGCTATTTATTATAGTTATTTATTTACTGCATTTTATTTGGTAATTAAATTATTTCCTCTTATTTGATGTAAAAATAATTGTACAGGGCATAAGCCCACTCTAGGATGTTTAGCTGTGCCCTTGTATTGTGTAGCGTAGATTTTTATTTTCTCTTCTGGGTGGATGTGATCTTGGGTGGTTTTGATTAGACGTATAATCGCAGTTAGAGCGTAACTTTATAATTAATTAAGAATTTATTAAATGGATAAAATATTAGTAAATAACTAGTTCATGATTTATCACTAAAAAAAACTGTATTTTTTTTATAAATATTACAAAAAACACAAAGTTTTTCAAAGTTAATTGATTTTCGTGTTATTTCCAAATAATCCAATTAACCGGCTTAATCAAACGCACGTAGTTGCGACGTAATCGTTAGCTGTAGATTAATACAACTAAAACCTGATTAGGACTTGCTACTAGAGATTGCAATTAGCACACTTAGCCTGGTTATTCAAGGTTCTAAGTCGAGTTCTCAACTGTAGGAATTCGAAGATACACCTAACGTTCCTCCTCGGTATCAACCCGTCTTTTCAGTCATTCAATTGAGGCAAGTATAGTTTATGTTAGTTACAGTTATTTACTTAATCGTTTTAATGCATGTCTAAATCACGACTCAAACACGAAACTCTCACCGAGAGTACTGTACTGTAACTACTGTAACTATTGGGGACTGGGGGAGTAGTGTAATGAGTATGACCACATCCAAACTACTGTAACTACTGTAACTATTGGCTTACCCCTCATACACACGGGGATAAGCTGTACCTTCCTGTAACAAACCCAAGCCGGTCATATGTCATTATCTATTCAAATTACTGGTTTTCTACTGTAACAAACCTGTTTTAAAAGCTGTTTAGAACTGCATGATTCTATTTCTTATTTAACTGTTTAATTAGCATGAATTGTACTTTGCTTCCTCCTGACTGGAGACAACATTTTAGGTAACAATGAGGATGACGAGCTATACTATAATAGCTACTATGACCCGGTTCTCTTCCCTGCGACGGTACCGGAGCCTTCTCCGGAGGACGCTGAACCTGGAACAACTGAACCTGATGCTTAGATAGTTTCCCTTTTCTGCATTTTTCTTTTATTTGGAGTTTGTAGTTTTATTTTCAGTATTTTCCTTCCAGTTGTATTTCTGAATATTTTATCAAATAAAGTTTCAAATTCCGAATAGAACAGTTGTGACAAATGTACTTGTGTTGTTGTGAATACCTGCAATGGAACAGCTTACTGCCGCCGTCTCACCACGGTGCAGGCTGGGCATGGTCCGGTTCGACCCATTAATTTGGGAATCGGGTCGTGACAACGAGACGACTCGAGCGCCACCCGAGCGCCGCCTCGCCGACGTCTCCTCCGCCGTCCAGGGCACTTAAACCCCCCTCCAATCGCCGGACACGTGAGTAACGGGACCCGAATCGTGTCGTGCGTATCTCGTTTTCACACACGAGACTCGCCAGGACACGACGAACTTAGTGCTGTGCTCGGACACACGAGACTGAGCTCGTACGTGTCGTGCATAGCATGGACACGTGGATACCTGTGTCCTTAACTGTCTGGACACAGGACCGATATTTTATTTTTTTATATATAATATAAGACTAAACGAAATAAAATAAACGAGAACCCTAACCCTAACATAACTGATGGGCTGACCCCCTGGCCAGCCCGTCCTAACCTAAACCCCCCCCCTCCCCCCCCCCCCCCCCGCGCAGGCTCTGGTTCGAGCCCCCTCTTCTTTCTGTTTCCTTTCTTTTTTCTTTTTCTGTTTCTTTTCTTTTTCTTTTCTTGTTTTATATATATATTTATATATATATGTATATATATATATATATTAGTATATATATATGTATATACTGTATTTTTGACAGTATTTTATATATATGTATATATATTTTATAGTTAGTAAATTATATATATATGTATATATTTTCATGTGTATATATATATATATATATATATATATATATATATATATATATATATATATATATATATATATATATATATATATTATTATATACACTTTATTATTAAGTGTTTTCTTATATATATATATATATATATATATATATATATATATATATATATATATATATATATATATATATATATATATATATATATATATATATATTTGTATATATATATATATATATACTTTATAAAAAAAAATATATATATATATATACTTTATAAATTAAGTATTTTCCTTATACATAGATATATGTACATTTTACATATGTATGTATATATTCACTATACATAATTTTACCTTATTAAAATAATAATATTTATTTTGTACTTTTATAAATTTGTATTTTAGTATATTTAAATTACTGCAACCATTTGGTGTCCAAGCCTAGCATGGGTATTTGGGCCCAAATGTGTTTTCACACATTCAAGACATGTACAAGTCATATTGGACTTGATTCATGGCCTTGGGTCCTGTATTTGAACTTTGGTTCAAATTATATACATGGACAAAATACGCAGATAATTAATTATTTAATTTTAATTGTGTGCAATGCTGTTTTTGATTTTCTAGAAATACTTAAACTACTGCTAAAATTCTGGAAAAATAGTATTTAGATACTATGTTAAGTTAGCTAATTTAGTATAATTTTTATAGTATTTAATTTACTGTTTTGCCACTGGTTTGGCATATGAAACCAAAACTCATTTTCTGTATACTTAGGAAAACTGATTTTTATAAAATATTTATACTGGTTAATAAATTCAAGAAAAATTATAATAAATTTCTATGATTAACAAGGATCACTTCGATACTTTACTTTAAGTAAAACTAGGCTTTTTGCCTATCTCTAAAATTGTTAAGACACAATGGTCTTTTGATTTATTTATTGATTAAATACGACTTGTAGCTTTTTGTGTTATTTTGAGTTTTAGCCGTGTTGAACCCCACCCCTCACTAGTGTAAAGACCCTAGAAAGTTGGGTAAAGTAGTGTGTTACCCCACATTGGTCTCCTATGCCAAAGTCATCATTTTGGCTAGGTACCCAGTCACAAGTCGTGTCGCACCAATTAGTGTCCTAGTATTTAGCTTAGTGTAAAAGCTAAGTTATTACATTTATTTCTACAGTGACGAGTTACCGGGACATCCATAGCACTTTTATCGCAGCTTGTTTTACTTTGCTTTGCTAGAGGCAAGTACTTTCTACAAACTTTACATATTGTCACATAAATGAACTAAAAACCCTACCATGTTAAATGCTGATCCTTGGGGTAACAAGTTAGATCTCTACATGTTGCACTTTCAGTTACTACCATGCTTAGAACAGTCTTCATATATCTCTCACATGATTAGAATATGGGTTATGGAGAAACTGATAGTAGTATACGTGATCATGACCCCCCTACAGTAGCGAGCGAGGTCATATTTTATATGCATATCTTGCCGCAGGCCATTACCTCGCATATCTGTACGGATATACACCTATGCTTGTTAACTTGTACGTATGTACATTTCATTATGTGCCCTCCAGCACATTGTACATCTATTGACCGGTCACGTACCTGCTACAGTTTTAAACATTACATATACATCTGTCTCTATGACATATGTGTCCTTGCCATGATAGACTATGTGATGCCATGCTTTCTAGTTATTCCTCTTATGTTCATTTCTATGTTTCATATGCTAGTTTGCTAGATTCAGTACTTGCTCCCGTCCTGACAGGATAACGTTGTAGGTGTCCTTACTGAGGAGGAGTTACTCTGCGACACCTATTATGGAGTTACTGTCGAGGACCCGGCTCTGCCTTACGAGGACGTTCCTGCGGGAAACCTCGCCTAGTTGTCTTTTGTATTATTAGACTTTTGAGAGTAGTCATGTATTAGACTATACATTTTGTAACTGGACATGTATCCAGATTTACATTTCAGTTCACTTGTACTTGGACTTACTTCTATATACGACGACTTTTGTGTTTGGAGCATTTTATGACTTTTATTCACTTATAGAACTGTTAGCACATTTAGTCTTATCCTGTTGTCTTTAGAACAGCTTACTACGTTTTATATCAAACGTAGGCTGGGCATAACTCGGCCTGGCCCAACAATTTGGGTAGCGGGTCATGACAGTATAGGAAGCCGTCTATGCAAGGAGCGCCGGTATCTGCTTCGATCTTCAATGCAATGGATGATAGCACTTGAAAGGATAGTCTTTATGTAGTAGAGCTTCTGAGAAGATATGAATCTGAAGACATAGAAAACTAAACTACGAAGATGTTGTTAATATATCAAAATAAAATGTGCCAACATATATATATAATTCAAGCAACCTAAAATCGTTCTTGCATCAGATTTGTTAAGCCTGCATGGAAGTTGTCATTAGTATACAACCTAACTACATGATGGTAATTGGTGCTCGCATTTTTGTACCATAGAGGACTTTTACATGATATTGTGACTCACCCTTTCAAAGCAGGTAGCTAGCCTTAATGAAGGTCTCGTAATATACCTCGTGCCTATTAGCATGTCTGAATAGTTCCTCCTAGGTCGATGCGGTCCTGGCGCCCCGAGTCCCATTTGAGGAACTAACACCAAACATTGTACACATGTTGTCCTTGACCATGCAAATGCATATGCAATATAACTATAAAGCATAAATTCTATGGTAATAAGTACTGAAAGTAAATGTAAATAGATATCTATACTTGTACATTACGCTCATTGAGTCAATGCTCGTATTCTCACTTTCCGTTCCAATTTAAACACTTCGTGACCTATTCCATAGGTCCCAACATTTTCGACTATCACTTGGTGAGACCCGTAGGTCCCAACATTTCCAACCATCACTTGACGACCCATTGGTCCATGCAGTCACTAACATTCCTATGTGAAAGTACCGTAACAGTTCACCTTTTCCAGTGTCTAGTTCATTAACAATAGTGTCATACATATGACATCTTTTATCTTTTTACTTTTTTTTGAGGCATCATAAATATAAGTACATTGTAAGGAAAGTAAAAGAATTATTTTATTAGGACGTGAAGGGATATGAAAGAAGAACTAACACCATTCACCATGATAACTTATTCCCAAATGGCCATCGCGTCAGGAGGGCCAATATACCTCCATAGTCTTCCGTAAGGGATGAGAGCCCTGACGTGCATTATTTATGCTAGTCATGTTCAAAGTCATTTAAGTTATGCCATGTCATTTTAGGTTATGAAATTTTAAACTACGTGTCAATATAATTACTGGAGAGCATGGAAGTTTTAAATTATAAATGAAAAGATTTATTCAAGTTCAATATCTAAATATAACTTTCATTGTATAATAATTCTTTTATTATTTTCCAAATCTAACTTTTTTTTAGCTAAATACAAACTAAGCCCCATTTAAGCAATTGACTATTATATGATAAGATTAAGGACCATATTAAGCTAAATAACATGGATGTTAGTAATTGTATCGAGATATATGAATGGTTGAAGTTATACCAATAGATGGATGAATTATCCATTGTAAAGAGAACTTTGATTGCTTTATTTTTTTGATATATTTTTTATCTTTGTAAATAATATAATTACATATGATTTTTATTGAATCCTTGCTTATTTACTTGCATCATTGTAGATCCACGAAAAATCGTGTTCGCATAAACAAACTTCGCATAAAGCCAACCCCACAAAATTTTCCTCAATGAAGAAAATGTCTATCTCGCATAAAAGCCAACCTCACATAATTCGGCTCAGTGGAGGAAATGGTTGTCCCGTATAAAGCCAACCTCGCATAAATTTGACAACTATCTGTGACAACTGGCTCTAGTTGCCTACCTATGGTAAACATTAATGGCATATCAACCAACAAGCCATTAATGAAGGAATATTTCATTCTCTGAGGCATGTTCTTAACAGACAATACGTAGACACCATGTAGGATGACCTTTTTTTTCAGGCAACACTAAATGTCACGAGGTTATATAGGATCACGACTCATGCCGCATGGCAACCACTTTTCAGTTGCATTAATGACAATAGTCGTAGTAAATAGCGCAAGGCCACAAGGACTCATCGTTTCAGTTACATTTATAAATAAAAAGCCAAAGTTTTCTTTTATCGCGGCCCTGCCAAAGTGGCATAAGCTGAAGAAGTTTCCTTGCATAAACAAGACTTTGACAAAGAAAACCTCGACTCCCCGCCGCATAAATGATACCTTACATAAATACTGAAAGGAGGCTTCAAAACAACAAGTTTGCCTCGCATAATCTAGCTATGTTAGAAAACACATGCATAATGCAAAGATGGTTATGTCATACTAAGAACACGTAATTTGCTAATAGTTTATCATCACATAATTGGTTGACAACTATGATCAGATTGACAACCCACCCGCATTGTCAGACTAACGCTTGATTGTTTGTCAAATACTGATACACACTTGATTGGATGCCATCCTGTCATAAATTACTGAGTCTCGAGTCATCAGTCAACACGTGAAGCTGGCTATAGTGACAATACGTGTTACCAACGGCCACGTGTTAAGTAACCGTAGTATATGCAACTCAGATTTCTGCTTTGTTGGCAGCCTTTCCCTACAGAATTCTGCAATTTCGTGGGGTAACGAAGATTATCCCTATTTGCCGATAAATAGGCCATGACCTCTTACTTTTAAGGGTTCGAGAAATTGAGCATTAAGAGAAAGTTTTGTGTACGCGCGTGTGTGAGAGAGAGAGAGAGAGAGAGAGAGAGAGAGAGAGAGAGAGAGATCCATGTCCTATAACACTTTGTGCAACTTGTATTGTTCGCTTCCTCTTCTATACGAGAGCTCCAAGGTGTTCTCATTGGGTCTACTTCGTTTGTGCAAAGCTCTAGTAGACGTGCCGTTGAAGAAGGCTAGTTCTCCATTAATCGTACAATTCATGAGTTGTCATATCTACGTCGGAGATACCGAACAAAGTGTTATACTGCCCATGCTAGCAAGTAGCAGGACCCACGTTAGATCGTTAACGGAGCAAAGTGATCGCGTGCTGATTAGCCCTCCGTCGTCACACAAAAATTGTTTTATTGTATTTACATACTAGATTGTAATACCGAAAGATTTTTTTTTAACAAACTAGTTTTTCTTTCAAAAAGAATTACAAATTCTTTTGACTCTCCCCCCCCCCCCCCCCCCCCCCCCCCACCCCCCTTGACAAAAAACAATAATTCTTTCAAACAAATCGAAGTGATTACTTATTATGCAGTGTCACATAATAGTGGAATAGGCATGATTTGTTTGAATAAAAAAACCTAACATAGATATAAAAAAAATCAATATGCACAAAAGTATTACCAAGTTTATAATATGTTTTTCACTTAATACTGGAATATGTTCAACCTGACTGGATAAAAAAGACGTAGACATATATAAAAATTACTATCGAGTTTATAATTGTACTGCTAAACATACATAAAAAAATCAAGATGCACAATTTTTTTAACCATATAATTGTATTGACAAACATTTATACACTAATACTTACTTTTCAACCACGAAAGGATACTTTTTTTTTTTTTTTGGTTTATAATTTATCGTTGAGATCTTTATATATTAAAATTACCTTTTCTATTTTGTTTAAATCAATTACAACCTAGGACTTGTCTATAGAGAGAGAGAGGTTGTATATTCAATTTTTTAATTCAGTATCAATAAAGACTAGGGTTAATTAGATTTTAGTTTCAAAAATATTCGAAAATTAGCATCTGGAACCATAAGTCTTATTAACCCTAAAATATTTATTAATAGATTTTGTACGGTCAACCGTCGTCTCAAAATCCAGATTTCAAACTGGACATTTTCAGATCCTAAATGCTATTTTTCTAATGTTTATGGGAGCCAAAATCTATAAGTAACCCAAAACATTTTTATAGCATTGAGAACATAACATACTAATTTATATATAATGTTGAATCTGACCCCATTTAATTCTCAAAATTGGCAGTTTTTTTTTTTTGATGTTATATTATGCTAAATATTATTATTTCATTTTGGGTCCGATTGTTCCGGCTCCGTATCGGCCGGCTCAACACGAAATTTCCCCCATATTTTTTTTCCGCAAATAGCAACAAATAAATTGAGATCCCTCTCGTTATTGTTTCCTCCTCCTCCCTCTTCTTCTTCTTCCTCTCATCGCCATGGAAGCTCTGACGGAGCTCTGCGACCTCGTGGCGGAGAACCCCACGCTCTTCGCCGACAAGATATCCTGGATCTGCAGCCGCTGCCCGCCCCCCTCCGCCCCGCGCGCGACGCGCGCCCACCTCCACGCGCTGCTCGCGCTCGCGCGCCTCCTCTCCAAGTCCTCCGCCTCCGTATCGGCCTCGTCGACCGCGCCGATCGTCGAATTTTTCCGATCGGTCCCCTCCCACTCCTTCCGTCCCTCCTACTGGCCGGAGTCCTCGTCCCCGGCTTCCTTCTACGCCGAACTCCTCCGCTACCTCTCCGACGCATGCTCCCTCTCCCCCGACCTCTCCTCCTCCCTATCCCCCCTCCTCGGCGCCGCGCTCGTCTCCGCCGCGGCGGCGACCGGCGCCTCCGCCGCGATCGCGCGCTCCTTCCTCTCCGCCGCCTCCCGAGCCTGCCCCGCCTTCCTCCCCGCCGACGCCGCGCGCCTCGTCGCGCGCCTTCTCGACAACACTTCCGCGGCGGAGACACCGGCCGCCGCGAAGGGGAAGGAGGAGGAGGTGGCGGCGGAGGGGGACGGAGACGGGGTTAGTAGGAGCAGCAGTGCGGACAGGTCGGAGAACGGGTCGGTCGGTACGACGGCTGCTGCCGTGTTCGAGGAGGAGACGGTGGAGGGGCTCGAGAGGCAGGATATCGCTTTCAGGTTGGTGGGCCAGCTTCTGGACCGGATGGGGACGGAGAAGGCCGGGACGGGGACGGTCGGGGACCTCGAGCAGGTCAGGGAGGTGGCGACCAAGCAGCTCAAGTCGCTACCGGCGTTTCTTAAGGTCGAATACTTGGTTCTTTTATGTACATTGGACATGACACAAGACACGGCAACATAGACCTAATCTTTTATCTAAATTATGCTTTGCATTTATTTTTGTTTCGTTTCTTTTTATGGAAAACCATACTTTGAACCAATTGGAATCACACTGCCAGTATAGGTATAGACTAAGACGGATCAAATTGGATTTCACAATAAGCGTACATACGATGAGTACATGTCTAGTTAATTTAGTGGAGGAAATAAAAGAAATCCGACCTATGTTTAGTTAAGTGTAAATTGCCCCTTTTTAATTAATGTCTGAATGAAGTAGGATTGTATAAAGTAGCTGTCTAAGAATATGAACTTTGCGGGGACATCTATGAAATGAGTCCTCATAGAATACAAGGCTAAGGCATCCACCCAATAATAACATGCCGGATAGAAAACAACCAAATGTGGAGTTAGCAAAGCTTATTGGTTAGGATGTAATCTGGATGTGAGTGTAATGCCCCGGTTCGCACGGCGCATTACGCTGAGACGTTGACTCAAAGAGTCGCGTTAACCGAATGAAATGTATCGATGTGAATCGATATGAGAGTTACGTTGTCCCGAGCAATGCATCGAACTAAGTCGATGCGAAGAGTTGCATCGTCCCAAAGAAATGTATCGAGTTGAATCGATGCGAAGCGCCGCATCGTCCTGAAGGATAAGTGTGTTGAGACGGCTCGAAGATTCTAAGAAATAGAATCGACCAAGGCGCAAGTCCGAATCGATGCAAGTATTGATTTTAGTTGGTTTCATGTGCAGGCTATACGTTTACGCTGAAATATTAGAGGTTGACATTTTGCCTTATTCAGAAAGGGGTCCGCGAAACCAATCGTCGCCTTGCGACGGACTGAGGCGTTGGCACGGTAAGCCAAATCGGATGTATAATTCAATGAAGCACGAAGTGCTCGAATGGCTAAGTCAGGAGAGTTGGCTGTGCAACGGAGTTATGAAATTGAGCCGCATCGGCTCGGCGAAACGATAAGGCGTATCGGCTCAAGGTGGGAGGATTGACTCTTCTTTTTACTCCTTCATGCCTAAGTCAGAATATATCATTGTATGCTAAGTTAACCTTTCGACGCCATGGACGTGGTCCGATCGGAAGGTAAATCGTAGTGTATGTCGAACACTAGTTAGAACAATTGAAATGAAACGTGCATCAAATGCACGAGTCGCTATGGAAGATTGGATATCGCAAAGGCGAGCGCCTCGGTGCGCAAGTCGCAAGAACATGGGATAACTGTATTCGGCGAGTGCCTTCGTGCACGAGCCATTCCGTACCTTCGTGCACGAGTTAGAAATGCTAGCACATTGAAAGACAATAGGCGAACGCCCTAGCGTGCAGTCCTCATAGAATACAAGGCTAAGGCATCCACCCAATAATAACATGCCGGATAGAAAACAACCAAATGTGGAGTTAGCAAAGCTTATTGGTTAGGATGTAATCTGGAAGTGAGTGTAATGCCCCGGTTCGTACGACGCATTACGCTGAGACGTTGACTCAAAGAGTCGCGTTAACCGAATTAAATGTATCGATGTGAATCGATACGAGAGTTACGTTGTCCCGAGCAATGCATCGAACTAAGTCGATGCGAAGAGTTGCATCGTCCCAAAGAAATGTATCGAGTTGAATCGATGCGAAGCGCCGCATCGTCCTGAAGGATAAGTGTGTTGAGACGGCTCGAAGATTTTAAAAAATCGAATCGACCAAGGAGCAAGTCCGAATCGATGCAAGTATTGATTTTAGTTGGTTTCATGTGCAGGCTATACGTTTACGCTGAAATATTAGAGATCGACATTTTGCCTTATTCAGAAAGGGGTCCGCGAAACCAATCGTCACCTTGCGACGGACTGAGGCGTTGGCACGGTAAGCCAAATCGGATGTATAATTCAATGAAGCACGAAGTGCTCGAATGGCTAAGTCAGGAGAGTTGGCTGTGCAACGAAGTTATGAAATTGAGCCGCATCGGCTCGGCGAAACGACAAGGCGTATCGGCTCAAGGTGGGAGGATTAACTCTTCTTTTTACTCCTTCATGCCTAAGTCAGAATATATCATTGTATGTTAAGTTAACCTATCGACGCCACGGACGTGGTCCGATCGGAAGGTAAATCGTAGTGTGTGTCGAACACTAATTAGAACAATTGAAATGAAACGTGCATCAAATGCACGAGTCGCTATGGAACATTAGATATCGCAAAGACGAGCGCCTCGGTGCGCAAGCCGCAAGAACATGGGATAACTGTATTCGGCGAGTGCCTTCGTGCACGAGCCATTCCGTGCCTTCGTGCACGAGTTAGAAAGGCTAGCACATTGAAAGACAATAGACGAGCGTCCTAGCGTGCAAGCCACGAACATTGAACACTAAGTCATAGAACATGGAAATACGGCTTCGATGCGTGCACCAAGTGCACGACGCGAGGAAAAAGATGATAAATGTGTCGAAACGTGCCTACGTGCACGAGATCATAAAAGATGGCTTCGTTGCGAAAGAATACAGTTGTGGCATGAATGTGACGGAACTGTCGGATATGACATGATGCCTCGAAAGGTGTTCGGGACCTTCGGGTCGTTCGGTTGACGAACATTGAGTTGAGGCATGATGCCATTGAACATTGAAACGAAGTATGAAATGTAAGAACATAGAAAGTTAATGGAAGAAATACGAGATGATAATGTCTGAGTCTCGGACTCAAGACTATGTTTGGTTGTTTGATAAAGTCTGAGTCTCGGGCTCAAGACTATGTTTGGTTGTTTGAAAATAGGGCGTTGCATGGTCGAATGGACTTGAGATAACTGTGATAATCTTTCGTACACGGAACGTTCCCTCCGAACGGGCTGCGCCGGGGCACCGGGACCGTTTGGCCTAGGAGGGATATAATCTTTGATAGGCGCACATTCGTAAGACGATTAGCGACCGCTTAGCGAGATGTGAAAAGCCGCAAATGATGGTATGCAGTGGTAGATCTCCGTAATTGGGACAACAACCCACTACGAGAAGCGCCGGACTACCCAATTCGAGAAAGAAAAGAAAGAAAGAAAAGAAAGAGAGAAAAGAAAGAAAGAAAAGATAAAGAGAAATGCCTTTAGTCCATTTTGGCGCGAATACGCCAACGACCATTTCATATAGTTAAGGAACGATGGGTTGAAAGTGCAGGCACGTATGTGTCTCGCACATAGATCCTGCTTAGAGAGCACTTATAACATGACATGGAAGGAATGGGACGTATTCACCTTGCGTCGGTGCAAGAGCGAGTGCGTCTATGCTGGTAAGAAGTCGCGCCACGAAACAAACACGCGATTGCTTGCCTGCTTGTCTATTCAATTCGAATAACATGCTTGCCATGATAACATGCTTTACGCTTTCGAATATGTCATGAAATCGATCCTAAGGAGAATATAGCAAGATCATAAGCTAAGTTGCATGATTGAATATAAATACTAAAATGTCGGTTTAGAAAGTCGTCAGTACATGCGAGGACGAACGTACTGATCCCCCACCAGCTTTCATGCAGGGTGCAGGGAATGGATTGCTCGCGGCGAAGTTTCGTTTGATCGCGCAGAGGCATGGAATGCCGTAGCGTTTGAAGCGTGCGATCGCATTGACGCTCGGACTTGCAACATGATTGATGCGACCGAGATATAGAAGGCATGATGTATGGAATGGTGAAATCCTTTGTGAGCAAGAGAGAACTTGAGTGTTGTAGCCAACCTGGCAAATTTAGTTGGGCTATTGAAAGCCTTTGAAATCTCAGTTCGAATATCAATAAAGAGAATTGTTTCGTATACTCTGTTTTCCTTTCGTTGTTAATATCAACTCAAAGATAACCATTTGAGAACTTGTCATCTTGTCTTGCACGAGCGCAACTCCAGGCTCGTGCGGCATCATGCCCCCCTGCGAGGACGATGATTCGGGTGATTCCGGGTCGGGGCGTGACAGTGAGGCTTCGCCTCAGGCCCACGTTGGTGATTAGGTACATCACATCTTCTCTTGGTTGCCATTTTCAAATAGGTGTGAGTTTTTAAATAATAGATAGATGCAGGAGAAGAAGTTAGCCCATGCGAGTAGGATTAGATTAGCCACTTAGGCCTAGTTTTGTTCCTGTTTAAAATGGAGCGTTTCCAGTGGGCATCTTAGTCAAAATGGAAAACCAAATTCATTTGGTTCCCATCGTGTGCCATTTATACCATACAAAAATGACTGAAAACAACAAATAGCAAATGCTCGTGAGAGCACCATTTAGTGTTTACCAATTGAAATGTAGCGTTTTCCATTTCAAATGGGAACAAAACTAGCCTTACACGTCGATAGATGAGGTTGGTAAGTTCAATAACAAGGAGCATGGTTAATATAGTTTAAGAATCTCAATGGGTAAGTGGATAAAATATTAAAAGAGAATGTTCATCGTCATCGTTGTCCCAACATAATAGGCTCGGATGTGAAGCTAGGTAAAACTTCATTAAGGATTTGACAACGACTATTAACAACATGGCATCAACTGTCTATGTGGTGCCAAATTCCTAGCCATTGTTAGATGAACGATAGGGTCATGCCGTAATACCTAGGTGGCTGGTTGTCAAGTAGCTAGGCCTACCTTTTCGATATATAGTTTAAGCTCGTGCAACCGAGGAGCACCCTCTAAGTTCAAAATCTTATCATGATATTCATGTTAAGGTTCAAAGTCTTTGAGGGGCTAACTTAGGAGCCATGTTTTAGATCTTTGAGAAGAGTAACAAAGAGCATTTTAATAATAGTCACCATTATCCAAGTCTTCGACATGAGAATAGGATCAACCATATAGCACAATAAAGACACATAAAAGAGTTACCAACTTTTAATGATCGACTATTAACCCGACATCAACAATTTACTTGGTGCCGATGTTACCAGGGTTCACTTTAAGCTTTTGAGAACACGTCCCTGAATGCAGTGGGTTTGGATACCAAAAGTGACGGTTCGGATCTTACGAGATGAAGTTCAATTTTTTTCTATAGTCATCAAACAAATGGAGATAGATAAAACAATAAAACCAACTGAATGAAAAAGTGAAAAGATACAAACCACCCAGTTTGACTAGAGTGACTTACTAGTTAAGCCTACCTCCTTTGCCGTGTACTGGAAAAGTGCTGCACCGCATACCTGTGTCTGTACCTGTATCTGTACCCACACAACATATCAGATGGAACCGTGACTTCGATAACATTAGGGCTAGTTGTGAGCAACGAAGGGTCTTGCCATAAAACCTATAAGGTTTTCCGCAAAAAAAAAAAAAACCCTATAAGGTTAGTTTGCAGGTAGTTAGAACTACCTTTTAATCATGCAGTTAAGCTCATTAAACCAAGGAGTACTCTCCAAGTTGTTCTGAACTAGGGAAGAGTTTATATGGAGAGGCAAGAAGATATAATTTGCTGTAGGAAATTGCTTTTACTATCACAAATTAAGCCAAAGAGTGAACATGATGACATACTCCTAGTAGTTAACCAAGAGCAAGAAAAAGGGGGAAAAACCCATCTTTCACAAATTCCAAACAATCTGATCCAGGGAGGTCCGTGGTGGAAGTTATTTACTTGTTATTGCTTATTTAGATGATGAAATAAAGATTTCATAAGAAGACTGGAAGAGAGATTCACTTATGATCTTAATTCAGAAAAAAAGAACTTATGATAGGGGTACTAAAGAAATTGAATGACGTATTCTACTAACACCAAGTCTCCAGATCGTGTGACTAGTCATGATCGATTGCATAGCAAGTAATAACCAGTATGACATCAGTTAAAGGAGATATAAATCCGTCATAAAGGAATAGTTAGTATATTATATGGTTGCATTAGTTGTGGAGGAGCTTAGCAGGGACATTCTGGTTGAAGTTTCAGTGTATATTGTCTATCTATGGTACTGTGTAATGTCGTACGAGGTTATTTTGTTATGCGCATCTATGGTACTGTGTGATGTTGTATGAGGTTATTTTGTTATGGTTCGGACCACGTCATGTGTTCATTCAAAACCAGTTGCTCATTAATTGGGTTTACAACGCAGATCAGCAATTAAGAAGCCACCTCGAAATTTGGCTTAATTGACAATTAATAGGATAGATCGGTTTATTACTCACCGGTTAATCACCGTAGTCTTATTTTCAGAAGTATGGTATATTATTAACTGATGAGACTAGCGTCAATGATAAGAGTAAGACTATTAAAAATTCATTTATAAGATAGCAAACTATGTAGATGCTTCAGAATCTAAAAGATTTAAAGTTGGTAGGATGAAAATGGTATATGAATACAACTGTGGTTAATGTACAAAAGAAAAGATGAAAAAAAATCATATTGTGGTTACTAATAGCAATGAGCTACATTCTATTAGTAATTAGGATAAATCATTCATCATAGGGGGAGATTGAGGAAGATTTTTCTTAGAGAACTAAAACTGGATGGTTAAATAGTGCTTCTCAAGTACTACCTGGATTTGTATACCCTTGCAACTGACTTTTTCCAGGACGATGATAAGGTCAGCCATGTTTTGCTGGTTTCAATGTTGGGCAATCAAGAAACAGTGTATGCTGAAATAGTGTCATTGTGAGAAGAGAATGTTGATGAGTGGGGATACGATTAAAGATATAGGATGGAATGAATGCAGTTTTGGGAAGTTAGAAGCATTTTCCTTGAGAACTGAGAAAGTTATTTGAAAAGTTTTGGACATGGTGAAGCTAAGTGATAAGATTTTTGTTGAAGGGTGTGTAAGGACTGGAAGAACAGAGTTAACCTAACTAAGGCAGCAAAGAAGGATGTAATAGTTGCTACTAGAACATAGGATAGGAGTTTGAGGAAACGAATTCATGTTGTTGGGCGTAAACATTTGGACCTCTTGCTGATGATATTGTTGCATCATTAGTTGAGTAATTTCATGGAAGAGATGCTTTTGTACTGCAATGAGACTGTTGCATGTAAAAAGCTATATGTATTATGTAGGCAAATGGGAAAGATGGATGTGTGGTAAAACTAAGACGAATGAGGTTAGAGATTGTTAGATGGAGGGGTGCATAAGTTACTTAATAAGAGAACACGGGGATGAAGAATAAAATGAGATGATATATTGATTCACAACACATTTAAAGAGGTTCCATCAAGTTAGGTGCATGGAGTTCTCTCCAGGAAAGTTTGGTGAAGGCTGAAGATAGCATCGATGGAAAACGGAGTTGATGATCTTGAAGCGACACTGTTAGCTCCACCTTCAGTTGGATTCATTGATGACTCTCAAGTCTGGGAGAACACTGAAATGAAGACGTCATGAGTTGCTTGGGTTTATCTTATATTTATTAAATAGAAGATTATTTTCCTATATTAGATAAGTATCACATTGAATTTAAGAAGTTTGAAAGAAATCATTTGAATCTTTTGAATACACCCAAACACCAAACTTTGAAGACTTGCTACCTTTAGTTATGTTCAAACGATCTCTTAGTTTTATACAAATGCTGTTCAAACTCGGCATGATTGAGCGTCTGATCCAGATTTATACTATGTGGATACACTGGATGCTTATCTTTTCTTTCCGCAGCCATACTAGTTATTTGAGCATCCAATATTGTTGTTATAAACTATTGCAGATACGAAAGCGTGATTGGAGAGATCAAGGTTCACAGCTGAAAGCAAGAATAAACACAAAACTAGCTTGTTGTCAAGCAGCAATTGTCGTGCAAGTTAAGAGTCTCCTATCTCTGGATTCTGATGGGAAAGCCTCCAAGGATGCACTGCGTAGAACTCTGGCACTTCTCCTGGATGCTGCGGAAGCTTGCATACATTCATCATGGAGAAAGTTGAGGGTTTGTGAGGAGCTGTTCAGCACGTTGCTCAGTGGAATCAGCCAAATAACTGTCTCTCGAGGGGGGCAATTGCTTCGGGTGTTGCTTATTCCCCTTAAGCCACTTGTTCTTACAACATGCGCTCAGGTTTGCTTGCTATTTTGAATATTTTGGATATTACTTTTACTATACTGCTTTAAAGGCCTAACGGGTATTATGTGCCTTGCTACTTCTTTACTCTTGTGCAGGCTGATATCCTGGGAAACAATCAGGGAGCGATGTTTGAGGCTGTAACGAAGCTAAGTTGTGAAATAATTGAATTTGGTTGGAGCAAGGATAGGGCGCTTGTTGATACTTTTATCATGGGTTTGGCTGCGTGCCTTCGTGAACGAAATGATTATGACGAGCAGGTTTGTTTCATCTTTTACATTCATATGGCTTCAAGATATCGAACCTCTTTTATGATTTATCTATTATATTATACTCATGTATCACAAGATCTGCTCTTCTCTCAGTAGCCTGACGTAACATGTTTGCTCTTATAGATTTCTCTTTCTTCAACTAGTTATTTTGACAGGCTTACTATTAATTTATTGAATTTCATATTTAAATATAAACTATTAAACTGATAATGGTGTTCTCATGTCTTCAATGTTATCAGGAGTTCTGGTCGCTGTTTGCATGTCAAAACCTTCTACTTAATTTACTTAACAATTCGACGTTTCTAGTACTGATAATATTTAGTGTCCCATGTACCATGATAATAGTTTGGAGGCTCATGTACCAAATTTCCTATTTCAGGATGTGAAAGAAAAACAAGCTGTTCCTATCATGCAGTTGAATCTCATACGCCTGTTAGCTGATTTGAGTGTTTCAGTTAACAAGTGGGAAGTTGTGGATATGATATTGCCTCTATTCATTGAAAACCTAGAAGAGGGTGACGCTGCAGCTCCAAGTTTATTGCGTCTCCGTGTATGGAACCTTGTCACTTAGCATGTACATATTTTTTTTATCTAGTTTTTATAATTTTACTGCTTTTTGAAGGATTTTTAACACTTGGTTTAGATGTTGAAGTTTACTGCTACGTTTCATGCATTCTAATCTTGCTTTTTGAAAAAAAAAAAATCAGCTATTGGATGCAGTATCTCATATGGCCTCTTTGGGTTTTGAGAAATCTTACAGAGAGACAATTGTATTGATGACACGTAGCTACTTAGATAAACTAAAAACTGTAGGATCTGCAGAAAGCCAAACCCTGCCTTCGGAAGCTACAACTGAGCGGGTGGAGGTCTGTTCTAATTTCATTTGGGCTCCTTGGAGTTTTTTTACATTTGTAATTGCTAATTTGAGCTAACTACTTCAACCACTTTCTAGACTCTTCCTGCAGGGTTTCTTCTGGTTGCTTCACGCCTCAGTAGCCCAAAACTTAGAAGTGACTATCGTCATCGCATATTATCTTTGTGCTCTGATGTGGGTCTAGCTGCTGAATCAAAAAGCGGAAGGTAAAGTATATTGTATCATGGCTTGGTATATTGACTCTATTTAAACATTTAACTTCAGTCACAAGAATCTTAATACTATGCGTGTTCACGCAATTTGTAGATTCTCCAGTATTCTTATTAGTGGCTGTGTAGGCGCCTATTCACACATTTAGTTCATGTGCTCAGCTTGATGCGGAGGTGGCCACTGTATTCCTAGGAGGTTGCACTGATATTATGGTTATAACCAAAAAGGCAAAAACATACTTGCATTCCTAGTACTTAGGTCCATAGCCTTGCCATAGGTTCAAATAGGAGATTTTGTAATATGACTTCTATGTGTACTATTTTTCACAGCTCTTCTTAATGTCTGTTATTCACTCTTTTTGTAGGAGCGGTGCTGATTTCTTGGGCCCATTGCTCCCTGCCGTTGCTGAAATATGCTCTGATATTGATCCATCATCCAACGTCGAGCCTTCACTCTTAAAGCTTTTCCGCAACTTGTGGTTCTATGTCGTTTTGTTTGGATTAGCACCTCCTATTCAACCAAATCAACTCCCAACAAAATCAGTTTCTACGTCATTGAACACTACTGGCAGCATTAGTGGCATTGCTCTTCAAGCTGTGTCTGGACCATACATGTGGAACAATCAATGGTCTGTAGCTGTCCAGCGGATTGCTCAAGGAACACCACCCCTGGTAATTGTTTTACTTGAGGCAACCGAATGATACTTGCGGTTTCCTTCCAGTTTGTAAATGCATTGGTGGTTCAGTTTTGTATAATCTTCCATATTGGCGACATGAAAAAACTTCCAATAGATTTCACTCATTGTTATTCCTTTGTAAAAACCATAGAAGAATGTCACATTTGTACATCATTTATCTTAATCATATACTGAATAACTTGAGTATTATTTCAAGCTATTAGGATATTAAATCAACGACTCACCTACGGGTCTAAATCATTGTTTAATTTATATTCATATTTTGCTTTTAACTTATCTTTTCGCTGCCGATCCCAAGCATGGATAGCAGGACACTTGTGTTAGGTAACCCGCAGCCATCATAATACTTTGTTGGATCTCTATGAAATAAATCCTTACAGAATAAACATAGGAGCATCTCTCGTAGGAACACATTGTATTTATCTCACCCCGATGCAATGATAATGTTTTTGCTAATGTGAGAGAGGAAATGGCTCTTAACAAAGCTAAGCAGAAGACAAGGATTCATGTAGTGGACCACAAACCTTTGGAATAAGGACCTCATTGCTTCTGCTGCAGTTTTTGATTTCGACGTAATGCCAACAAATTTAGTTGGAGTTGTTAAATATACTTTATGGTTTTGCTGCACTTTTGTGGTATGCTAGAGAGAGCTTTTGTACTGATATATGTTTTTTTACTGATATATGGTTTATGAGTTTTGCTCAAGAGAGAGCTTTTGTACTGATATATGGTTTATGACTTTTGCTGAATTTTGTAAACAGGTGGTTAGCTCAGTAAAGTGGCTTGAAGATGAGTTGGAATTAAATGCTTTACACAATCCTGGGAGTCGCAGTGGTAGTGGCAATGAGAAAGCTGCTATAGACCAGAGGTCCGCTCTTTCAGCCGCGTTAGGAGGCAGAGTTGAAGTGGCTGGAATGAGTACAATTTCAGGTCCAAGTGAAATAACAAAGTCAAATAGAGTTTGTTTTGTTTGTTGTTCTACTCGTAGTTGTTTAATATTTAAAATTTCTCCATATTATGCTCATGGACTTGATTGTAAAACTAGAACTGGAACTATTTAAATATAAATGAATATTTGATAAGAATCTAGGTGTTTCTAATCTGTTCATTTCTTCACGTCTGTTCTTATCCACAGGTGTCAAGGCTACCTATCTTCTGGCAGTTACTTTTCTGGAGGTGATACGCTTTAGCTGCAATGGAGGCATACTTTCAGTTGATTCCTCTTCGGGAACCACAAGAAGTGCCTTCAGTTGTGTATTTGAATACCTAGTCACCCCAAACTTAATGCCAGCTGTTCTCCAGTGCTTATCTGCAATTGTCTATCGGGCCTTTGAAACTCTGGTAGAATGGCTGGTAATGTCTACATTTTGTGATCTTTTAAAATTTTATTTTCTTGAACCATGCTATTATTATGAGAAAATATAGTTTCACAGCCTATGTTATGTTAAATGGAATGAAGTATCACATATCACTAGCACCAGGGATGCTGCATAAAATTGTGTCTAAAACTAACATGCAAATTACATGGAAAGATATGCAGACTACTGATGTTTATAGGATGACATACAAGTTGTAATCAGAAGCCCAAGCTACGTTTGATTGAGAAAACTTTACCACTTCAAAAACAATAATTTATGGCATAATTTGTACTATCAAACAACTATAATGCTTAAGAACTACTATAACATGATTTGTCATTTATTCTTTCAATATAATCATGGATAAGGAGAAGGACCAAGAAAAAGAGAAACTTACAAGACATCATGATTGACTCAAGATGAATGATGAATCATCCAAGTTATAAAGAAATGATGCAATTAAGATCAGTTGTTGCTAATAATCTTTCCCTATCTCTTCATCCAATGCTAAAAGGTGCTAATATCTGGAAACATTCAATGTGGTACCTAATAATTGTCAGATGTTTGTTATTAATTGATTGGACCACTTGTACGCCCCTTCTGAATCAAAATATGATAATAGCCTTTAGAGGTATTTTAGGAAGTGTAAATTGATTTGAGGCAACCTTCCAAGTTTGGGAATACCCACAAGTTGGAATGACATGAAAAATGCATTGGACGGTATAGTTGTATTTGAAGAGAATTTTATTAGACTGTATAAATGTACTTTTGAATACGTTTACTTGAAAGGCAACATGAAAATATGAAACTGAAGTGCATTCCAACATTTTGATCAGCTTATTTATTCACTCTTTAAAGAAAAGAGTCCTTTCCTGATTTGTTCAAAGGACTTAAAAACACATTTAATCTAAAAATACTTATGTTTAGAAGATTTATCTATGCAGCTGGAGAAACCCGTCATTATGAGGTAATCAGTGTGAGCTAGATAGGGAGCCAAGCCATTGTGTACGCAATGGAAATTTTAAGTACACTTTTAGTGAAAGGAGCTTAAACTGTAATGTTTCAGACTTCATGGTGGGGCAAATGGGGGTGGGGTGAGAGTGAAGGAAGGTCAATTCTTGCAGAAAGAAATAAAGATCCACACAGTGAAGCATACTACATACACCAAGGAGGAAGAACAAGTGGATGAAGATCACTATGATGTAAAATATTTAAGTCACGGTCAATTGGCTTCTAAAGAAACTATAAAGCTCACAGGTTCATCCTTGAAAGTATGGAAGGCTGGGAAATTTGTAGTATGATGACTGGTTACATAGTTTCCAGATCAATATTAGGGATAGAGTAATGCCATCATTTTCCAGTTAAACTGAAATGTAAATAGCTTTTCAAGGGCATGAATTTGAGGTTGAGGAATTGGTATGCACTCTTCAGATTTGAGTACTAAGGCTTGGTTTGGGATTGCTGTTCCTTTTCAAAAAGCAGCAGTCGGAGCAGCTTTTGAAAGCTGCCTCCCACCTTCTTTCAAAAAGCTGCCCCAAATTGAATTAGCTTTCCAATTTTTTTATAGTACCAAACAAAATTTGGGACTGCTTTTTTTAAAATTAAGATGAAGCAGCCATGATAAGCAATCCCAAACCCAGCTAAACCTGTTCAGTGGACTAACTGAAGCGATACCATTCCAATGGCCATTTGAGACATAGTTTACAACTGGGTATACATAGAGGATCACTCACTTGTATATTATGGAGAAGAAGATTTTTCTAGTCCTATGTACTTAATTTTTTTTGTCTTTTCTGCCATCTTGACTATATATGAAGGCTGTTAGGTTCATTTAGATCCTGTTGATGTGTTCTGTTTATGGTTGGAAATTTGCTTCAGTTTGTGACTTAATGTAGTCGTCCTCAATACCGGTAACAGGGACTGACCCAGGAAGGTAACAATGTATGGTGAGATAGTACAAGTTCTTCTTAACATAATAATAAATGCTTAAACTTCAAATATAATAATGCAACAAATATATGTTTCTTCATTTTTGTGTAGCTGCAGATCCTTCAACAAAAACACCTTAATTTTTTTTAATTTACAACTTAAAAAACATATCATAATTACAGTCATAATTTCAACACATGACTAACACAACATCATAAGTAATTAGTTTAACAAATAACAACCACTTTAATTTTAATAAATCCATGATACTGATCTACAACTGTAACAATCAAAGACAACATTTTAATTTGTAAATCAGAAATAAGAACCAAAGTAGAACTGATCAAATATTTTATGAGGTCTGAAAAGAAGTTGGAGATGAACTTACAACTTAAAAAACATATCATAATTACAGTCATAATTTCAACACATGACTAACATAACATCATAAGTAATTAGTTTAACAAATAACGACCACTTTAATTTTAATAAATCCATGATACTGATCTACAACTGTAACAATCAAAGACGACATTTTAATTTGTAAATCAGAAATAAGAACCAAAGTAGAACTGATCAAATATTTTATGAGGTCTGAAAAGAAGTTGGAGATGAACTGTACGTCTTGGGAAGGAGTTGGAAATGAGGGGCTTAAAGAGAGTAATATAAAGAAAGTTCACTTCCGTATTCACTTTAGGCTGCAGATTAACTGTGGAAAGAATCATATGAATCTTTTCTGTTATACAGATTTGGAGTGACCGAGGTCAGTGGAATAGATTAGTTAAAAAGAATCATATGAGAATATTTCTATTTTCAAATTTTGAAGAGACCGTATGTGGATAAGATTACTAAAAACAATTATATGGAATGTTTTCTGATTGTTTTTTTTTTTTTGATTTGTTGGGGTTGGTGGGGACAAAGTACAAACAATAAGTTTGTTAATATAAGAAAGTTCCAACCTATATATTATGGTATTTTAAGATATAGTGGTGCCAAGGCCCTTGCCGGTGCACTCTTGAATCAGTAAGCAATTTGTTTTGAGGGTGCCATAGAGCAATGTTGTTGTGTAAATTGCCAAAAAGAATCATATGCAAATATTTTGTTCTTTTTAGATTTTGGACAGACTGTATGTGGATAAGATTACTAAAAACAATCATATGGAATGTTTTATGTTTGCCTTTTAAGATTTGTTGGGGTTGGTGGGGGCAAACAATAAGTTTGTCAATCAGTCAATGTATAGGAAAGTTCCAACCTATATATTACGTTTTTTAAAGATTTAATGGGCCAATGCCCTTGCCGACACACTCTTGAATCACTAAAGAATTTGTTTTGAGGGTGCCATGGAGCAATGTTGTGTAAATTACCGTCTTATTTATATGGGGATTAGGTTTGTGCTGACCCCAGTTTGATGGGAGAAGGCTTGGATGACGACGACGATGGCGACAACGATCTGTCTTTCTGCTCGTTTGCATCCATAGTGTAACAGCATGTTTGCGTCCAGAGTCCAGACCACAATAACTGAATTTAGGTGTGGGTCTTTGTAGACAGCTTTCATCTTTTTTACATTTTCCTTATTGTTTGTCGGTTATGGAGTATAGGACTGCCTACTATGCTAGATATGTCCTTAAGTAGGGATGAATACTTACAATTGCTGCAATGGTAATAACAGCATAATATTGTGCTGAAACTCATAATTTTGCTTTAAGTACTAGGGATAACTGGTTATGGTGGTACTTGTTGCTCGCAATTCCTGTGTTTATATAGATTGACAATATGTTTAATATTTTGCATTTACCTCTTCCAGGAGGAAAGAATATCTGATACAGGAAAAGAAGCTGACTTACGGGAGTCGATTCTTTCTGCTCATGCATGCTTTCTAATAAAAAATATGTCTCAAAGGGATGAACATGTCCGTGACATCTCTGTAAATTTGTTAACTCAGCTGAAGGAGAAATTCCCACAGGTTAAATCCCTACTGTTATCTTTTCAAGTTCTAACCTTTCACTTTTATTACTTAAAAAGATAATATCCATGCAGGTTTTATGGAACTCCTTCTGCTTAGACTCACTGCTCTTTGCAGTTCACAATGAGTTGCCTTCTGCTCATGTCAATGATCCTGCTTGGGTTGCAACTGTCCGTTCTCTGTACCAAAAAGTTGTTCGGGAATGGATCACTAATGCACTTTCGTATGCTCCATGCACTACACAGGGTTTGCTTCAGGTTTGCTCTAGGAAATCTGTTGATATGTGATAGAAGGATTCAGTAAATTAAAGCCTTTTACTTAATTGTAATTGATCATATCCTGTCCTTTGTTGATCTACAATCAAATCTATATGTCATATGAATTAGCTTTCTTGCTATATAATTTACTTTGCTAGCATTTATGTAAGCACTTAGTATGCGGTCATGTCTCATTGTTAATCATGTGGTCAGGTCTTGAGTTGTGAAAATAGTTCTTTGCTTGGTTTTAGCTAGAACATGATGTCTTTGTCATATGTTCATTAGCCATTGGCATATCATGTGGTACCTCAAAGTTAGGTTTGTATTCTTATGGTTGCAATTGTATACCAGGAAAACCTTTGCAAGCTAAATGCATCACAGAGAACACAAAATGCATCTGATATGGTTTCTCTTCTTTCTGAGATACGTATCTCTACTGGCAAAAGTGAATGTTGGAGTGGAATAAGAACAGCAAATATTCCCTCAGTCATAGATTCTGCTTCGGCAGCATCAGGAGCACAGAAGAAAGTATCAGAGGGTTTTATCTTGGAGGTGTTGTCTACTGCAATAGTGAGTGCCACAGTGAAGTGTAACTATGCTGGTGAAATTGCTGGTATGAGAAGACTGTATAATAGCATTGGAGGCCTTTCACCCATTGGTTTTGGTTTTGGTCTTGGCGCTGCAGCACCCTCTCCACAAGCGCACCAGTCATTTAATGAAATTCTTCTTACAAAATTTGTTCAACTTCTTCAACAATTTGTTGGTACTGCTGAAAAAGGTGCATCAGTAGATAAATCTTTATTTCGGGAAACATGTTCTCAGGCTACGGCGTTGCTTCTTTCACACACGGTAGAACTTTTTTACACCATGAATTCCTATTCACTGTGCTTAATTATGAGAATTTCCCTTATTTTAATACTACAAGTATACAAGTTAAATATGTCAAAATGCTTGTGTAGGCCGAGTCAAAATTGAATCTAGATGGATTCTCACAACTATTACGGCTCCTTTGTTGGTGTCCTGCTTACATATCGACACCAGATGCAATGGAGACTGGTATATTTATATGGACATGGCTAGTCTCTTCAGCACCTCCCCTGGGACCCCTTGTCCTTGCAGAACTTGTTGACGCATGGTTGTGGACAATAGATACAAAGCGCGGTCTATTTGCATCTGAAATGAGATTTTGTGGTCCTGCCGCAAAATTGAGGCCTCATCTCACCCCTGGAGAACCAGAAGTGCAGCCTGACAAAGATCCTGTCGAAGGATTGATTGCCCATAGACTCTGGCTCGGTTTTTTCATTGACCGCTTTGAGGTTAGGAGTCAGTCTTCTATTCTTAAAGTCTGTACAGTTGATCTTCAAATCAGTTTCATCAATACATCTTTACATACGGGTTTTTAAGTATTTCTAAAAGCACTCACTTTCAGTTTTGTGCGCAAGATATGTAAAGTATTTTTAGTACTGTCTTCATCAGCATTTGTGTTCCCCCATGTATGTGTTTTGACTGTTTCTGCATCGGAAACTTTACATTGCTAACCTTCTTTTGAGGGTGTTTGGGGCAGGGTGGAAGTTTAGTCACTTGGTTGGGGTTGTGAGTGTGTGTGTGGGTGGGTGGTTATGACTTTGTCATGATTTTTGTTATTGTCTAAAAAAAGCAACCTCCGTGGAGATAAAGTGTACTTAAAGTTAATTTGTATATAATGGAACAAAAGAAAATGACACCTTTTAACATATATTCTATAGACTAAAATCAACAATGATCAGAATTTATAGTACAAGTTACTGGTTGCATATGATTATTTTATCTTTCTTAAATTGACTATCCAATGCATCATCATTGATCATTCACGCCTTCTATCAACCTGAGGTCAACTCTCAATGTTTGTGCCAAATTAATAGTCAGAGTAGCTATGATCACGAGAGGGCCTTTCCATCTACAATGCTAATTGACGGGTTGGTAGACCTACTGGTTTGGTACTGCAGCTTCATTGACGATGCATAATGATTCTTCTAGTAATGTAGAGGATCATAACATAAACCAAAATAATAAATCATCATTACTGGAAAAAGTTGAAGGGCCTATGACATTGAACCCCGCCTGCCCCCACCAACACCTACTCACAAGAAAAGAGAAAAAAAGAACACAATATGACATGGTGTACAGTTTTAGTACATAGCACCTGTTGAAAATGTCACCAATCACCTTAACACCCTTTTTATAATTAAATGGGCTACGATGTAGCAGCTAATTTTCTGAATAGGAACTGAGCATTTTGTCTTGGAATATTTGTTACAATTATATTATATGAGTACTGCCATATGCAAGCTATTTATGTGCATGGCAAATAATTCCTGGTTTGTTGGAAGTGTAAATGAGCCTTTCGTGATTCCAGTATTGTGTTAAATTGAACCTTTTTTTTTTTTGGAGGGAAGGTGGTAATTGCTAATTATTATACACTATAAGGTGGGTATGATGCAAATTTTTTCTTGGACAACTTGTTTTAGAAAGATATTATGTGTTCTGCTCCTCCCTGTTAAATTTTGTCTTGAACAATCTATTGGTATCTATTAGTACTTAGCTTTGCTTTCAGTTTGTTGATTTGGTTACTTTCATGTGTAACAGTATTCTCGAGAGAAATGTGTAACAGTATTAATTGTGGAACTTCTTGTCAACCATCTGTAGAGTCTGTACTATCTCTGTGGTTTCATGGAGATTATGCTACAATGAAAACGCAACCTTGAATTACCGATCCTTCTGTTTCCTACAAAATTTGACTAGGAAAATTTGTTCTCTATGTCTAGTATAACTCTAGAAAGTTCTCAGCTTTTCAGTTAACAAACCTCGTTGTTGAAGCAGCGAAAGTTGGGAAACTTGTCTGTTGCCGATAGTTATCAAGTGTAAGACAACCTATGTTGCTCATACATGGGAAAATGACGTCCGTAACTGATCGTGTCCGTACCCTTACCCGTGTCCATATTCATGCAATAGAGATGACTTTATTGTACCTATCCGAATCATGTCCTTATCCGTATCCGTGTTCGTATTCGTGCAACATAGATGACAATTGGAACCTAATTTATTTTTTTTCTTCTTTCTCTTGGCTTTTCTATTAATATATCTTGTGTGCAAGGAACAAATACTAAAATAATTATCTTCGGCTAAAAGTTTCATAGTGACAACTAGTGAGGGTCTTGATGCTTCCTTAATACTGCCAATGGCACCAACCTATTTCCCCTCACAGTAATATGAATATGTAACATCATCAACTATAATATCCATAGAGCCTTACTCCACATCTTTGTTGCTATGTTGTCACATGCGACGCCTAGGAGGTCTAGGTGACCTAGGTGGCCTAGGCGTGCAGGTAAAAAACTTACCGTCCTGACTTGTGTCCTGACTTGGGTTATTTTCCCCTGACTGTGGCGATGGTTGCCTACGGTCAAATATATTTGCGCAACATGGAAGTACCCAAGTTCCTGTGCAACGAGGTGGGAGGCATGTCGCCCCGCCTAACGCCCATAATAGCATTGCTTTGGTGTCAGATATATGAATAATTTATCTCCATTTATATCCTTCTCTAACAAAATACAACCTAGATAACTAATAAGTGATACATGATAGTGTGATTTTTATTAATAGTACTATGTGATTTTTATTAATAGTACTATCTAGGTAACTAATAAGTGAAAGTGATACATGAATTCTAAATCAATAATGTAAAATGTAAAATTTTTAAAAAATGGAAGTGTGATACTTATTAGGTATTATTTGGTCCTTCTTGTAATAAATGTCTTATATTTTCGCCATCAGTCCGAAGCTCGATAAGAGAGGGTTGCATTACACAATTAACTACCAACATAAAATATTGTCTGATCTCTAATAAATGAATCCTTATAGAATACACATTGGGATGTCCATTAGTAGAGACGTGTTACATCATTCACACAGTAGTGAAATGATAAGTGAGCAAGAGTGTGTTGCTAATTTGTCACCAGAATAGTTACTCAAGTTGCATCGATATCACCCCGGTGCAATGTTAAGTGGGCAAGGGTGGGTTAGGGCATAGTCTAGAGGCTAGAAGAGATGCGACACTTTGCCTACTCAAATGTGGTGAAAAATAGACAACAATTTGTGCGATACAGATGTAACCTTGATCCACAACAACTCACATGTGGTATGTGTCATAACATGGTACTCGGCTTCTGCATCCTATCGAGCGATAACCATATTCTTCTTACTCTTCCACTTAAATCCGATTTAAGCTTACAATATCTAGTTCTAATCTTCTACATTGAGTCATGGAGAGCCATCCCAATTTTCATTTGTGAATCCTACTCTTCTTGTTATCCTTGCCAGGTAAAATACAACAGACCTTCACTTGGAGAGCCCTTAGGATACTGAAAAGATAAGTTACATAGCATCCGGATATCGTTCTCTTGGAGATTGCATGAATGGACTGATAACCGCTACTGCAACGTTAACCAATAAATGCACCGGTCAGGTGGATATTAGTAAAGGGACTGCTAGGACAAGCGGTAGTCCTAAACGAACTTGAGTTGAGGCTGTATAAAAGGGATGTGATTTAGTTGATGTTGTAAATAACCTGGCCCTTAACAGAGCTGAATGAAAGAAAGTGATTAAAATAACCGACCCCAAAATTTTGGGATAACACTTTGTTATTGTAGTCATTCACAAGAAACATCACTAGAACATTATATTTCCTATACCCCACTACTTTGTACTGAGTCCAAGTCGGATATGATCAACTCTCAGGTCCTATTTGATATTCCAGGTCCAACCAATATGGATTAGAGGTCGGATTGGATCTCTTCCACAGATCCAAATGATAGCTATTTGCCTAGGAAAGCCAAAGCCCGTTAGCCGAAAAACAATAAAACTGTGCCTAGGGTTTTATAAGTTATAACCTGTTTTTTTGAGATGCACATGGTTCCATTATGTCTTAACATGTGTCACTACCAAGCTGTCCTTGGCTTGTCTATGTTTGACATGAGTCAGACACAAGTTTGGAACCTGATCATAGGTGTCTATGCTTTCTATATTGAAGTCACTCTTGTATCTAATCTCATCAACTAATGAACAAGCAACATTGAACATGGAATCTCATCCTTCATTGCTGTCTTGCTTCCCTCATTACAAAAAGTCAGCTTTGTTGATTGTTTCTTTTTTCTTAGTCAATGTATTAAAATATCACAATGAACTTATTGGTAATTCCATTTGTCATGTTTTAGACATGTTCTACTGTCTGCTTGGCTACTGAAAGTTTTGATTGTCGTCACTTATTATTGTTACTGTCATGTTATTTTGATATGTTACTATATATATTTGCATCTCAGCAAGCAGACTTATCGATATAGCACGGAAGGTATGTTTCTTGCAGAATATTTAGATTATTTTCTTTAGCATATTGTTATTTTACTTCTATGATGTTCCATGTTCTCTATCGTCTATTAGTTCTTGCTTGTTATTAATGTGTTTTCTAACTTTTTTCTTGATAGGTAGTTCGCCATGATAGTGTGGAGCAACTTTTGCTCCTAGGTAGAATGTTGCAAGGCACGATGAAATCCCCTTCACATTTTTCTCACCATCCTGCTGCTGCTGGCACATTTTTCACTGCAATGCTTCTTGGTATAAAGTTCTGCTCATGCCAAGCACAGAGTAATCTGCAGAACTCTAGAAATGGGCTTTATCTACTGGAGGATCGGGTTTACCGGTGATTTTATCAACTTTAGTAAATTTGAGTTCATTTTATATACATATATTAATTTCAGACCTCTAAAAACAACCTACATATTGCCTTATGTTATGTGTCGATATCTTATTTGATTTGCCTGTTCTTGTGGATCAATTGTCAATGCATCATTGTTACTTGCATTTCATTTTTTTGTTACAATTCTTTATACGGTATCTGTTGTCTACTTTGTTGGTGGTAGACATGGTTGCAGCATATGAACCAACTTATAAATAATCCTTTATGACAAAAATTGGAGGTCAGGTACATGAGTTATTTTCTTCTTCCATCCATCCACAATATGGAGAAGGAGAAAGAGAAACGAGATTGAGAGAGAGAGGAATGAGAGAATTAGGGTTATTTGACCTCTCTCTCTCACTCAAGACACACACATAAATATATATAATAAGATTACATAATTACCCTTCATATCTCCCCCCTCAAGATGGAGCATACAAGTCATACGTGCCCAGCTTGTTATGAATATACTGGACTCATTTTTTTTCCAAGTGGTTTTGTACACAAATCCACCAGCTGATTCTAGAAATAAAAATATTTTGTTTAAATGAACCTATCACTCACCACCTTCTGCCAAACAAGGTTGCAATCAACCTCTGCTTCGTCCTTTCGTGAAACAAAATATTATTTGCGAGATACTTATGGTCTGATTACCACCTTATAATCTCATAGAATAGGATGATAAGTATCCAAGATTGTTACTGTATCTTTACCAGTTTACAAATGGAATGGTAGTAGTTATCTCCTGATACTGGGATTCTGCTCTTGATTTAGACACTACGCTCTTCTTCTTACTTTTCCAAGAAATGAGATTACCTCCAACAAACTCACAAAGCCTTTGGTGGATCTTCTATCATATGGTGATCCTGCCCAATCAACATCTAAATATCTTGCTTCATGGTAGTCAAAGGCGCGCTTCACAAAAAGTTATCGCACCTCACTAGGCGAGGCACGTTTCTCCAGGCGCACCCAAGGTGCGCCTTTCAGGAAGGCGCAACCAAGAAAAGGAGCGTCTATGAGCGCCTTATGTTTTTTTTTAGAAAAAAACTTTGAGGCAGAGAGATAGCCCTTAACTCATACAAGTGGGAGGGATACAAACTCATGTTAGTTCTGTAACAACTACTCTACTAGTTCACTTGATTATGTTTTAACATATTTTTGTTGGTTTTAATATGTTATTTGGTTTTATTTCTTACTAATTTATTTATTTATTTATGTATATTTATTATTATTTTTTATTTTTGCGTCTCGTTATGCTTGGGTGCTCGCCTTAAGTGCGCCTTGCGCCTTTGACTAGCTTGTCTTGCTTGCTACACGAGTGTTCAGTATCAGTGTATAACATACCTTGGCTGGAGCACTCTTTTAGTATCACAAAATCCGAATAACAGTATTCCAATCGTTTGTTCTAGGATCAAACGTAAACTGGCTCACTACACTTACTGTATAAGCCATATATGGTTGGGTAGCTATTAATTCATTTTTCCAACAAGCTTCTCCTTCTTGGATCATGAAGCGACTCCCCCTGATATGGAAGCAATTATACACTAGGATCTATTGGCTTGCAATCCACTATTTTGGCCTTTGATAACATATGTAGAACATACTTCCTTTTGAGACATATATCCCTTTTCTCAATCTTACAACCTCAATATCCTATATGTCCAAGATCCTTCATGTGGAAGTGTTTCAGTATGTGTTCCTTCAAGGCTTTAATACCTAGTCCATCATCATTATGATATCATCCACATATTACATATATAAGAAGTATATCCTCTTGTCCTGAAAGTGCCTGAAGAACACCGAATCACCGTTCGAGTAATCATTGTTGAATTGCTAAGACCAAAAACCTTCACACTATGCAAATTTACAAATCACTTTCTAGGAGACTACTTCAAGCCATACAAAGATTGCTTCAGTCTACATTCCTTTCAAGTCTCCCTTGAACGACAAACCTAGGTGGTTGTCCATATAGACTTGTTTGTTGAGGGTACCATATAGGAACGTATTTTCGACATCAAGTTGGTCAAACAGACAGTTGGGAGCTATGTTGTTACAGGCACGCCTAGGCGGCCTAGGCGTCTAGGTTGAGGGGAGGGTGCCTCGACCAGGAGAAATTATCTCCGTGTCTGGCGATGGGTGCCTAGGCGCGCCTAGGCGGATGCCTAGGGTCGACCAGGGGAAGTGAAAGGCGGAGAAGGCGTCTTAATATCTTATATTGTTATAAATACATACAAATTTATCAACTGTTCAGTGTTCATGTTAATGTTAATTGTGTATATTAGTTATCAACTATTCTTGACAAATCAGTTGTTCTTTTATACTGTTATATTGTTGCTGCTTAATATGTTATACTTTTACAAGTATATAAATTATACATAAGTACATAACTGCACTGTTTGCTATATTGCATTTTTTTTCATGTACATAATCATCTATGACCTGGGCGGACGCCTAGGCGAGGCGGGTAGGCTGTCGCCTCGCCTCGCTTAGCGCCCAATACAACATATGTTGGGAGTAGAAGCTAAAGAGATGAAATCACAAGACGAACAAATACCATCTTCACCACCAGTGAATGCTTCTTGATAGAAAACCCCATTTTGTCTAAGAATACGCTTTGGCTACCAAGGGAGCTTTCAGACAAGCCAAGGATTCATCTGGATAACTTCACTGTATACATTCAACGACAACCTAATAGTTTATTGCAACATGGAAGGGAAACAAGATCTGATGTCTTATTATGGTGCAATATTTCCCTCTCCTTGTTCTTTTCATTCCTCCAACATTATAGACTTTGGAATGAGATGAGAATTGATAGGCGAGATGAATGCAGACAAAACAAATTCAGATAATGGATGCGAATTATAGCTCTGATTACCCTTGCGAAGGGCAATTGCAATATCTTAGATCCGAGGGAGAACTTGGAAGTGCGAAGATACCAACTTAGTTGGTGAGTCAACATTGGTATATGAACGTGACAGGTATATACATGATTATTTTCACCGTGCTTTTGTTGTAAAGAAGACTCCTATAGAGTCATTAGATGTGTCCATAAATAAGACATAGTTACTACTTACTAAAAGGCAAACGGATAAGAAACTCTTCCTTTGAGTGTGAAACATCAAGAGAAAATTTGCTCGGGTTATGAAGATAGGATTGAGATTCAAACATCTGGAGGTATAAAGAATTGATGCAGAGCAGGAGAATAACATATGTATCCTTTTTTAGTCCTAAAAACCTAGGAAAACACATTTAATAGCTCGAGGACCATGTTCCTGAACACTGTTTTGTTTATTGTGGACAAAGGATGCACAATTGAATATACATGGTGTTAAGTGAAAAGCTGGAGCAAATAGATAAAGTACAGAGTGCGGTGTATGCCCATTAAGAGAATAGGGAATTTGATTGATCAAGTAACTGGTGGTATTTTTTTCCCTAGAATTCTTTAGTAACTTTCCTATGAATTAACTTTGTTAGGACTTTATATCAATTGCCCATTTTCACGTTCAATAATACCATTATGTTATGTGCAAGAACAACAGGATAGGTGATCATGCCAGATTTAGACGTAATCGGTATATGAAGAACTACAACTATTCCTTGCATGGGCAATTTGTAAATGGGTTTTGTGTATGTGTGTGTGAAATAGCCGACCCTGACAATTTGGATAAAGGTTTGCTTCTGTTGTTGTTGTTGCCATAGTTATCAAAGGCAAAAACGCACTTAGGCGCCAAGGTCCTTCCTGGCCTAGGCGCAACGAGCAAAAGTGAGGCCTGTGCCTAAGCAAAGGAAGGCACATGTATAATTATGAGAAAAATAGAGACCCTTAACCTCCAAACACGTGTTGCTATTTTATAGCTCACATTTGCCCTTAACAAAATAATGAAGCTTCAACAGTGGTGCTTGAACCATAAACCATAGATGAGAACGATGGAGGTACTGGGTTCTCATATAAGGTTGATTTGTTCATAACAAAAGCAAGGTATGTGCCTAGCTGAAGCGAGCACAACCTCCCTTGGTGTTGGGCTTGTCATGAGCTTCTTGCCCTATATATATATATATATATATATATATATATATATATAGCGAACGCTCCCACCGGAAATCGATCTCCTGACCACTCGGACCGCAGTGGTCAGGAGATCGATTTTCGGTGGGAGCGTTCGCTATATATATATATATATATATATATATATATATATATATATGGAAGAAGGTAATTCTATTGATAAAAAGCTTGTTACAACTTACAACTCAACCCCTATGGGTGGGAGTCAAACTAGGAATCAACCCTTTTACATCAAACTCAATATTATGAAGAACTCCAGTCGGAGAAGTATGAAGTCCGATAAAAATCTGGTTGTTCCGTTCCTTCCAGATATGCCATATTGCAGAAGCTAGACGGGTACACGCCTCCTTAAACCAAAGCAATCCTTGTTGCCGAATCCCTATGATGTATCCCACGATCTCCGTGTGCTTCCTAGAGGTGCTGCTCCTCAACTTCAGAGCCATTCTTTGCGTCTGCCAGACTTCCCAAGAGTAAGGACACTCAAAGAACAAGTGCTTTATAGACTCCGGCCGTTGACCACATAGCACACAACTAAGGTAAGAAGGAAGAATTCCAAAGCGTTATAGCCGGTCCCTAGTCAGTAGTTTACCCAACATGAGCTTATACATGCAATATTGTAACTTCCGTGCGATACCTTTCTGCCAGACGATATTAGCATACTCCCAGGTGACCAAATGCTCCCAGGTCTGATCGAAAACAAGCTTGAAGACAAATCCTCCTGTATGACTACCATCCCACCTCCGGACATCCTGATTAACATCCCCAGAAATCGGGATGAGCCGAATGCAATTTGCAAGTTTCGCCTGAATATGTAGGTCCTCCAAGTGCCATGCACCCCTCCTGATGATACGGCTGACCCGACCCTGCCAAGGCAAAGGAGTCTATCCCGGGATACCCAGCTATATATATATATATATATATATATATATATATATATATATATATATATATATATATATATGAGAAAGTTACATAATTACCCTTTATCAAGCAATACCATATCCCTCTTTATGCCTTCATGTCCATTTTGTTTTACCCCTACTTTTAACAGCTCCTTCAACTAAGATCCAATCATCTCACCTGCTTGGTGGACCTATCTATCTCCAATACACTGAAACACATGATTTTAATCTTTAACAACTTCTTTTAAAGAAATATTTTTGCTTTAGTATTTGTCTTTCATCTTGATGTTTGTACTCTTCATTCTTTCATGATTGGTTGATATAGTTTATGTTGTAACTCCAAAGTTGCTTCAACTTTTGAATACATGGTGAAAATCAATTTGAAAAAGTTTTGATTGACATGATTATATGCATATATGTGCTGCGCGTGTGCTATGATGCTATACTATATTATTTTATATTGCATAATAAATGAGTATGGATACAAGTGAAGTATTGCATGAATTTTTCATATAGATTGAATCAAAAATTAATAAATACAATTACAACTTATTTGAGAAACACAAACACAATTCTAAGTCACTTATATAACATCCTGGATCTCGTAGGTTTTTTGACACATGATCTAAAAATTTACAAGAACCTAGTGATGGGATATTAATATTAACAATATACTTCTTTGAATAGTTACTTAGTAAATAAGTATCTTTGAAAACGATATTGAGACCTTTTTGGTTTGGTAGATTTGCAACCGTGGTGAAAGAAGTTTGCTGCAAATCTCGACTTTTCTATGTTTATTTTGTTGTATTTATCCCTCTTTACAGCATTTGGAGCTGCAAAATGGGATCCAAATGCAACTTCAGAAGAACTAATCAGGGTTTCCACGTCATCCCTTATCTCAAGAAGTGTTTATGCATGAAAATTGATTTGATAGTTTGCTCAATTCTGAGTGTCAGAGATATACATTGCAGCGTTTGTATTTGCGGCCGTCTAAACAATAATTGCAATTCCAGCTATAGTAGAAAGAGTTGTATTTACATAAGTGTAAAGCATTTGGAAATCAGCAAACACACCCTGGTTTTGCAAGTGCATCAAACAATGAGTTGCGACTCCAACTACAGCAGAGACTTGTGTTTGCAAATGCTTAGAATGTTTCAAAGTGGAGACACCATTTGGAAATTTGTTCATTTGATGTGCCTAGCAAGTACGTCTAAGATTTGTGAATAAAGAAGAATTTTGTGGATATAGAATTTTTAACTATACCCAAAACTGTCAGAATATTTCTATATCCGTATCGAAAGAAAAATGTATATCCTAATCTTGAGAACATATTATGTTTTCCATGTCCTGATGCAATATCTGATTACGTGTGAATTGATTACCACACACCACACACACATAAGTATTTGGATCCAATTTGACCCAAGTCAAGAACTTCTCTTACATGTGGATATGAAGCTTGGTCCTTTTCCTTATGGTTCCAGCTATTTACTAAAATTGATGTATTGTTTTTTGTACAACAAGCTTCTTGTATGTTACAACTGCATCTTCAGTCTGAAATTTTGTATGCTCATGCATGAAGATCGAAGATGAAGTTGTGAGGTTGTACCAGGAGCATTTTAGTTATGTCTTAGCTCATCTGGTTACGTCACTATTATATCTTCTCGTGGCTATATGCAGTTTGCTGAACGTGTATATTTTTATTGCTGAGTTGAAAATAGCTATACACATCAGCCAATCTGATATTACTGACCTCCAACGTTGTTAATAAAAAATAAAATAATATAGTAATGTGTTTTTTATTTGTTTCCTTTACATTTCAGTGCTGCGTTGGGATGGTTTGCTTATGAACCAGAGTGGTACGAATCAAATAATAAAAGTTTCGCCCAGAGCGAGGCTCAGTCTGTTTCTATATTTGTCCACCATTTATTGAACGATCGAACAGATGTTGCCCCAACCAGTAACATGGTAAGTAATCTTCAGTATATAGTTAAGCTTCGTTATGTTGCTTTTCTAGTCATGAAATGGCCACTTTGTCCTTTAGTATATGTAAATTTCATCTCCATTTGTTGTTTTTAATCTTCTGTAGACGGATCAGTGTCACCCCATTTGGGGCCAAATGGACAACTATGCTACCGGGAGAGAGAAGAGGAAGCAATTACTTACGATGCTTTGCCAGCATGAGGCTGATAGGCTTGAAGTCTGGGCACAGCCTTTAAATACGAAGTAAGTTTCTAGGAATTCTCCACCTCTATTTTTATTTTGCTTGCTTTCTCATGAATTCAGAGTTTCTCCTTATATATTCATAAGTGTTCTACAAGGACCCTTACCTTATTTTCTCTTTCATCACATAAATGTGCAGAGAAACTACATCTTTTCGAACTAAAATTGGGGCAGATAAATGGATTGAGCATGCACGAACTGCATTTTCTGTGGATCCACGCGTTGCTTTCTGCTTGACCTCAAGGTTCCCAACAAATTCATCTGTGACATCTGAAGTTACTCAGTTGGTTCAAGTATGTTTTCTTTGGGATAGAGTTCTTTTCATTTATTGCTATCACAGTGGTTTAGCTTCCGGTTGTAACAGAAAAGAATATACTATCTACCAAGCTGTGTTACCATTGGATATTTTTCTGGAGATCAGACCAAACTTATTTGTTGCATTCTGACTGTGGTTTCATGTGGTCTTGGATACTGCATTTACATTTGATTGTGCTGTAAAATTATGATGACTATGCTGCACAAGTTACTATTTATCTAGAATCATAGCTATCCTTCTTCGGAGGCCTTAAAATACATTAATTAGATCCTTCACACCATTACACAATGTGAAATATTCAAACTATTTTATACATGATGGCTTACACATATACAATCTCTATTACCCCTAGTGGGTTAAATTGTATGGTGAAGTTGTCTCTGAACTTTGCTTCTGTCTGTATTATTTGTTATGTCCAATTTAATGTTGATTGATGATAGTTCTCTCTGGCATTGTTATATGCATTACCTGCTCATCAAAAATTAATACTCTATTCAAATTGTTTAGACATTCTTATTAACTCCAGTCATCAATAGTACTAAAAACAGAACTATTTTCCAAAAAAAAGTTACATGGAACATGTTAATGAAATACCTTAGGCAATTTGTACCAATATAATATCCATATATATCAAACAGAACTGTGTTTCATATACCTTCGTGCACATGGCGTTGTACCAATATAATATTCATATGGTGCTGCCCTCTATTGTCCTGACTCATTTGTGAGTTACCCACAAGAATCCTTGTTGAGAATATGCATTTTCTTATTGTAATTCCATTGATAAGATTTTCTAATTAAATGATGGAGATATTTGATAAGTCCTTTCTTACTGTTAGATGCTGCACACACTAATTTGAAATTTCAGTTTCAGGAATTGACATTTTATATTAGTGTCGTATGACATATAATATGCATTATGAATGATATGGCATGCACACAACATCAGTATTTTACTTCTAGCTCTGTAATTACGGTAACTCTGTTCTATGAACATATGCATAATTTGGAGGGTTGGTCATATTGGTATTCCTTCTTGCTCTTTGTGATGTCTTTTGATAAGGCTTAGTATCTGTTTTCTTTCTTCCTGGCAATACAATTTTAACTAAAATCTTGGATGGCTTGTACTATGGTAGTATATGATTGGATGGCTTTGATTATAACAGATTAATCTTGTCTCTAATTAAAACCCTAAATCCTTTTCAGCAACACATATTAGATGTCCGCACCATACCTGAGGCACTACCATTTTTTGTGACTCCGAAGGCAGTTGATGATAATTCAGTACTTCTGCAGCAATTACCACACTGGGCAGCTTGTTCTATTACCCAGGCTTTACAGTTCCTAACTCCGCCATACAAGGGCCATCCACGTGTCATGGCTTATGTTCTTAGGGTTTTGGAGTCTTATCCACCTGAGAGGGTCACCTTTTTTATGCCACAACTAATACAGGCTCTTCGATATGATGAAGGGGTTAGCAGTCTTACCTTACTAAACAACATGTGTTCGATGCAATTTGGATTTTATATGCTGTGCAACTGATAATACAAGTCTCTGTCCTATCCTTTGGGCTCACAGTTTCAAATAATTCATATTATCAGTTTCTTGTGATTCTGCAGAAGCTAGTTGAAGGATACTTGCTTGGAGCTGCTCGAAGAAGTAATTTATTTGCTCATATTTTGATATGGCAGCTTCAGGTGCCACAATTGTACTCCGCAATATCAATTCCTCTTAAAAAATATCTTCTTTTCTTGGAATTCTTATCTTCTTTCTCTCTTGCAAATTAGTACTTTTTGATTAGTCATTAAGATTGTTATATTTCTTTCTTCTGTAAAAGCTAAATGCGAGCAGATTGTTATAGTTCTTTCTTCTGTACATCGTTTTGACTATTGTCCTGTACTCTGAATGGCAGGGTGAGTCTTATGCTGAAGAATCTGGAAAGGATGGAGCTGTTGTTAAGGTAGATGTGTTCTGTTGTTTGATATTTCATGAGAATTCCTTCCAATAAGATTTTCTGTGTTCATGAGTCACTTGTGGACAAAGTATCCATCTTAAATTCCTAAATCCCACTTGCATATTTCTTGTGGTCGACTTATTCCTTAGATTTTTCATATTTCTGTCCTAAAGCCAGCCATTCCCATTTCTCCATGTGAATGATTGAGCCATTACGCTTTGTTAGCCACTGTTCTCCGTCATTGTTCAAACCTTATAGAGCTAGTTTGGAGCAAGGGAGTTTCCTGTGAGAGGTCAGGGAATATAATCTTCTATTTTATCAGAAACATAATGTTTTGAAATGAGAAGCCATTTATGTTTGAAGTTAAAAAGGTTTCAGGTTTGAAGCCTGGCCCGTTTAACTTATGTCTAACTTGCAAATGAACATATCTATAGGCTCCCATAGTTGTTGAACTCACAAAATGTATTTGTTTGAATATTAGCAAATTACTCTTCATTTCTTGAAAATTTGATGTATTATTTGGAATACCTTTCTTTCCCTATAAAGAAATTCAGAAACTCTTCATTGTTTTTTTGTCTTATGTAGCCATGGCGAATAAAATAAGACACCAAATATATATTCCATCTAATCAGTGTTGTTATGCTCGCCCAAGCCATGCGGCAGGTTTAAAAACAGAACTCATACTAAACAATTCAAGATAGTCATAAATTAAATAAATTAGAAACATTAGGAAATCAAGATGTTAGCAACAACCACAAACTGCATGTCATTATAAATGCAACACGATCAAGTAAGTTCGAAGATAATCAACCAAGTCCCATGTCCTGTCCCATACTAATGGTCATATGCAAGCACACAGTAGAAGCTCAAATGGATATATTGTTCAAATTTCTATCGCCATCACCTTATTCATCTCCTTACCTGTCATTATCTATGTTATCATTATATCCATCACTAGATTTCTATGTCTCCGTTTCCTTTTGTCCTTGAGAGCCATCCGATGGTAGTTGTAGATGAGGCGAGCACATCAGCTTAGCCACAAATCAACAAACTTTATAGGTGTGACGCAGGACAAGACCTAAAGTGCAATCTATATGGGTCAAATCACAATTAACAAACTAAGATTTGTGGAAGCCTAATTGTAAAGCAATGCTTATCGATAATCTACTAACAAATAATCCTAACAGATATTCATAATTAACAATTGAACTCTGTAGGACCGTTGAGCACCTTTAGGGGGGTGGGGTGGGGGGGGGGGGGGGGTGAATAGAGTGTGTGCGTGCGCAGCAAAAAATATCACCAATTAAAATTATCCAGAACTTATATACTATGGCAGGTAAATGACAGTAAATGAATTGCAGTAAAGTAAGTCAAGAAGATCAAATTCAGCGACACATCGATATATACTGGTTTTCCTCTGAGAGGACTAGTTCAGTCTCGAGTACTCTTGCTCGATGTTAATCCACTATGGCACAAGCTAATTGAGAGCTTGCAGTCTCTTACAATACCGTGCTTGGCGACGAGCGCACGACCGATTCCAGAGGGCGATTTGAAAACTGGAACATTTTCTGAATGCAGCCTCCGATACAACTCTTCAACACCAAACTCTATATTAAACAGAAACTGTATTGGCTTGGCTAAGAGTAGTATAGGCTTGATTTGAAATTGTAGCTCGTAGAAAACACTTAGGAATGAATAGAGAAGAGAAGGAATGAGTGATTTGGAAATGTGAAAGTTCTTCTCTATTTATAGTATTTTTGCAGATCGAATTCAGGCAGAGTTCGGATGCAGAAATCTCGTATTCGAACGTTGGATGCGGATTTGGAGGGAATTCAAAACTAATATGAAAACTAACTGGACCGAACTCGGGCCGAGTTCTGTCCGAGTTCTGCCAGGGTCAGAACAGTATAGTTTGGGCCAAATCTGTTGGATTTTGGGCTTTTTAGAAAAATGGACTTTAGATATGTATTGTGGATGATAGGTAGGCTATAATATTTATGGACTGAGAAAACCTAAGCTAGTAACGATCCTGATCAACCTTACATATTTTTTTCTAGACTCAATAAAAGTAAAGTACAGAAGAAAATATGAAAAAGCTTGATCTTGATTCCATTGCCTTTGGATTCTTGATGACGACGCGATGTTTATACTTTGTAGCAGCAGGACGCAGACTTGAAACCTGTAAGCCTGTAGCAGTATATGTATTTTGCGTATCGACCAAAGTTGACGTTGATTATCAAAATCAGGTGTGATCATTAACTAATGGGCCAACAAACTTAACATATGGGTAAAGTTTACCAATGATTCACGAAGTTGATGCACACTTTCAGACAAGCTAAATCTCATTACAAGAAGGCGGACCATTTTGATATTCAAAATTTATTTTCGACTTTGACAACAGACCTTACCAACAAAATATTTTTTATTATTTGAGCGAGGAAGTTGTAGGCCTTAAAATTACTTTTTCAAATTAGGGTAGTACACCCACAATGGACTTCTATAGTGGCAGATATGCCAAAATCTCTAGTTCTATGCAGTGCAAATCCGCACTTGAATTGTCTCGGATATGTTCGAAGTATGACAGGTAGCTGCATGGTTTGGTTGAGGTGAACGGTTTTGTTTACAAGTAGAGGGTTAAGGTTTTTGTAAATATTTGGGTATTGTGGTGAATTGGGTGCTTTGGTTCGTATTTGACCTAAAATTGATTGAAACTTTCAATATTAGCTTGATATCGAAGATTTTACAGGTATCAATTTTCTTGTGCAGTTTTCAGATTTGTTCGACTTAAATGTGATATGATACGACACAATTTTTAAAGAATCCTAATGCTTATGATAGAGTTTCTAGGGAGATAATGTGGACTTTAGAGAATAAACAAATCTTGTTAGCTATATTGAGATTATTAAGGATATGTATGAAGTTATGAAACCATTGGACATAACAAACTACTTTCTATCACCATTGTCTTATATGAAGGTTCAACATTAAGTTCTCACCTTTAGATGCTAGTATTGATGAAATTTCTAGACATATGCAGGAGGAGGTTCGATGGTGTATGATGTTTACTGACGATATTTACAGTTAATTAGAGTAGAGAAGGGTTAGATGCTAAAATATAGAAGTGTGGGAGAAACAATAGAAGGTATTAAAATTAGTAGAACAGAAATATAGTATATAAAATGTAACTTCAACAAAAGTCAAAGAAATGCGGGGAGTATACATAGATGGACAAGAGATGCATATATAGATTTTCGTATTTAGGATAAATTATTTATCATGATGGAGAGATTGAGAATGATGTCATGCATAGAATTAAAACAAGACGGTTGAAGAGTGTTTCTGGAGTACTTTATGATCGCAGGATAACTTTGAAGTTGAAAGAAAAATTCTATAAAATTGCTATACACGAGTCATTCTTTATGGATCAATGCGTTAAACAATTAAGAAACATGTCTAGAAAATTAGTCTAATGAAAATGAGAATGCTAAGATATATGAATGGAAATATATTAAAAGATAAGATAAGAAATGAACGTATTAGTGAGAAGTTAGAGGTAACGTCAATTGACGGCTAGATGAGAAAATCGGCTGATGGTTTGGACACGTGCAACGCAAACCAATAAATGTTCAGGTAAGGAGAGATAAGATATTGATGAAGGGGCCATTATGAGTAGTGGTAGGCCTAAACCAATGTTGTGGAACAAAAAGGTGGATGGATGGTGTTGATATAAAGACAACTATAAACTATAAAGGAAATGAAGGAGATGTGGTCACACCAAGGTTCACAGTATCGACCGTCTCGTATCAATTTTGGCATTTTTGATCCGATACTCACCAATATCAATATCGGCTGATACTAGGGGTGAGCATTCGGTTTATTCGGTTTAAACCGAACCGAATAACCCAAAACCGAATTGGACCGAAACCGAATAAGCAAAACCGAAACCGAACCGAATTGACCCAAAACCGAATCAAACCGAAACGAATTAAATTGGTTCGGTTTATTCGGTTTATTCATATTTTTTTGATTTTTTTGAGATTTTTTTGTTAATATATATAGTAACTAAATATACATAGACATATTTAGTATATACCTATATATATTTAGTATGTACCTATATATATTAATGCTTATATATATAGTACGTACACACACACACACATATATATATATATAAATTAATTAATTAAATTTTCTTATTCGGTTTTCGGTTTTGGACCGAAACCCAAAACCGAAACCGAATAAAAAAATTTAGTATTTTCAAAACCGAAACCGAACCGAATTTTTTTAAAACCGAACCGAGCCTCTTATTCGGTTCGGTTCGGTTCGATTTTCGGTCCAAAACCGAATAATGCTCACCCCTAGCTGATACCAAAAATTTATTTCTCTTTTACAGTTAATTTAACAAAGGCAAACTAAAAGAAAAAGATAATTATGATAAAAACTAGTGTCAACACTATGATTTCATCATGCCATAGATCAACATGCTAGTGTGCGGTTATAAATTTTTTTTTTCATATCGACACTATGTAATTATTACCATTTGTCAATGTTGTAAACTATACTTAAACAAGGTTCATCTTAATATTTTTCTATTCAAAACTAAAGGAAACAACAAATAATGCATAACATTAGGTCTAAATAATTTTTTCTAGTTTTTAAAAATAATATCTTATTATTTTTTACTTCCAAAACCAGTAACTCCAAAACTGACCCGAAAATGCCAATAGTCCCAAAACCACCAATACTGATACTCATAGGATGGGTCCGAAACCGATTCATATACCAATACTTCATATACCGATACTGCTAACCTTGGGTCAAACATGGGACATGAAGAGGTATAGATGGGACAAGAAGATGTATAGATGAAACGGTGGATAAATGAACTTGGACCCATCCTATATGTCAGTAAAACACTATGTCACGTGTAGTGATAATGGCATAACGCCCATCCTATATGAAGTATTATATAGGTTTAGCCCTTTAGGGTTTATTACGAGCTACTGGGTTTTAAAGCTTTTTTAAAATTTTGGGTTGATCGAGGCAATAGGGATACTACTTCACAAAAAGGTTGTGAAGAGAGACACTAGCTTACTATACACATGTAATTGGATATTTTGGAAACAATATTATGAAATAATCCATATTTTTCTTATTAAATATTGATCCCGTGATACATCATACAATTAGTTATTAGTTTGTTATTACCTGTATTTGATATATATTGGTTTGATAACTTGTTATCATGGTCTCTGTTATTAGTTTGTTTCAATATACACATGCTATTATACATAATCAAGCCACATTTTTTGCTCCATATATAACATGATCTTGACCCATCTTGAGATGGCGCTTTCAACAGGTTACAAATTGAAAAGCTTAACGCTAGCACCCTGCTAATTTTTATTAGCATTCATTGCCCCATTTTATAGACAGCCTAGGGAAAACAGGTGTGTTAATCCATGTAGTGGATTAACCTGCGTGCTCCTGTTTTCAAACTCTCTGCATTACGTTTTGCATCAGGCGGTAAACTTGGTTAAATTCCCTTGCTTTAACCTGCTGCCAAATGCTACTTAAAAAGGTGCAAGAAAATTACACCGTAGTCAAGGTTGTCAAACTCGAGATACTACCAAGGATCGTTCGAAGGGTGAACGATCGTAACTCGTGGGATCGTAACACGGATCGTAAGATCCCACCAGAAAAACAAAATTATATTTAATATATATTATATATTATTTATATAACATAAATAAGAAAAAGTAACCTTAAAAACCAAAATAACCTTAATATAAAAATGTCATACATGAATCATAAATAACCTTAATATAAAAATGTCATACATGAATCATAAGTCATAAACTCGTGGAATCGTAACACGGATCGTAAGATCCCACGCGTTTTCTCGCCGCGCCGGCCGCGCCGGCCACCAATCTGCCTCGAAGCTCCGTATAAAACGCGTAGGATCGTACGATCCCACGATATATCGCGCGAGTTTAACAACATTGACCGTAATTCCATGTGGAAGAGTCTCAGTAGATTCTTTTGTGAATTCTCAAATAGAGAGAGATTAGTTTCACACACAGATCTCATTATCTGCTAGAAAGATACCCCTGTTTTAGAGACCTCAGATGGTAAGAGCAGAGGACAGGAAACTACTGAGAGGAGAGAGATTCCCTTGTGCACTAGTGGGAGCAAGCACCGTGGAGAGAATTACTCTTATGGGACAACCTAGAAATCATATAGTACATGAACATAGAAAAGAGAGAAAACTATTAGCAATAAATTTTTAGCAAACTATATTTTCAATATATTTATGTTGTAGTCTTGGGATACTGTAATTGGTTTTCCAATATGCCGAGACTTGCAATTTGTAAAAGAAGCCTAATAAGGAACCCTCCCCTTGCTACTTTTGGTTGGTTCCTCACAAGGGAAATAAGAAAAGAGGACCATCCTTTAGATGATAAAACCGTTGGTAAAATGTTAGCCGTCTATTTATGTTGCACAAATACGGATAAGGACACGATACAGGTAGGGGATACAGGCATTTTCAAATAGGTACAGTGTAATCGCCTATGTTCTATGAGTACAGACACGGCATGGATACATGCACCATCTTCCTGTGTCCGAGCATTATAGCTGCCTATTATCAAGGAAACTACTAGGATCTCAGGCCTAAAGACGTATGGAAGGAAAATAAAAAGAACTTTTCTGACTAATTTACAAGGCCAAACAAGAGTTTCCAGTATTTTAAGGAAAGAAAGATGCGACAAAGATCATGACATATTCCTCATTCTGTAAAAGACAGGAAGGTCATCCAAGACAAATCCCTAGTAATCAGGAGACCTATATAGGAGGGTGTTCAGCAACTTCAAAATTATAATTTTGGAACACTATAACCATTACAACCAAAGAAATGAATCCGTAAAACTACTTCTCGAATGGTAATATATATATGGATTAAATATCTGATAGAGTTAAGCAACATGAAGATATCTGGCTGCCTTATCCTTGAAAGTTCTAAGTCTCCTAGACACTTCTACTGATATTTCTTTTCTTCAATATTGATCCATTTTGTTTAACATTTATAATTATTCTACAAACAGCTACATTTGTAGCACGTGTAAATAAGTTTTGAGCTAAATCTACTGACTCTTACATTTCTAGGAGGGTCAATACATAAATGTTTGCCATAGAATATGCTAACTTACATCTTCCTGTTTCTGTGATGCATTCCAGAGTAATTCTTTTCAAGAAATGCTCCCAGTTGTCAGACAAAAAATTATTGATAGCTTTACTCCTGATGCTCGTGATCTGTTCCAAAGACAATTTGACTTTTTTGACAAAGTCACATCTATTTCTGGAGTTCTCTTTCCTTTACCCAAGGAAGAGCGCCGAGCAGGTATTAGAAGGTATGTCTTGACCAAATATTAGGACATGTTCCTTAACCAATATTAATTATCTTTTCTCCCACTTTTGTTTATTAGGTTCATTTCTTTTTGTTTTGTTTTGTAGAGAGCTGGAAAAGATTAGTATTGAAGGTGATGATTTGTACCTTCCTACTGCACCGGATAAACTTGTTCGGGGTATTCAGTTGGACAGTGGAATTCCCCTCCAGTCTGCCGCAAAAGTTCCTATAATGATCACTTTTAATGTGGCTGATAAGAATGGAGATCCTAATAATATAGTACCTCAAGCATGCATTTTTAAGGTAAATGATTTTGAATTTGAATATCACTGTTTACTGTTTAATCTGCCCATTTTGGAATCTTTTCTTGGAATGTAGTCATACAAGTTCAATATTCCTCAGCATCTTCAATTTATCGTCAGTATCTTGACGATTAATTAGCTCTTCTTGCCCATTAATATTTTTCTTTACATTTGAAAAATAAAATAATTATAGCTTCTCAAGATTTTAGATCTAGCTGTTCCATACAAGATCATGTTTCTTTGATGCGTGTCACAACTCAAAAGTTGTTGAAAATGGCAGAATTATGAAGCTAGGAAGGTTACTACCACTACCCAGTATCAACTACACCACCACTTGGCTACCTTTTAACTTTTTCTCAAAGGGGACGACCACAAATCAATCTGACTTGAGACAATTTCACTCGATCCTATATAAAATATTTGGCTCTTCTTTTTCCAAACTTGTCACTTGAATTTTTTAACTGGAATTGTACCCTAGCTTTGAGAATCCAGAAGCACCACAGAGTAGCCTAGCTGTTTATGACAGTATTAAAAGGATTGTATTTTACTAACGAACTTCCTCGTTTTCCACTTCTACTTTGTAGTTTTTTCACTACTTGATGCTACACTCATTTCATTTCCCTTCTTCTGACAAATTTCCTTTATCTGAGCAACAAACAGAATTTGTCCATTTTGACTGAATTGGTTCCTCAATTCTAGCCCCATCTCATGTATCCTATCTTTGTGTTATACTTATGTTTTAGCTTGAGATATACTAAAGCACCTTCCTATCAAGGTTCAGAGTATCGCCGGGACCACCAATACATACCGGCTATATTGTGTCGCTTTGACATGTTCGATCTGATACTTAGCCCAACCAATTCCAGCCGATACCTAAATCGTGTTTCTCTTTCTTGGTCAAATCATCAAAGAAATATTAAAAAAAGAGATAAATATGCCAAAAAACAAGGTCGACACAATTATTTTATTGTGCAGGAGATCAACATGCTATAGTTCTTTGGTAAAATTCTTTATCAACACAATCTAACCATTAGCAATGGTCGAAGGTGTATACTATAAATTCATAATGTTAATATATCTTAATATTATATCATGTATAACTACATATTGTGGGGGTATCTTATCTAATCAAGTAAAATAAGCAATCGGGTGAATAATTCTTGATTTTTTTTGTTAAAAACTAAAAGGAAAACAACAAGTAATACATAAAATTATGTCTAAATATATCAAACATTTTTCTAGTTTTTTTTTTTTTTTAATTCTTATTATTTATTGACTTTCCGAAACTAAGAACTCTGAAACTCCGATCTGAAACTGGTGACACTACCGATGCTGGTACTCATAAGAAGAATATGAAATCGATTTCAATGCCGTTACTTGGAACCTTGCTTCCCATATTCTGCCTTTGAATTTGACTTGAATGAATACAACCTCATTTGCAAACGGCATGCACCATGGAACCACAATTGTTCTTGTACTACTTTATACTCGTAATCACACTAGTATAATTGCTATAGTTGTTTAATCTCCCTAGGAATGATATCCTAAAATTTGGGTATCAAGAAAAACCTAAAACCTAATGAAGACGATCTCGATGATAAATGGCATTTACCATGTAACCTTATCTTGTATGTCTGTGGTAAAGTGTGTCAGTAAAGTTCTTGCTTGTAGTCTAACTAGATGGCTTTGACTATATTTTACCATTGAAAATTTAATCATAGTCTATTGCTTGTATATATTCTTGATTTCGTTAACGTTTTTAAGTTGATGACAATCTCAAATTGAATGGTGATGTTGCAATGCAGTATCTTATTGCACAAGATAGGCAGTATACAAAGGTGGCTGCTACCAGCTAACACCTGGCCTGTTTGAACATTTGCATGTTGTTGCTGTTATCTTTATTATTATTAAATGTTTACTATTTGTAAAGATTTTCAAGTTCTGAGGTTAAAAACATGCCTTTGCAGCTTTCTTTCTTTCTGGAATTTCCAACTCTGTGCCACTAGCTGAAAGTCTTTGATTTTCTTTCTATTCTTTTGCGGTCATGTGCAAGTACAATCCTTTAAATGTTTGAATATGGGACTAGGTAAAAAGTGTTTACTACAGCTGAAACTAAAAAAAGAAATTAGTTATATGCTGTGTTGTTGTTTATATCAATCTTAAATGCAGTAGTGCTTAGCAAGCAGGTGACTAGTCCCAATCTTCTCAATCCTTGTATGGATTTCTCTTTGTTAGTCGTCACATATAGCTTGTTATTACTACTAATAGTACTGACAACGATGGATAACGGAACTCTAGGTTGGAGATGATTGTCGGCAAGATGTTCTTGCACTACAAGTGATTGCTCTTTTAAGGGACGTATTTGAGGCAGTTGGACTAAATCTTTATCTATTTCCTTATGGAGTTTTGCCTACTGGACCTGGGAGAGGCATAATTGAGGTAAGTTTGTTCCTTCTTTTAATTGTGGAATTGCTAATATATGTAATTTCTTTAGCTTTTCTTGGGCGATAACATTTAGCATTCCTTTTTACCTTCAAACGCGTTATTTAGTTGTTAAGATGAGATGTCCATTCTATGGGTTTTACCTAGAATTTCTTGCAAAGATGCAGATATTTAATTTCATTGAAGTTTCTTCAAGTCTGCTCATCCTATTCTCATATTATTTGTTGTGTATGCATCTATTTTGTCAATTTTCTTGTGGAGTGCCTTAGTATTAGAACAATGTGCACATAGCTTTTTGATTGCAATGTTCACTATTTGTTACTCCTCCTAGCTACATATCAGTTTGGTGAAGAACTTTGATGTTAGCTTCCTTGTCAACAATCATATAAGATGCCTTGTGACGCAGGACGGGGCCTGAAGAGACTAATCTACGTATGTAGAGGACACGATCAAATGATTTGTGGAAGCTTTAATGGTTATGAACAATTGATCTTATATTTATTTATAACAATATAATTATAACAATTCACGGAAATTAACAATTAAATATAAACGAGATTGGAATGAAATTACCTGTCACACGAAGTATCCCACATGTATCGGAACAGTATCGAATTGGTCGTCGATGAGATTGTCTATAATTTTCTGTGATGAGTAACTCCACAGCACTAACACTGGAAGTAATATGATTATTGTTTGGAGAAGAATAAGTTGGAGTAAATTAGGCTTTTTCCATAAAAACCCAATCTTTATTTCTCAGTCAAAACTCTCCAATAACTTTCATTGTTTTACAGTTCTTTATATAGCTTACATAACCATGATTTGGATTGACCCAAAATAACAATTTGATATCTATAATCGAAACGTCTTTATCAAATAAAAATCCTAAAATACAACAAAAAGTCTTAAACCAATTCGGTTTGAAGGGACCCATTGATGTCCTCCATTAACTTGTTTAATTTCCTTTAAGATGCTTGTTCTTACTCTTCTGCCATTTTCCATTTGCTTCTACTAGAAATACAACATAATGCGACTACTTTTAAATGTGCAATCTAAAATGACTTAACCATTCTGTAAGGTTGTTACCAGGAAAAAAAAAAGTTTCATCAACTTTATGTTGGATGCAATTTTAACTTTAACCCACATTAGTTTGTCGCAAGTTGAAGACATACAAATTGTTCTAGTTATCACCTACATATTTTGTAGGCTCTAATGGTAGGCAATCATGTAATGCATCGGGGGGATTTTATTTTGTTTTGAGGTCCCCTCTTAAACTATATAAATAGGACTCTTGGAATTTGAAGCTTATTTAAGGTTCAAACGGAAGTTCAATCCTCCAGCTCTAATAGTTTTTCAGTCATTCTTAATTTTATGTCATCAAAGTTTTGAATATATTGTCATTGCCTTATGTTTATCATTTTTAAAAGTAGACTGCATTTCTAATTTCTATGTTTAACAAACTGCTCTCTGAATCTTTAGCACTAACCTGTCATCAGAGTTCTTGAGTTTATCCTGGAAACCTTAGAAATCTATTTGAGAAACTATTAGATTTTCATCTTATTGCCAAGCAAAGGAGATTTGTCTATCATCTTATTGCTAAGCTAAGGAGGTCGGTCTATTACCTTAACTTGGAATAGTCTAAAGGTATTTGGAAGATAGATAGAAGGCGGTTGGTGGAGTAATTATATTATGGTCCTTGGTTTTGTTATGATAAGTTGTTTTGTTTCCTCCTTGTATCCACTAGATGTGGTGGCTGCTATTGTCTATTGAACTGAAGTACAAAAGCACACCTTTGCATGATTAGTAACTTTCAGTAGATGTATTAGAAACTGAATTGTCATTTGAATCTCATAACTTTATGATATATGTGTGTGTGTTACAATCTTTTCCATGATTAGTAACTATGCTGCGTGCTATCCCAAGACTACTCTGAGCCATTCTTACATTAGACTGATATTCCCAGTGCTTGATTCTAGTTTCGGCATGCAATCCTCAATTTTTTGGTGCAATGCATATTTTCTCACCGCTCAGGTCGATGTCCATTGCACACTACACTTGGGCTGACCGAAGTCACACGAACCTCTATCCTGGTAGAAAGCTCCTCCATGGCTGGCCCTCAACTGTCCTCTACCTAAATTCCTCAGTTCCTCCCTCTTTAATATTAAATGTATAGTGCACGGGGGATTCAAACCTTTGACAGGTTTCCAAATCATGTATGTCTTCAAGTGCTTTAGAACATTAGTATAACATGATGCAAGGCATGAAACTTCATTATTTAGAGGGTAATAATTATCACTATAAATATCCTAACAGAATATTTCCTTCCCCAAAATGTATAGGGAATACAGCATGTGTTAAAAACTATCTTCTCATTTGAATTTCATAGCCTCATTAACACTGTGTTTGGGAACATTTTTGAGGAGGGGAAGGAAAATTTGAGGGGAAAGAAAATGGAGGAGAGTAAAATGAAGGTAAAATTAATTTTTCCTTTACTTGTTTGGATGACCAAAAAGTAGAGGAAGGAAAAATTTAAAAATAATATTTTATTTGTTTGTGGAGATAGATATAATTACCATTCAATCTTTGATTTTTTTTCAAATCATAAATGAAACTAACTTTTTTGAAGGGTAGATGGGTAATTTCTCCCACAATCCTCTCAACTCTCTCCATTTCCTCCCACTTTTGGGAGGAAAAATTTTGAGTGGGACCTGCATGAATTTTTCTCCCAAAATCCTCTCCCTCCTCTTCCCCCCCCCCCCCCCCCCCCCCCCCCTCCCAAACACCAATACTTTTAATTTTCAACTCATTTTTCCCTCAACATTTTCCTTCCCCCCATTTCCCCTCTTCCCAAACAATACCTAAGGGAAATGTGTGACAGGGTAATAATTATAACTATAGAAAAGAGGGAGCTAGAAACTAACCATATTACTTTATTGTATACTTAATGCAGGCTAACATGTGGATATCTGGAAATGGCAAATGCTTAACAATTACCATCAAGGATCGTTGCATAATCCCCCATCATAAATCATGTTGTAATAAACTGCACATGGTTGTTATAGGAAAGCTAACTTGGTCATACTAGACAACTATATATTAAGTAGATATACTTTATTGAATCTTTTGTTTCAAATCTTTTCAAATCATGCTGAGCTGGCAGATGAAGTGGCAAGAAGTTCTCAATAATTGTTGTTGAGTTGACTGGTGCATTTAATGTAAAAAATCAATTAAAAATTGGTTATGTTAAACTTGTGCCCTAAGGGCACATCACATCGATAAATGTGTATTTTACATAGGTACTCCCACCGGCACAAATAAAGCAACATTTCACTTAAAATGTGCATTACCGATGTAAAATGTGCATATATCAATGTAAAATGCACATTTATCGATGTGTTAGCACTTATCATATGCCCGTAGGGCACATGTTAACATAACCCAAATATGATAATAGCCATAGCCTATTAATTACATTTGTTGGTAATTGACTAATCTCTTTACTCATAACATACATTTAATCAACTATGGGTCCAACTCTTGATCTTCCCAATATTTTCAAGCATCCATACGTTTTCATCATCGCAAATAAGTGAATTTCTTTACGAAAATCTCTTTACTTATTTTGTTAGTAAAATGTTTTAAGTTTCTTAAAAATAATCATATGGAACCAAATACACAAAACAAATAAAGGATAACCTGTATAAGAGAAAGTTACTTATTGTAAAATTTACCTATTTGAATATGTCATGATAAATAGAAATTTAATATCTTAAATAACTTATCCAAAAGATATATATTTTTAATGTTGTTACAACTAAGTCAAATATATAAATAATTTTACACATACCTTTTACCTAATATATGAACTAATAAGTTTGTATATCTTTACTTGAAAGATCTGATTATTCGTTATATATATATATATATATATATATATATATATATATATATATATATATATATATATATATATATATATATGAAAAATTAAAACAAGTAACATATTTATTTTCCAAATAAGCAATTGCATAATTGGTCCCACCTGCAATATTGTTATCTTTTTATATCCTACAGTTTTAAGATAATTTATTTTTTTCAGGCCTTGTTTGGTTCACAGATTTAAGGAATCAGGAAAGAAAACTTGTTTCTTTCCTTTGTTTGGTAGCCACAAACTTGGGAAGGATTTTCCTTATATGGAGGAAAATAGGAGGGAAAATGGTACCTCTCAGGACCCATGGGATTCATTTTCCCTCCTCCTTCCCAGCATTTATTACCAAAAACTATGAGAAAAATAGCCTTGAGTTATTGCCTATTTTACCAATTAACTCCTTATATTCTGTTGACTTTAATTATGTTGACATCGAATATTATTGGAACATTGATATATTTTTTCTTTCCTTTCCTACACCAACCAAATATTGGAAGGGAAATCAAATGGTCTTTCTTCAATGTTTTTCTTGTTTTACCAAACACAGAAAAGAAAATCTGATAGGAATCATACTTTCCCATCCCATAGAAAATACAAGGGAATTGATTTCCCTTCCGTGAACCAAACGGGGCCATGGGTTGCTTAAAAGTATGCAAAGATATTAGTTTAATACTATCATTACTTGGTTTAAATACTTCAATTTATCTCTAAGGAATTGGAGACCATGGGTTGCTTAAAAATACGAAAAGATATTAGTTTTTTTTCCTAACTAATTTCGAAAACAGGACCTACATACAAGGAATAATTATGGTCAATGAAGTGTTGAAATTAAACAGGGGTCAGTTTTGTAAATTATCAAAACATGTGTCATTTATAGGCTATGGTTATTTAATTTGGCTAAGGATTCATTTTTGTATTAAATTATGATAAGAATGCCATTTTAAATACACCGCGCACTTATTAGGGCCTTGTTGCCACTTCATATGCCAAATCAACATGATTGGAAAAGATTGAGAAACAAACTATTCTGTAAAGTATTTCTCATATAAGTATTGGCACAACCAAACAGCAAGCCAGAGAACTTCTGTTATACTTGGTTCCAGAACCATGGAGGCAACTGAGGATCGATGGATGATTGTATAGGTTGCTAATAATTGCAATAATTTAGGGGGTGTTCGTTGGCTGTAAATGGAAATGCATGTAAAATTTGTTGCACCATTTACATCATTTCCAATGTTTGATTTGGTATAAATTGTGGAGCTAAATCAATTTATCTATAGCTTTTGTTGCGGCAAAAATGACTACAACACCACTTATGACAACAGTTATTACACAATTTACATCATTTCCTCATTTTCTCTTCATTACATGTAATAAAGTCACAGGGAAACACACACACTTATATGATTCTTCGTTAGGTTCTACGATCAGAAAATTTGTTTTACGCATGCAGGTCTTTGGACATGCCCATGAATCTTTTTTATTCGAGATTGAGCTCAAAACTAGCGAATCAGAGATTGAGCTCAAAACTAGTGAGCCAAGCTCGAGCGCACATGTCAAGCTTGAGAACTGTATTCAAACTTGGCATTGTATTGGGCTTGTTGAACTAGCGATAGCTTCTTGAGCGAGTCGCGAGCTTGTTCATGTGTCAATTTAAGTATTGTGCATGTGATATAGAAAAAAGACCATGGTGAAGAGTCGATCTTGTTAATGAGCTCACTAGCTGAGTTTCATATGGTTAACCTCAGGTTGTTAAGGAAATTGATTTCATTTCAAATTTCAATGTTCAAGCCTGTCTCGTTAATCCCGCCGTGATGAGCTGAGACGAGCTTCAAGTCAAGCTTGCGAACTGATATATGCCTATCCTTCAATTCTGTTAGATTTTTCTATTAAATGGCTCCTTCTATGGTTTATCTTATATTTTAAAGAATTCATCCTCCCTTGACCCCCGCTGCAAACATCCTATTACATCATTCCAAACAATGGATTTCTAATTGCTCATCATATACATGCAACAAAACAATGTATTTGTGACATCACTTACAACAACACATGTTGAATGGTGTTTCTACTTACGGGCAGCCAAACAGTACCTTTATGCAGACGATACTTGCAGGGAATCTGCATAGTTTCCAATACAAAGATTACATGACATCTATAAAAAGTTTTTATTTATCCCAACCACGATTTTGTGTGGTTGTACTTTATTTCTCTATCTCCCACTCCATTTTAATGTTAGTTTAAATAGCTCATGAATAATTGAAAATGACACCCTGGTCTCACGAGGCTCTCGCCAATCCAAGGCATGGGGAATTGGGCATGGTGAGCAGTCTTAACCCCATATTTGTAGAAGCTGTTTCCATGATTTTGTATTCACATCCTCCAGGATGTTATTTATAAAGCCTTTCAATTCCAAGCGACGCCCTCGAATAAGAAGAAATTTAAATTGAAAGTAAACTTGAAAGAGAAAGAAACAGAGAGTATCTTAGGAGAAAATTATCAGACAATATAACGGACATAAGTAAATAGAGGAAAAGAAGATGAAACTATTGGAAGAAAGGGATGTATGTCTGTCTTCTTTTTTTGTTTTAGAAACTGACTGATCTCTTAGCATTTGTATGCCCTAACAATGTTACGTGTTTTTGTCACAATTTCAGATGTTCTCTTGTATGCTCTAAGTAGCGCATAACTGCATGCATAACTTAAAAGTTAACATCTATTAATATCATCTTGATAACCATTTTTGTAGGTATCACATTTAGATCAAATTTGGCAAGTGTTTGGTGCCATTTATTTCCTGCCAGTTATGCTATTTACTATATACATCGGTACTTGATTCTACACAAATATTTTAACCTAATCTGCCTGTCAGGTTGTTCCAAATACCCGGAGCAGAAACCAAATGGGGGAAATTACCGACGGAGGGCTTTATGAAATATTTCAACAAGATTATGGACCTGTAGGCTCCCCAAGTTTTGAAGCTGCCCGTGAAATGTTTATGGTTAGTAGTGCTGGTTATGCCGTTGCTAGTCTTTTGCTTCAACCAAAGGATCGGCACAATGGGAATCTTCTCTTTGACAGGTATGTATCTTATCCTCACATTTTTTTTTAAAGTGTGCAATTTGAGTGACCATCCAACACATCCTCTCTTATTACAGCCAGGGAAGGCTTGTTCACATAGATTTTGGGTTTATACTGGAGATTTCACCTGGAGGTAATATGCGATTTGAGAGTGCACAGTTCAAGCTGAGCCATGAGATGACGCAATTGCTTGACCCATCTGGTTCAATGAAGAGTGAAACCTGGACCCAGTTTCTCAGGCAAGTCTCTCTACTAATATTACAACTCATAGGATTCATACCCCTTACTGGGCACCTATGGAACACCGTTATAAATGCTATAACTAAATTGTTTTTTAGTGCAAGTGCTAGAAACTCAAAAGATGATTGTGGGTATTAAAAAAAATCGTGCGACAGAATCTCTAACCTTTTTGAAATGTTGATGGGGAAAACCCACAGAGTTCTCCATATGAACATAGGTCGACAGAAACAACTATTGAAGTATGATACCCATCATGATGATGGTATTCTCAAATTGTTTGACATCACCTTTGGTAGCTTTGTAGTCTTTGCATGTGGTATCTGGTTAAGTCCCTTGATTTAATTAGCAAATGGTCTCTGAGTGTATAGTTGCAATCGACCTGTAAAATTTGTATCCAAGATATAGTTCACAGTATCGGCCGATACCGATACGGTTTGGCACGTCCCGATCCGACACCGACTGATACTGACCGATATCGACCGATACCGACATTGCGGGTCTCTTTTTCGGTCAATTCGGCAAAGAAAATTGAACGAAAAAAGACCAATCAACAAGGGCGTAAAAGCATAGAAAGCTTATAAAAACATATAAAAGAAGAAAACTTATCTAACGTATGTAAATCAATCGGTAGGGGTGACTACTATTTTATTCAATTTCAAAACTACTAAGAAACAACACTGAAAATATTAAAATTATGCCTAAAGGTATAAAATATATTTTCTAAAATGTTAATAATTTATTAATTACCTTTCCGATACAAAAAATCCGATACTCCGATCCGAAACCTCCGATACTGCCGATACCGACGATCCCGATACTCATAGGAACGGTCCGATACCGATTCTGATACCGATACTTCTAAGATACAGTATCTCCTACCAAGCCATGGGCATGCTCATTTCATCCAACCAAATAGTTGCAATCGGCCTGTAAAACTTGTATCCAAGATACAGCATCTCCTACCAGGCCATGGGCATACTCATTGCATCCAACCAAATAGATGCTAATGCTTGTGTAGGATTTCTAAGGACTAAACCCCCTGTGCATAGTATGTTAATAATATGTTGTATATGTGTTCATACCGATATATAATCTCCATTATCCCTGAACTAGTATATGTACGTGCTTTGCACGTATAGTAATGTATAATAAGAACATTATTCAATTATAGTCAAATATCTTTTCCATATCATGTGGTTAAGGTGGTAGGTATTCTTCTTGTTTGGTTGAGTTCGAATCCCCACGTTGAATATATATAACAATTTTAAACTCTTTTCAATATTTGTTTATATAATTTTTTTTAAAATAAAATAGACCGTGATATAATGACGGCTTAGACGACTCACTTTTGAGCCGTTTTGAAGCCTCATTATATAGTGGAAGATTTACCACTCTTATATAATTGCTTCGTCCTGGAGATGTCGATCATTCCTTCCATCTTTTTTCCTTTGCAGCTTGTGCGTAAAAGGATATCTTGCAGCGCGGCAGCACATGAACGGTATAATCACCACGGTGCTTCTGATGGTGGACAGCGGGCTGCCCTGCTTCAGCAGGGGAGATCCCATCGGAAACCTCCGCAAGAGGTTCCACCCCGAGATGAACGAGCGCGAGGCCGCCAACTTCATGATAAAAACGTGCATGGACGCCTACAACAAGTGGACCACTGCCGGATACGACTTGATACAGTATATGCAGCAGGGAATTGAAAAATGACGACGTATCCCATTGTTAATCCAATTCTTTTTTTTTTCTTCCTCCCCCTTTGTGAATGTTACACACCATTTAACTTATTCTTTAGGTCTTGTAATTTTCTTGTGTAGTATAGATTGCTCCTGGAGTTTGTTCCTTGATGTATGTAATTAAAGTAATATGATTTTGGCGCTTCGCCCATTGCAGATGCGAATTATATCCATTGGCAAATATAGAATGACAACTATCTTGATTCTTGATATTGGGTCCATTATAAGTAACAAGGACGATTCTTTTTTTATTGGTTTGTTTTTATTGTTGTGTCATTGATGAGCCAATAATGCCTCCATTCTTTTTAGTGGACAGCTAACATGAATGTGACAGTTTTATTTAAAATTATTGGCAGTGATATTTGTTTAGATGACAATACACTTATCTTTCATTTTGATGTTGCTCTAACTTTATCTTTTGTTACTTAAAAACAACTCTATTTTGATGTATAAATGTTGACGTATTTGCTTATTTGTCCCCATTGTCTTAGTTAAAATTAAAATGATAGTTTCCCACTTACCTACATTAAATGACAAATGGCTAGCGATGTATTTGTCGAACTCGAGTGACCCTTGTGGTTATCGGCGAGAGACACAAGGTCCCGGTTGGGTGACAGAAGATCAATGGATCGAGCCACAAGGGCATATTATTCTTTCTGTTTACAAAAATGGTGGAAGTTAGAGATAGTGGGCCTAAAAGATATGCAATACAGCATGCGCAAAGTCCGGTAGCTATCACAATCTCAAAAAGGAAAATTGTAATTCTATTTAGAAATTTGGGAAGCTCTTTTGAAATTGAAAGCCGACCCCATCATGTGGGAGCTGTGGGACCCACCAGTTGCACGAGTGGCATGTCGTGTGGCATGCTTGTTGGGTCCGGTTCAAGGTGTGTAATGGGTCGGTTTGGGCCAATTTGGACCGGGCTGGGCCTGACTTTAAAATCCAAACTCCAAACGTAGCATGGATTGATACCGGTTAGCTTCGGTCTTACTCGGGTTCAGGCTAAATTTCGGCTAGGCCCGATAAGTCTTTATAACACATAATGTTGACATAGTGGTTGACTTTAAGGTTTCATGAGGTTCTGGATTCCAATACCATTATCCTTTATATTTATTTTTTCTTATATATGGATCGGATTCTTATCGGGCCCATAACAGGTTATATCTGGCGGGACAAGTGATCCTCAAAGAAAAAGTTCGACTCGGACCAATTGGTGAGCCGGCTTGGGCCTGTGGGCCTTGGAAGCAAGTACAGCTCGAACTCACTGTATGAGTGGGCCGACTCAGGCCGGTTGGGTCCGGAAAGGGCTCCGAGCTATTCGGACCAATACACGCCTTATCGGTCGGATCCGTTGGAGAGTCGGGCCAGGCTAGGGGTGAGCATTTAACGGCTGAAAACCGAAAACCGAACCGAACCGAACCGAAATATGACAAACGGTTCGGTTTTTCGGTTATCGGTTCGGTTTACGGTTTGAAATTTTGAAAATTTGAAATAACGGTTCGGTTTTCGGTTCTTCATCCGAAAAACCGAACCGAGCCGAAAACCGATTTAGATTTAGTAATTTATCAAACTACCCACAACATACATATACTAATGTTTATTAACTTCTAACTGAACGTACTCTCTTCTCCTATTCTATGTCGGTGCTTCTTTGAGCACTCTCTCTATCTACCCTCAATCTACATATACTAATATCTTTCATTCTATGTAATATAACAATTCATAAATACAATAATGTCATATATTTTTTAAAATTTTGTTATTTAAATAGGCATATTTTGCTAAAAACTTGAAGGCCATGCACATTGGTCCATGAAACCGAACCGACCGAAAATCGAACCGAATTAATTCGGTTCGGTTTTTGTTCGGTTTTTATAAAAACGGTTCGGTTTTCGGTTTTGAAAAATACGGTTTACGGTTATTTCGGTTTTTACATATTCGATTCGTTTTGAACCGAACCGAACCGATCCGATGCTCACCCCTAGGCCAGGCTAGGACAACCCGCTATATGAGTGGGCCGGATCGAGCCCGAGCCAACTGAGCTCGAGTTTGACCGGGTCCGAAGCGGATTTGGGGGCGCCGACCCACTACACACCTTGTGGTCCGGTGAAACTATTAAGGCAAAATCAGACTCGAAATAGTAACTATTAGCTGGTTCATATGATGATTGGAAATCTCCCTTTTACGTTTGCTATAAGAGTAATAATATAACAAATCATTTAATTAACATGGACAATCTTATAAAATTTCTAGTCTTATCAAAGCACCAGTAGTTGTAGTTGTGGCAACACCAACGCTTTTGTTCCACTCACTCTATAGAGGTGCAACTCGTAGGGGGCCAAACCTGAGTCCGATTGAGTAAACCCGTTAATGGGTTGAGTTATGGTTAAAGATACTCAAATTCGAGATATTTGAACCCGACCAAATCGGATTGTGTTCGGGTTCATATGTAGGGTTACCGAAGAACCCGAAACCCGATCAATTATATATACACACACACACTTTTTAAATAAAAAGTTTAGACATCCAAACTTTTTAACTCCTTATCCTAAATCTTATTTCAGTTCTGTATTTTGTAATGATCAAGGCTTAATTGTTATTTGATTATATGTTTAATATTAGTTTTGTTTTAAATTGTTTTAAATATTATATTAGAGCCCAATAAACCTAGTGAACCGACCCAACCCAAGCCTCCGGACTTGGTCTTGGGCTTCATATGTTGAACGATATTGGGTCAGACTTGGGCTCAGACTAGGCTTATGATTCATCGGGTTGGGCTTGGGTTGACCTCAAGCCCGACCCAACCCGTTCGAGTTGCACTCCTAACTCTGGGTTTCGATCTATATGATCTTCGGACGGTGTCAAGACATGATTTTTTCATAGTTTATTTTTAGTCAAAAATTCTATATTACCATTTATTCTAGTTTTCATTTGGATGATTTATTTTGAGCCGTTTATAATATTATTTTTTATGAAAAACATAAAATAAAATTTTAGAAAACAAACAATTTAAAAAAAAACAGATAACAAAAGACTTTTTCTAAGGACACCACATTTTTTACTTGGGGGCAGTCCAAGCAGGTGGAGATTTTGCTGTTGGGCACCCACATTTTGCTTGGGGGCAACCCAACCCCCCAAACCCTTCATTCTTTTCCATAACTCATTTTACTCTCTCTCCACCAAAAGGAAAAGAAAAAAAAGCTCTCCCTCTCCCTCTCCCAAAACCCTACTTTCTTCTCCTCCACCACTCCACTCCCAATTCTTCCACCAAAATTTTTTCAACATTCCTAAATTCGAAGAGATGACACGCAAGTCGAAGCAATCAGAATCTAAGTACATTCTTCCCTAATTTCTTCTAGAATTTTCTACATTCTATTCAAAACCCTAGAATATTTTTAATTCTCTAAAAAGTTTTGATAAATTATGTTTATAATCTCTTTAGGGTTCATGAATGAAATTTTCGAACACGACAAATCCACATTTTTTTTTCTTGAAACCCTAACCTTAGAACACGACAAACGAGCGTCTCGTTTTGGCTGTTCGGCTGCTACAGTCGGGTCTGATTACATTAGGACTGCCAGGCCTGTGGCAGTCCTAATGTATAGTAGGACTGCCACAGTCCCTGCAGTCCTCTTGTGAAAGAGGACTGCAAGGACTATTGCAGTCCTACTTTACATTAGGACTGCCATAGGCCTGGCAGTCCTAATGTAATCAGATCTAGGGGTGGGGCTGGGGGTGTGGAGGGGGAGGAGGGGGGGAGGAGGGGGAGGGTTGGTAACTGTATGTTGCTAATATGGGAGGGAGGGGTGGTAACTATATGTTGCTCATATGGAGGGGGGATAACTGCATGATGCTCATATGCGGGAGGGGGGTAACAGTCCTATTTTCGTTTATATTATTTAATAACTATACGTTGTCCTGCAGTCCTCCGTCCGCTAACAAAAGAATACGGCACACCGCGTCAAAGCGGAAGGAATGCGAGGGACGTCCTCTCGAGCGTCTGATTACAATTTTCGAACCGGTGCCCCAAGGTCGGTCTGGGACGCCGCCACCGGCACCCCAAGCTCGGTCGAAGCAACGAGCTCGTACTCCTACGCGTTCTTCCGATGACGACGATGACGACATGCCAATTGGCCGACTCCTATCATGTCAAGGCGGTTCTGCTCCATCTGAGGAGGCCGGTCCTTCTGAGCCGCATGTCCGTCCATCCGGTTGCTCAATGTTGATTTCTTTTGAGAACCACATTGCGTATGAAATATGGAAGAACCCGGTATGTATATTACGTTTGTAAGCTACCAGTTTAGTATACTATATATATATATGTATTTCATAATTGTTATATTTTTCTGTTGTTCAATATACAAAGGACATATCGTATTCTTAGGGCTGTGAGTCACGGGAAGGAAACCGTGTCCTGGAAGTTTGGAAGCTTATCAGAGGCCAAGACACTCCGGAGAGGTTGCCAAAGTGACACTAGTGTCACGGTCGCCAACGAGCTTGAGCGCATCGACGACGTGGTCGAGTTCCCCTTCATGCATAATTTGGAGTATCGTACGAAGGCCCAGCATGATATGTAGTTGGATGTTCATGATATGTAGTTGGATATTTTGGATATTTTGTAGTTGGATATTTTGTTGGATATGTTGTTGGATATGTTGAACTTATATATAGTTGGATATTTGGTTGGATATGTTGTTATTTATGTTGTTATTTTGTCTGATTGTCATAATTTGGATATTATGTTGGATATTTTGAAGGATATGTTGTTATAAACTCTCTTTGGATACATAATTGAAACTCTATGTGAGGAGTGTTTGTAATACAAACTCTCCTCACAGAGAATTAGTATCAGGATTGCCACACTCCTGGCAGTCCTACACTAAAGTAAGACAGACAGGGGTGTGGCAGTCCTAATTGAAACTCTGTGATGAGAGTTTGTATTTGAAACTCTCATCACAGAGAGTTTCAAATATGACTGTCAGCACCCTGGCAGTCCTACACTTCAGTTGGACTGTCAGGGTGCTGGCAGTCGTAATTGAAACTCTCTGTCACAGAGAGTTACAAATAGGACTGCCAGCACCCTGACAGTCCTACATAAGAGTGCTGACAGTCCTATTTGAAACTCTCTGTGATGAGAGTTTCTATTTGAAACTCTCTTCATAGAGACTTATAATTAGGACTGTCACCCTCTGGCAGTCCTGATTCTTAGTCTGATACTTTAATAAATTGGTATATTTTGCCACACATACTTGCACACAGGTAAACACATGAAACACAGATAGCACACAGATAAACACATAACACATATATCACACAGGTAAACACATATAACATACTGAACTTCATATTTCACTGTATACAAAAGTGGTACTCCATATAGGTAAGTCCAATATGCAAAATTTACTGTATACAACATTTACTCCATATAGGTTAGTGGACTTCATATTTCACTGTATACAAAAGTGGTATTCTATATACAAAATGTCAAACTGTAAATATATCCATACTCAGTCGATTTCGACGTCGTAGTGGTCAGTAGGTAAGTCTCTTGGCTCCTCAAACTTCAACAACTTCTTACAATATTTGATTTGATCAACGAAAGGTGTGGTCCAAGCTATGGCTTCGACCGGTGCTATTTTGTACAAAACTGTTGAAGGTGGAGGAATCAGAGAATGACCGATCATCTTTAGTATGACGAAGTGATCCCCGATTTGACCTATAATACATATGTTAGAATGTCCGTGGTCCGCCGGAGGAGCGCACATCGGAAAGAATGTATTGCTAATACCCGACGAGATAAGTACAACAGGTATCATGTACCTATTAACAAATAAATAGCCGACAAACGGAACTTCTACTGTCCACTTTCCTTCTTCTTCGTTTCTAACATGGATCGTGAATGGACAACCACATTTTCACGTTCCAACATTTTTTTTGGGAATTTACTTTGGATAACTGTGTCTTTCTTGTGCTTTCTGAACACACCACCTCTTTCACAGCCAATCATCATAATTTGTCGTCCCGGACGATTTCGGGCCGTTCTGGATATCATTAGAACAATGTTATTTTTTCGTCCAATTTTTCGACACCAATGTACCACACCGTTGCTTGATTCAAACCAAAGATCGGTGCAGAATAAATGACCTACATCGACTGCAATTGGAGCAGGTACCACAAAATCGGAAGATCTTAAGTCCTACAATAGAACTTAAAAGTTAATAACACTAAACAACTACATAAAGCAAATAGGTAAATATATGCAATTAAATAGGATTGCCAGAGAGGTGGCAGTCCTTCACTACAGTAGGACTGCCAGGGTGCTGACAGTCCTACATATTGTGAAGGACTGCTACCTCTCTGGCAGTCCTAATCTATGATCGAGACTGCCAGAGAGGTGACAGTCCTCTGTGTCACAACCCGATTTTTTACCCGATAAAAAGTTAAAATTTAGTTACCAAGAGGCCTTCCGATGCATCAAAGTGTTCTTCGGACGTTGCGGAAAGAGAGTATACAATATTTGATGATCTGGGTTGTTCCATGTTCAATTTTTTCTACATTAAACACAGAATTCAACTTTTATATGTGAAATTCATGTTTAAAACATTAAACAAATATTAATTCGACGACTTATCAATAAATGGGAGAAGTCATTGATACTATTACTAGATATTTCACCAACAATCTTCCCAAAATGTAGGTTGGAGAATTTTTTTGGCTAGGTTTTATTCTATGACCTAAAATGGGGAGGAAGAGAAGAAAATAGTTAGGGAGAGAAGAAAAGAGTAAGGAAGGAAGAGAGGAAAAAAATTAGAAAAGTTGGATTTTATACCAAAATTGGGGCTGCCCCCAAGTAAAAAAAAAACTGATGACAAACTTGTAATATCTGCAAACAATTTAGGGCTGCCCCCAAGTAAAAAGTGTGGTGCTCTTAAAGCATCTCCAACCCTATTGTCTTGTTAAGTGTTGTGAGTCTTAGGTGGCTCCTATGTGGCATGAGCCACAAGACAATGTCTTGTTTATGTGGCAAAATTATATCTCAAAAGACAATGAGGTAGTGTCACGACCCGCACCCGGATATACGGGTACGAATACGCGGGCCACGCGCAGCCTACGCCGCGGTATCGGCGGTAGAACGCTGTCAAGTATACTATACTAACTACAACATCTAAAGATCCATAACTAGAAATGTACTCATGTCACATCACGAAAACTAAGGAAGATAAGACAGGAAATAATAACAATATCACTAGAACAACTATAATCTACAAGGATCATAAGACAGGAAAATAAAGAATGAACAACAAAACTAACTAAGGATAACTACCAGGCAACTCACATAGAAGAATAGTGAGATCTACCTCAGCTAGCAACATCATGAAGTCCAAATACTGAGGGCACAACTACTCCTAAAATTTTATCAACATATCCAGTCAGGATGGAACGAGCACAAATCTCAAATAACAGTTCTAATTAGACGATATTGAAAATGTAGCAGTAAATAGAGAGAATATACAAGAAATCATGAAATGTACATGTGAGTATCATGGCAAGGTATACTGTAATCTAGAGCTAGAACAAGGCAAGTAAAAACTGATCATGGCATGTACAAGAATCAAGAATCATCTATCTAAGTGTATGAGTACTAGTTTTAACATGTGGCCGGCTTGGGTCTTGCACAAGGTCTACTGGCCTGGTTAATCATACGTGAGGTGTATGATTAACACTAACAAGGTCTACAAGAATAACAAGGTGGATAATGACCACACATCTACACTAATACTCCCCGTCCCCGACTAGTATAATGGATCCAACCATGACACATCATGACATGCGATTCTTCGAGAGGGTAGCTAGCCTTCGCAGGAATCGTGTCTATACAATGCACAAGGAACAAGAAAGACTTGCACAAGATATACCAAGGAAAGCGAGGAATAACATCTCATGACGGGATCCAGAGAAATACCAATCTGTGTGAACAATGTGTCAAGAGAACAAGGGTATCTACACTAAATACAAGAAACATAAACGATATCATAAAATAAAAATATTATCAGAGAATGTACTCGCCTGAGATCTGGTGGAATATGTCAACTGGTCCAAGAACAGTGCCTCGAGGACCTATAGGTGGAATACTGTATCAATATAAGGGTTTGAAAGTAAAATCAAGTCATACTAAGTCAAACTAGGTCAAGATAAGTCAATGATCGACTTACAGTTGACTTTGGTCAACTGGTCAACTCTGGTCAAGTTCTGGTCAATCTTAGGCTACGGTTGACTTCCGGTTGACTTTTGGTCAAAATAGTCAACTGTGGTCAACCAGGGTCAAAACTAGTCTAACCTAGGTCAAATGTTGACTCTACTTCGACGTTCAGTCAAAGTAGTCAACCATGGTCAAACTGGGTCAAAGCTAGTCTCTACAAACATCTACAGGATCAACACATCAATTTCAGTGATTGTGAAATCACCGGAATCGATGGAACTCAAAATACCACAAAGGAGAAAGATTATAATAATAGGGTGAAAACCTACAGATGTTGTCGGATGATGAAACTAACATCACCAACGTGTCCAGAATGGTCAAATCAGCTAGAATAGCCTGTCCAAAAGTCCAATTTGGACACAGGGGTAAAACGATAATTTCGGACCAAAATGATGTCCGTTGTTGGACACATTTTGCACCGAAAAACGTGTCAAAATAAAGGTGCACAAAACCTAACAAATTATATGTCCACGAATCCAGAATGACGATACGAACCCAACGGTATATCCAGAATTGGATTCCGTTGACCCGATCTCAAATTGGTCCGTTGACCAGGACATTGAAATTCCGATTTGCACGGAAAAGCGTATCGGAGCCAATGTCCTCAAAACTCAGCAAATTATATGTCAACGAGTCCAGAATGACGATACGAACTCAACGGTATATCCGGAATTGGATTCCGATGAGCCAAACTCAAAATGACCCGTTGACCCGGAAAGTAGGACCCGCTTTGCACCGAAATGCGTGCCAGGGCCCACGTTCTCCAAATCAAGCAAACTTTATATGAAAACATGCCAGAACGACGCCACGAGTCTACTGGTGGTGTCAGAAATTGAATCCGGAGTTCCGGGTTCAAAAATAGAATTTTACAAGTGCAACACTAAGAATTCGAACGACCAACTTTGGCGTCGAATTCGACCGACCTAACAAGCTCAAAATGAAATGAAATCTAAAGGGGGGCAGGAAGAGGGTTATACCAGCTGTGCACCGGAACTAGTGGTGCATAAAACGGAGCTGCAATGACGAAGATATGAACCCGCGAAGTTGGCGTCGCAAAACTGTCCAAAAATAGTACAAATTAAAACGTCAACTTGGTGGCCGGTTTTGATGTATCAAACGACAAAATTAACGGTTCAAACTTGACAGAGGTGAAGAGGGATGTACCGAGATTGAGATGGAGTAAGGAGTTCGCCGATCCAACGGTCGGATTCTCCAAAAAATCGGTGCGAAGTCGCTGCGACGGAACGACATATCTGAATCTCGTTCGCGCGCGCGTCGACGGGATTCCGTGCAAAACGCACGAATAGTCTGTTTCTCGCATCGTGGAGGACGACGACCGCCCAGGGGGGTCGCCCAGAGGTGCGCCCGGCTTGCGCACGGCCGTGGGGCGACTCGCCGACGCCGGCGACGGCCGGAGCGGCGCACGGTGGCCGCTGTGCGCGCGGTCGGAGCTGTGGCTGCTGCCGCTGTGCTCACAGCTGCTGCTACGAGCTGCTGCCCGCGCGGCGGTGCTCGGCCTAGCACGGTGCGGCGTGCGGTGGTGGGCACGGCGACGCGGCCAGCAGGTGGGGGAGGTGATGGTGTGGTGGTGGTTGGTTTAATGGTGGTGATGGTGAAGAAGAGAAGGATGATGGTGAAGATGGTGAAGTCGGAAGGAGGATGAGAGGTTGTCGAGGAGGAGCTCGTGGCCGTGGGCTCGACCAGGGGGAATGGGCTCGGCTGCTGGTGAGGGAGAGGGAAGTTTTGTTGTGTGTGAGTGAATATAATAGGGAGGAGAGAGAGAAGGAAGATATTAATGTGGGAGAGAGAGAGAGAGAAAATGAATAAAGAGAGGGGGGAGTGGGCTGCTCGTACAGGAGGAGTGAGGGGGGGGGGGGGTGTAAGGTTTTAAATGTAGAGGGAGAGAGAGATACTTATATATTATATATGTATATATATATATACATATATATAAAAGAGAGAGAGAAATAGAGATATTTATATACAAAGGGAGATATTTAGCGTCGAGGAAAAAGTGGAAAATATCAACGAGGTGTATGGGCAGTCATGACAGGGGTTACACCAAATTGGGTTGGGTGTTAGGTCAAGTTGGTCAGACTTGGGACCAAGATTTAATTAAAATAATAATTTAAACCAATTTAAAATCACGGATAAAATAGGAGCACAAGGGAGATAAATTCGGTAGCACGCAAGTGGCACGTGCACAGTAGGCTCAAAACAGGCCAGGGCCATATATTGGGTCGACTGGATTAGATCGATGTCGGACCCGAAAATTATATTGGAAGTTAAATCACGAATTACGGCAGACGATAAATTGGTCTAAATTGAACCGAAAGTTGTGCGAAGGAAATGGAGCACAAAATGGAGTGTCTGAGTGGGACACGAAGATCATGGGTGAAGAGCATCTCGAGTAGATCAGGCATGACAAGTTGGTTTCAAGAAAAAGACTAGTCTGGTGCTCCTAAATTAAAAGCGACGGTAACGTGCATATGAGGATCCAGGAAAAGAGTGGGAATTTAATTAATAATTAAAATGGTCTAAATTGACCCGAACTTGTGCGAAGCAAAAAGAGTACAAGGGAGCAAGTTCGAGTGGGACACGATATATCAATGTGAAGATAATCTCGTCTACTACAAACTTCAAGAAGGAAGTTTTCAGAGACTGACATCCCTGATGCTCTAGAATTTCAAGTCACGGTAAAGAGCATTAAATCAAATAATAAACAAATAATAATATCTATTCAAAATAATTGAATTATAAAATTTAAAAAAATAAGCCCTAAATTCAGGGGCTTACAATCCTACCCACCTTATAAAAATTTCATCCTCGAAATTAAAGTTGTAATAGGGGTAAAACAAGATAGTAAGTTTTAGGTAACAACTTAGGCACGATCATAGAATGACAAGTTTGCACGATTAAGATATTCAATTCACAATTATTCAGGCATGATGAAAATTTTTCGCACGATAGAATCAAAATATGAACAGAATCATATAGGCACGATTATAGATGAGTTAAGTCATTGGGACACGATTCAGAAAATGAGACTCCGGCATAATCAAGGATAGTATGAAGCCTAATCGTGATTGGAATAGAATTTAGTCATTTACCAGAATTGAATCGAAAGTTTAAAGCACGAGTGATGATAGCATTGTCCAATCATGATGAAAATAAATAATTTAGTCTCAGCACGATTGAAATTGTTCAAGTTTTGAGTAAATCAGAATTTGGACAAGATGGAGAACAAAATCAACGAAGTCTGGACACGAGCATCTAAGAAGGAAATCATATCACAATGGAATTCGAAACCATTTAAGTTTAATCAACAATCAAGACTCTTTGGCACGATAAACTAGACAACCAGAATTGATTGGTCATGGACAGAAGGAAATCAAAATTTTAATAGTATCAAATTTTAAGAAACAGTTGAGATATAAACATTTTGAAATTTCTAGAGTTTTCAAGTGTAGATGTCAGATGTAGATATGATATAGGTGATTGGTGAGATCAAGACATAGCTAAACAAGTCAAAGGAAATGATGGCAAGATGAGAAAATCATCATGCGATGGGGGAGAAAGTAATGATAAACAAGAAATAATGGTAGGGATTATCTTGCTCAATTGGTAAAAGAAGTGAATCAACTTAAGATATGACCTGATAACCATACACGTCTATCCAAAATCATGTTGCCAGAATTTACGCCACGCCAGTAAACATAGCTACAATAAACGATAGAGTCCATAACCAAGGTATACACCCTATAATCATGTCATCTAGGTTCCTTACCACGCCAACCGGTATGGCTGCAAGAGAATCTAAATTCCATAACTAGGATAGTATATCCAAAATCAGGCTCCATGTCCCTATCTCGCTAGCTAATATGACTGCGATGAATTCTAAACTCCATAAATAAAGTAGACACTTACTGTTCTCATCGTCCTCGTCCAAAATATGTTTATCAGGATATCTTAACTCAATTCTTAAAAGAATTATCCAAAACAAAATCAAAGGTCAACAACGAATATTTAAGATTTAAAATTCAACAACAAGTCAAGGGTAAGTTAATAGAAACAACGGAAACAACTTCCGAGATAGGGTTCAGAGGAAAATATCAGGAAAGTTCCGAGGGTACTACCTAGGTCAAGATAGAAAATGGTGAAATATAATCTAGAACAAACCTCGACCATGATACGAGGTTGGTAAATCATATTCTCTCCCCAACCTAGATGATATACAAGTCCAACTTATAACTTCCCTCTGGGGTCCACAAACTCATCCCAAGAAGGAATAAAGTTTGATACAGACAGATATTTCAGAAATCAGGACGAATGGAAACAAGTGGGAAAAGATTTGAAAGCCTTCGAAATAAGATTCCCAGGGATCATCTCTAGAATCTACCAAGAGTTCCTAATATGTGACTGAGTACCCAAAATCCTAAAATATTCCATTACTCAACCTTAATCCTAGGACAGGCTCGCAGTAGTACAGATAAGCTCAAGTACTACCACGACTTCGCATTAATAGCAAAGACTGACCTGCATGGGCCACCACTAAAAACGTGTCACGACCCGCACCCGGATATACGGGTACGAATACGCGGGCCACGCCCAGCCTACGCTGCGGTATCGGCGGTAGAACGCTGTCAATTATACTATACTAACTACAACATCTAAAGATCCATAACTACAAATGTACTCATGTCACATCACAAAAACTAAGGAAGATAAGACAGAAAATAATAACAATATCACTAGAACAACTATAATCTACAAGGATCATAAGACAGGAAAATAAAGAATGAACAACAAAACTAACTAAGGATAACTACCAGGCAACTCACATAGAAGAATAGTGAGATCCACCTCAGCTAGCAACATCATGAAGTCCAAATACTGAGGGCACAACTACTCCTAAAATTTTATCAACATATCCAGTCAGGATGGAACGAGCACAAATCTCAAATAACAGTTCTAATTAGACGATATTGAAAATGTAGCAGTAAATAGAGAGAATATACAAGAAATCATGAAATGTACATGTGAGTATCATGGCAAGGTATACTGTAATCTAGAGCTAGAACAAGGCAAGTAAAAACTGATCATGGCATGTACAAGAATCAAGAATCATCTATCTAAGTGTATGAGTACTAGTTTCAACATGTGGCCGGCTTGGGTCTTGCACAAGGTCTACTGGCCTGGTTAATCATACGTGAGGTGTATGATTAACACTAACAAGGTCTACAAGAATAACAAGGTGGATAATGACCATACATCTACACTAATACTCCCCGTCCCCGACTAGTATAATGGATCCAACCATGACACATCATGACATGCGATTCTTCGAGAGGGTAGCTAGCCTTCGCAGGAATCGTGTCTATACAATGCACAAGGAACAAGAAAGACTTGCACAAGATATACCAAGAAAAGCGAGGAATAACATCTCATGACGGGATCCAGAGAAATACCAATCCGTGTGAACAATGTGTCAAGAGAATAAGGGTATCTACACTAAATACAAGAAACATAAACGATATCATAAAACAAAAATATTATCAGAGAATGTACTCGCCTGAGATCTGGTGGAATATGTCAACTAGTCCAAGAACAGTGCCTCGAGGACCTATAGGTGGAATACTGTATCAATATAAGGGTTTGGAAGTAAAATCAAGTCATACTAAGTCAAACTAGGTCAAGATAAGTCAATGGTCGACTTACAGTTGACTTTGGTCAACTGGTCAACTCTGGTCAAGTTCTGGTCAATCTTAGGCTACGGTTGACTTCCGGTTGACTTTTGGTCAAAATAGTCAACTGTGGTCAACCAGGGTCAAAACTAGTCTAACCTAGGTCAAATGTTGACTCTACTTCGACGTTCAGTCAAAGTAGTCAACCATGGTCAAACTGGGTCAAAGCTAGTCTCTACAAACATCTACAGGGTCAACACATCCATTTCAGTGATTGTGAAATCACCGGAATCGATGGAACTCAAAATACCACAAAGGAGAAAGATTATAATAATAGGGTGAAAACCTACAGATGTTGTCGGATGATGAAACTAACATCACCAACGTGTCCAGAATGGTCAAATCAGCTAGGATAGCCTGTCCAAAAGTCCAATTTGGACACAGGAGCAAAACGGTAATTTCGGACCAAAATGATGTCCGCCGTTGGACACACTTTGCACCGAAAAACGTGTCAAAATAAAGGTGCACAAAACCTAACAAATTATATGTCCACGAATCCAGAATGACGATACGAACCCAACGGTATATCCAGAATTGGATTCCGTTGACCCGATCTCAAATTGGTCCGTTGACCAGGACATTGAAATTCTGATTTGCACGGAAAAGCATGTCGGAGCCAATGTCCTCAAAACTCAGCAAATTATATGTCAACGAGTCCAGAATGACGATACGAACTCAACAGTATATCCGGAATTGGATTCCGATGATGGCACGACCCGCACCGTAGAGTAAGGGCACGAGAAGTGGGTACGTCCAGCCTACGCCGCAGTGTCGGCGGTAGAACGCTGTCCTAGGTCAATCATCTAACAATATAAGGTACCTGTACAGTATATACTCTCCGAATGGAGGTGACATCACAATATACAGTCTCAATCACATCTAAGGTAGAAGAATGAAAGACAGATAGATAGATAGTAACTCAAAGAGAACAGTAGCATAGATGAAATAAGTCTAAGTGTCTAGGATACATAACATCCAGAATGTCAACTCATAATACAATAAGTCTAAGGGTCTATACATCTCAACATCTCAAAATAGAACTCAAAATGTGAGACAAAATACAAGTAGAAAAGACTGTCTAGCTAAACTGGTCTAGACTACTGGAGCAACATCCTCAGCTGCAGGTGGATCCTGCTGAGGGTCCACAACATAAGTATCATCTAGTCCTGCTCCATAATAGGTAGACACCAGGGCCTCATCCTCATCCTCTGTAATATTTTCAACAGGTCCAGTCAGGACAGGAACGAGCACAATACATCTCACGTAGTGCATAGTATGATAGGAAATATAAAGCATGCAATAGAGTAAAATACAGGAAACGCTGAAGGAAGATACATGTAGTAAAAGAGATAACTGTAATAAAATATCTACTATAATAGAGAACTAGCAGTGACTAGTGAGTCAGAGTAAAATATAGACATGTGAATGGCATAGGAGATTCATGACTACAGCTAAGAGTGATTCATGACTACAGCTACTGGGGTAATATCCACATGACTATTTCCACTCCTCCATCCCCAATCAATACACAAGGATCCGTTTAAGTTATGTTAAGATTCGTGATAAGCCCATAAATGGGAGATTCATGAGAGGCTCTGTGAACATGAGAGTACATGAGTCACAAGCGATTCGTGAATCTATGAAAGCATAGAGATACATGATGATTCATGAAAAGCACAAACATGCTGTATCTGATGCTCCCGAGGGGGATAACATCTCATGAAAAGATCCATATAGTACCAATCCGTGATAACAATCGTGTCAGCATCAAGTAAAGTAATCTAGAGCAAGAATATAAATCCTGGCAAGTATGAAACGGTCAGAGAATGTACTCGCCTGATAACTGAATGTCTGAAGAGGATATACTGCCTGAGGAGAGATGTATGGCTCCTAATCAGAGCAACACAAGTCACAATGTATCCACAATGGTAAAAATAGAGTATACAATGCATACTACATGATTCTAGGTCAATCTGGTCAAAAGTCAACTCTTGGTCAACTCAACAGTCAAACTAGGTCACGGGAAGTCATACTAGGTCACAGGGAATCAAACTAAGTTAAATAAAGTCAAACAAGGTCAAACAAGTCAAGGTTAGTTAAATCTAGGTCAAAGTCAACTCAAATTTAGACTAACTAAAGTTTTGGGTCAAACAAAGACTAGTCAACAAGGTAATCAGGTCAATCTTGACTAATGGTCAACTTCTAGTCAATACTCCATAAGACTAACTCAAACCATGACACAACCTCTAAGTATTCCACTTAACCCCATACATATCTTAATCTACATAGGACTATCCTCATAATCCATATGGTTAACCTAATCATCTAGTTAGGTTTTAGTCAAACTTTAGTCAACTAGTCCCTCTATGTTCATCCAAGCCATTTCTAGGTCAATGTTGACCTATAGTTGACTTGGTCAACAATGGTCAACAAGGGTCAATTTGCTAGTTAAACTAGGTCTACTAGACCTATTGGTCAAGTCTAAACCTACTAACCATAGGCCATAGGCCATAGGCCCATGTATCTAGGATACCTTATATAGGTATCTATATCTATATAAAATATGAACCTACCCATATATATATATATATATATATATATATATATATATATATATATATATATATATATATATATATATATATATATATATATATATTCAACTATACCTAACCATATCAATACATATATATATATATATATATATATATATAATACCCAAATATATATATAGTACCCACATATATACATAATATATATACATATATAGATAGCTAACATATATACATATATATACATTTATATATATATATATATATATAAACCCATATATACCCTCAACTATATATACCAATATATAACTATATATATAATATAACATATTTTTTGTTATATTATATATATAGTTATATATAATATAACAAAAAATATGTTATATTATATATATAGTTATATATATATATATATATATATATATATATATATACATAACATATATATAGAGAGAGAGGGAAATAGAGAGAGAGAGAGAGATGTGAGAGAGAGAATTAGAGAACTGGACAGGAGGGGGGGTGTTCCAGATTTCTGGAAACAGAAATCAGTCCCCCCCACACACACACAATACACACACACACCTATATATATACATATATGTATATACACATATACACACATGTATACACCCTCAAATCTCACATACACACACATATATACATATACATATGTATACAACACTGAAATATACAAATACATGTATAAAACATAACAAAAATCAAATCGAAATTCATTTCTGAAAACTGGGAAAATATCCCAAACTCTGGAAAATGGACTGTGTACTCGAAAAAGGGTAAACCCGATTTCGTGTCCAAAACCTAACTAAGGTGTCCAACCAACGGTTGGTAAGTGTTGCCCCAAGTGTCCTCTAGTGTCTAGGGAGCCTGACACGACACCACGACACAATTTGACGTGTCCACGACTCACAAACCCGAAACGGGTAAACACTGATACACACACACAACCACAATGTCGTGCACGTGTGCAACTCACCCTAGGATACGACACATACGCACACGTGTCTCGTGCTCGTGCACGAAGGTGCGCCTAGGGGTAGGGTACGTGTCCAACACCCTGTACCGTGTCCACGTTGCTCCAGGACACGATACGAAGTCCGTAGCAGTCATGAAAAACACGACTGATACGCGTGTTCAGACCGCGTCGTGCACGCGGTCAAGTGTCTCGTGTTCACGACACAAGACACGACACACCACGTGCTCGTGTCCATGTGTTCGCCACATGATGGGCTACACACTCGTGTCACCACGAGGTGCCCAAGTGTCGTGTCCACACGACACGACACGCACGAAGTTGGCCCCCGCGTGCGTGAGTGCTGACAGTGCACGACCAGTGCACGTGTCCGTGCGTTCTCGATACGACACAAACGTGTCTCAAACTCGAGGGGGGCATGTCAGAGGTTGCCCCCTCCTCTGTGTCAATTTTCACATGTCCACGTGTCCTACAGTGTCCGCACTAGGTGTCGAGTAGCAGGGGAGGCTGTATGCCTCAGTGCAGTGTCCTGGCAGTGGGTTCGTGTCGATTTTCGACACGAAAATGACACCATGTCGTGTTCAGTCAAGTAGGTATAAATTATACTAGTCTAGGGCTATAAGAAAATGTAATTAGTTCTACATTATAACAAAGTTTAATCCTTTGTGGCATTTCATCAAACAAGGTGTCACGACCCGATCCCAACTAATTGGGTCGAACCGGATCATGTCCAGCCTGTACCGTTGTTGAGACGGCGGCAGTAAGCTGTTCAGTAGCAGGTAACCATACAACAACACTATATTTGTCACAACTCAAAATTCGGAAATTTAAAACTTTATTAAACTTTTACAATGGAATGAAAGATACAACTTAAACCATTTTCTACATACATTAAGAAAAAAAGAAAACTCTAGGCAAACAGCTCATCAGTCTCGAAATCCTCGTCTTGGGACCTTGAAAATATCTCGGAACAAAGCCTCATCAGTGATACCTAAAAATGTTGGGTCTCCAGTCAGGAGGGAGCAAAGTATAATTCATGCTAATTTTAAAACAGTTAAAGTAAATAATAGAATCATGCAGTTTTAAACAGTTTGAAGAAAGAATAGTTTTCAGCGGTAAAACAGTGTGATTTGAACAGGCAATGAATTATGACCGGCTTGGGATGTACAGTAGTATCCTAGCGATACGATATGGCTTGTCCCCGTGTGAAGAGGGGAAACTTAATACAGTCAGTAGTTACAGTTGGCTTTGTTCATAATCATTACTCTATTCCCCCAGTCCCAATCAGTACAGTAGTCACAATCAGTACTCTCCGAGAGAGTTTCGTGTTTGCATCGTGGTTTAAACATGCAGTAAAACGATTATAGAAATAACTGTAAAACTAACACAAACTATACTTGCCTCAGGAAAATGACTGGAGAGATGAGTTGGTACCGAGGAGGAACGTCAGGTATATCTTCGAGTTCCTACAGTTGAGAACTCGACTTAGATCCGCTAGATAACCAAGCTAAGTGTGCTAATTGCAATCTCTAGTAACAAGTCCTAGTCAGGTTTTTAAGTTGTTATTAAGCTACAGCTAACGTTTACGTCGCAAACTACGTGCGTTGCTTAGACCAGTTAATTTGATTATTTGGAAAATAATAATGAGAACCGATTATCTTTGGAAAACTTTGTGTTTTCGTAATATATCTATAAAAATATAGTTTCTTTTAGTGATAAATCATGAACTAGTTATTTACTAATATTTTATCCATTTATTTAATTCTTAATTAATTATATGATTACGCTCTAACTACGATTATACATCCAATCCAAAACCACCCAAAAATCAACATCAACTCAGAAAAGAAAGTAAAATCTACACTATGCAATACATGGGCACAGCTAATCATCCTAGAGTTATGGGCTTATGCCCTGTACAATTCTTTTTACATAAAATAAGAGGAAACGTTTTAGTTATTAAATAAAAGTGCAGTAAATAAATAATTATAATAAATAGCTTAAACATTAAATAAAATAATTTAAAATAAAAGTTGGAGTCTCAGACTCGGTCCATCATTACATTCAGCTAATACCTCAACGCCCGGTCGGACCGGTGCGTTTGCATTTCGCTAGGGCCCACAGACCGGTACGGTCGTCGCCCGAAAATCAGTTTTAAAATTCATTTTTCGAAAACCGATTTGAAATCAAAATAAAGTTTTGTAAAAATTTGGGCAGCATTTCCTCTATTTCGGGACAACCCAAAACTGGAAAATGCGCCACAAAACCTGCAATTTGTTCCAACCAGAATAATAATCCCGAAAATATAACCACCGAGTAATTTCCAACCAAAATAATAATCCCGAAAATATAACCACCGAATAATTTCCAACCACCAGAACCTTCCCAAAATACCCGGGATTTCCGCAATCAAACCAGCAACACACAAATCTCAGCAGACAAAATCACAGAATATGCTAACGTAGCTAACCGAATCTACTACGTAGCTAACCGGATTTCCCAAAGGGAAACCGGGGACCGATTATCATCATAGACTCTACGGGAGGGACGAACTACTGTGATTAACAGAGATTACCAAATTTCCGTTGGCGGGGAGCCGCAGGAAGAACTTGGGGAGAGCCGAAACAACGTTCGGACAACGCTGGATCGGGTGCACGGAATCGCGGATCTGGACAGCGGGGAGAACTCCGCAGATCTGGACAGCGGGGTGCGTCGCGAAGCGCTGGAAAGGGGCGCACGGCCAGGGGATGGTCGGCGCGGGAACGGGGCAGCGCCGGGTGTAGTGCCCCAAAATTCGTGATACGTATTTTATACGTGATCGTATTTCTGACCAGTATTTTTCATTTTCTTGACCAGTTAAGTTGTGGTATATTTCATACTTAGCATTGTAGTTTAATTGTCATTTATCATTCCTGGATTAATTCTGATTAATGGAGCTTGGTTTTATTTGGATAGGAGAAGAAATTGGTTTGGTTTGATTTATTATGCATTGGACCATCTTAGCTAACCTCCACCCTAAACACAACTTATCCTCCCCCATTAAAATCCCCACCTAACACTCTCTCTCCTCATTATTTTCCTCCATTAATTCTTCTTCTTCTTCCTCCACACAACTCTCCAACCCATTAGGCAAGTGCACCTTGCCATCAAATAAGCACCACTTTTTATTTGTTCATTAACTAGATTAGGCCATGGAGAACAACTTTAGAACTTGACATTTTGTGATTTGAAGCTTTCATTCTTCTAGATCTAGGTTTTAACCATTTTCGAAAATCCTTGGTTTTGATCTATTAAACTTTGATTTTTTGCTTGTTTTGATGCTTCTATGTGGAAGAGAATTCAATTTTACTCAAGTTAGACCTTTGAAAATCTAGATTTGGCTTTGATTTGACAAAGATATGAAAGTTTGAATTTTTGGTGTTCTTGGTGTTCTTTTCGGCCTGGAGTAGCAGCTTGCAGCCTGCGCTCTTTAGCGCAGTGCTGGATTGCGCATCCCCCTCGGCCAGCGCTCTTTAGCGCAGCGCCGACCGCGCAGCTTGCCCCTTGGCGAACTGCGCTCAACCCGACTGCGCATAGATTCCTGCGCAGTTCATACTCTGCGCAGTCTGCTCATGCGCAGTCTGCTCCTGCGCAGTTCATACTCTGCGCAGTCTGCTCATGCGCAATCTGACCCTGCGCCACCCATTCCTGCGCAATCTGCTCCTGCGCAGTTCATACTCTGCGCAGTCTGCTCATTCGCAACCTGATCCAGCGCAATCCATACTCTGCGCAGTCTACCCTTGCGCAAGGTAACCCTTGCGCAAGGCAACCCCTGCACAGCTCACCCTGCGCAGTGCATACCCTGCACAATCCACTTGTCTATGATGAATTAGTTATTTCTTGATCTTGGCTCTTCTATAGTCCTATTTATATTAGTATTTTATTAGATATTTTATGCCCATTTTATATCCTTACGCCTTTTGTCATGAACTTAATTTTACTTAATATGTTGGAATGACTATTGTACATGGCACGGTATGGCAAGGAACTAGTATAACATGATAGTGGCCCGTCGTGGCGCACTCCTGACAAGTACCCTGACATGAATTATCTTGATAACTTGATAGTGGCCCGTGGCGGCGCACTCCTGACTTGACATGACTTGATAACTTAGCTTGACCTGTCTTGACACCGTGGGTGTTCCTGCTTGCTTGCTTGTGCAATCCACTCGTCTTGTCTTGCATCATGTCTAGGACGTGACTTCCTGGTTCCCACGGTCAGGGATTCATACTGAATCTGGCTAGGTTAATGACTAGATTGATCAATTAGTTCATGGAGAATTTCCCAGTTACCTGTTGCCCCTTTGGTCCCGGCCTTATATATATATACATGGGATTTGTTGCTATCCGTCGAGATGAGCGCACTTCCAGCCCGCCGTCGAGCGTGGTACCTTAGGACACATGTATCTTACTACAGTGTGTCTGCTATATCATGCTATCTTTTCCTTTTCTTGCTGGGAGCATTCAGGTAGTAACAAACAGGTAACCGGACTTGGAATTCTCATTGCATCTTGTTAGTAATCAGGTCTGTGATAACCCTAGTTAGTTAAAGTAGTAAGCCGTAGTACTTGCTTGGCCGTGATTGATTGAATGGAGTCTAGTCCCTCTTGTCCTGTCCTGATCCTGTGCAAGGTCATGACATGACATGATAACTCGTGCTTTACCTTAATCATGTTTAATTGCAAGTCTTGAATTCGCGTATTTTATCTTGTCGATAAATGGTGGAAGAAACCAAGTTCCGTTCAGACGAAGGGTTACAACCCCGGTCCTTGTTTGGTTTACGGGTTGTAACCTGGCTATCTGAATAGTTCCATGGTCATCTCATCGTATATCATCCTGTCATGCCTTTCCATATGTTCTGTCTTTTATCGATTCTGTACAAGATTTGTCGTTTATATCTAACTATCATGCCTTTTCTTAAATTACTGTCTCTTATTATGTAATTATATTATTGTGCTGATTGCTGGCTTTTGTTCTTATTTCGTGGCCTCCTTTGTGGCACTTGCTCTTTCTGGGGTCTGACCCAGCTGGTTTTGTATGGCCAGATACCGGAGCAGCAGCAAAGGATCTACCTGCTTTCCAGCCCGATGGTGAACACTAAACGGAACCCGGGCAACGAGTGGGTTTTCTCTTTTGTTTCTCCCACTGTATTGTTAACTGATATTCTTTTGAGGCGTTTAGCCGACGAGCACTTGTTAGCTCGATGCACTTTACTTTCTATCTGCCTACGGGCTGTAATCATGATTGGCAACTCGAGGTTGATCATGTATGACTTAACTCTTGCTAGTCCTTACATTTTGTACGACTAGCTTCATGATCATCTGGATATGTAATGTTTGGGACGCCTTACAATTGTATATTTGGTGGTCTGATATCTTGTTACTATCATTACTTGTTGAGATTGAGACAATAGCTTGATTTGACCCTAAGAGACTGATGGTTTGTAGCGTACCCTCACATAGCTAGACAGCCGTGACCGTATAGCGGGATGGTTGCCGTTCCGTTATACGTAGCTGGCTGTGCACGTCCCCGTTCTTCAGTATTCTGGTTCTGGGGCGTGACACCGGGAGCTGCCGGAGAAGGAACCGCGGGAGAGGGGACAGCGCCGGGAGGGGACAGCGCTGGGGCGGACGGCGGAAACTTCGCCGGAAGGGCGGACCGCGGGAACGGGGTGCTGCCCGATAGGAAATCGGGGCGGGGGTCCGCGCTCTGGACGGGGGAGGCGCCGGCAGATCTGGCCGGAAAGGGGGCGCGAGGGAGAGCTCGCGGAGGCGGGCGGCGCTGGGGCGCAGAGGGGGCGCTGGTTGGCACGAACCCGCGGGGAGCGGCGGCCGAGAAGTCGCCGGAGGGGCGCGCTCTCGCGGGGAACGGTGCGGACGGGGCTAGGGTGGCCGAGAACGGGCGGTCGGAGCAGCCGAGAAGGAGTCGGCCGGACGCTCGGGGAGGACGACCGCGGGCAGGGGTTAGGTGAGAAGGAGAGTTTTGGTCTCTGTGAGAGAGAATAGGGGAAATAATAAAGAATGGAGAGGGATGAGAGTTGAGCTTATCTCTCTGTGAAGTGGGAATAATGGGTTCTGTGAGGAGGAGAAGTAGTCTGAGAGAAGAGAGGGTTGCTCTCCTATGAATTCGTGAGTGAACCAGAGAGTGGGAATGAGAGAAAAAGTGGGGGAATGGGGATTTAATGGGAGAGTGATTAAAGGGGAGTTAGAATAGGAAGGGTGCTGACCAATACGTGGGGAGTGAGGTGCTGTTTGAAGAGAAAAAGTAAATGAGAAGGGAGTGAAAGGAGGAGTTGTTGAACGTGGGAAGGGGAAGAGGTGCTGGTCCAAATTGGACCGGCTCTCCAAACAGTTTTTTTTAATAATTAAACCAAGTCAGATTTAATAGGAAGGGAAAATGAAATTGGGTTTCGGCTCAGGCCTGGGTGTGGGTTCGGACTCGGGTCTGGGTCCGAAAATCAAAAGTCCAAGTTATTAATATTTTCGAAATCATTTTCCACTCAAAAATATTTAATAATAATAATAATATTAATAATAATAATAATTTTAGAAAAATACTACTAATAATAACACCACTCTATTTAATAATTAACTACGAATTAATGGGTTTCACACAAGGGTTAATAGTCTAGGATACGTGTCTGATACGGACACCAAACCAACCCTAAATTTCACCAAACTTGACCCACAGTTAGGGTAGACCTATATGCATGCATTTATGAAGAAAAAACAGAGTATTAACTAGGTTTGAGGGCATTTACCTATTCGTGCAATTTCAATAGAAAATCAATAAAGAGGGGGTGTGTTTCCTTCCACTTGGTGATGCCCAAAGCTCATAAATTCTGGATTGCTAGCCTCCCTTAGCACCCTTGATGTTGTAGGGTCCCAATGCAAAAGACTAAAGGTGATTTGGATCAAAAATGATCAAGTTGTAGAGGTTTGAAGAAAATAGAATTTTGTAGGATTAAAATTCATGTAAAAATGATCATGAATGAATACAATGGGTTATATAGGAAGGTGTAGGGCTAGGGGGTACCCCATGGCCGGCCATGGCAAGGGGGGGTGTCCTAGGCTTTCCTTCAAGGTGAAGGCAAAGACTTTCATGCCAAAGGGTTGATATTTTGAGTGATTCAAGCAAAATATCACATGTATAAATATCTAGATATTTATCCTACTTTAATCAAAGACTAATATCTATCCTCAAGCCTCTAGATTAGTAGCTAACCTCTAGATTAGTGCTAAACTAGGTTAGGGACTAACATGACACTAATCAATAATTAAATAATAATAAAAACACATAAATCCAATAATTCCAAATAAATCCTAGAAAATTACCAAAATACCTTTTAGGCTAAAAAGCCGTAACTTGATATTCTAAACCTATGGCTAGGCTCACATGATCATGGTTAGTCTCTAGGTTATGAAATCTCTAGGGTTTACACTAGGGTTATACTAGTAAAGTCACAAAGTCATAAGTCGTGACTTAGAGAATAGTTTTAAATAACTAAAAATCACCAAAATCATATCATGACTAAAATACCATTAATAAATAATAAAAATAATAAATTTTCAAAAATACCCCAATTTCAGAAAACTGGGTGTTACAGATGAGCCGAACTCAAAATGACCCGTTGACCCGGAAAGTGGGACCCGCTTTGCACCAAAATGCGTGCCAGGGCCCACGTTCTCCAAATCAAGCAAACTTTATACGAAAACATGCCAGAACGACGCCACGAGTCTACTGGTGGTGTCAGAAATTGAATCCGGAGTCCCGGGTTCAAAAATGGAATTTTACAAGTGCAACACTAAGAATTCGAACGGCCAACTTTGGCGTCGAATTCGACCGACCTAACAAGCTCAAACTGAAATGAAATCTAAAGGGGACAGGAAGAGGGTTATACCAGCTGTGCACCGGAACTGGTGGCGCACAAAACGGAGCTGCAACGACGAAGATACGAACCCGCGAAGTTGGCGTCGCAAAACTGTCCAAAAATAGTACAAATTAAAACGTCAACTTGGTGGCCGGTTTTGATGTATCAAACGACGAAATTAATGGTTCAAACTTGACAGAAGTGAAGAGGGATATACCGAGATTGAGACGGAGCAAGGAGTTCGCCGATCCAACGGTCGGATTCTCCAAAAAATCGGTGCGAAGTTGCTGCGACGGAACGACATTTCTGAATCTCGTTCGCACGCGCGTCGACGGGATTCCGTGCAAAACGCACGAATAGTCTGTTTCTCGCGTCGTGGAGGACGACGACCGCCCAGGGGGGTCGCCCAGAGGTGCGCCCGGCTTGCGCGCGGCCGTGGGGGGACTCGCCGGCGCCGGCGACGGCCGGAGCGGCGCACGGTGGCTGCTGTGCGCGCGGTCGGAGCTGTGGCTGCTGCCGCTGTGCTCGCAGCTGCTGTTGCGAGCTGCTGCCCGTGCGGCGGTGCTCGGCCTAGCGCGGTGCGGCGTGCGGTGGTGGGCACGGCGACGCGGCCAGCAGGTGGGGGAGGTGATGGTGTGGTGGTGGTTGGTTTAATGGTGGTGATGGTAAAGAAGAGAAGGATGATGGTGAGGATGGTGAAGTCGGAAGGAGGAGGAGAGGTTATCGGGGAGGAGCTCGTGGCCGTGGGCTCGGCCGGAGGAATGGGCTCGGCTGCTGGTGAGGGAGAGGGAAGTTTTGTTGTGTGTGAGTGAATATAATAGGGAGGAGAGAGAGAAGGAAGATATTAATGTGGGAGAGAGAGAGAGAGAAAATGAATAAAGAGAGGGGGGAGTGGGCTGCTCGTACAGGAGGAGTGAGGGGGGAGGGTGTAAGGTTTTAAATGTAGAGAGAGAGAGATACTTATATATTATATATTTTTTTTCTTTTCATATATATAAAAGAGAGAGAGAAATAGAGATATTTATATACAAAGGGAGATATTTAGCGTCGAGGAAAAAGAGGAAAATATCAACGAGGTGTATAGGCAGTCATGACAGGGGTTACACCAAATTGGGTTGGGTGTTGGGTCAAGTTGGTCAGGCTTGGGACCAAGATTTAATTAAAATAATAATTTAAACCAATTTAAAATCACGGATAAAATAGGAGCACAAGGGAGATAAATTCGGTAGCACGCAAGTGGCACGTGCACAGTAGGCTCAAAACAGGCCAGGGCCATATATTGGGTCGACTGGATTGGACCGATGTTGGACCCGAAAATTATATTGGAAGTTAAATCACGAATTACGGCAGACGATAAATTGGTCTAAATTGAACCGAAAGTTGTGCGAAGGAAATGGAGCACAAAATGGAGTGTCTGAGTGGGACACGAAGGTCATGGGTGAAGAGCGTCTCGAGTAGATCAGGCATGACAAGTTGGTTTCAAGAAAAAGACTAGTCTGGTGCTCCTAAATTAAAAGCCACGGTAACGTGCATATGAGGATCCAGGAAAAGAGTGGGAATTCAATTAATAATTAAAATGGTCTAAATTGACCCGAACTTGCGCGAAGCAAAAAGAGTACAAGGGAGCAAGTTCGAGTGGGACACGATATATCAATGTAAAGATAATCTCGTCTACTACAAACTTCAAGAAGGAAGTTTCCAGAGACTGGCATCCCTGATGCTCTAGAATTCCAAGTCACGGTAAAGAGCATTAAATCAAATAATAAACAAATAATAATATCTATTCAAAATAATTGAATTATAAAATTTAAAAAAATAAGCCCTAAATTCAGGGGCTTACAGGTAGAAAAACTCTCTCCAATGCAAAAGTATTGAGAAGACAATAAAAAAATATTTTTTCCAACTTCCAAGACAACTTTTAAGACAACTACTCATCTTCTTTCTTTTTTCTAATATTTTTTATTCATGATTGATGACATGGAAGAGAAGACATTGTCAAGTACATTGTCTAGAACAAGAGTACAAGACAATCAACTTCACAATGTCTTCTTTAATTTTTGCCACATAAACTTTACAATTGACTTGACAATTGCATTGGAGAAGAACTTTTGAATAAAATTTTGTCATTCCTATGTGGCATTAACTTTTTTCCAAAGTCACAATAGGGTTGGAGATGCTCTTAGAAAAAGTCTAACAAAAGGGGTAGCTGTACCTAAGTAATCCACTTTCAAAAATTAATTAATTCGATCTTAATCTCTCCTTAATCCTTATATTATACGCCTCCATTATTCCTTCCTTCTCCCCAACGCGTCATTTTTTTTTTCCTTTTTCCCAAAAAAGAAAGAAAAAGAAAACCCTCTTCCGCCGACGATCGAGAGAGAGAGAGAGAGAGATGAAGATCAAGGTGAAGACTCTGAAGGGATCCGTCTTCGAGATCGACGCCAACCCCGAGGACTCGGTACGAAAATTTCTTCCAAAATTAGGGTTTGGATCCATCTCCCGGTTCCAAAAACTAGGGTTTTTTTTTTGGCTTTCTTTCGAATTTTAGGGTTCTTAGTTTGGTGCAGATTTACTTTGATTTGTTGGCTACTACTACTGTAGCTGTAGATTAGTTCCGGAATTTGGGAGTAGATTGGTAATTACTTTGGGTCAGGTTATCAATTTGGTAAAATTGAGTTCCTTATCGGTTGATAGTGATGATTGTTACTATGTGATTACAGAAGCAGTTTCCATTATATCGAGAATTGTTATGGTCAAAAAACCATTATATATAGGGCCAGTTTGGTTCCCGTTGAACTGGGAAAAAGTTCCACTTCAAAGCGTTTGGCTTTTGACGTTTGTATGGCGGAAACGGCAGAAAGGTGGGAACTGAGCACATTTCGTTTGCCGTTTCGGCCACAGACGGTCCATTCCAAACGTGAATCAAACTAGCACATTAGGGCTAGTTCGGTTTCCGTTTGAAATTCGGCGTTTCTGCCATTTCCGACGGCGTCCTGAGCAAAATGGAAAACGGAGTACGTCGGGTTCCCGATTTTTGCCATTCCCCACTTACAGAAGTGGCCGAAAATGGCTTATGCCCCCGAGAGCTCCGTTTGATGTTTGCCATATGAAATGGAGAGTGTTTGTCATATCAAATGGGGACCAAACTAGCCCTATGTGCGATCCTTAAATTATAATTTTAAGGAGACACTAAGTTTAAAAAATACTATGAATAAGCTATAGTGTAGCTAGATAGAATTGAACTCAAAACCTCTTGGTTAAAATTCCATTAATTAAATAGGAGGAAAATTAGAACATACATAAAATTGAAATCTCCGAGGGGCCGCCACCCCCTCGGTGTAGGTTAGGTTGGTCCACTCTTGGTTGCAAAGACATGAATATGATGCGACACGGACACGGCACCAACTTATAGAGTGTATGTGCTTCCTAGGTGAAAATTTGGACTTAGTGATTGCATCCAATTTATTCTATATGTTTTCTAAATTTCCTGGCTTTGTTGGCCATAGAACTTAAATACAAACATATTTCTCCTTGTTGATCAGGTTAGTTAGCCCCTACTGGTGGGTTTATTACTACCCTTTTATCATTATTTGACAATACCTATGTTGCACGGCTACAAGTAGGACACGGCAGGATTGAAACACTCCAACACAGATTTTGGCATCCTAGTCTATTTTGGAGTGTGTTTGTCGTGTCCGATACATGGCTGACATGAGGTGACACGTACGTGGCACTAGCTTTAAGTGAGTCTTTGTTTCCAAGGATCATGTACATACCAAAGTCACCTTTGGGCCCTCAATGCTGCTTGCATCTCCTTTCCCTTTTTTCCCCATCCCTAACAAAACAACCACCATCAAGAGGAATTGTATAAACTGACTTCTGCTTTCTATTATGTAATTTTAAATATGGTGCTGCGGTTCTAAAATCTATGCAAGTTCATGTATCTTATTTTCTTTATTATGATTTTTTGGCTGTTTTAGAATAATTTCAATTACATGTTTCGAGCAGATTATTGATGTAAAAAAGAATATAGAGAGCACACAAGGTGGAAATCTTTACCCACATGATCAACAGATGCTCATACATCAGGGTAAAGTTCTCAAGGATGAGACCACACTGCAGGAAAACCAAGTTGCTGAAAACAGCTTTGTGGTAATAATGCTGAAAAAGGTACTTTCTCCTCTAGGAGCATGTGCTCTTGTTTCTTTACTGTTTTATTAGGAGATAAAACGTGTCTTGTATTTGTAGTGTTTTGTGTCATTACATGAAGGTGTAAGGATGCACTTGCTTAACTATAACATATATGATTTATTATTATTTGTCATAAGTTACATTTGCGAGTGGCCTATATGGCATTCATTTCCCTACAACTTAGAGGAGAAACAAAAGATGAACTAATTGAAGGATGGAGTCACCGAAAGAAGAGTAACAGAGAGGAAACCATGAATAAGGTAGGACTAGATGCAAATAGGTGCTTTCAGATATAAAGGAGAAATAACGGACTGACTGTTGCTGCTCTTTACCATGTGTTGTGGCAAGATACAACAATAAGGATTGGTGGTAGGAAACTCCAAGTGGAAAGGAAAGTACCTATGTTTATAGACGGGAAGTAGAACATGGAGAAGAGAGACGTTAGGAAAGAAAATATACAGCGTGAAAGTTACAGTTGCTTAGTTTGCATCTTATTAGAAGCATGACTGTAGATAAAATAACCCGATTTCTTTTATTGATTTATTTAATATGGAAGATATGATTTACATTTTTAAATTTGGATGGTTACCTCCACAACTGAAAGGTGGTCATTTGTTGCACCTGAGGTGTTATAGCCACTTAGATTACCAAATAGAAAAATATGACATTATCAAGACTCCGCAACCATGTTTAGCATACCTATTTTACTCATCCACTATGTAGGTTTTTCTAATGCTGTTCAGTGTAATCTGTACTAAGTTAATAACCAAATTATAGAGACTCCTTGTTTTCTTACTCTCTTATTTGTACTGAGCTTCACAATGTATTCTCACGATTTGCCTATGGTTTATCTGATGGTGAGCCATTCCTTCACTTGCTTCCTTAGAGGGCATTAAGTTGGCAAGTAAAATCTTCTAATTCATGAGAACCTTTTGCTTCTTGGACCACATCTGCACTGGAGATATATTTGGGCATGTGATCAAATATTATTCCTTAGTATTCTGAACTGCTTCACAAGTGAACGCACTTTACATTTGACATCAAGTTTTTATGTGTTAAATACTGTTGGTATGTCATAAACCAAACTGTTCCAAGTTCATCATGATCTGTGTTAATATCCTTCACTAATTACTTTCTCTGCACGACATACTTCAGCCCGTTCCTTTCATGGTTTCCCCCTTTTTATGTGCACTCTTGTAACATATTAGTCACCCTAACAAGCTACTCATATTATTTGTCTGTGTACTTTGTTTATTATCTGTTTCATTACTAGCGGATCATCCACTTTAAAACTAATCTATACCACATTTTCATGTGTACTTACTTTCCTCTGCCTGTCCTGACTATGAAGTTGTAGTTTGTGCTACACATTTTGCACTTAGCCTGACCTCTAGATATTGCAAAGGTTAACTGACAAGTTTATTAAATTATCTGACAACTCTAAAAAGATGAAGCAAGGTTCGAAATATCGGGATCGGTTTCGGACCCTTCCTATGAGTATCACTATTGACGGTGTCGGCAGTTTTGGCCGTTCCGGACCGGAGTATCGGGTTCTTCGGAAAGCCAAAAATGATAAAAAAATCTTTTAAAAAGCTAGAAAAATATTTGATACATTTAGACAGTTTTATATATTATATGTTGTTTCATGGTTTGGTAGTTTTAAATGGAACAATATTCACTTGCAATATATACTATTGTTTATTTACTTGCTTTAGTCATAGTGAAACCACAATAAATAGTTTTGAGTGAAATAATATTAATATTAGATAAATCTTGTGAATTCATAGCATAGTTTGCAGTATCGGTCGATACTGTTTTGATACAACCAATATCGATATGGTTCGGTATGTCCCAATCCGATACTGATTGATACCGACTTTTGGGATCTCTTTTTCAGTCAATTCGACAATTTTTTTTTTTGAACGAAATAGACCAAACAACAAGGATGTAGAAACATGTAAAAGTAGGGGTGAGCATTATTCGATTTTGGACCGAAAATCGAACCGAACCAAATTAGATATTCGGTTCGGTTTAAAAAAAATTCGGTTCGGTTTTGGTTTTGAAAATACTAAATATTCTTATTCTTATTCGGTCCAAAACCGAAAACTGAATAAAAATTATATATATATATATATATATATATATATATATATATATATATATATATATATACTAAATATATATATATATATATATATATATATACTATAGGCATATACTAAAAAGTTTAGGTATATTTAGTTACTATATATATTAACAAAAAAAAAGCACAAATAAACTGAAAACCGAACCGATTTAATTCGGTTCGGTTTAATTCGGTTATGGATCAATTCGGTTCGTTTCGGTTTTGTTTATTCGGTTTTCGGTCCAGTTCGGTTTTCAGTTATTCGGTTCGGTTTGAACCGAATTAACCGAATGCTCACCCCTAGGTAAAAGAATATGTATGGCACGTAAACCAATCGGCAAGGGTGACTATTTTTTCAAAACTACTACTAAGAAATAACATATAAAATACTTAAACTATGCTTAAATGTATAAAATATATATTTTAATTTTTTTAATAATTATATGCTTTCCGATACCGAAAAATCTGATACTCCGAACCGAAACCACTGGTATTGCCGATCCCGATACTCATAGGAAGGGTCCGACACCGATACTGCAAACCTTGATTTATATACAGCTTCGACAAATGGTAATTGTTACAATTTTTCAATGAGGAATCATGTCCATACACTGAAATATTGTCACTCTTCGGCAAATGAATGATTGTGTTGACACTATTTTTCTATTCTTCTATCATTTCATTCAATTTTTTTTTCTGTCGAATTGATTGGAAAAAAAAAGACACTCAACATCGCAGGCACTATCGGACCAGGACATACCAAAACCATATTGGTATAGTCGTATCGATATTGGCCGATAGCACGAACCATGAGATGAAGTGATACCATGAAATCTCTTCTTTATCCATGTAGACTACTTCAATTTTCTTAACCTTGTTCCCTAATTCTATCTGTATATTGAGATTTACAATGATCACACTAGTGCATCCTTGGCCATGATTTTTTCTTTAGACCTTCATTCTTTATATACTGAAATTGCAGAATGTGTAGTTAGTCTCATAAATTCATATTTCTGGAGCTTTCTCCTGTGCAATGTTTCTTCTGCTACACTTTTTTCGTAATTCATAGTTTTATGACTTGTTATGAATATATAAATAGTTCAATGTGAGTTGTTTACTTCAAAAGAACAATTTGAGCAGCGACTAAACACACAAGCAAATAAACACACAGAAACATTATATCTGGTGAATGTCTCTTCAATTGATACTTGTCTAAACTTGTTGTGAGCATGTTTTATTAGTTTTCTATTTGACTTCTTTTATTATCTTTAGACCAAGGGCTCCTCAAGTGGCACTTCAGCTTCCACACCTGCGGCACCAAAAGTTGAGGTTAGATGGCTGCCTTTGTATACTATTACGCTTAGCATGGCGCTGATTACTCTTAAGTCATTATCATCGTCATGAATTCTTCTATCCATGTGGGTTGGCTATAGAGCACGAGGAAGCAACATAAATGAGTTGTTGACAAAGTTCTTTCTACTCACTATCCTTGATCTGAAACCTCCGTGCTTGTGTCAAGTTCCTTACAAGCAGCATAGTGTCTTACCATAGACCTGAAGACCAGTTGTCACAAGCAGCGTGGTTCTTATCAGAAACCTAGAAGACCAGTTGGCAGGTAGGTAGATCTACCCTCTAGATCAGGAAGTTTAAGCTCATGGAACCTAATCACACCCTCAATGTCCCTAAATTAGGAAATAGTGTACACGAAAGGTAAGATGATACGATTTGCAATCTCGTAGACACATTAAGCTCATGAGAGGATTGAGAAGACTTCGGTTTGCTTATGTAGCGGTCTTAACCCTCAATTTTATTGTCAAATTTTAGAAGTGGCTCATAGGCTTGGCCACTCGCATCATCATACTCAAGAAACACCTCATTCACCCTATGATGTCCAATTTTCTGTTCTTATCTATTACATGGTAGTAAAAAAGAGAGGACATAAACAAAGAAGAAAAGGAAAAATGTTGGGATTTCTCAATTTCGTATATATCTCCACTTTGATCACATTCTATATGTAGTATTTAATCTTAACATTCTATATATTATTTATCATCCCATATAGAGTATATAATATTATTCTTCGCCTATCCTAATAGAAGTCAAAAGTGACCAATGTAATATCCAATCATGCTCGGTCATATACCTATTAATGGTGATCAATGCATTCCCAAAGGTTATGGACTCAAAATCAAGTGCTCAATTTGAATTCAATACATGCAAGAATTTCATAAGGCGAACATGATCATACGTGGAAAAAAAAGACTATTTGAGTCGAGGCTCTCATATAACCTAGTATGTCTCCTTAGGTACTGAAACATTTATTTGTTCCCTTCAGATGTATGGCATGGAAATGTGGATTTTTATCACCAATCCTTGAGAAGTTTGTGAACATGATCAATACATGGAAGAAAGTGTGGTAGGATTATTTAGTATAACTTAGCAAGTTGTACTACTTTGTTGTAGATTTTGTTTTTCATTTTTACTACAAATTGGATACTGAAAAGCATCAAGTTCCAATGAACAATTGGATCTTCATTATATATGCTAGAATTTAGAAGATCTGGTACGCCTTATAACACAAAATATTGGTCCATTTTACGTTTAAATTATAAAGCAAAGTCATATGACTACATCCGTTAAACTTGCTTGAAATAATACAAGATATTCAAAACTGTTCTTGTAATAAGACATGATAGTGGTATATATACTTGGTGAATGTAATATATGGAATGCGTTAAAGTGGAGATATGCACATATCCTAACATGGTTTCCCTTCTCTCCTTTTTATCTTATTCATTATTCCCTTTTTCATTATCATGATAATGACAAAGAATAATAAATAGAACAAAGTTTGGGTGGATTAGGTATGAGAGATGCTTCTTTTGTATCATTTGAATGACATAGCTCGTGAGACATTACTGTAACCAGAAAATTGAGGCTATAATATATAACTTGGCACGGTTCAGTATTTTGGTCTATAAGCACATAAAGCTGGGTTACCTGTGTAAAAAACTGTGAGGTGATTTTATCTATAGGAGTTGATGTGTTTTATTGTTAGTTTTTCCAATTTTTTTTATCTACTTGTATTAAATCTCCAAAGGATTTTCAGCCGTGGTCTTTGAGATGGACATGATTCCCTATAGCAAATTATACCATCTGACCACTCCAGACTCTTTATAGTCTATGGGACGTTAGAGGGTGTTTCTTGGCATCATGAGCTTAAACTACATGACCAGAAATGTAGGTCTACCTACCTGCCAATGCTTCTAGATTTTTATACAACCTTGGCTAGGAACTTGGCACCAAGCAGAGGGTTGACTTTATGTTTAAATCCGTCGAAACTGTCAATTCTTTTGTTAAACTTTCTCTTGCCCCACAGCCAGCCCCATATAGATGGGAAGGGCAAGGATGATGATGGTGATTGTCATTTACCTAATCAATAATTTATGCACATTAGTTGAATTGCTAGTTTGTTCACATTTGTTCACTATTCTTGCTTCTTGTAGGTCACTGCTGCAAGTTCTGTGCCTCCTAACCCATCAACTCCCGCATCAGCAACACCTGCAGCTCCAACAATCACTTTGCCTCAGTGTGTACTTATTTATTCATTAGATGGTTAATCTTTATTGTTTGTATCATTATAGTTTGTGCCCTTTAGTTTCTCTAAAGGCTTTTAACTTTTTTTGTGTGGTGATAATTGATTTATTGTGCAGGGCACCTGCACCTGCTCCAACTGCTACAACTCCTGCAGTTTCTGCATCTCCAACTGCCACAACTCCTGCAGTTACTGCATCGTAAGATTCCCAGTTGATATACTAATTAACTATTACTTTTAACAAATTGATGGATCTCGTTAGAAGAATGTAGAAAGTTTAATAATGGAGTTGTTACTTCACATGCAATTTGATATGATGTCCACTGAATGAGTTTTTTTTTTGTGTAATATGCAACATGCTATTAATGGCATAATGATACGGGAAACTTTCTTGGTGTCTGATTATGTTATGCTTTGTTTGTGTTAGAATCTTTGGATTTGTAATTTGGTACATGCAGTTATAATTATTGGCTAGTATCCTTAGTTTAAAAGATCTCAGAACCTTGATTTGCTATGGGATATGACCTAACAAAACATTGACCTTTGGCATGCTTCCTGAAAAGTGCTTCTTCTTACTCCCCCATGAAGATGGGCATAGGCATAATCATCTTCAGTTCCTTTTAAGGCGAGCTCTTACCTATTGACTACGCTTGCCGGGCCTACCTTATCTTCTAGCATCCCCTTCTCTAGTCAGCGACTTCGCCTCCTTTTAAGACCCTTTTTTTATGCCACTAAAACTACAAGCCAAGAGATTCAGCTTGAGCAATTCTTGGGTAAAGAAGGGAAATGACATCATTCCTAAGCTAAAGTTAGACTGAGGGTCGACCTGGATTCAAATATTTTTCTGCACAAAAGTTGGGGAATATGTGGGCTTCGACACGCTCTTGCCACCAATTCTAGTCTATCGCCACTGGACTGGTATAAATACCCTCTCTATTCTTATTAGCTTCTAGCAAAAAATGAGCTATACTAAGCATTATTTTCCTTTTTAGGTGGTCTCACTTTGCTTGCTTTGAATTCGATTGAACAATTACTGGCACTTACGACTTATCGGTCTTTCCCGATCTCTTGACCTCTATAGCCTAGTCAGGCTGAGAATGAGAGGAAAAAAAATCCTCAAACTTAACTAGACTCGCAACTGAGACACCAGCCCTCACTTATTCTCCCGCAACTCTTTATGCCGCATCTTGTCTCCTTTCAGTTTAGTCGTCTACTCGAATTTGAGTCGGCAAAGAGAACTCTGAAAGCACTCCGGGCTCCAGGCGGAAGAGATATGAGAAGGATACCCTGCCAGATGCGGAAACACTTAGTGAACTCGCCCACTATTACTAACTATGACCACAAAGCACGTGTTTGTACTTTTTTCTATCTTATAGCATGCCATATAGAGGACGTTCCCAACAATCAACGAGAATAGAATATTAATATATTATACCCCACTATGAATTGTACGAGCATGTCCTTTGTTACCCCTCACCGCGCTTATGGTTCTATACTCCAACCCAACTTGCTTTGGCCCTGGGCCCTCCCGCACCTCTTCCTTCCTAGGTAAGCGTATCCGGCAAGTTGGGACGGTTGGGACTGAAGCATATCTAATTTGTCCCTCTCATGCTTGGTTCGTTTTGATCATATGCAAGTACCTTTAGTATAGAAAAATGATAAAATTAGTAACCTTACTGACTTGATGATAGTATCCGATGAAAGTCTTGTTTTTTGATTAACAGAGGCACTGCCCTCGTCCGGCCGAAATCCATCAAGTTTGATGAAACCCATTTCTTTTTGATGCAAACTCGATTGTGCCCTATTGGATAGTATCCTTAGTTTAGAAGATCTCATTGGAGAAGCTATAATGAACCCACCTTCCCACCTACTACAGTTGCTATTCCATTTGAACAGTTGCAAGCAAAAGTGACTGATAGCATCTTTTCTGTGGAGAATGTGGCAAGCACAAGTTACTAGTAGAATCGTACCTCTTGTCTAGACTCTTTCCAAGTGTAGAACTTGGATGATGCGCCTTGGTTGCATGATCTTAAAGTGCAGTACCCAACCCACCAAACCAAGGCCCTGTAGCTCCTAGCTACTAGGATAGGAATGCATCACCAGCATCAATATCAATTCCTTTGGAGCATTTGTGAGCTCCATAGAGCACATAATTCTGATGTGAGAAGGCTTGGATGTTGCTGTTGTTGATGATCATGACAACAAGGATGATGAAGTGACAAACACTGAGAATGGAAGGAGAGAGGGCTTCACCTCTTGTGGATATTTTGTATCCTTTTATTGCTTGTAGAAAAAAACCGCTTGTCATACGCAACATATAATCAACCTTTAAACTAGTCGATTATATAATATTGGCAACCCTCTGTTTGTTTTCATAATTCTATTAAGTAGAATGAGGCTTATTTATTAACTTCTCAGTACGAACAGCAATATTCATTGTGCTTTCTCTAGGTTTTTTTCCTAATATAATATTGCTTGTTTATGCATAAAATATATCTCAGTTCTACTGATACCAGATTTAAGGATTATCTGGTCTTGAGATGTTATTCCAAGATGTGTCATCTGGATTCATGTTTTTGTTTAGTCCCAATATATGCAAAAAAAAGTTTTTACATTTGTCCACTCTTGACTTTTATGTTGGAATATTTGCTCATTAGAATAATATCCTATTGCTTAAATACTTGGTGAAAATGGATTCGGTTGACTGCTAAGCCCTATGTCTTGTCACAAACCCAATTCTGGTAATGGCACCAATTGAAGTAGAGAAAAGATCAACAGGAAATAAGTCAAGTTTAACTAACTTTAAGATTTCAGTGCCTTATTTCTTGTCATATTAGTTCAGCTTCAGGCTACTATGCAGACTCCTACGGCTACTACAGTAATCTTGTTGCCCAGTTATTTACTATAAGAGCCAGTCACGTACTATGAGTGAAACCATTTACCTATGTATACGAAGTTGATCGATTATAGCATAATTGTTGTTTATAGCAAGGGCCAGCCACTATCTGCCCATGTTTTGAACCAAGGATTTGCCCTTCCCACACTAAAGCTCTCAACTATTGGGCTACCCAACCTTTCGTTATAATTGTATGTTCCATAAGGTAGAAAGTATTCTCATGTGATTTTCATTCATTTTCACCCTCGGCCTAATGTGTCATAGAGATGAATGCAATTCCCTGTAGCAAATTGCATTGTATTACCTCTTCACCCAAGTTTAGAGGAATTGGTTGCATTAGCGGAAAATACATATCCGAAAGGCAGGTCTACCAATCTGCCAGTTATCAACCTAGGTTTTATGGTATGACCCTCTCATGCTCATCTATCTTTGCTAGGAATTGGCTCCAATAAAGTGTTGACATCAGGTAGACAACTTGTCGAAGAACTTTGTCAAATCCTTTATGGACCTTGCTTATGATCCATATCCAACCCCCATCATGATGGGAGAATGCTTGATGATGATGAGCTAGAAAGTATTGTTGGCTGAGGGTTTGGCGAAGAATGCTTCTGCAATTGGTTGGAATTTATATTTGACCAGTGCTTTTTCTTTGGTTTCTTCAGTTAGGTTTGAGTAGATATATACTTTTTACTTTCTATATTGCCATATGCTTTAGTCATGTTGCACTTATGTTTGATTCAGTTTGACTTGGAGCCTTGTTATCTCGACTTCTATTATGTAATAACTAAATTAAATCTTATGTATGTGAATCTTTGGTGCTGAATGTGAGTATTCTTGGATCCTTAGCTAACTCTATAATTTCTTCTTTTTTGTCTTTTGTTGAAGCAGTTCCGAAGCCGATGTGTATGGTCAGGCTGCATCAAATCTTGTTGCAGGAAGTAACTTTGAGCAGAGCATCCAACAAATTCTTGACATGGGTGGAGGAACTTGGGACAGGGACATCGTGGTTCGTGCTCTTCGTGCTGCATTCAATAATCCCGAGAGAGCTGTTGAATATTTATATACTGTAAGATCACTGTTTCTCGTACCTTTTGTTGTTATATTGTGAAATGGCTGATATTTTTCTAGGACAATGATGTCAGACTATTTAGCACAATACTACTTTGATTCTCTATTTTAAATTTTATATGAGATGACATAAATGGCATTTTTTAGTTTTTGTGAATTTTTATAGTTGATTGGATTGGTATTGTTGTGGTATGCTGCTATCTTTGGATTTGAGCTCCAATGCTGTTGGTGCAATGTATATATCTCGAGTTGAAATGAAGAATCGGTCAACCAGCACATCATTTGAAATGTCAAAATCATCCTCATCATCCTAGACTTCTCCCATCAGAATGGCTTTGGCTATGGAGCATAATAAAGCTCCAAAGAAGAGAGGACAAATTTTTAGGACTGGCTGTCGATAGTACAACAAAATTACCTAAAGTTTTTACAATTCACCATGAAGATGTATAATGGACAATTCTTAATAGTAAGAAGAATAGACACATTGGTACTATATATACTAATGCATTAGGTTTCTGGGACAAGCTATATAATATATATATATATATATTATATATGGGAATAGAGAAGTGGAATATTATGTAATAGATGTCGATAAGTACAACAAAATTACCTAAAGTTTTAAAATTCACCATGAAGATGTATAATGGACAATTCTTAATAGTAAGAAGAATAGACTACATTGGTACTAAATATACTAATGGATTAGGTTTCTGGGACAAGCTATATATATAGGGAATAGAGAAGTGGAATATTATGTAATAGATGTCTAGCAAATGAACTTGATAACAGCTAACAAGGAAAACCAGTGTTGCAAAAAAACGTTCTAGTCGGTAGTCGGCCCGACCGACTGGAGTTAGGTCTAGTCAGCCAAAAAAATCGGTAATGCTTGAAATAGGGCCTAGTCGGCCTAGGCGGTCCAGTCGGTCGACTGGCGGTTAAAAAAACGGGTAGCACAATTGCATGTTTATTGCAAGCTAGCTTTTTAAATTTATTAGGCTTTCGTCTGCATACCGACGACATAGGTGGTGGGGAGTCTTGAATCCGACGACGCACGTGTCACAGAAGACATGTACGTTGACGGTGAAGTCCTTGGTAGAGACACGTGGGCGCCGAACGTCATCGACGACGAAAGGATGAAGACAACGGTAAGGAGTTCGCCATGGCAGCAACATAAAGTAGAAAGAGAGAGGAAGTAGAGTGAAATGAGAGAGAGAGAGAGTGGTAAGGAGTTCGTAGTTGGAGTTGTGTTGACCGCACTGGTGAGAATAACTAGATAATTTATTTGCTTTTCTTTTTCTCCAAGTCTGTTTACAACTAGGATAGAATATGGATGACACATCTCCCTCTATCTACACAATTCTCCGGTGACGTAGGAAAATAAAGTAAAGTCAAAGAATGTCCTTTTGACTGCATGTGAGTGATGACAGGCTGCTAGCCTGCTAGTGTTAATTGTGTATGTCGGTGGTCACATGTGAGCGGTCTGTGGAGAAGTTATCCGACTATTTTGGATCGAGATATCATTATCACGTGAATCTAGTGGCGGAGACATTAATTAATTTAAGTAAATCTGGGTCAAGATGCTATTTTGATGGCATATATTGTATACACGTGCGCGCGCGCGTATATATATATATATATATATATATATATATAATATATATCAGAAGTGGACTATGAGAGATGGAGCTGGGACTGACCTCTGGCGGGATCCATGGTTAGAGCGTCAATCTCTGATTGAGATACTGGGCGATCAGACTCACAGGGAGGCTGGTAGGGGGTTGACCTGCCAGCATATTATCAGAAATGGAGAGTGGAGACCAGAGGTCTACCGCCATACCGCGAAGCTGGGAGAGGCTATTCGTGCGGTTGGTATTGATCCGAGTCAGCCGACAGATAGTTGGACCTGGGATCCGCTGGGAGCTGATGGAGGCACTGGGGAATTCTGTTTTAATAGCTGCTACAACCTTGTGCGCGTACATCCCCTAATAGTGCGGACTATGACTTCATCTGGTGCAAGGGCATGGCCCGCAAGATGCAGTTGTGTCTACTGGTTGCTGCTTGGTCGTCTGCTGACGAGGGACAGACTCATCTCCTTTGGCATCCAAGTTCCCAACCCGAAGTGTGTACTGTGTGAAGTGGAGAATGAATCTATGAGACACTTGTTCTTTGAGTGTGAGGTGTTCTGGTATATCTGGACTGAGCAGTGCCGAAGAGCGTTGGGAAGATGTGACACAGACAGAGAGATTGGAGCCATCGTTACCGGAATCAGAGACCGCAGAGGAAGGGGGCAGGTTTGGTTCAAGACTGCCAGATTACGGCTTGCAGCCTCCGTCTGGCATGTCTGGAGGAAAATAAACCGTGGCATATTCGAGGGGCTATCCACCCTTCCTATAGGCATTCTACATAATAGAGGTTCAAGACTGCCAGATTACGGCTTGCAACCTCCGTCTGGCATGTTTGGAGGAAAAGGAACCGTCGCAAATTCGAGGGGCTATCCACCCCTCCTATAGGCATTCTACATAATATAGAATTTGATATAACTGCTATGGCATCCTAAATGGGTGGGAGAATATCTTCGATTGTATGATTGTTGAGTTGATTTTGGAATAAAATTGACCCTTTTTCCAATATATATATATATATAATATATATATATATATATATATAAGTCAAAACGATTAATCCGACTAGTTCCCGCAAACCGACTAGCAATTTTTACAACCTTGGATAAAACATTAATAAATACTCTTTTACACTCTTCTGTAAGCTGGAGCTTCTGGATGACAAATTGACAATTGAGTCCAGCTTGGACGGTAACTATTAAAGAATGGAGAGATTTGGCGATCTTCGCGACGAGAGAGAGAGAGAGAGAGAGAGAGAGAGAGAGAGGTCCCTTATTTCTGGAGTAGAGGGTAACGAGCTGTCCTTGTTGGAGGAATACAGTTGAAGGGGAGGGATGCTTTGACGATAATTAAAGAATGGAGAGGTTTGACGATCTTCGCGACTGGGGAGAGAGAGAGAGAGAGAGATAGAGAGAGAGAGGGGCCCTTAAGTCTGGAGTAGAGGGTAACGAGCTGTCCTTGCCCTGGTGGCTTAGAGAGAGAGAGAGGTGATCGATTTAGTCAGCATAGAGAGTTGGCTAGATATTTGAGTGGCCAAGGGAGTCTCTGGCTTTCAAAGATGACGAGAGAAATGAACTTGTGCTAGAAGAAGAGCAGATGAGAACTCCAAGGTCGTTGTGTGCTGAAGAAGGAAGGAGAGATGGGCAATGTTGAACTGAGAGTTTATGGCAGCAGAAAAGTTGACCGCAGGAGACCCGAGGACGATCGAATGAGTAGTAGTCAAAGAAGATGCACAATGACCCTATGTGACCAAAGCTAATCGCATGGAGAAGATAACAAGAGGCATGTGAAGCTAAGAAAGTGAGAGGAGCTCGACAATGATGATGTCAGATCTCAGCTCCTTCGTCTTCTATTCCTCTATGTCTATGTTCATTTATTTCTTTTGTAGAGAGGAGTTGGATGTGTAGATTTGAGATTGGGTTGGTGGTGGATGTAGATCTAGTGTGAGTATTTTATGGCCGCTAGAGTTTTAGAGCAAGAAAATTAGAGATTTGGTAGAGTTTTCTGATCTGGCTAGATCTAGGGTTAGGTTTCTCATTAGGGTTAAGGTTAGGACTGGTTGGAGAGAAAGACAATGTGCTAGGGTGGAGATGGTGATTAGCATTATAGGGAGGAGATGAGGCAGATATTAGGGTTTGGGTTTGATGAGGATTGGCTAGAGTTTCTGGAGAGGAAAGGAGGCTAGAAAAGGTGGATGGCGGCTAGTTTGAGGAAGGATGACCCTAGGGGAAGAGCCTTGGACTCTGATACCATGTAGAAGAATAGACTTCATTGGAAATAATGGACTATTAACTCATTAGGGTTCTTGGCCAAAAAATATAGGATAAGAGATACAAAAGTGGACACTATGTAATAGATGTCCAATGGCTAGCAGATAACAACTAAATATAATAGCTAATAAAATGAAAACATAACATTTATAAAGTACTCTTATACATTAACTTTTGAATCTAAACATTCCAAATCCAGCAAAATTTGTTGCACATGAGAGCCTTTCAACAAGTTGATCATGGTCGGAAGGTTGGATTGTCAATATAAATTTGTTTAAACTACAGATATTTTTAATCGTCATTCTGTCTAGTGCTTGATGCATAGGAAAAAACTACTATATATTACATGTCTGTGGTAATTTGGATAGAGTTACTTGTTGGCTTCTTATTTTCCAAGTATAGTGCCGAATGAGGGTCGAATGTTTTTGACCTTTTCAGCTTGTGAACTTTATTATGGATCTCTATTATAGAAATCCAGGAGTTACTTGTTGACCACTTATTCAGGTATGCTGGTGAGTCAGGGTCAAATGATGATATTGTGGTTTAGATTATTTTGTTGACTGTGTGTGAGCTTCATTGTGGATATTAAGGAACTGTATGCCTTTAAATACTATGTCACTTGAATGAAGGTTGACATTTTGAAACAATCCTGGAACTTTCAACATTGTATCGGAAGCGTGAAGTTGACTCTTAGGCTTTTATTTTTGATTATTTACTTTTGAGTTTTGACATTTATAGAACTTAAGGGATATTTGCTTATTTACATTCTCAACTCTCAAGTATATGTCCTTGCATACTTTTTCCCTTGTTATTTACTGAAATTGTTACAAATCCAGAACATAACTGAAAGGACCCATAGCATATTGCCATGTCCTTAGTGTGTTCCGGTCCGATTTTATCTCCATTATGTGAGCCAAACACCGGTTTGCCATGTTAGACACATGTTGCAGTGTGTCCAAGACAGCGTGCCCATGCTTCCTAGTCATCATTTATGTTCATCAGGACTTGCTCAAATGAGGATTGTGCTGTCAAAAGACTATTTATAGGAATGAAGAAAAAAAATTTAGTCTGGCCAACTGATAACTTGAGCTGAAGGCTCTGTTTGTCATGGAGCTCGTCATGTCACGATTGCAGTTCTTCAGGCATATCATGTCTTAAACTTATATTTTTGACCACCCAAGTACTTGGTTCTACTTTAGTTAAACTATTTCTAGGTATTTGACTGTAATATATTTTCTAGATAAAAATGGTGGGAATAAATTACATTCTCGATATTATCACTTCATCAGGGCATTCCTGAGCAATCAGAAGTCCCGTCTGTGGCTCGAGCACCACCAAGTGGACAAACAGCTCAGGCACCCCAACCAGCACCTCCTGCAGCTCCTTCTGGTGGGCCCAATGCTAATCCTTTGGATCTCTTCCCGCAGGTATCCGTGTTCAGCTACTGTTTTTCGTTGATAATTAGGTAAACACGCTATAGAGTCTAATTTCATTAGTTGTCTTTTCTTTGACAGGGTCTGCCCAGTGTAGGCTCAAATGTGGGCTGGCACCCTTGATTTTCTTCGTAATAGTCCTCAGGTACTGTGAAATAAAATCATCAGTACATATGACTGAATTGGTCACTAATATTGTACTTAATCTCATATCTATTAAATTTTATAGTTCCGAGCCTTACAGTCAATGGTGCAGGCAAATCCTCAAATCTTACAGGTCTGTTATTTATTGCATAGTTAGTAACTGAGACTCCTTTGGGTTTCAAACTTCATCTCAATGTTTTAAACTCTATGTTGTTTTCAGCCGATGCTTCAAGAGCTGGGGAAACAGAATCCTCAGGTTATGAGGCTCATTCAGGAGCATCAGTCTGAATTTCTTCGTTTGATCAATGAACCAGCTGAAGAAGGAGAGAGGTGGGGAGCCGTTATATTATTACAACTTTTGGTTTTCGTGTTTAGAGTATTTGAACTGATTTAGTTATTTTACTATTGCATGACCCAGCAATCTATTAGGTCAGCTCGCAGGTGCTATGCCACAAGCTCTGACTGTGACACCTGAGGAACGTGAAGCAATTGAAAGAGTGAGTTATCCTTCACTCCTAAGTAGCACAACCATGTAAAGAAGATTTATGATTGATTTGACTGGACAAATGTGGTTCTATTTGGATAAGGTTACTGAATAAACTTGAGCAGAGCTCATTAAATGTCGATATTTGCTTTAAAAGGATTTAAGGCAAAAATGTCGATATTTTATACTTGATACCCAATTTCATCCTACTCAACTTTCATATGTAGGTTGTATATCCACATCTGTAGTAGAGATGGTCTATAGTTTTTGGTTCATGTTTGCAGATAATGCATTGAGTACCTACATGCAAGCCCCATTCAGTTAATCTTAGTGAGTAGTCTGTTCGATAGCCTGTGATATAGCATATCCTCATCTTAAGACATACCATATTATATACCAGTCTAGTTTAGCGAAGTGCTTTCTAACCATCTGTATAGGAGTGAATATTAAAATTGCCAGACCCCCAGACCCACTATCCAGCCACTCCCAGTTATCCTCTTTTTCATTAGCATATATAGAGATGTTCTTTATTTTATCCTGAAACCATCTTGTAGCTTCCAGTTTATCAAGTTTCCAAATGTCATTATCTATTATGTTTTGACTCGGGTGTTACCCCTAAAAAATATGTAGTGAATCCCATCCAAGTCTATATAGTCTTCATGAGGAAGCTTAAGATCAAACCTGATGTTAGTTTTCTCTTGCTTAGCTATTCCCCGTTCTAATTTGTTGGAACTCCATATGGTTGATATAATCTTTGGCTCTCTCTTAACGGCTAGCTTTAGGATGACTTCTTCCCAGGTCCGTATCAAATGGTACCAGTCATGTAGTTGTGGGCATGGGTGGTGATGCCGGCATAGCAATATTCGTAAGCGGGTGGTGACGCCGGCATAGCAATGTTCGTCTGGAACTAGAAGTCAGTACAAAACCAGCCCACGTGAGCTCAAATGTGTGTGTGTGAAAAGATGGTTCATTTATTTGCTTGTAAGAACTATTTGGTTAATGATGTCCTTCCCTTTGACAACATGTAAGAGCATCATTAGTAGTTGGGACTCTCAAATGCAATTTGGGGCCCAAATTTTCAAAAAAAAGAAGGTAAATTTAGAATGGGTTGGATTTGTATGAGAATAGTAGGAAATGATAAAGTGAGCTCCGGTCCCAAAGATGTGTGGTCAAAAATTAATGTAGGAAAAAAATAATATAAAGTCTAGAATCTAGAAAGTTGGGCTCCAAATTGGGACTTACTATTCTACAAAACGAGTTCCTACAATCTAGAAATTGGGAGGCCCAACCCTTGGCACCTATGGGTGGGATGGGACCGAAATTGTAGAAATTGGGACTAGGGATGAGACTTACTATTCTACAAAATTAGCTCCTACACTCTAAAGCTAGAATCTAGAAAATGGGATGGGCCTTACTAATGATGCTCTAAAGGGGTACCTCTAGTAATTGTTAAGCACCAGTTCTATATTATATGTTTTGATCAAAGTACTTTCATCTGGGATTTGGGTTTTTCATTTTACGAGACTGTTGGTGCTAACAAACTGGCTTTCTGTGACAGCTCGAGGCCATGGGCTTCGAAAGGGGACTTGTATTAGAGGTCTTCTTTGCCTGCAACAAGAATGAGGAGCAGGCCGCAAACTATCTTTTGGATCATATCCATGAATTCGAAGACTGATCGATCTATGAAGGAGGTGAGTCCAGTTGGAAATTGCAGCTTCGGTAGCGCATGAATCCCAGCTCGTGTCTAGTGTGTTGGACAATGGTCGTGTCTGGACTCCGATAAAAGAGTTGGAACGTGAGACCGATATTTATAGTTTCTTCTCTCTCTTTTCCATTTACTTTTCCCTGTTTGGGATTTACTGCTAGTTACATATTATTATCGAGAGAATGTCTTAGGAAGATGTAATTGTGTATAAACCTTTTAGCTGACTTTGAATTGTTTGCTCCCAGAGCACATGGAATCACCATTTTTTGTTGTGTCTGTATTGTGTCGTGTCAAGCACCGACGTACGGCCATCCATGCTTGACGTTATTGTGCTGTGTTGAGATTCTCAAGTGGAAAAAGAAAGCAAGGGTACCACAAGCGTCTACAGAATCCAAGTGAATATGTGCTCGAGTAATATGCTTGCTGGGCCTGTTTGTTACGTGTAGCATAGACTTTTAGGCCTCGGTTCGTGGAAAGGAAAGGAAATCATTTCTTTGTTATTTTCTTTCCTTTGAGAAATTATAATTTTCTTTCCGGTGGTCTGGGAAATTGGAAGGAAAAGTGAATAATTGGGGGTGGGAAAGTGAATCCATTGGATGAGTGGGGAAACCATTTTCTTTCCATTTTTTTTTTTGAGAATCAATTTCTTTTCTGCTCGGAGTCACTTTCCTTTTCGTTTCCCAATGCCCTGATTCTGCGAACATAATATTGCCTACGAGTTCATCAACAACTTCTGCAATGTTGGAAAGGTGTCGTACTAAAAAAGGGCTAATTATAAGGGCACAACCTTTTTTGATCACGGCTGTCCAAGTGACTATTTTTCATTATTTACAAGTTTGCCACTGAAAAAATTACTCAGGGCTATCCAAGTGGTAGGTATAAAAGTTAACTCTTAAATTTTTTTCTTTTCTTCCTCGCTCTCCATTCTCTCTCCCTCTTTCTTCTCCAAACCCTAGGTCTGGTCCCCACACTTTTTTAACCCCACATTTCTCCAAACCCTAGAAAATTCTCCAAGGAAGATTCTTAGAATATTCGGTACGATGACGTCCGCTAAACGATAAAATTTTTGAGGTTTTTTTTTTGAAGTAATCTTATATTTTGTCCCAATGTAGAAATTATGGAAGAAAGTGGATCATCACGTCTATCAATCGAGGAACCCGGATCTTCCGAACAACACGACAAAACACCCGAAGAACTCTCGGTAAATTTTCGACCGACTGCTACGCATTCGACTGTACAACAGGACTGCCAGACTTTCTGGCAGTCCATAGAACACGAAGGACTGCCATATTACGCGGCAGTCTATTTGTACAACTAGTGTAAAATAGGACTGCCGCAAAACATGGCAGTCCGAGAAGTAACGAGGACTGCCAGATTATGCGGCAGTCTATATGTAGAAATACTGTACAATTGAACTGCCAGACATTCCGGCAGTCCATAAAACACGTAGGACTGCCACATAACTCAGCAGTCTATGTGTAGAACTAGTGTTAAATAGGACTGCCAGACTTTCTGGCAGTCTATAAAACACGAAGGACTGCCACAAAAATCGGCAGTCTATGTGTAGAACTAGTGTAAAACAGGACTGCCAGACTTTCTGGCAGTCTATAAAACACGATGGACTGCCAGAATGTTTGGCAGTCCTGTTGTACAGTCCTGAAGGAAGGGCAATTTTTCTTGACAGTCTTGAAGTTGTTGATATTGTAATTTTGGTTGTAATTGTGATTGGCAATTTTTTTTTGAAATTAAATGTAGGGCCTACCACCTCCTATTTCCATTGACTTGAGTAATATATTCTCAACGGATGTCGCATTTGAATCTTATGAAGAAGCATTAGAATGGTGCAGACAAGTTGGAAGGCAAGTAAACACAGTCCTTGTCATTTCAAGGTCATTACGAGGCCCGTCGTGTCGTAAAACTGCTGATCTTGGATGCGAAAGAGGTGGGACATTTAGGCTTCATCGAAGGAAAGAAGAATGTGCCCGAAAAAAAGTCCCGGAGAAGGCGGTAGGGTCCAAAAAGTGCGGTTGTCCTTTCAAGATTGTGCTTGTCTCAAGAAATGATGGAAAGTGGACAGTTGATGTCAGAAATGGGATGCACAATCATACGGTGGCGGAGACACTTACCGGTCATCCCTATGCCGGAAGGTTGAACGAACAGGAGAAGAAGTTAGTTGAAGAATTGTCCTGCTCCGGAGTTGGCCCGAAGCAAATTTATTCTGTGGTGCGCCAGAAGAATGAACAGAACAAGTCAACAATGAGGACAATCTACAATGCACTCTCGAGATCGAGAACAAATACCCTAAGAGGAAGAATGGCGATGCAACAAGTTTTGAAGTTACTTGCCGACAATCACTATGTGGAGTACCATAGAAGACATCCGCCGTCCAATGAAATTACCTCTATGTTTGGGCGCATCCGGAGTGTACGCATTTGGCACGGTCCTTTGCCGATGTCTTGGTGGCTGATTGCACGTACAAGACTAACAAATTCAAGATGCCACTCTTCCACATTGTCGGCTTCACGTCAACAGGTAAATCATTTTTAGTTGCATTTTGTTTCTTGAAGAATGAAACAGTAGATGACTATACATGGGCATTGAACAAATTGAAGACACTTTACACTGGACACAAAGAGCCGTCTGTTTTTGTCACCGATCGAGAATATGCATTGATGAATGCTATAGATATCGTATTTCCTCATGCTCGTAGACTACTATGTACATGGCATATTAATCGAAATATTCAAGCACAATGCAAGAGCCGGTTTGAAAAAGTAGACGGCAAACTTGATATTGACCGCTTCACAGAATTCTACGACGATTGGGACCTTATTTGGCGAGCAAGTACTGTAGACGCTTTTGACAAAGCGTGGTTGGAGTTCAAAGAGAAGTGGGAAAGTAGCAACAAGCCATGTATATCTTATATCAAAGACACATGGGTTGATCCATTTAAAGAAGATTTCGTCTTAGCATGGACGAATAAGGTGAAGCATTACGGCACGACCACTACAAACTGTGCCGAAGGTTCACACTCAAAACTGAAGAAATATATACGTTCATCGGTCGGCGGTTTTGTGTCAGTTTGGCAGTCGATTAATCTAATGACCAACTCGACGGTGAACGAGATCAAGGCTTCATTTCAGATGAGCCTGAATATTGTAAAGCACGAACATAGGAAAGAGAAGCTTTTGTCTGATTTAATCTATGTATTGTCTCACTATGCTTTGGGGTTTATATTTGAAGAGATTGCTCGGGCAAATTCAGTTGGTGTTGATACCGAAGAATGTGGTTGTACACATCGACATTCTCTCGGCCTTCCTTGTGCTCATGAGATCAACGAATATCGACGTCAAGGCAGACCTATTCCAGTAGTGGTCGTTGATCAACGTTGGAGACAATTGTCAGTTATGCCTATGGTGGAGAGTCACGACGATTTCTTTTCCTTGCCAGAAGTTAAACTTCTTCATGCAAGATGGTGTGCTGCCCTAGAACCTGAGAGGAAGTCTATTGAACGTAAAATTCAAGAACTTGCCCACCCGGCAAGCAGTCATGTGCAGGAGCCATCTGTTGTCGTTGTCCCGAAGGGTAGACCACCAAGAAGACTTACAAGAACACAGAAGAAGAAGCTCGAGTCTACTAGAAGAGAACTATCATTATTTGAGCATATTGAAAGAAGCATGGAAAGATTCGTTTGTCCAAAGAGGAATGACAAGCTTCCTATTCAACGGAAGAAACAGAAAACAAGCGTTGGTGTCACATTCGACATGTACATTCATATATTTAATCCTGCAATACGGGAGTACATTTGGTCTATTGAAGATGTGCCTAAAGATGGATATTGTGGGTACCACGCCCTTGCAAGACATCTAGGCTACTCCGTTAAAGACGGATGGAGGCAGGTTAGAGCAGAGCTGTACGAGGAGTTGGAGTCTCATCTTCCCTTCTACAGCAAATTACTAAGCCCAGATACAGTTGGAGAATTATTGACAAGCATTCCGTGCGCCGATCAGACTTTTGGAGAGGAACATTACATGGATATTCCTTCTGCTGCATATCTATTCGCTAACAGGTACAATATACCTACACATTCTTACTAACGTGAAAAGTTTGATAAATACTTATACTGCATTTGTATTCGCTTACAGGTACAAGATCCCAATTATCGTTCTGTCGAAGAGAAGTAACAACACTTTCTTCCCAATGACCGCTCCTCCGGCAAACTACACTATGTCCACTCTACATGCCATTGGACTTGATTATAATCACTTCGTCATCCCGCGGTTTATCGGGCACAATCCTATCCCCCCCCCCCGATCCAGTCTGGTATAAACATGCTCCGGAAGAATCGATCGCTTGGACGACGCTGTACACCGATGCGATCAATGCCTACAAGGAGAAAACAAACTACGTGCAACCTAAACCAATGCCGAAAGACCACTACGATGTATTGATTGACTGATAGTGGGGAGCATCACCGATAGTTTTGTCACATTTTGTAACTTGAAAAAAGGATAAACATTTCTTCCGTCCTACACCGATAGTTTTGTCACATTTTATAACTAGAAACAAGGATAAACATTTATGTCTATACCGAAGAATGTGGTTGTCAAAAGAAATGTAAATATTTGGTCCTACGCCGATGTTTATATCTTTGGTCCTACTCAGATACATCTATTTTACATCATTTTGTAAAGAAGAAGAAGGAAGTTTATTTTGGTATGACATTTGAGTATCACATTTACAGTTGAGTTTCACATTTACCAGGATTGCCCAGTTCCCTGGCAGTCCATCGTGAATGAACGACTGCCAGGGAACTGGGCAGTCCAATTTAGAACTTGCTGTGAACAAGGACTGCCCAGTTTCCTGGCAGTCCTTGTTCACAGCAAGTTCTGACTTGGACTGCCCAGGCAGTCCTTGTTCACAGCAAGTTCTGACTTGGACTGCCCAGTTCCCTCGCAGTCCTTCATTCACGATGGACTGCCAAATTTTTTGGCAGTCCTACTTAGAACAAAAGCATATTACAACAAAATGATACGGGAGTTCGACATGAAGTATTCAAAACCTATTACAAAGAAAGCATAATACAACAAAATGATACCGGAGTTCGACATTAAGTCTTCAAAACATATTACAACCAAGACGTCAACAAGTATTCGAAACACAGTTCAACAAAAGCGGCACACAAATTGTTCAAACAAGTACAAGCAAGTCATTTTTTCTCATGACGCATCTTAGTCCGTCGCTCGTTTTCGAGAAACGGATAGTCCGATGCGATGTTCTGCATCTGGTTAGCAACGTCGACGTAGTTCTCTCCCTTGCACAGCACGAGACTTTTTCCCAAGTTTCTTACTTTCGAAGCCTGAAGGAAAAATTAAGGGTCCAAATTAGCCAGGTTACTATACTGGTAAACATTAATTCGAAAAAATACTACTTGCCATCTTTTGCAGTGCGTCAAGCAGGCCTGCCCTGTTTGGTAGAGGAGCAGCTACCGGCACTTCATTCCCTCGCGTATCTGGATTCAACATCATACCATGTCCGGCCTCTACATAATAATTCATATATTCATCAGTACAATCCCACATCTGCTCCACCGGACGTCGTAAAGTTTCACCAACTACATGACGTTGCCACTCAGTGAAGAAGTAAGAGCCCCAACGGTAGTCCGGCGGGACATAGGTTGATGCTTTGTTCCCTTTTGAAGAAGTCCTCAAATTCAAAGTGTCCGGTATAGTTTGCACGTAGCCAAACTGACGAAGCACTCTGTCTGGCATATGAGGCTCCTCAATTTCTTGACAGGATATCAGACCTTGAAATAGTGAAACTCCTTGCAACGGACGAGAACTATTTCGAAGATCCTTATATGGATGCCAAATAATCTACATCATAGTATATGTAATCAAGACCAAAGAAGTTACTATTTTACACTATAATGAAATCCTAAGTAAATGAAAAATTAAGTTAGCATTGTCTCACCTACTTTTCGTTCATATCTTCAAGTGCGATACGCAGGGAAGCTAAAGTATGCGGATGTCTGCTATCTATCTTAACTGGGTTCCACTTGCACATCCTAGGTAGCTGCTCATCATAGTCTTTGTTAAGAGTAGCCCTCTTTAGCGTCGGGAAATGTTCGTATATCCATGCCTGTACATGAAATGTAGATGACACACATATTAATCGTCCTAATTTTATTTAAACTAGAAACAAAGTACGATTTACTTGACTCACATGGAGCAGAGTTTGACAACCAGCTATAGTCTTCGATCCGACTCTAGATGCAGCGCCAAGTTCGCGGTAGAGATAAGCTAGTATACCGCTTCCAAATGATATTTGATCCACAGTGCCTAAGTTCATAAAATTGTTAACATATTTCGCGTGAATCGAGATTCCGGACTTGTCCGGAATGCAGACGGCTCCCAAGATGAAATACATGTATGCCCGGGCCACTACATCGTCGTTGGCGTCGTCCTCATTGTCATCTTCATCGTCTTCATCGTCATCATCATCAATGTGTGCATTCCTAAGAAAACTCAAAGGAACTTCGTACAACTTCTTAAACTCGGGGAAACTAACAAAATTCTCTCCTCAATACCGAGTGCATTGGCGACCAATTCCACCATCTCGTCATACATCTCAAAGTCGCCCGTAGAATAATTCATCAGCATTGGACCACCATCAACTCTAAGTCCCAAAATGTGGTGGACGTCGTCGAGGGTGATCGTCAACTCCCCGGAAGAGAAATGGAAACTGTTTGTTTCGGGATGCCACCGCTCCACAAACGCAGAGATCAGTGCGTGATCCAAGATCTTATACGAGTGTTTCGCAATATGCTGCAATCCAGTGGGGATGATTTGGGCCTTCACACCTTCTTTCAAATTGTCAAAATTCTATGTACTGCACATCTTAGCGTGGTTAATGACCCGCAAGATACGCGAGCTTTTCTGAAAATAAAACAATATAAAGAAAATATAAATATAAAATGTAACTACTATTTTCAAAAGTCAATTTACATCTAAGGTAATGAACTTGCCAGATCCTTCCAAATTTGGTAAGATATGTGGTTAGGCAGGGACGTCAATAGTGAGCAACCGATTGGCCTCACTTCCGGATCAGCTCTATCAGAAGCGGCCTTCGCGTGAGAAGGTCCGGAACCATCGTCCCCCCTCTATGAACAATGGGCAAATCATCATCGGAGGAGGGAGAATCAGGACGAGTCTTCTGTTGCTTCGATTTACTTGCAACGCGTTTGGTTCGACGTGGTGCAGTCTGAGAGGGTGCCGCCGGTTCACTTATCGTTATTGATTTTTCGCGAACCCGCTCAGCTTCACGTGCCTTCCGCTCCGATGCGGTAGGACGTTTTCTTTCACCCTCGACGTCAACGTCCTTCGTCTTCGGAGTCGGGTCGTGACTACGAATATTTAATATCAATCGATTAATACTTAGCAAACATCAAACAAAACTCCCAATTCAGGACTGTCGCTCTTTCTGGCAGTCCTATGTACTGTTAGGACTGCCAGAAAGAGAGGCAGTCCACTTGTACAGCAAGTATAACACAGGACTGCCGCACTTTGTGGTAGTCCTTTATGAAGGACTGCCACAAAGTACGGCAGTCCTGTGTTATACTTGCTGTACAAGTGGACTGCCTCTCTTTCTGGCAGTCCTAACAGTACATAGGACTGCCAGAAAGAACGGCAGTCCACTTGTACAGCAAGTATAACACAGGACTGCCGTACTTAGTGGCAGTCCTTTATGCATAAAGGACTGCCACAAAGTGCCGCAGTCCTGTGTAATACTTGCTGTACAAGTGGACTGCCTCTCTTTCTGGCAGTCCTAACAGTACATAGGACTGCCAGAAACATGGGCAGTCGTCGTCGACTCGAGAGGTCTAACTATCATTCCATACTTGGGTTTTTTCGAACTAAATTAATAGGATTTTGGGGGAGGGGAGGAATTGACAACTTTAAGTATTAGGTTTCTTACCTTGATTGAGAGGAACGTTTGCGTGCCATCGTAGGGAGAGATCGTTGGAAAATGGTGAAGACAAAGGAAATGGTGGAGATGAGGATCAAAACCCTTACCCTGACAATTGCGTAAAATAAATGGAGAGAGAGGAGTGGGAAATCGTGGAGAAGAAGAAGAAGAAGAGGAGGAAAAATAGGGTTTGTGAAGAGAGAAAAAATTTGAAATGAGAGTAATTTTTCGGGTTTGGGGGGGTTGTGGGGTTTGGACAGCCCCCTGAATGAAAACTTTGGACAGCCCGAGTAAAAGTTCCTCAAAGCCTGGCTAGCCCTAATCCTGGCTAGCCCCGAGTAAAAAAGGCTGTGCCCTTATAATTAGCCTAAAAAAGCTATAACAAGGGCCCGTTTGGTATATGTAGGATGTAATTTGATGTAATTGATATTATATTGTAAATCTAATTCAGATGTTTGGTTGGACAAATTTTTTTTTCAGAAATTTTACTGTACAATAAAAATTTTAGTAATAATTGCTGTAAACGATAAAAGTTAGGGAAATTAGGGGGAGAGATAAGATCCGACAGTTGGTATGTCGGAATTTGGAGTCGTGCCCAAATTCCGACAGACCGTCTGTCGGAAAATGGGGAAACCCAATTTCCGACAGACCGTCTGTCGGAATTTGGGCACGACTCCAAATTCCGACAGACCAACTGTCGGATCTACGACCGGTTCGCCCCCCCCAAACGGTTCACTGATAGTACGTTAAAAAAAAAAAAAACCCAACTCCAAAACAAAAAAAAAAAAACGGTTCACTGATAGTATGTTAAAAAAAAAACCCAACTCCAAAACAAAAAAAAAACCGGGTAGGTGTAGAGTAAAGTTTTGAGTTGTTGGGGGAGAGTAAAGTGTTCTGGGTTGCTGTGAAGCCGAGAAGAAGAAGAAGAAGAAGAAGAAGAAGAAGAAGAAGAAGAAGAAGAAGAAGAAGAGGAGGAGGAGGAGGAGGAGGAGGAGGAGGAGGAAGAAGAAAAAATTGAGAGGTAAATTTTTTTTTCCAGATCTTGTATTCTAGTGTTCACCATTTATATTTTAGATCTTGTATCCTATTATTCATCCTTTATCATAAACACTAATATTGATATTTTTCATATTTTTTTAGGACACTCATTTTGAACCATAACCAACAAGTGGTATATAAAATGACACACTAATTTTGATCTTGTATCCTATTGCTCACCTAATGTTACACTAATTTTGATCTTGTATCCTATTGTTCACCTAATGTTGATATTTTAGATCTCTTATAAAATGTGTAAGTACGGTTCAAAATTTTAGATCTAATGTTGTTATTGTAACACTAATGTTGTTATTCTAACTATTGTTCACCTAATGTTGTTATTCTAACTAATGTTGTATCTTATTGTTCTAATGTTGATAACCTAATGTTGATAACTTGATGTTGTAACCTAATGTTGTTATTAGTGGTATATATAAAATGACACACTAATGTTCATCCTTGTATTGTAACACTAATTTTGAACCACTAATTGTGTGTCATTTTATATATACCACTAATAACAACACTAATGTTCATTGATATATTAATGTTCTATAGCTCTAATATTCATTGATAGCTACAATTAGTGTTCATAGTTGTCTAATATCAACGAAATTTAGGGTTATATACTTTTAATTGTGGTAGTCAATAAATTTTTTACAGATGGCTACCCAAAATGATGGTCGTATACTAGGGGGGGCCAACTACAGACTTGATCAAGCAGCAACGCGAGTTGCACATATCTAATCTGATATTTACTGGAGAGGTATATATACTTTTAATTGTGGTAGTCAATAAATTTTTATTTTATATGTTTAGTAATAATATAGTTTGTATGTTTTATATATAGCTATGTGATTATAAAAAGGAAGTGCGGCTTAGAGAACACAATACATGGCGCTATGAGGGCCAACTTGGTTTCTGGAAATTGACTAGTGACCAAACAGCTTTATTGCACGTATTTGGTTTTCATTACCTTGACCAAATACGTTTTCTACGTCACGATAGAGACTTGATTCTGAGTCTAGTGGAGCCCTGGTGGCCCGGACGAAATACGTTCCAGCTACCTTTTGGAGAAATGTCTATTGTGCTTAAAGATGTTGCAAATATTTTAGGTTTACCTATCACAGGTGAACCTATAATATTTGATGAACAATTTTCTGGTGAGACAGCGATCGCGACCTACCTAGGTGTGGAGGCACCAAAATTGAAAGGTAAAGGTCTAGTGTCGTATACATGGCTCCGACAGAATTTTATGCACATAGATCGTATCGGTGACCAAGAAATATCAGTTGATGAGGAACGGGTAAGTATTACATTTGTGGTTAATATTTGTGCACGTAAATTATATATCAATTTAGCTCAGTTAATATAATATTTTTCATATTCTGTTCAGGTCATTGCATGCACTAGAGCCTATTTGCTAGGCCTTATTAATACTTTTTTGTTTTCCGACGCATCGGATATGGTAAATTTACGGTTTCTATCATTTCTGAATGATCTGACGGAACCGACGAGTCATGCGTGGGGAGCGTCAATGCTGGCATATCTATATAGTGCTATGTCAGACTTTGTGCAGTTCCATTCGAAGGACAAATTGATGGTAAATTTAAACGGATGTGCTACATTGATTCAGGTAGATAAATTGTTTGAATTTGGTATATATTTAAATTTGGTTACATATTTAAAATTTGCACACTTATATTATATATTTTTTAGGTTTGGTCCTACGAGCATTTTTCTATCGGTAGGCCACTTTCCTTGATCAGTAGCGACACACATGTATTTCCGGGCGCTTTACGGTGGCATTCTGATGCGGTAGATCCCGCACATTGTGTTTACTCGGTTGCCCCGATATATCGAGGCCAATTTGATTCACTAAAGATCTCAGGGGTAAATAAAAGTCACCATTCTATATCTATTTAGTATATTATGTTTTATTTTCTTATAATTATATGTCAAAAAACAGGTTCAAATGGTGCATTATTCTGTTAATCCTTATCCTTCTGAGATAGAACAAACATCATATGCATTAAGTCTCCATAGGTATTACATAATATACCATGGAGACATAATGTATCATCCAGCTGATTGGGTTATGCGGCAATTCGGTATGAAACAACATATACCCGAAGACCCGCCTCACTACAATCGTGGTAGAGGAAGTGCAACCGTCAGAGCCCGCAAATTAATTTCTGCTTGGAATTTCAGACTAGAGACGCATAACATCTCACATTTGTCTCATAACATAGCTACTATGGAGGACTGTAAGTTATTTTGAAGTTAATATTTTGGTTGCATTTTTCTCATAACATCTCACATTTGTCGCATTTTTCTCATAACATCTCACATATTTCGTATATGCAACAGTATACGGGGATTTTGCATTTAGATCTTGGTGGGGATCTCCATTTATTAGCAACAGACACTACATATATCAGGAGCCTCGCTTCGAGCATAGAGCTATTGATGATTCTAGTCTGCGTGGAATTTATCAACATATTATAAGAACTGATGTAAGTAATTATTTTTAGTTTACAATATTTTAGATTACAATGTTCTAGCTTGCATAAGAACTAAAATAAAGTGTTATTATTTTAGGTTCCAGCTTTGGAGCAAGCTTATGATAACCCAGATCCTGAAGTCCTGAGAACGACAGTGAGAAACTTTCTGGATTGGGTGAAAGCGGATCCGGAGCCTCCGAACCCTTCGCTACGTATTCCGCCAGATTATCCTGTAGGCGTTATTAGCCAACGTCAACCACTTCCCCGCAGGGTTAGGCCCCATGTCACCCAGCCGTTCCCCGATAGTCCGCCTCAGCAAGCTGACGAGATCCCGCCTCATCAAGCTGGCGAGATCCCGCCTCAGCAAGCTGACGACCAGTGGGCTGGCCAGGGTTCTTCCCAGGGGGCTGGACAGGAGACTTCGCAGTGGGCTGGCCAGGGTTTTTCGCAGTGGGCCGGCCAGGGTTCTTCCCAGTGGGCTGGCCAGGGTTTTTCGCAGTGGGCTGGCCAGGAGACTTCCCAGTGGGCTGGCCAGAGTTCTTCCCAGGGGGCTGGCCAGGGTTCTTCCCAGTGGGCTGGCCAGGAGACTTCTCAGGGGACTTCGCATTGGCCGGGGGTGACAGATTGGTTCCAAGGCTATAGTTTGGATGGAGATTATTATACACAGATACTAACGACTCCATCGGCACCAGCACCAGCACCCACGCAAGACGAAGGTGGTGATGCGTCCCAGGAGGATACGATGCGGAGGAGAGCCCGACTCAATCTCAGAGAAGTTGATCGTCCAGACTATTGGGAATTGGACAGACAAGGAAGATAGATGTAAATTTTGAACTTGTATGATGTTTTATTTTCATTTATATAAAAGTCACCTTTCCTTTACAAACTATTACATATACTTCACATGATGTTTCCTATTCATTCTCTTGGTTGATTTCTACAACTCCTTCTATTGTGTCCTAAACCATTGCAATTACTGCATCGGAGATCTCTTGAAGATTGATCCTTCGCCATAGTACGGTTCTTCTTTGGTCTTCCGGCTTTGCGTCGTACATCTGGTACTCCAATGTCGCCTCTAACCAATGCACTTTGAATGTTGTAAGGGACTGGAATTGGCTCCAAGTGCGGCTCGTAGACACTTTTCAATGCTTCATTTGAAAATATAGCTGGATAGTAATGCTCAATCCTGATATTGCAACAATTACAAGCATAACATGCATGTACACATGGAAGAAAAGTATGATACCACTTTAAACATGAACAATAGTTTTCATTTAAACGAACAACATATGTTCTATTTGTTTGACGATCTAATATCTCAAACAAATGACCCACTATCCGTAACATTTCCAGCTGATGGATTTCTTTTTTGATACGAGCCATCGTTTTTAACATCTTCGGACAAAAATCTGTTTCAAGATTTTCAGCTCGTTGTCTGTTTTTGTCCTGAAGTGTTATAATCTTGACTCGAATACCATCAAGTAGTGTCGTTATTGGTTTATCTCGAAGATTTTTAATCCAGTTATTAAAAGATTCAGCAAGATTTGACGTGTTAATATCTAGTCTTGGACAAGGAGAATACGCTGTAATCCAGTGTGAGAAAACACGATTTTCATCATTTACTCCAACGAGCCAATTGTAAATATCAACATTTTCAGCTTTAATCATCTCCAAGCAATTATTTGCATCTGTTTCATTATAACATCTTGCAAGAGAGTCCAAGCTACGTTGAAAATGCTTTGATCTACATACTGATTTCAAATTTGCTTTAAAATGTTGAATACAGAAAAAATGAGATGATTCCGGAAAAATAGCACGCATGGCATTTATCAATCCTTTCTGTTTATCCGATATAAAAGAAATTGTATTCCAAGCATCAAAAAATCTTTCAAAAGATATTCTTAAACCGTTTAAAAACCAATTCCAAGAATCAGTGTTTTCACCCTCAGCAACAGCATATGCAATAGGATATAGTTGATAGTTAGGATCATGAGCACAAGCAATAAATAAAATACCTCTGTATTTAGAGGAAAGAAAAGTAGCATCAATACTAATCACAGGTAAGCATCCCCTTAGAAATCCATCAATGCATGCCTTGAAACAAATAAAAATTCTTTCAAACCTATTATTCTCTGTAATCTTCATAAAACATTGACTACCTGGATTTGTCTCAATATTCTAAGACCATACTCTTCGAGACTACTATATGCATCAATATAACTACCATTTATTTCGGATAGAGCAAGTTCTCTAGCTTTCCAAGCCTTACAATATTTAATATGTATTCGATGTTCCCTAAATATATCTTTTACAACACAAGATGGACTATACGACTGATTATCTCGAATTTTATCAATAATCTGATTTTTAACCCATACAGTGGTAGCTAATGGATGAGAACCAGTTGTAAGTCCACCTAAACAAGAATGAATATTTTCTAGCGTTGCAATAGAAAATCTTTCGCCTCTACCTATGGCTTTAGCGTATACCCTCCAATGACAATTTGAACTACTACATTTATATATAATTCCAGTAGCATTATTTAAAGTAGCTGAACAAGTAAAATTACGTCTAATAGCTAGATCACTAATAAAACTTCTAAATTTAGAACGATTCTCGAATTGTTTTCCAATAAATAATTCAGGAGTGCTAAGGCTATCAACAGAATCATCAAATTCATCATCTAAATTTTCAATTAGATCATCACTATTTTCGTCATCGTTATTAACATCATCTACTACATGTTCTTCTTCAGTAAATGGAATAACTTGATGAGAGGAACTAGGACCAGCGTTAAAAGTATTACAAGCAGGTGTATTACTTACATTCATAGATGGGGGCGGAGTGACATAGATATTAATATACGGTGATTGTGCATTCACTTGAAGAACAAAATTCCATGCATCTTCACTATCTACATTTATACAATTAGATACGAAAATATGTACTAATATAAATTCGTAGTCGATAGAATATTGATCAATAATTAGATTTTGTAAACTAAGAAACGAAATATTTCGATCAACTAAAAGAACTTGGGTTAAACTCCCTTGATACGCTAACCCATTTAGTACACCTCCAAGCGAGCATAGGATTGTCAGATTTCCATCCATGTTGAAAACAAGATGAACTTTCTGTAGGAAGAGAGGAGCTTCGGCTTTGAACGAAATACTTCTTCTTACTGAATGGGAGAGGTGCTGTGAAGTGAGTGCTTTGAAATGAATGAGAAAATTGTTGTGAAGTAGTTTGATACTTATAGATGATATATAGCCGTTGGAATTATAACGTTGGAATTGTAACGTTAGAATCCTAACGTTGCAAATTGTAACGTTAGAAACCCACCAAAAAAATAACTCACCTCAACCCAACCCAAAAAATCAAACCTTAAAAAACCAACAATCAATTAACCCAACCCACCCACCATCATATTCAATTAAACCATAAAAAAAAAACCAAACCCACCCAACCCAACTCACCCACCCAACCCCTTTCTTTCAACCCAACCCACTGTTACTTTTTCTTTCATTTCCGACAAATGGTATGTCGGAAATTGAGCTAATGCTCATTTTCCGACATATTGTCTGTCGGAAATTGAGCATAGCTCATTTCCGACAGACAGACTGTCGGATTGTATTGTTTTTCAAAATTTTTCCAACTTCTATCGTCTACACTAATATTAATTAAATTAATATCGGCACAGTAAATTTTCCGTTTTTTTTTTAGATGTAGTGTAATCGTCATTATAAATTTGATTATATTATATTACTTTTTTTGTAAAACCAGTTGCATCATAAAGGTTATGTAACTACAATTACATTGCAACTTAAAACTACTGGCAAAAAGTAAACGTGTCATCATTGTCATTTGTCATCACCTTTTTTGCTGTGATTGTTTGATTTCAAACCAAACGTTCCGATTACATTACATAATTGTTAAACCGTACGCTTAGTTTTATGTTGTGATTGTAATACTTCGGCTTTAAGGGTCTGTTTGGATTGAGCGGAAAAAAAAATAAGCAGAGTTAAGTGGGATTAAATGAGGAGTTAAGGAGGAGTAGAGTCTATACATAGAACACTGTTTGGATTGGAATGAGAGTTAAGTGAGGGAAGTTTAATAACTCTTGCTTGGATTTGAAATTTTGAGTGAGGAGGATTAATAAAAATATGATAGTTACCAAAATAACATTATTACATGTCATAAAATTAAATTTGATTGAAATTTTAACTAGAACTTATACAGATTAACATATTGAAAACAAGAAAAAATTTTTTTAAAAAAATCATAATATTTTATAAAACAAATAAGGGATATTTATGACTTTTTAAATAAAATCTCTCAATCCCCCTCGTTAATCCTCCAATTTGGGGGTTAAAAAAAATAGACAAAAGAGGATAAAATAAACGCTCACTTAACCATCTATAACCCTCCCTCCTAAACGCCCATCCTCAAATCAAGTATGGTTTTATTTTTCCCTCACTTAACTCTCTTAAACCCGATCCAAGCAGACCCTAAACATTGTCATCCTTCAAACAACCTCCCTATTTCGAAGTCAGTACGGTTACACTTTGGATTTTAGGACAGATTTTGATATATATATATATATATATATATATATATATATATATAGGCTTAATAGATAATTGCTACCCTCAACTATCATACTTTTTCAAGTTGATACCCTAAACTTTTTTTTGTAACAACTTGATACCCGGATATTATTTTGGACAAAAATGCCCCTACCCCTAACCCCCCTCCCCCGTGCTAGCTTCGCCCCCCCCCCCCCCTCTGCTAGCTCCGGCCGCAGCTCCCCCCACCCCCACCCCCCCTGCTCGCTTCAGGCCATCCCCCCCCCCCCTCTCGCTCCGGCCGTCCGCCCGCTCCCGCCTCTCCCTAGGGCTCGGCAGCGGGAGGAGGGGGGCTGGGAAGGGGGGTGCGGAGCGGGAGGCGGGGGCAGGAGGTGGCCCGGAAGCGAAGAGGGGGGGGAGGTCGACCGGAAGCGAGGAGGGGGGGGGGGGGGGGGGGGGGGGGGGGGTCGGCCAGAGCTAGCAGGGGGGTGGCCGGAGTGGAGGAGGGGGTGGAGGGAGGAAAGGGATAAGGGCATTTTGGGGTTTTTTAAAATGTTAGGTATTAAGTTGAAAAAAAAAAAATAGTTGAGGTATCAATCTGTTACGAAAAAAGTTTAAGGTATCAACTTGAAAAAGTGTGATAGTTGAGGATAGCAATTAGCAATTAAGCCATATATATATATATATATATATATATATATATATATATATATTCGGTAAGCCTAGTCCACCACATGTTTCACAAAACTAGTACGAACCAAAGTGCCAGTTCAAACAGCTAGGGCTGCCATCAGCTGTTTAAGGAAAGAACCATAGTGGCTATAGCCAAAGCATTGCAACAATTTCAAAGTAAACCAGAAACATTTCAACGCCAAGTAACCCTTTCCAGTTAACTATAGCCGAGTGTTTTGATATCTAAACTTGAATCTCTGAATGGTATTCACATCCGTCAGAAAGTTTCTAAGCAAGTTTGATCAACTACGAGTTGTCTATTGAGAGTTTGAAGGGGAAAAAAAAACTCACTCATCATATGCACGAACCACCGTATTTGAGTAGCGCCTCGGTTGGGGATCTTGTGCTTCCTCCGCTGGAATAGCTTCCCGAGGACGTTGATTGAGATCGATGGCAATCGCGGGTGTCTGAGGAACGGAAGGTGCAGAGCATCCATCCCCTCGTGCGACTCCAGAGCCATTTTCCGCGTGTGTTTGAAGTAGTTTTAGCCTTTTTCTCCTCTCCGATCTCTTGTTCCTTAAAGGTTCTACATCTTTATGTTCTTCCTCTTCGCCATACACAGTAAACCATTCGCCTACAGTTTTGTAAGCCTTCATGCACTCCCTCCATTTGCTTGCAGCTATGTGTCCCTTCTTGCATTCATCCTCTCTTGTTCTTTTCCTGCTCTTTTGCGCGACAACTTTTACTCCGTTACGGTACTGTGGAGCCGTGGCACGACTCTCGGTCTTCAAGTCGACGGGGTTCATCTGTTTAGGATTAAGAAGCACCTTCTTCTGATTGTCGTCGCCGAAGGAACTGTTGTTGTCTGAATTCCTTTTAACATCTGAGTAATAAGTTTGCAACAATCCAAGTGAGGGCACAAACCTAGGAGGGAGTGGATTATGCATTTCATTAAAAGGGCTCACCTCTTGAGTCCAGATTCTGGACTTTATATCTCGGTGATTCTGGCTCTCTAGTGTAACTTCCAGGGCATCCATTTTTGTGGCTACAGAAAGCAAGAGCAACAACATCAAAGGTTCGCATACTGTGCATATATGTGTATCTAGCCTCCTAACAATAAGAAATCAAATTCTTTAAAATTTTGTTTCCTACAAAGTGTGCGTTAAGCAAATTGATATATAGCATTTTCGGTTCACATGTTTGCATGAAATCTAACAACACTAACACACCAGACCCTTCATTTAGTTATCACAAAGTAGTTCTCATGTTTAATTGTACTTTTAAGTACCAAGTCATGTTTATAGTTGACAAATTTGATATCTAGTAGACAAACATCACTCTAGTGCATAATTAAAATATACCTTGCTGCGGCACCATTCTGTCACTATAATACATGTTAAGTAGTGCTATGGTGCCATTAAAATGTAAAAGCTATTTAAATTATAAATAGCAAATCAAACTATTATCTTCACGGCTTGACAACTAACATAAGATTTCAATGGTAGGCTCGTAAACTATTTATTTCATAATTATTACAATAATAAAAAGATTTTTTTTTAATCGTTTTTTTCCGCCTTTTTAATTCCTTGGGAGATTGTGGAAGTCATTTCCGGCGGGATAAAAAGAGTCCATTTCAGAAAAAATGGGCTCACGTGAGGAAAAGACTTCCGTGAAATGGATAGTGCACCAAACAAAGGAAATAGGACTATTTCAGAAAAATAGGTCATATTTTCATGGAAATAGCAAAAATCAAACGTAGCCTTAGTTGTGTTGTAACTCAAGTTCTTTGGTATCGAACACTGAATTTGTGACCATCTACGTTGTATGGATACGACACGACATGACACGACAAAATAAGGACACAGGGACATAAACATGGCACTTATTTTGGTGTGTCCTAGTGTTGTTGAAGTGTCCTACCTGTGTCCGATACACAACCCACATTTTTGGAGCGTCCATGCTTCCTAGGTGACCATGCAATATGCTTTTGTTGTCACTATGATCTGATTAATATTATATTAGCTACCACTAAGAACAAACATTTCAACCCATCTGGTTTCCATAATCTGGTACAAATATACATTCATTGGTATAAGAGCCATGCATTAGCTTCTAGATTCAGTCTTTATAAAATACACAGTTGATTTTAAAGACAAACATAAACAAAATTTTATTTTTAATAATGACGTACTCACTTGTGCCAGTCACATTTTGAGTTGTTACAAGATCCATCAGGACCAACTTTTTGGTTGCAGTCACTGGCTGATGGTTCTCTACTTTTATTGATCATGTGCCCACAGGTATCACACTGAAGAGGAGGAAATTGTAAGATTGCATAGTGTAAGATGAGTTATAATCAATAATCCAAAGAACACATTTTAACTTTCAAGAAGCCGTAATAGAGTATCTTATATAAAAGTGAGTTGTATATTACAATCCAGTGGTAATATTTGTAGGTTTCGACTTCCTTCTTGAACTCATGATGAATTGTGACGTTGTAGCCACCTTGCGGTCTCTGTCAATGGTGAAATACTAAAATGTCATTAGTGTATATCAAATACTACTTCTAACAATTAATGCATCGTACCTGATGATCTTCTACCGAGCTAGAGTTAATTTCTTTCATCTTTTCACGGAAATATGAGTCATGATCACTGCTTCACGAATAATAAAAGGAATAAAAAGGAAAGGTGTCAAACTATGTTTCACAGCAAACATTTAGAAGCCCTATAATCTTAACCTGTGCTCCCTGTTCCCACACTTAATCCACAAGAATGCATGAATCATTTCGTGTAACAAAACATTCTTGAGGTCAGTATCTGGGTGAACTTTCCGTAACGCTCCAGAGATACGAATTTCGCAACCCCCTCCACCATAATAACGGCAGGTACCTGTAGAGCTGCAGTACAAATAAAGATCAGAAAGGTACATATAAACTGAACTCTCTTACTATACAAAATGCGCACAGCACACACATACACACACCTCTATATAAAATTTATATTGCTACTAACATCATGACATGGAGATAGGGGTGCAACTTGGGTGGGCTAAGATTGAGCCCGATCGGGTAAACCCGTTAATGGGTTGGGTTAGGGTTGAAGATTCTTGGGTTCGGGCTCGGACTTGGGTTAAAATATTTGAATCCGATCAAAATCGGGTTGGGCTCGGGTTCATGTGTTGGGTTATCCGAAGAACCCGAACCCGACTTATATATATATATATATATATATATATATATATATATATATATTCACACTTCTTAAATAAAAATTTTAATCCTAAATTTTTTCACCCAAACTCTTCAACTCCTTATCATAAATCTTATTTTAGTTTGTATTTTGTAATGATCAAGGCTTGATTGCTATTTGATTATGTGTTTAATATTACTTTGTTTAAAATTATTTCAAATATTATATTAGAGCCCGGTGAACCCGACAAAGCCTGAGCCCAATCCAATCCTCCGGGCTTGGTCTTGGGCCTCATATGTTGAACCCGAGGGCGGGTCGGGCTTGGGCTCGGACTAGGCTTATGATTCCTCGGGTTGGGCTCGGGTTGACCTCAAGTCCGACCCAACCCGCCCGAGTTGCACCCTTACATGGAGAACCAGGAGAAGCATTACAAAATATTTTCAACCTGGTAAGTTAGTGGGAGCAGGTTAGTAAGTTTTTATGGTCTTAATTCTCTTCTTTGGAACAAATTGTGGCCAACCATTGTATTAGCTTTTTCGGTTATGAAGCACGTTGAACTACCAGTTAGCAGGTTCGACATTTACTGAGTTTCTCAAGAATGTCTATTATTATTTTTAATTAATTAAAGGGTGTCTCTTGACTTCTAAGTTCCAAGAGACACCCCTAAACCCAAATTGGGACGCTTAAATATCTCTTGAACGAGGTCTGTAAAAATGAATCTGCAAACCAACAATGCAGACACATGCACTAACCAGAGTTCCTGGTTCATCAAATAGTTCAAGAATGGTAGAAAATACGAAGTATTTCCTCTATGCGTGAATAAGAAAACAGTCGTCATATATACTACTACGGATGACTGTCAATATTGTTATTTCTGTGCGTATTCAGATTATTTCCGATCTACTATTCTACTTCTATGAGATGCAAGTGGTACTGAAATTTGCACAGCAATGAGATGCGTGTGGTACTGACAGTAAAGTATTATGTGTGTACTATGGATGACTGTCAATGATGGTATTCTGTGTGTACTCAATTATTTCCAATCCACTATTATTATACTGCTATGAGATGCAAATGGTACTGAAATTAGCACAGCAATGAGATGCGTGTGGTACTGACACTAAAGTGATCTAAATATGTATCAAATGAACCCATTATGTGAGAAGATTATAGTGTCACTAGTTCAATTAGGAAATCCTTTGATGCTATAAGTCCAGTAATTTTCTCTGTTAAGCCTTCCATTTGCTAACCACTTATGCAATCCAATGTATGTTACTATGTGACGCGGGACGAAAACCCAAATACAAATTATTAGTATGAAATTAGGGATTTGAGAAGATTTGGGTGCGAAACCTTTAATTAAAGAGTGAATATAAATTTGTCCCAAAAATTATAATAGAAATGCAAAATAATAATATGATTACCGTTGAAGACGTCAATGTCGAAAGCGGAAAAATAGTGTTGAAGATGTCAACGTCGAAAGCGGAGAAGCTACGTTAAAGACGTCAACTTCGAAAGCAGAGAAGCAACGTTGATAGAGAGATCCACTTTAAGGTTTTGGCATCGCACCATATAAACTCAAAATAGATTTCTCATTCTCAATTCTTCGATTCCATAACTTATGAAATTACAAACTATTTATAAGCTACAAAACAATTAAAATAAGATAAACTAAATCTCTAAGTTTTTATCCATAAGATAAGTCAATATCTAACCAACCCTAACCAACTCAAGAGATAAAATTCTCTTTATTTTGGTTTATCCTAACAAACAAACTAAAGAATCCAAAATAACTGAAAATTCCAAGTGGTTCTCCATCATTCTCCTCGGCTTTGAAAAATTCAACTTTTGGTGAATCAAGTGTAAAATCCGAGAAGTATGCTCCTCTTAATGCCCTCAAATTCGGCCATGACAGAGGTATTTGCTTTGGCAACTTGATCAACATTGAAGCTTCTGACAAGACGGAACTCCATGGTGGTATTGGAGATTGTGGAAGTAGAAGTAAAATATTCAACAAGGACCAATCAGCACTTCAACAACTTGTGGATGTCTCTAGAATTGTTCACAGGTTTAATTATTGGGACACGTTCAAAATATTTAGATGACTTAATAGGTTTTTAAATTTATTTGTTTCATCGTATGACCTATTTAATTCTAGTGAAGATATATAACACTCAAAATTTATTAATGGTTTAAATCTAGACTTATAAAGCTCAAAATTTATTACTGGTTTAAATCTAGACTTAGACTCACACTTGAATTTAACTTCTGACTCGTCTATGACAGACTCAGTAGGTTCCACTAATGAATTTTTTGTGTATATATGATCACTGTTAGGAATAGTTTTTACTTCATTTCTATTGAAAAATTCTTCAAACACCTTTTTTTTCATTTCAGCAAGCATCTTATCATATGTATTATCGATTATCGCACAAAGTTGTTGCGAGAAATTTTGTGTAGACATTCTTGAATTATTTTTAAACCAAGGTTTGGCTTTGATACCAATTTGACGCAGGACGAGAACCCAAAAACAAGTTACTAGTATGAAATTAGAATTTTGAGAAAATTTGGGTGCGGAAACGTTAATTGAAGAGTGAACAACTATTATAAATTTATCACAAAAATTATAATAGAAATGAAAAATAATAATTAGGATTACTGTTAGAGATCGGAAGCGGAGAAGCAACGTTGGAGATCGGAAGCGTCGAAAGGGGATAAACAACTAAGGTAGAGAGATCCAATTTAAGGTTTTGACATCGCACCATATAAACTCAAAATAGATTTCTCATTCTCAATTCTTCGATTCCATAACTATGAAATTACAAACTATTTATAAACTACAAAACAATTAAAATAAGATAAACTAAATCTCTAAGTTCTTATCCATAAGATAAGTCAAAATCTAACCAACCATAACCAACTCAAGAGATAAAATTCTCTTTATTTTGGTTTATCCTAACAAACAAACTAAAGAATCCAAAATAACTGAAAATTCCAAGTGGTTCTCCATCAATATGAAATTAGGAATTTGAGAAGATTTGGGTGCGAAAGCTTTAATTAAAGAGTGAACAAAAACTATTATAAATTTGTCCCAAAAATTATAATAGAAATGCAAAATAATAATATGATTACCGTTGAAGACGTCAATGTCGAAAGCGGAGAAATAGTGTTGAAGACGTCAACGTCGAAAACGGAGAAGCTACGTTGAAGACGTCAACTTCGAAAGCGGAGAAGCAACATTAATAGAGAGATCCACTTTAAGGTTTTGGCATCGCACCATATAAACTCAAAATAAATTTCTTATTCTCAATTCTTCGATTCCATAACTTACGAAATTACAAATTATTTATAAGCTACGAAACAATTAAAATAAGATAAACTAAATATTTAAGTTCTTATCCATAAGTCAACATCTAACTAACCCTAACCAACTCAAGAGATAAAATTATCTTTATTTTGGTTTATCCTAACAAACAAACTAAAGAATCCAAAATAACTGAAAATTCCAAGTGGTTCTCCGTCACTATGTTTTCATGTGATGAAGAATTCCCTGGTCGAATGCTACGAGACCATGACTCTCTTGTTTAACACATCAAAAACAATTGGCATTCTGATTAGGAAGATATCCAACCATACAGACTTTCATGGATTGATTATAATTTGTGTCATGACTCATTACTTAATGAATTGAGAAAGTCTTACTTGGAGACATCAATTTTACTCATCAAGAGACACCTTACCCTAAGCATTCACAAAGTTTGTTGGCTTGCCATACTGGCTAGTAGGGTAGTCACCCATTGTTATTGGTAGCTACATTAGTATTTCAGTTTGGGCCTAGGGCTCGAACCCAGACCTCCCCTATAACCCACACCAGCCCCAACCGCTGGGTAATAACAGTCTTAACAGAAATAAACATGAAGCTTGTCAACTTTCTAACTGAAATATGGAATGCAAATATTGTGCTCTGATAGGTTTAATGGCATACTACGCTAATGTTTTCAGCCACAATTGTAGAGGGTTAGTAGGTCGCAATAGTACAGTTTGATCAGTATCCCGATGAAAAGTTGGCATTCATTAACAGATCCAGTACATGTAAGTCTAGCAGGAAACAAACTATAATTTTAGGAACACATGTTGCTACAGTGATTTGTCAAACTGACTTTTAATCAATACTTCTCGTGTCATTGCAAAGTAACTTGAGAAGAACTGAAAATCAATTAAAGATGAAGAAACAGTCGAGCCATTTGGCTAGAAAGGCCCAAGAATCAGGATCCCAGACATGAGTATAAATAAGACCAAACACGTTCTCGGGTAACACCATTTTAGGATGGAAGTCATGCCTTGAAATTTTTCACTATGTTTGAATTCCGAATCCCGGTTTCAACTAAGAAGAATAAACACGACCTCCTAAAAAGATTTACTAGGTTGGAAATGACTATTCTATCCAAGAAATAAACCTAATTTTGCTTCATAGTTCATACACACAAGAAGTAAAAACAAAGATAAAGTAGCCATCAAATGTTGTCATGTGTTCACTCTTTTGGTCCTCCCGTGCTTGTGAGGAGAAAAGTATGCTACAATAAGTACATACAATTCAAACAGTCTTCTGACGCAACCACACTGATACTTGACCATGCATGCACAAATTGTCACAACTTCATCGTCAAAAAAAAATCAGAAAAACCCTACGACGGTGGACAGACAGTCTCTGAACATTCAGAAAGCATCCTGGAAACATGAGGAATCCAACAGGCTTGTACTAGCCAAGGTTCGCAATATTGGCCGATATTGATATGTATCAGCCGTATCTTATCATTTTTGGTATGTCCGATCCAATACTCACTTCCACCGATAGGCAGATATTGGAATTGTTGTTAGTCTTTCCCGATGAAATCAACAAAGAAAAAAAATTAAAAACAAAGAGAAATATGGCAAAAAAAAAAACAATATTGGCACAAAATCTGAACATGCCAAAAACCAATATGCTAAGGTATACTATAAATTCACAATGTTCATACCATAAATTCACAATGTTCATACATCTTAATATTATTCTATTCAAAACTAAAATTTAAAGGGTACTTCCATCTAAAAGCAAGTAAAGTGACAATAATATCTGCTGCTAGTGAATAACTCGACAATGTTGAATACTATTCCTTTCAAAACTAACAGGACATAAGAAATAAAGATCATGTGTTAAATGTATGAAAATATTTTTTAGATTTAAAATATTTTCTATTTTTGGGTTTCCGAAACCAAGAACTCTGAAACCCAATACTCATAAGAGTCAGTGCGCCTTGGTACTATGATGGGTATGCTCCTCATGTTATTTGCATCATATAATGATGTTTCCTTAATTTGGGCTTGCTGGATTCTAACTGTTCAAAGTGATTATTTAGAGTGTCTTTCTGTTTTGTTGTGTATGAACCTAAAAGGCAATGAGTATGTGTTTGTGTTCCTTGAGCAGCATGTGTAGCTGTTTTTAATCTTGAAGGATTTGTTGCATTGGTACCATCATAGCAGTGTTGCATCATAGCTATGTCCATTACCCTTGTCCGTGCTTCCCACATACCAGACTGTTACATGAAGCCTAGATTGCCTGTGTGTAGAGTCCTATTTCTTTCTTTTGACAAGATACTTTTGGAGTTTGTGTGTTAGTAAAGAGTCTTAAGACCTGTCATGTCATCTTATTTGATACATGTATCTATGTCAGTGTCTTCTTCCACAACGATTTGTGAATATATATATGTGTGGTGGTGTGTGTTGTTGTTGGTGGTGGAGAGGGAGGAGGGAGGGTTTTTTTTTTCCATGTAAGTCCCTTAAATCTGCTATATGATTAAAGAAGTCCCCTAGATCTTGTTAATTGCTTAAAAGTCCCCCAGAGTTATGGGTCCCCTCCATAACTTTCAGTAAAAAAATTAACCTAACCCTCTAGATAACTGTGTAAAAAAACAATATTGTCCTTTGAAAGAATTCAAATTTGCATATTTGAATTCATTTACTTTATGCTCCATAATAATGTTTTTGCTTACAAAATAGAATTTGGAGATTGGGTTCTTTCAAATGTGAGAGGCGAGTATTCTTGTTTTACATATGCTCCGTAATGAGTCTTTTGTTTACAAATAGGATTTTGGGAAATGGGTTCCTCCAAATTAAAGAGGTATTGTTTTGTGCTTACCAAATTATGATTTATGTACCAAATCCTCCAAGTTTGATGTCCAATTTTCTCTCCGATCCATTCTCTTCAATATAACAACAACAAAAAGGAGTTGAGATTCTAGATATATGTTTCTCTTACTTTCGAGTACTCTTTTCGGTTTAATTGATCATTGGAGGCTAAACTAGGTTTAAATGATAAACAGAAAAGAGAGAGAGGCTGAGAAAGATGGATTTGGAGGGGTTAAAACAGTCAAAAATAAAAGTTTTGTTATTATTGACGAAATATTCCCTTTTTGGATCAAGTTAAGATAACCAGAAGGACTGATAATTCCTTCTTTTTCCTGATGATCTCTATGTGTGTGTCTGTGTGTGCGCGCAGAAAATTTCTTACCCGTAATTAACAACAATATCAAGCAACAAAGTATCTTAAATACAGTTAACCGTATCTAACACAGTTTAGCACCCAGTGACCCACTTTTACACCAGAATAGGATTTTCCTTTTCCATCGGCAGTTGGCTGTATAAAAGCAGGGTGCCTGCCAATGCTAGCAGGCCCAAAACCACTACGTGCCGACACGGCCGCACACGAGGCTGTTGCATGCTGCCTGACCCACAGGGGATACGAATCAAGTCAACTTCACAGCTGCCCTGGGTGCTCCAACAGAATAAGTAACAACCACAGAATCAATAATATGGCAAGCAATAAATTATAAATGGTAACTGATAACCCGATCCAATTTTTAACGATCGGGTTTGGATGTAAATGTCAAACCCGAATGGGTCGGGTTCGGGTACAACAAATGAAACCCGACTAAAATTCGGGTCTGGTTCGGGTTGTATAGGTTATAATACATTTTCGTCATATAGGTGCACAAGTTTGAGTTAGCTTAACCGGTTAAGTGCCACTTGGTTTATTTTGGAGGTATTGAGTTCAAGTCATACCATCTGCACAAGGTTTGAAGGGTTTTTCCTTCTTCTTAATAAGATGCCAACCTGACCCGATTACCTGATAAAAGTCGGGCTGGGTCCGGTTACCAGATTTTGGATCCGAAATTAGTTTGAGTCGTATCCGGATAACATAAATCAGACGGAACCAATCCGTTGACATCCCTAATGCATATATACCAAAACCAAGCATACATCCTTTTAATTACTATTCCATCAGATATAGACAAAAATTGGAAAGTAAAGCAGGCAAACATTTTAATGATCACAGGATAGGAAAGAAAACTTTGCTTCTGTTAGTAAGGAAATAAATAAGGGAAATATGGGCCCTAATCAGTATGCATATGAAAGACCCCAACAACCACTAGCCTTCCAGCTACCAAGCAATCAAATAAACAGATATATTATGCATTCACCTTACTGCACCCAAAAGGTGAGGCCATCAGTCTGAAATAGCAAATCCTCTCCCAATGAATGATGCGTAATACTTGAAGTCTCTAATTGTAGGACTAATAGAATTACTCCGCAATCAAGATAGTGCCTCAAGCAACTACTAAGTTTACGATTATCGTCAACTTTAAGACATTTTCCTATCTATACACAACAATAGGAGATTGGTGAGACTGGTTCTTGTACAAGTAAAGGCTCTGAAACCTCAATATTTGGGCTGGCAAACAATATTATGTCAAGCCTCTATTGATATACATTCGAAGGAAAGGAGAATATCTGGTCCTTGATGCATCTTATAATTACTAATATTTCAGTTAAATCAGTTTTCCAGTGCCACTAGGCTCCGGCTTTTCCAGGGCATGGGAGGGTCAAGATGTACGTAGTGTTACCCTCACACAAGTCCAATGGGATGGAGCTCTATGGGATATAATCGAACTTGTGTTGAGTTTCAATCAAGGTAGTCAAGACACAAGGCACACTCGAGACGTGAATGGTCCATATCCTCCGAGGCGCAAGGCGCACTTAAGGCGCGTATGTCCAAACAATGCGAGGCGCAAAAAAAATGTATATAAATAAAATAAATAAATTAGTAATGTAAGAAATAAAACCAAATAACATATTAAATCCAACAAAACATATGTTATATAACCAAGTGAACTAGAAAAGCAACAATAGTAGTCAACAAAATTAACAAGAGTTTGTACTCTCCATACCACGCTTTTAGTAAATTTTAGTTTTTTTTTTTTCAGTTCAACTGTAACCACCTTTGATAGCCGTGGAAAGGGCTACCTTCCTCCCACTTGTATGAGATAAGGGTTATCTCTCTGCCTCAAAGTTCTTTCTATAAATTAAAAGAATCATAAGTCGCGCCTAGGCGCACCTTTTCTTGGTTGCACCTGGTGCGCATGAAGAAAGGCACCTCGCCTATTGATGTGCGAGGCGTAGCTTTTGTGCCTTTCTGCAAGGTGCGCTTTTGACTACCATGGTTTCAAGCATACAGATCTCTATGATATGGTATAAGTGGTCGGGCAGGAACTTATGCTGAAATAATTAAGGAGCGAGCCACACAATCTCTTCCGCAACAACCTTCGGCTGTTGAAAAACTCATAGATTCCCAAAGTCGAGCTACCATGCTTCTTGCCATCTTTCTTTTCCTCAAATGACGATTCATGTTAGGCTTCTTGTCGTCTTTCTTTTCCTTGAATGACGATTCATGTTAGGAACGAAGACTTCAGTAGGTCCCTTCTTCCTTACATGGAATCGAACAATAACTAGAATTATAATAGCTTTATAAACTCTAGCGTATAATGCAAAATCTCACAGCAGATCTTTTCCAACGAGCCTTTCAAACTAGTACTTTTTGTAATCGGCTCTATACTTCTTCAATAAACGATGGTTCTTCGATCAAGTTTTGATTGACTTTCTAGTCACACGACTCACAATCAATTTGTAAACAGAATCAAAGATTCATGTCAAAGAGACAAGACCATCTTCATAGATAGCCTATTCTTTCAAGATAAGAGCAGATATAGCCTATTCTTTCAAGATAAGAGCAGATACGAGAAGAGCAAGGAGCAACCAATGGCTGGAGTCAACTGTTAGAGAGGATTGATTCCAAGTCGAAGTTTTCTTGCGTAGAAGAGGATAAAGGTACATGGGCTACAAAATGCAGCCAGCTACTTCAAGTTAGTAGAAAGAAGATAGTATTTGAGTACTCATCTGGGCCGAGATGCTTTGGCACACTCCACTCCAGGCAAGCACCTTTTATGTAGTTTTCCGAGGTAAAGTTCTATTCACCTAGAACAATTTGCTTGCTTATTTCGTGGTCACTCTGTTATGTATATGCAAGCCGAACTACTTGTCCTATATATGATGAGTTGAACTGAGCCTGACCCTGACCCGGTAAAGAAACTCTTGCATTTTCAGTGAAGCTCAGCAGCATATTTCGCGCTTCTTAAGGGGGCTTGAATTGGGAGTTCATCATCTTGAGTTCATATAATGAGATTTGGCATTGAAACTTGGGCGCTCAACCAGGCCATCAAGAACGAGTATGAACTTTGATTGCGAACTTGTTTTAGCAACCATAAAATAGATAGTCTGCATGTGATACATGTTCTGACAGGCTTGACAGAACTTAGGATGTTGGTATACATGCATTTGGAGAACAAAAAACTAATTAGTAATAACAAATGTCAAATAGTAATGTTCCCCCAATTACTCATTACGACATCAATAAAGAACGGTACAAGAACAAGCACACCAAATATTAAGATCATCACTGTAATCGCCACATAAGCTCTTTGCCGACCAAAGCAGAATTATTTAAAATGTGTTATCAACGACTCAGTGTGCAATCTTTTCTCCAACTCACGTGGACAGGCATCTTGACTCCAAGACTTAGCAGCTTAAACTTGTGATTCCAAACATCGTCAATGTGCTACTCCTAAAATGTGTTATCAACGACTCAGTGTGCAATCTTTTCTCCAACTCACGTGGTCAGGCATCTTGGTTCCAAGACTTAGCAGCTTAAACTTGTGATTCCAAACATCGTCAATGTGCGACTCCTAAGGCACCAATCTCCGTAATAGCCTCCATATCCATAGAAATGTTGCAGCTAACATTTGATTTGGCAAAGAACCCTTTGAGGTGACAGCAAATTCTAGGTGAATAGGTTGTTACGTTTGACGAACTTCCTGGCCATCTTGGTTGCATGTACACGGACAGGAATTCAGATGTGGGAATGATTTTTTTACAAAATTTAGGATACAGGTGTGGTATTGATACACTTAAAACATATCTATATACATGTTTATGACATTAGATCATTTATAATATCTATATTTATGCATGTCTATATTAAGAGTTATCGTGAGATGAGGGTTATATTATCTTTATCATTTTACAATAATCAACAATAACGAGATCTCAAAAGGCAAAAAAGTTTCTAGAAATGTTTCGATACAAAGAAATGTTATCTCAATTATGTTTGGCACGACCACGACCATGTAAAGTCACTTTCAACCTATGTTGCACGAACACTTATATGACAGGACAACAGTAAAGACACACTGACACATACATGACACTTGTTTTGGTGTCTTAGTGTATTTTGGAATGTCTGGGTTTGAGGGTGTGTCCAATACGTGTCTAGCACGACACATACTACATTTTTTTAGTGTTTGTGCTTCCTAGAATCATGCTGTATAGAGAGTCATTGGAGTCTAGACAGAGACAAACTATACCCGACAATAAATTATTTTTATATAAAAAAACTCCTCTATCATAACCTTAACAAAGTCGCTTATATTTGAAACAAAATCAACACCAACTCATCACATTACGACCTATGTTGCACGGACACAAACTCGACACAATCTGGACATAGCTGACACAAACACCAAAAATTGCAATCTACGTTTAATAAAACCCATTAAATGTTGTTGATATTTCGGGAAATGTCGCACAAGTCTATGAAGACTGAATTCCTGACAGCAAGATAAACTTGCTAATGGAAATAACAACGATTAAAACCGCTAAGCAGAAATAATCTGCGATAGAAATGTAAAGCATAATAATTGTTGTCGAGGAGGAAAACATTGAAAACTGTTGTAGTTACATGTTAATCGAGCTAGCACAAAAGCCTATTAGGGTGGCCAGAACCACTTTTGCTCAAAGCAATATTCGATTGTCTCTGTCGATTCGTTCCTAGATACCAAGTCACCAACAACTTCTGGAAAATTTATGAAATCCTCTCCTCGTCTCCTCCCTAACAGACTACTCGGATAGCAAAACTCGGGCTGCTAGAGAAGCAGCTCTCTTTCTTTCTCTCTAACGTTTTCTTCTCAGATCTTTTGTCTTCTGCGTAAGCACTAAGTTCTGGAACACTGCTTATAAAGGGAAGCAATCACACGTTCAGTTACAAAACTGAATTGTCATCCCACTAACAACGTGGGCTAACATTCAGGAGTAACTTACGGAATCAACAGTTACAACTGAACAGCCTGCAGCAACAAGGGTAACAAAACAGCGGCGCTAACATGGCACATGTACGCAGCCCCGCTGCTCATAAGCCTCGCCCCCGCTGCGCTACAGCCCCGCATTCGACGCGAACGTGCAAAGTGCGCCATCAATGTGTTATTGCCGGGGCACAATTTTCGATAAAAAACTGAGAAAATAAAACAATTGTAAAAACAATGTTTCAACGCAACACTTCAAAGAAGGTGCACAACGGAGATCCTTGGAGGATTCTGAGTTACGAAAATCTAAAAAGATTTCGTAACAGTAGCAAACGACAGTAGTACTTCTAAAAATAAGATACTAAGCGAATTGCTATAGGCAGCAACAACTTGGATGACAGACGATAGATGGAAGATTGCTGGGGTGAATGATCACCGTTGCTCAAAGCTTAATTCGTCTCACACGAACAGCTTCCAGGAACCAGCAAGTTCGACGGAGAACTTTGGAACACTCCGCTATTCTGACTCCTCGGAAGGCGCACGGACTCCTGCGCTAAGTGGCGCTGATGCACTGCTTCTCTTCACTCTCAAACTCTGTGGCAACACGTAAGGAATGGTGCTAAAAAACACTTCTGTCTTATGTGAATTCTGAACTTGTATACTGAGAGAGAGAGAGAGAGCAGAGGAGCTTATATAGCCTCGCTCTGTAACCACCCAGTTAGCAACATGTTCGGGATGTGGGAAGAAACCGTCCCGAACATGCTGTAACAGCTCAATCGTGCACAGACACGATCTGAGCCAAAGGGCGCACAGCGCGCGCCATCTGCGCCACTTGCTCAACGCGCGCACAGCCGCTTTAGCACACTGCGCGCTGCACAACATGCGCAACTTGCGCCACTGGCGCACACTGCGCCACATGCGCACCCCGCGCAACCTGTGCCAACCATGCGCCAACAGGCAGCGCCTACTGGCGCGCCACTGGGCCGCACAACTGGGCGCACCACTTGGCCGCGCCAATTGGCATCGCAAGTGGCTCGCGCAACGAGCACAACTTAAGCGCACTATGCGTCTAGCGACGATGCTAACGTGCTAAGTGCAAAGTGCGCCAACAACATGCCACATTACGCCTCATGAGCCCGAGTCCGTGTCCGTGTCCGTATCCGAGTCGCTAAGTCCCTACGGTACTTAGCTCCATTGGAAATTAATTCCCAAGAGCAAAAAGCATGAATGCTTCATTTTTGATTTGTCCTTTTTTTTCTCATTAGAAAAATACCCCCACATGGTACACCCATGTGCTCCTCCACACCACTTGTGCATCTCTAAACAAGCATAGCTTATATATAGAGATATACTTCCTTTGGCCTAGCCGATGTGGGACTAAAATTTCCAATGAAAAAGGCCAAAAACCCAACAATCTCCCACATATCTCTATATATGGGTTTGAGTGTTCCCCACAGTAAATGTCCATCATGCATTAGGAGAGATGTCGCTGACGACTTGAATCTTCCCGCATGGGTCAAATAATATACTATAATACAAGAATGGACTAAGTCTTGAATTCTGCACCATAGCTGAAATTCTTCTTACTCACATAATGTAGTTACATGTGCTTCTGGCTACACATTAAAGGTCCTGTGCCAGCCTGGTTTCAGTATATAATTTTGGGCGTCTACAAGTTTACCCTCAAGAGACGGCCTGCTATCTCTGTCCATACACTATAGGTGAGTACTTTGTTAAAGAGACATGGTATGAAGCGCTTTGTCATTTTCTTGCGGTGCTACGTCGCTATGACATGGCCTAAAGCCGAGGCCTTATCCCGTACCGGGAACCTCATCGTAGTGTCATACCACTGTAGCATGAGGTCACCGCCTCTTTGTAGTGTCATACTACCCAGCATGAAACCTTAGGCTCCCTTGAGGTGTTATGCCGCAACGGTATGGCTTGCAAGGCCGAGGCTTTACCCCTATCCGGGTACCTCATTGTGGTGTCGTGCCACTGTAACATGAGGAACTCCTCCCCTTTGTAGTGCTGACTATACCCTCTTTACATTAGGCTACCTGCCTATTTGCGGTGCTACGCCGCTGTGACACTTGGCTCGCAAAACCGAGGCATGTCCTATTGCCAGATACCATATACATGAAAAATCAAAAATTTACGTATTCCGGGAATGGGGAGTGACAGAACTCATTAAGGCGTTTAAGCCAACCTTCCCACAGGATCCATTTTTCGCAGAAAACAACAGTAGACAACAGTGGTTGTAGGTCCGTAGCCTCTTCATACCCAATAGGACATGTACCCACCGTTCCTGATATTCTTCCGATTAATGGTCCTCCCTTGAACCAAAAGCTAGATGCCTAGTAGATTTCTCTTTGAACTAATAGTATAAAACTTTATGGTAGTATTGCATTAATACAATATCAGAATGTCTTCAAGTCCATTTTACTTGTTGTTTCATCGACCAGCTGACGCTTGAGGCCCTTGGTGAACGGATCCGCCAGGTTTTCCTAACTCCGAACATCAATCACCGCAATTACACCTCTTGATAAGATCGTGTACTGCCATGTGCTTCAACCGCACAGCCCTCTTCCCGTTGAAGAGGTCTTTTGATGCCACCGCCGCAGTTGCCTGGTTGTCGCAGTATATCGGTATTGCCGGTATTTGCGCTCCAACCAGTGGAAGATCATATATGAGCTCCCGAAGCCATTCTGCTTCCTCCGCTGCGGTATCAAGTGCAAAAAACTCAGATTCCATGGATGACCGCGAGAGCATAGTCTGCTTCTTCGACTTCCACGATATAGCAGATCCACCCATTGTGAAAATGAATCCACTTGGGACCTCTCGCTCTCCACCTCTGAGCACCAACTGGCATCACTGAATCTTTCCACTACCGGCGGATCTCCGTTGTAGTGCAGTACATATGTCTGAGTCTTCTTGAGATATCTCATAACCCGTTTCACAGCTTTCCAGTACTCAATGCCTGGGTTGCTCGTGAAACGACTCAGCATTCCCACGACGAAAGTTATGTCAGGCCTTGTGACAGTAGTAGCATACATCAAACTCCCGATTACGCTTGCATACTCCAGCTGCCTGACGTTTTTCCCTGAATTAGGCTTCAACTTCAGATCATACCTGTGAGGCGTATCGATCCCTGGAAGATCCTGGTATCCGTAACGTGTTATCATCTTCTCAATATAATGAGACTGTGACAGCGCTAGTAGAGGTGAGCATTATTCGGTTTTGGACCGAAAACCGAACCGAACCGAACCGAATAAGAGGTTCGGTTCGGTTTTAAAAAAAATCGGTTCGGTTTCGGTTTTGAAAATACTAAATTTTCTTATTCGGTTTCGGTTTCGGTTTTAGATTTCGGTTTCGGTCCAAAACCGAAAAAAAAAATTTAGTTAATTAATTTATATATATATATGTGTGTGTGTGTGTACTATATATATAAGTATTAATATATATAGGTACATACTAAATATATATAGGTATATACTAAATATGTCTATGTATATTTAGTTACTATATATATTCACAAAAAAAGCTCAAAAAATTCAAAAAAATATGAATAAACCGAATAAACCGAAAACCGAACCGATTTAATTCGGTTCGGTTTGATTCGGTTTTGGGCCAATTCGGTTCGGTTTCGGTTTTGCTTATTCGGTTTCGGTCCAATTCGGTTTTGGGTTATTCGGTTCGGTTTAAACCGAATGCTCACCCCTAAGCGCTAGTCCAGTGTCTGTCCGGATGATCTTGATCCCTAAGATCACATCAGCTTCCCCCAAGTCTTTCATACTGAACTTGCTCGAGATGAACTTCTTTGTCTCCGTGACACAGTCCATATCCGTACCTAGGATCAGCATGTCGTCCACGTACAAACAAATGATCACACCTCTTCCATCAGCTAACTTTGTGTAAACACACTTGTCCGTTTCGCTGACCATGTAGCCATTTAACCTTATAACCTTGTCAATTTCTCATGCCACGTCTTGGGAGCCTGTTTAAGATCGTACAAAGATTTTACCAACTTGCAGACTATGTCTTCAAGACCCTTGACGACAAATCCCTCTGGCTGTTGCATGTAAATCTCTTCGGTCAGTTCACCATTTAGGAAAGTCGTTTTCATATCCATCTGATGTATTACCATCTTATGTATCGCTGCGAGAGCAATCAACATTTTGATGGTGGTCATCCGGGCTATTGGAGCATACGTGTCAGAGTAGTCGATCCCATGCTTTTGAGAAAACCCCTTGGCTACCAACCTAGCCTTGAACTTGTCAATAGTTCTGTCTGCTTTCATCTTCTTCTTGAAGATCCATTTGCATCCGATGGATTTTGCTCCTTCAGGAAGATCAACCAACACCCAAGTGTTATTTGAGGTGATGGAATCAATTTCATTGTCAATCACCTCCTTCCGGAAAACCGCGTCTCTAGTCTTCATCGCCTCATCATAGGTAAGCGGATCTGCTTCCACATGATAGGTGACAAAGTCACTTCCGAAGTCCTTCGGTCTCCTCACACGCTTCGCTGACGGCTTAGCGAGTTCTGGTTCAACCGTTGTTTCAATAACAACATCTTCTTTGACTACTTCTTCATTGAAAACTTCAGTTTCTTGCGCACCCTCATTATTCTCTGAAATATCTGCAAGAACAATATTCTTGTGCCTTACAAATTTGTTTTCAAAATATTCTGCGTCGCGAGATTCAATGATATGATTTGACTCAATATCAAAAAATCTCCGGGCATCACTCTTCTCGGAATACCCCAAGAAGATCGTCTTTGTAATCCTTGTCTCAAGCTTCTGAATCTTCAGATCTGGAAACTTGACATATGCCAGACACCCCCACACTCGAATGACATTAAAGTTAGGTCTGACCTTGAACCAGAGTTCATGAGGAGTAATGTCTGAAGTTGCATAAGGCACTCTATTTAGAATAAAAGTGACCGTCAATACAGCTTCTCCCCAGTAGCACTTTGGAAGACCCGCAGTCAACAACATTGAGTTAATCATTTCTGTTAACGTTCTGTTCTTCCTCTCTGCTACTCCGTTTGATTGAGGAGAGTACGGAGCCGTAGTCTCATTGACAATTCCATGTTCTTTACAGAACGATGCGAATTCATGAGACCTGTACTCTCCACCTCGATCACTTCTTATTCTTTTGAGTTGTTGTCCAGTCTGCCGCTCAGCTTCGGCCCTGAACTCCTTGAACTTCTCGAATGCTTCGTCTTTAGCCTTCAGCAAGTAGACGAACGCATACTTTGAGATGTCATCGATGAATGTTATGAAATACTTCATTCCGGCCTTTATAGAGAATTGTTTTAAAGTCACAGATATCGGAGTGTACCAACTCCAGAAAATATGTACTTCGATTGACCCGAGGAAAGGGTTTCCTTGTGATCTTCGTTTGAGCACAAATTTTATATTTCTCTACCTTACCCCCACACTTGGAGATAAGTCATAGACTAGACATTTTGTTTATTCGTTTACAATTAACATGTCCTAGCCTATTATGCCACAACTCAAGAGTATAAGCAGAAGGAGTGATTGCATTAATTACATTAGACTGATTTACAAGCTGAATTTTGAACATTCCTTCGGTACAAAAAGCTTTTCCGAAATATGTTCCCTTTATGGACATCACCATCTGGCCAGTATTGATGTCCATCCTGAGACCTGCGTTGCAGAGTAGGCCTCCCGAGATCAGGTTCTTTGCGATAGCAGGTACATGCTTCATACCTTGAAGCGTCAGAGACTTCCCTGAAGTCAGCTTCAACACCACTGTCCCGATCCCGAGCACTTCAGCATGTGCCTGGTTCGCCACCATAACCACTTCAGAAGTTGGTGTATAGGTGGTGAACCACTCCTTGATGGAGCAGACATGGCAGGTGGCTCCAGTGTCTACCCACCAGTCAGAGTCAGTCCCACCGCATCGACCTGCGCAATCATAGCAACAACATCAGTAATCATAGATACCTTGCTAGGTTCTCCTTGCTCTGATTGCTTGATCATTGCTTTACATTCACTTTTGAAGTAACCCTTCTTGTCACACTTGAAACAAGGCATTTGAGAATTTGTCTTCTTTTGCTTGAAGGAAGTAACCTTCACATTCAGATTGTTAGGGTCATTCTTCTTGCTATGGGAAGAAGCATGCTTTTCCCTTGGTTCCATGGTATGAACCAAATTGGCATTAGCCAATTGCTTAGACAGTGCGTCCACCTTTAGTTGAGCCCGCATCTGGTCCTCAACATAGACTTCTTGTAGGAGATCGTCGAGAGTGATCTCCAACTTCTTCATATGCATGTTTGCATAGAACTTGCTCCACCCAGCAGGGGGCTTCGAAACGATCCCTCCAACAACAAACTTGTCAAGAAGAGGCATCGCCTCGTCTTCCAACTTCTGTCGCAGTTTCAAGAACTCCTTCACCTGCGGCAGCATTGGTTTCTCGTCCTCAAAGAACCACTTGTGATATTTCTCAACAAGAAATATCTTGCTACGGTTCTTATCATCCTCGTACAGTTTCTCCAGAGACTCCCAAATCTCTCTGGCAACAGTCTTCTTTGAATATGATTCAGCAAGTGAGTCTTCCATAACATTTAAGATCATAAGCCTACAAATACTATTGTCCCTTCTCCATTTGACATGGTTCTTAGTAGTCGCAGAGATTGCGGCTGTAAATCCAGTTTCAGGAACAGTAGGTTCCTCCGCAAACAGCACGTGATTAACATCAGAGAACTGAATATTGAGGAAAACCTTTCTTTTCCAGATTTGATAGTGCTCACCATCAAATTGTTCTAACTTAGAGAAGTTAGGATTGACTAGCGAAGCACAAAAGTTTTCAATCGTAGCAATTAAGCTTTGAGATTGTTATTGTCGGGCCACAATTTTCGATGAAAAACTGAAAAAATGAAACAATTATAAAAACAACGTTTCAATGCAACACTTCAAAGAAGGTGCACAACAGAGATCCTTGGAGGATTCTGAGTTACGAAAATCTAAAAAAATTTCGTAACAGTAGCAAACGACAGTAGTACTTCTAAAAAGAAGATACTAAGAGAATTGCTATAGGCAGCAGTAACTTGGATGACAGGTGATAGATAGAAGATTGCTGGGGTGAATGATCATCGTTGCTCGAAGCTTAATTCGTCCCACACGAACAGCTCCCAGGAACCATCAAGTTCGACGGAGAACTTTGGAACACTCCGCTCTTCTGAATCCTCGGAAGGCGCACGGACTCCTGCGCTAAGTGACGTTGATGCACTGCTTCTCTTCACTCTCAAACTCTGTAGAAACACGTAAGGAATGGTGCTAAAAAACACTTCTGCCTTATGTGAATTCTGAACTTGTATACTGAGAGAGAGCAGAGAAGTTTATATAGCCTCGCTCTGTAACCGTCCAGTTAGCAACATGTTCGGAATGTGGGAAGAAACCGTCCCGAACATGCTGTAATTGTTCAATCGTGTACAGACACGATCTGAGCCAAAGGGCGCACAGCGCACGCCATCTGCGCCACTTCCGCAACGCGCGCACAACCGCTCCAGCACACTGCGCACCATGCGCCACTAGCGCACCCCACGCAACCTGTGCCAACCTGCGCCAACCGGCAGCGCCCACTGGCGCGCCTCTGGGCCACGCAACTGGGCACGCCACTTGGCTCGCACAACGAGCGCAATTTAAGCGCACTATGCGCCTAGCGACGATGTTGACGTGCTAAATGCAGAGTGCGTCAACAAAACGCCACATTACGCCTCATGAGCCCGAGTCCGTGTCCGTGTCCGAGTCCGAGTCGCTAAGCCCCTACGGGACTTAGCTCCATTGGAAATTAATTCTCAAGAGCAAAAAACATGAATGCTTCATTGTTGATGTCCTTTTTTTCCATTAGAAAAATACCCCCACATGGCACACCCATGTGCTCCTCCACACCACTTGTGCATCTCTAAACAAGCATAGCTTATATATAGAGATACACTTCATTTGGCCTAGCCAATGTGGGACTAAAGTTTCCAATGAAAAAGGCCAAAAACCCAACATAATGTGTCACTTTGCACCCTTCGTCCATGCTCACGCCCATGTCCGAGTACCTCCAAGAAATGGCGACAAAAACAAATGTTGACTATGGGATTTAAACCTAGTCCACTAGAAAAGTCCACCATTCTAACCACTTGAGCAAACAAACCACATGTGTACAAGTCATTAGATGAATGCTCAAAGTATTGAAATACACACACATAGGGTTTGTCCCAAAGTGGAATAGTGGGACCGGATCATCTACGGCCTAAACATGAAACCCTAATATTCCTACACCTAACCCCTATTTATGTTCAATTTCGAGAGATTAACCACAAGGGGGCCTAGTATATTTCCATACGTGTCCGACAAGAAGAGACACGGACACGGCACCGATTCTCGAAGCGTCCATGGTTCCGACACATTTTGGGGGGCGATGATTTGGATTTTCGAAGCAAACCCACAATGTTTCCCAAAACAGTAGAAGGAAACCCTAGAATTATAGAGACGGAGAGGGGGAGAGAGAGAGAGAGGATCGGACCTGGTGGCGCGAGGACACCAGTCGACGAAGCACGCGGAGAGAGCGCCATGGAAATAGAGCTCGTTGTAGTGGCAGAAGAGCTCGTGTACGTCCGGACTCGGCGGCTCCACTTCCATTCCCGCCATTGCAAACGAAAGTGGCGGAAGTGGACTTCCCGGACGCTTTGGTTTTCAGAAAATTTATATAGGGTTACTAAATTTGGTGTATTTATATATAAGAAGATGGCGTGCAAATCGTTTCTTTTTAATCTGTGACGTGAGAAAGTTAGATTTTAGCATTCGTAAATAAATTTAACTACTTATATACAATTTTATCTTTTCAATTTTATAAAATTTTAAATATTTATTTAAATATAATATTAAAAAATATGTTTAAAAAAATAATTCAAAATATTAAATATTTTTTCTCCGATCTTAGATATAATTTGAACTCGTAATAATTTTTTCAAATAAAATTTAAAATGTCTTTAGAGCTAAGTTCTTAGTGTTTTCAAACATAAAAGATTATATTTGGTGATAAAAAAAATATTTTATAATTTATCATATGATAATATAAAAATATGTTATAAGTTATCGGATGAGAATATAAAAATATCTAATAATTTATCAGATGAGAATATTAAAATATTTTATAATTTAGTATCAAAGTATAATCTTTTATGTTTTATTTTTATATCTTTACTTTTTATCTTTGAAAATTATGTCAATTTAATCTAAATTTAAGATAAATGGTTCGGTCCATAAGAAGATATCAATTTCCATGGAAAATAACTTTTTAAGGAAAATAAAGACAATCAAACACCTAAATTAATTCCATAAACATTTTTTCATGTGCTTATTTTACTAGGAAAAAATAATAAATTAACGAAATTGTGCTTATTTTACTAGTAAAAAATAATTTACAGAATTAATTTAGTAGGAAAAAATTTATCTACAATTTCAACACCTAAGATGTTTTTTTTTCTAATATTAGATTTGAAAAAAAAAAAAAACTAAGAACTCATCTTTATTTTAAATTTATTTGAAAAAAATTATCTACGATTTCAAATTATATATAAGATTTGAGAAACAAAAAACATTTAAGATTTTATATTATTATTTTTAACTTATCTTTAAGATGTTTTTCTAATATTAGATTTAAGTGATATTTTTTAACATGTTTTTTTTTCTAATATTATGTAAACAAGTATCTAAGATTGAAAAGAAAAGATAAAATTTTATACTAGAAATTGCTGAGAAACCCAATTTCGGGATGGGCTTTTATGAAATGCCCACCCGCTGGATGAGTTTTATGAAATGTCCAGAATTAAGTATTTTCACGTTAAATATTCCAAGGTTTCCTTTTAGATGCCACCCGCTAGAAACTGCTATTTTTATAATACCGAAACTACCCCTCCGCACGAATTGGTCATCTATATGTATTTGAATTCAAAAAACTCAGATCTGGATTGCGATTTTCGTCTTCGTCTTCTTTTTCACGAAAAATCTGAATTCCATTGCTCTCATCTTCGGCAGAGATCGCAAAGATCGTTCGTAGTTCGGTGTGCTTTTCTTCGGTCGAACTCAGATCATCGCTCGTCATCATCATCACCATCATCATCATCTTCATCGACGTCAATTGTGGAGAGAAGATCTTTCTTCTTCTTTTCCATAAAAATTATCATCGCTTTGAAAGAAGAACGAAACTCTTTATTCCTGAAAAAACTAAATTATACGGAGAATGGCCATTCTCCTACGTTTTAACACTGGAAATGACCATTCTCCGTGTAAATTAACACGGAGAATGCCATTCTCCGTTTTATTTAAAACGGAGAATGACATTCTCCGTGTTTCTAACATGGAGAATGGCCATTCTCCTGCGTTTTAACACTGAAATGACCATTCTCCGTGCTAAATTACACGGAGAATGACCATTCTTCGTTTTATTTAACACGAAGAATGACCATTCTCCGTGTAAATTAACACGGAGAATGCCATTCTCCGTTTTATTTAAAACGGAGAATACGGAGAATGATATTCTCCGTGTTTCTAACACGGAGAATGACCATTCTTCTGCGTTTTAACACTGAAATGACCATTCTCCGTGCTAAATTTGTCACGCCCCGATTCCGTCGAATCGATAGTCGTCCCCCGGGCGTGATGCCGTGCGAACCTAAGTTGCGATCGCACAAGGCATAGTCATAAGGTTATCCGAAACACAACATCAATTTAGAGTACGCAGAGAATTTGAACAACACATTTGAAGTAGAAATAGACTTTTTCATTTATAATAAGAACTTTACATAAACTCCTTTACAATCATTGCCGCGCGGGCTACAACATGACTTCGACTTACAAAATGAACGCCGATGAGATAGTCGTTCCATACATTACACCCTTTTATACAAGCAAAAACCAATACATATTTCCACCTGCTATGGCGGGAAGTCGAGTCGTCATCTTTCTTTGGACTGATGTGCGGGTCTTCTTCAAAAGGAAATCCAGAAAACAAGCCTTCACACGGACGAAGCTTCAAAAGGGTCCACGCCGCCTTGAGCTTTAGTTGGCACGCCCTTCGTGGTTCGGGGTACCTGCGTGGAGAGCGAGGATCAGTACATTACACTTTGTACTGGTGCGTGGCAAGTTAAATTCCAAGCTCTCATTTGGTTGAATGAGTTTATATGACTTAGAGTATGAATGTTTCTAACCATCCTAATGGATTACAAACAAGTAATGACAAGCATAGTGAACTTTACGTTGAAACTTACCCCGGCGGACCGCGTCGCGCCTTATGAAACTTACCATGTTCTTCCTTTTCGATCGTTATCATTTTTCATACCAAGTGCATTATTTCGTGTGTTGGTCACTGACTCCCAGAGCCATTGTGGACTGCTCTAGCTTTTGTTAGACGGGGTCCTTTCAGCGTGAGTAGCGAGCCCCGCTGCAAGTCCTCGCCTAACCCGTGCCCAGCACAGCTAATTATTTGTTTCCATATGCCCGCAACGGTCCCGTGGCCTCGGGTTGCCGTACGGAGAAAACGCTCACCTTGTCGACAAGTTGTCCATGACCGTGCAAAGACATATTTTTAGTTGTTAAGACATAGCCAACTCTTTCTTTTTGAGAACTTGCTCATTCATTCGTGTTCGTGCACTTGCATTTATCTTTTCATTCGCAACAACACTATCGACTTTGCCTAAGAAGGGGGTCGAGAAGAGAAGGGTCAGCCACTCACCTTGAGTTTACTTCGGCGAGAGAACTTGCTGGTTGCGCTAGACGTCGCCTACGCGATTACCTGAAATCGCACAAGCAACCGATTAGAACACTGCATTATTCAAGGAGTTCGATAGGAAATGCGAGTTCGAAATGCAAGCCATGAAAACCATCGAAAACATTCACGAAAGCGCATTCAGAAAACAAAGCCAAAACCAACGCAAGCGGCGTGAAAAGCAGAGCAACGGGAGGTCTCTCCCGACTCAGCCGCAGAGTCAATCCTCGAGGCGCAACCCGCTGAATATGGGACTTGGTTCCGAAGAAGACATTCCATAACGAGGAATGGATCTTAATTCAACCGTTCCCGTTCGATCGACTCGGTCGATCCCGACCTATCGGTCCCGGCCGAATCGATAGCGACAGTGTTCCTTTCTCGCGCACCCCGAGGACAGAGTACGGGGCACGATGTAGGGACGGGGCACTACACCATAACCAACTAAGAAAAAGTTTCGTCCTCGAAACTTAAGAATAGAACCTACCTCTATGAAAATAATGAAGGGAACTTTTCCCTCATCTCTGACTCGAGTTCCCATGTCGACTCCTCTGCCGCATGGTTCCTCCAGAGTACGCGGACGAGAGGGATCGCCCGATTTCGAAGTAACTTATCCCTGCGTTCTAAAATTTGAACTGGCGCTTCGACGTAGGATAAGTCAGACTTCAGCTCTAGCTGGCCAAAATCCACCACGTGGCTAGGGTCATGCACGTACTTCCGCAGTTGGGAGACGTGGAAGACATTGTGTACACCTTCAAGCGCCGGTGGTAGGGCAATCTTATATGCTACCGGGGCGACCCGCTCGAGTATTTCGAACGGCCCAACGAATCTCGGACTCAGCTTCCCCTTCACGCCGAACCGAGTAACTCCACGCATGGGTGACACCTTCAGGAACACGTGATCGCCTACACAGAACTCAAGCGGTCTTCGATGGGTGTCGGCATAGCTCTTCTGCCGACTCTGTGCAATCTTTAGTCTTTCCCGAATTAGCTTGACCTTCTGCACCGTCTGTTCAACCAGCTCCGGGCCGAGTATCTGCCGTTCCCCGACTTCATCCCAGCAAATGGGCGATCTGCACTTCCGACCGTACAAGGCTTCATACGGTGCCATTTGGATGCTGGACTGGTAGCTATTGTTATATGCAAATTCCGCCAACGGTAAGTGGACGTCCCAGCTTGATTTGAAGTCGATTGTGCAGAGCCGTAGCATGTCTTCGAGAATCTGATTAACGCGCTCTGTTTGGCCGTCAGTCTGTGGATGGTAAGCTGAACTGAACTGTAACTTGGTACCCAGCGCCGACTGAAGGCTACTCCAGAATCGCGACATGAACCGTGAATCCCGATCAGAGACGATGGATACTGGAACTCCGTGCAGCCGTATGATCTCGTCAAGATAAATCTGTGCCAGCCGATCAACGCTCCAAGTAACTTTAATGGCAATGAAGTGCGCTGACTTGGTTAATCGATCGACGATGACCCAGATGGCGTCGCTCCCCCGTGGTGTCTTCGGCAGGCCAACAATAAAGTCCATCGTGACATGATCCCATTTCCACTCTGGAATGGCAAGGTTCTGCATCTCCCCGCCCGGTCGCTGATGCTCAGCTTTCACCTGCTGACAGGCCATGCACTGTGACACGAAGAGCGCCACATCTCTCTTCATCCCGTGCCACCAGAAGGTCGTGCGGAGGTCCTTGTACATCTTGGTACTGCCTGGATGCAAGGTATATTTCGCGTGATGCGCCTCCGACATAATCTCCTTTCGTAGTTCAGAATCATCCGGAACACATAGTCGGCCATTCAATCGCAGCGCGCCGGTCTTGTCTTCCGCAAAGTCGGTCACACTACCTGTTGAAATTCGCTCGCGCATTTTCTTCAGGTACGGATCATCCTTCTGAGCGGCCATGATCTTTTCCAGCAAACTCGGCTCTAACTGCAACTGCGCCAACCGTATATCCCTGAATCGAACCCGGAGATCGATGCCCATTTCTTCAAGATCTTGTAGTAGTCTGCGGTCGATGGATAGCGAGGCAAGGTATTTCCGACTCAGAGCGTCCGCCACCACATTTCCCTTACCCGGAGTGTAGTCGATCGTCAAGTCATAGTCCTTGATTAGTTCGAGCCAGCGCCGCTGTCGTAAGTTCAGTTCCTTCTGGGTGAAGAGATACTTGAGGCTCTTGTGGTCGGTATAGATCGCGCACGCCACGCCATATAGATAGTGACGCCACAATTTCAACGCGAACACAATCGCCGCTAACTCCAAGTCGTGCGTAGGATAGTTCTTCTCGTGCGGCTTCAACTGTCTGGAGGCGAATGATATCACCTTGTTCCGCTGCATGAGCACACATCCCAAGCCCTGGCCTGAAGCATCGCTGAATATCTGGAAACCCTCTGGCCCATCCGGAAGTGCGAGTATGGGTGCCGAAATCAGCCGCTGTTTTAGCTCCTGGAATGAAGCTTCACAGTCATCCGACCACTCATACGCGACTCCCTTTTGAGTGAGGCGAGTCAGTGGCGATGCAATCTTCGCGAAGTCTTTCACGAAGCGTCGATAGTATCCCGCCAAACCAAGAAAGCTTCTAATCTCGCTAGCAGACGCAGGCCTCTTCCAATCAGCAACGGCTTCCACTTTCTTCGGGTCGACTGCAATGCCTTCGGACGAAATGATGTGACCAAGAAAGGATACGCTGCTGAGCCAAAATTCACACTTACTCCGCTTCGCATACAACTGGCTCTCTCGAAGTGTCTGGAGCACGGTCCGCAGATGTTCTGCATGCTGCGCCCTGTCTTTCGAGTAGACGAGAATGTCGTCAATGAAGACTACCACAAATTTATCAAGGAAGGGTCGAAACACCCGATTCATTAGGTCCATAAAGGCGGCAGGGGCGTTCGTCAGGCCGAATGGCATCACCAGGAACTCGTAGTGGCCGTACCGAGTACGAAAGGCTGACTTTTGCACGTCGTCCGACTTGATCTTGAGCTGATGATAGCCTGAGCGGAGATCAATCTTCGAAAATACCGAGGCGCCTTGCAGTTGATCGAATAGGTCGTCTATGCGGGGCAATGGGTACTTGTTCCGGATGGTGGCCTTGTTAAGCTCTCGGTAATCGACGCACAGACGCATGGACCCATCCTTCTTCTTAACGAACAATACGGGCGCTCCCCACGGTGAAATACTAGGCCGAATAAACCCTCTGTCGAGTAATTCTTGTAACTGGGTTTTGAGTTCCTTCAGCTCGGCGGGGGCCATTCTGTACGGGGCCTTTGAAATCGGTCGAGTATCGGGGAATGTATCGATGCTGAACTCGATCTCTCGGTCGGGGGGCATGCCGGGTAGCTCGTCCGGGAACACATCGGGGAATTCTGCCACAACGTCGGTCTGACCTACGTTTGCACCATCCTGTCGCATGTCTCGGACGGACGCCAAGTAGCCTTCGCACCCAGAATGCAGCATCCTCCGAGCAGAGATTGCCGAGATCAACATGCAGGTCGACGACGCCTCACCACACGAAAAGCAGAATTCAGGCACTCCTGGTATACGGAAAGTGACCGTCTTCCTGGCACAGTCTATGGTTGCGTTGCACGGCCCGAGCCAATCCATCCCCAGAATGATATCGAAGTCATTCATGTCTAGGACCATCACGTCCAGACCAATCTTTTGACCGCCGATACAGATAATCCCGTCGGTGCAGGCTGAATTAGTGAGTATTGGTGTGCCCGAAGGTGTGCTCACGCTAAGGTCGAGGTCTAATGACACTAACGGAAATTTGTGCTCGGCGACAAAGTCCGCCGCTATAAAACTATGCGAAGCACCTGAATCAAATAGAACGCGAGCAGGCACATTATTAAAGCTAAGTATACCTGTCACGACCGTGTCTGAGGCAAGCGCTTCGTCTCGAGTCAAAGCGTAGACGCGTCCTTGTGCATTCGGACGCCTGTCTTGATGGTTTGGTTGGGCAGGCGGAGCAGGTCGTGGCGCCTGCACTCGATTCTCCTGTCGGTTCTGTTGGGGAGGGGCGTTGCGGGTCCGACGAAAGCTTAGACAATTTGGAGCTGCATGACCCCTCTGTCCGCAAGCGAAACATTCAACGTTGCGGTGCCAGCAGTGGGTTTCACGGTGTCCAAGTTTTCCGCAATTGGCGCACTTAGGTATCGTTTTCTCACCCATGTAAGGACGCTTTGATGCGTCGTTGTTGCCTCCCATATGGCTAGGACGTTTGTGATTGGAGTTGCGCACAACGTCGTCAGCACTGGAAGGATGCAGGTTCTCAAGACGGAGAGCGTGGTTCAGAGCCTCGCCCGTGGTCTTGTACTCCGGGACGCCGACATGCGCACCAATAGATTGTCGCAGTCCCACTTCGAATCGTCGCACGCGGCACTCTTCAGTAGGCAGAAACGCACCAGCGAACTTGGACAATTTGTTGAACTCTGCGGCGTACTGCTGCACGGTCCTGCTCCCCTGCTTCAATGACATGAATTCGTTTTCCTTTGCTTGGCGAATGGCAGACGGAAGGTACTCGAGTTCGAAGGCCTTGCGGAACGTAGCCCAAGAGATCGGCGCGGTAGTATGGTCCGGTCGAATCGCTCGCTTGCGTACGGCCCACCAGTCGTGCGCGTTCAACCGTAGTTGAAGTTGTGCGCAGGCGACTTGCTTTGAGTCTTCGATGCCGAGGAGCTCGAAGTGGTCTTCTAGTTCTTCCAGCCAGTCAATCGCAATGGAAGGACCCTCGGTGCCGCTGAAAGAGGTGCGACACGCCTTCTTGAATTCTGACACTTCGAAGTTGTACTTCTTTGGTGCCGCTGGTTGAAGCTCGGGCTCCGCCGTGTCGACTTCAATGGGTAGAATCGCCGGCACGGTGGTAGCAGGTACGGTGATGGTAGGCGCCGTCGCAGAATTTCCGTTGGCCGCAAACGTCTGGACGATCTGCTGCAGTGTATCCATCTGCTTTTGTTGAAGTTTGATGTGCGCATCGAAGCGAGCTTCGAACTGGGCCTGTCGTTCCTCTACTCGTTGATGTCGGCTCTCGGACTGGTTCCGCTGCGCCTCCATCATGCGCAGCATCCTTTCGATTGTATCGTTAGAAGGTCCGGCCTGCCGACGATGCGAGCTACTAGAGCCACTGGAAGCGCTCTGTTCTTGCTCGGCCGTGGGTTCTGCCACTTCTGCGATACGAAGGCAACGCATCAGTCTCAAATTATTACGGACTCATTGTATGGAACAACTTATCTCATCGTTGCGTGGTCAAAGGTTTGAAACTCTAGACACGAGGCCAAAGGATGTAAAGCCGTGCTCTGATACCATTATGTCACGCCCCGATTCCGTCGAATCGATAGTCGTCCCCCGGGCGTGATGCCGTGCGAACCTAAGTTGCGATCGCACAAGGCATAGTCATAAGGTTATCCGAAACACAACATCAATTTAGAGTACGCAGAGAATTTGAACAACACATTTGAAGTAGAAATAGACTTTTTCATTTATAATAAGAACTTTACATAAACTCCTTTACAATCATTGCCGCGCGGGCTACAACATGACTTCGACTTACAAAATGAACGCCGATGAGATAGTCGTTCCATACATTACACCCTTTTATACAAGCAAAAACCAATACATATTTCCACCTGCTATGGCGGGAAGTCGAGTCGTCATCTTTCTTTGGACTGATGTGCGGGTCTTCTTCAAAAGGAAATCCAGAAAACAAGCCTTCACACGGACGAAGCTTCAAAAGGGTCCACGCCGCCTTGAGCTTTAGTTGGCACGCCCTTCGTGGTTCGGGGTACCTGCGTGGAGAGCGAGGATCAGTACATTACACTTTGTACTGGTGCGTGGCAAGTTAAATTCCAAGCTCTCATTTGGTTGAATGAGTTTATATGACTTAGAGTATGAATGTTTCTAACCATCCTAATGGATTACAAACAAGTAATGACAAGCATAGTGAACTTTACGTTGAAACTTACCCCGGCGGACCGCGTCGCGCCTTATGAAACTTACCATGTTCTTCCTTTTCGATCGTTATCATTTTTCATACCAAGTGCATTATTTCGTGTGTTGGTCACTGACTCCCAGAGCCATTGTGGACTGCTCTAGCTTTTGTTAGACGGGGTCCTTTCAGCGTGAGTAGCGAGCCCCGCTGCAAGTCCTCGCCTAACCCGTGCCCAGCACAGCTAATTATTTGTTTCCATATGCCCGCAACGGTCCCGTGGCCTCGGGTTGCCGTACGGAGAAAACGCTCACCTTGTCGACAAGTTGTCCATGACCGTGCAAAGACATATTTTTAGTTGTTAAGACATAGCCAACTCTTTCTTTTTGAGAACTTGCTCATTCATTCGTGTTCGTGCACTTGCATTTATCTTTTCATTCGCAACAACACTATCGACTTTGCCTAAGAAGGGGGTCGAGAAGAGAAGGGTCAGCCACTCACCTTGAGTTTACTTCGGCGAGAGAACTTGCTGGTTGCGCTAGACGTCGCCTACGCGATTACCTGAAATCGCACAAGCAACCGATTAGAACACTGCATTATTCAAGGAGTTCGATAGGAAATGCGAGTTCGAAATGCAAGCCATGAAAACCATCGAAAACATTCACGAAAGCGCATTCAGAAAACAAAGCCAAAACCAACGCAAGCGGCGTGAAAAGCAGAGCAACGGGAGGTCTCTCCCGACTCAGCCGCAGAGTCAATCCTCGAGGCGCAACCCGCTGAATATGGGACTTGGTTCCGAAGAAGACATTCCATAACGAGGAATGGATCTTAATTCAACCGTTCCCGTTCGATCGACTCGGTCGATCCCGACCTATCGGTCCCGGCCGAATCGATAGCGACAGTGTTCCTTTCTCGCGCACCCCGAGGACAGAGTACGGGGCACGATGTAGGGACGGGGCACTACAAAATTACACGAAGAATGACCATTCTCCGTTTTATTTAACACGGAGAATGACCACTCTCCGTTTTATTTAACACGGAGAACGTCATTCTCCGTTTTATTAAAAACGGAGAATGACATTCTCCTGCGTTTTAACACTGAAATAACCATTCTCCGTGCTAAATTACACGGAGAATGCTATTCTCCGTTTTATTTAACACGGAGAATAACATTCTCTGTTTTATTTAACACGGAGAATGGAATTCTCCGTGTTTCTAACACGGAGAATGGTCATTCTCATGTGTTTTAACACTGGAATGACCATTCTCCGTGATAAACTACACGGAGAATGGCATTCTCCGTGTAAATTAAGACGGAGAATAGTCATTCTCCGTGTAATTTAGCACGGAGAATGGTCATTCTCTGTGTAAATTAAGACGGAGAATTCCATTCTCCGTGTTAGTAACACGGAGAATTCCATTCTCCGTGTTAGTAACACGGAGAATATCATTCTCCGTGTAAATTAAGACGGAGAATGACATTCTCCGTGTTACTAATACGGAGAATGACCATCCTCATGCGAAATTAATATTTTTCGTGTTCTAACACGGAGAATGACCATTCTCCTGCATTTTATGGTCAGCTGAAACTTTGGGGAGCCATAACTTTTGACTGAGAGGTCGAAACGAGGTCCCGTTTATCGCAAAATGAGCGTATCGTCGAGGAGACTGAAATGATGTTTAGACCTCCGTTTTAGCACTTTTGCCGTTTGTCCCGGTCTTTTCGAAATTTTTCGACGAGTTTTTGAAGATTTTTTAGGAGAAAACCTAGATTCGAAAGTGAGCAGCGTATGGAAGAAGATGAAGTATCGAAACGTTTCTTTTAAGAGCAGTTTCGTGGGTGTTTTCAATAAATTAAAAGGAAGGGCAAAATGGTCATTTGGAACCCGCTTTGGATAAGTTTCTCTAATTCTGGGCATGCGATAAAAGTTTTTTTAGCGGTGGGTTTTACATAAAACTTTTTTAGTTTTTGGGCATTTCATAAATCCTTAATTTATTTACGGATGCGAAAATTAACTTGCTCACGTCAAAGATAAAAAAAATTAATTTTTTTTATTTTTTTAAACATATCTTTTCTAATATTAGATTTAAATAAATATGTAAGATTTGAAAAAAAGAAGAAGATACAATTGTATATAAATTGTATATAAGGAATTAAATTTATTTAGGGATGCAAAATCAAATTTTCTAACGTTATCACAGATTAAAAAAAATGGGTGCCATATAAGATGGCGCCAGATCCGAGAAAAATATTAAAAATTGGGCGCCATCTACGATGGCGCCAAGTCAAAGAATTTTGTTGGGCACCATCTAAGATGGCGCCAAGTCTAAGAATTTTGTTGGGCGTAGATGGCGTTACATCTCTTTTCTTGTAAATATTCGAAACTTCTACTCTTCTATATAAATACACCAAATTTTATAAATCTATATGAAATTTTTTGTTTGTTTTTTTTTTTTACAAAGAGCAGCACATTGATCACTGACGAGTCCTTTTTTTCATCTACCAAAATTTAGGGGTAAGCGTTCTGTTTATTCAGTTTCAACCGAACCGAAATAGTCATAATAGAATAAACCGAAATTATAAAAATCCAAAACTAAAATCGCGCTAAAATTAGTCAAAATCGAAACCGAACCGAATAACGATTCAGTTTATTCGGTTTATTTGGTTTGTTTAGTTGGACTATTTATAATAATGAATAGGGTCCAAAGTTAAAATTATGGTAAAAATTTCAATTTTTATACACATTTGTTGTACTTGCGTCCAAAGTTGACTATTTGTTAAATTACCAAATTTGGTTTTAGAACACAAACAGAATTGTTTTTTTTCAAAATATACACATTTTAGTTACAACATATGCATAGAATTGAGGGTGTTTACATAGCTGCACAAGTCTTATTCGATTTTCGATTTTGGACCGAAATCGAAACCAAAAACCGAATAAGAAATTTTGGTATTTTCAAAACCTAAATCTAACCGAATTTTTTCCAAACTGATCTGGATCTCTTTGTAACCCCTCTGGATTTTTAGGGTTATTTTAAATTTTTAAATGATTTATTTTCGATAAATATTTTTATTATATTTAGTTTTGATAATTAAATATACTATTCGTGACTTTGATTTTTGGAGCGCCAGAGATGTCAACCCCTCGAAACGCTCTTTATGATTTTCGATCTAGACAAATTTATCTTCATGTTGATATATCACGTCCCGCCCAAACTTGTTCCCTTGTGCTCTATTTGCATCGCAGAACTTTCGGATTAAATTAGGCCATTTGAATCATTTTTAATTATTATTAAATTTCCACTTTTATTTTTGATCATCATGTGTACCTTACCGTGACTTTTAAATTAGGAGCACAAGGCTAGTCATTTTCTCTAGACCAACTTATCATGCACGATCTACTCGAGACGCTCTACGCCCATGACCTTCGTGTCCCACTCAGACACACCCTCTTGTGCTTCGTTTTTATCGCACAACTTTCTGGACAATTGACCATGTCACGCCCCGACCCAGAATCACCCGAATCTTCGTCCTCGCATGGGGCGTGATGCCGCACGAGCCTGGAGTTGCGCTCGTGCAAGGCAAGATGACAAGTTCTCAAATGGTTATCTTTGAATTGAACGTTAACAACGAAAGGCAAAACAGAGTATACGAAAACGATTCACTTTATTGATATTCAAAATCAGATTACAAAGGCTTTCTTTAGCCCAACGAAATTTGCCAGATTGGCTACAACACTCAGGTTCTCTCTTGCCCACAAAGGATTTCACCGTTCCATACATCATGCCTTCTATATCTCGGCCGCATCAATCCTGTTGCATATCCGAGCGTCAACGCGATCGCACGCTTCAATACGCTTTGGTATTCCAAGCCTCAACGCGTTCAAACGAAGCTCCGCCGCGAGCAGACCAATCCCTGAACCTGCTAGCAAACTAGTGGGAGATTAGTACTTTCGTCCTCGTTGTACTGATCAAAAACCCACTTAACAAACCGACATTTAGTATTGTATTGATTCATGCAAACATACAATTTAGTTCTCTTTCTATGTTCTTCTTAGGATGAGTTCATGGCATATTCGAAGACTGTAAAGCATGGCACGCATGTTATTCAATTCGCATAAGTAAGCAAGCAAACAATATCGTGTTTGATTCGTGGCGCGACTTAGCAATATTGACGCACTCGCCCTTGCACCGACGCAAGGTGAATATGCCTATCCGTTTTTCCTGTCATGTTATAAGTGCCCTCTATTCGGATCTATCCATGCAGGATACGTATACCTTGCACTTCCAAACCCGTCACCCTTAACTATATGAAGGTCACTAGCTTTCCGGGCTAGAATGGACTTATATTTATCGAATCGAAACATAAGACGATGTTAACTCTGTGCGGTTGCTAACCAACATCAGAGGCCATCGAAATAATTACAGCAAGTAGCTTATCACATTCACCAGAAGGTCGCTACCCTTCTAAATGAAGTGCACCAACAATACCGAAAATGAATCCCTCCTAGGCCGAACAGTCCCAGCGCCCTGGCGCGCCGCGTTCGAAGGAATACCCATGCACGGGCTTTTATATCTTTAAGTCCATTTGACCATGCAACGAATCTTATCTTTCATACAACCAAGCAAGTTCGCTTATCTCTATTTTAATTGGCACAACGCCCGAATGTCCTCAACGAACGCCCAAAGGCCGCGAACATTTCGAAGGCACCATGCCGCCTTATCATCTCGTATTTCTTCCGTTAACTTTCTATGTTCTTACGTCTCATACTTCGTTTCAATGTTTCAATGGCATCATGCCTCAACTCAATGCTCGTCAACCGAACGACCCGAAGGTCTCGAACACCTTTCGAGGCATTATGTCATATCCGACAGTTCTGTCACATTCATGCCACAACTGTATTCTTTCGCAACGAAGCCACCTTTTATTATGGGAAAATTTATGAAATGCCCAAAAATTTAAAAAGTTTTATGAAAAACCTACCGCAAAAGAAACTTTCATCGCGTGCCCAGCATTATCTAAAAAATATATAAAAGGGGACGACATGACCTTTTTGCCCTTCTAATTTATTAAGAATATCCACAAACCCAGCAACTCTTCAGAAAAATGGTTCGATTCCAGAAGAGGGAGAATTGCATACAAACCCAGCAACTCTTCAAAAAAATGTTTCGTTCGCTCCCTCTTCTTTCATACTTTGTTCGCTTTCGATTTTAGGTCATCTCCTCCAAAAATCTTAGAAAAATCCTACAAGAAAGCGCCAGCGAATCTCCATTCGCAAGTTTCACACAATGTCGCAATCATCATCAATAGATGTAGACCGAGTTAGAAAAGACGGAGAAGAAGTAGATGTTGAAAAACAAAAGAAACAAAGGGTAAAAGTTAAGAGGATTGCTCGTAAACGAAAAGCTACAAAAGAAAAAGAAGTGCAAGAAGAAGTAGAAGAACAAGAACACGGAGAACAACAATAACAACAAGAACAAGAAGTAGCAGGAGAAGAAGAAGAAGATCAAGAAGAAGAGAAAAAAAGGTAAAACTTTGAGTCCTGTTCATTCTCCGTTTATATTGACGCGAAAAATGAGAATGATCATTCCCCGTCTATAAAATACACGGAGAATGCCCTTTCTGTGTATTTTGACCTAGAAATGGCCGTTCTCCGAGTTAAAATACACGGAGAATGGCGTTCTTCCTTGTATTTTGACGTAGAAATGGTCATTCTCCGTGTATCTAACACGGAGAGTAACTATTCTCCGTGTTAAAACACATGGAGAATGACATTTTCTGTGTATTTTGATATAGAAATGAACATTCTCCGTGTTTCTAACACGGAGAATTACATTCTTCGTGTTAAAATACACGGAGAATGGCGTTCTCCCTTATATTTTGACGTAGAAATGGTCATTCTTCGTGTATCTAACACGGAGAATGACATTTTCTGTATATTTTGACCTAGAAATGAGCATTCTCCGTGTTTCTAATACGGAGAATGTTATTCTTCGTGTTAAAATACACGGAGAATGTCATTCTCCGTGTATTTTGTCCTAGAAATGAGCATTCTCCGTGTTTATAACACGAAGAATGTTATTCTCCGTGTTAAAATACACGGAGAATGTCATTCTCCGTGTATTTTGTCCTAGAAATGAGCATTCTCCGTGTTTATAACACGAAGAATGTTATTCTCCGTGTTAAAATACACGGAGAATGTCATTCTCCGTGTATTTTGTCCTAGAAATGAGCATTCTCCGTGTTTATAACACGGAGAATATTATTCTCCGTGTTAAAATACAAGGAGAATGCCATTCTCCGTGTATTTTACACGGAGAATAGCGTTCTTCCTTGTAATTTGACCTAGAAATGGCCATTCTCCGTGTATCTAACACGAAGAATGACCATTCTCCGTGTTTAAAACACACGGAGAATGACTTTTTTGTGTATTTTGATCTAGAAATGAGCATTCTCCGTGTTTCTAACACGGAGAATGTCATTCTTCGTGTTAAAATACACGGAGAATGGCATTTTCTGTGTATTTTGACCTAGAAATGAGCATTTTTCGTGTTTCTAATACGGAGAATGTTATTCTCCGTGTTAAAATACACGGAGAATGTCATTCTCCGTGTATTTTGTCCTAGAAATGAGTATTCTCCGTATTTATAACACGGAGAATGTTATTCTCCGTGTTAAAATACAAGAAGAATGCCATTCTTCGTGTATTTTACACGAAGAATGGCGTTCTCCCTTGTATTTTGACCTAGAAATGGCCATTCTCCGTGTATCTAACATGAAGAATGACCATTCTCCGTGTTAAAACACACGAAGAATGACATTTTCTGTGTATTTTGATCTAGAAATGAGCATTCTCCGTGTTTCTAACACGGAGAATGTCATTCTCCATTTATCTAACACGAAGAATGATCATTCGCCGTGTTAAAATACACTTAGAATGTCATTCTCCGTGTGATTTACACGGAGAATGACCATTGACCATTCTCCGTGTCAAATACACGGAGAATTGTTATTCTCCGTGTATTTTGACACGGAGAATGATCATTCTCCGTGGTTGAATAGCGGAGAATGGTCATTCTCCATGTTATAATAAAGAAGAATGTTGACGTAAACCTAATTGTTGTTGTTTTTAGGAAAAAAACTGTCAGGAACAAAGAAGAAAGACTTTTCCGTGCAACATTCACCCCAATACTCTCTCTTATGGATGAGGTGAAGGAAAAGTGTGGCCATTTGCCTGAAGCAGTTATTGAATCCTTGAAGAATATTGGATTCTACAATTTCGTAGATGTATTCTACAAATCCAAGGTCAAAAAGGCAGAACTATCTAAAGTCACAAAAGGTCTGGAGAACCTGATAGGGACTTACTTGGAAGAAGATGGTACTGGATATTTCCAATTGAGCAACAGTGTCAAGGTAGCACCAACTACTGATGAGATGGCAACCATTTTCGATCTGCCAATGAATGATGACAGTGAAGTTGATGAGAAATATCTAAAAATTATCACTAAAAAACAGAAGACCCCCCCACCAGCAGACTCATTCAACATGTGTACAGAACACTTCAAAAGATTGCTGACAAATTCTAAGGGAAAAAATACAGAAGTCTCAAATGCAGAAGTTAGAAAAAGGTTCTTAGAGCTGTTGGAAGACAGTAATGCAAGACCTGATGAGTTGGCCAAGTTAATAGTATTCAACTTATGCCAAACAGCATTCTTCACCAGAATGGGTGGGTCGAACTTGCCGTACAAGTTCTTCGCTCTGGTAGAGAGCATAGATGTTATAAAAAGCATCTGTTGGCCACGTATTATTTTGGCGTATGTCATGGACAGCATAAAGAGGGCTGTTACAAAAACTAAAGATGGGGATATTGAGATATCGTACAAGAAGATTGAAGGTTGTACGATATATTTCTTGTATTGGTTTGCAGAGCACAATCAACTATTAGAAATGAAGTGCAAACCAATAAGTGCATACCCGAGATTCTATACATGGGATGGGAATAGAATCTCGATATTCCTCAAAAATGACTATCAAGGGGCTCAAACGAATTCAGAATTGATATTCAAAGATTTTGTTACAGTGACTGTTGAAGAAGTAGAAGTCCCAGCAGAGCAGCATTGTATAGAAGGTGGAGATAATGCTGTTGATGAAGAAGAACAAGAAACTGAAGCCCAAGCACCAACAATAAACACAGATGAGAATGAAGATATGTTGCGTGCCTTGGAGGAGAAATCTCAGCTTATCGCTGAGAATGAGCAACTCCACGAAAGAGCCCAAAAACTAGAGACAGATGTAGCCCAACAACGTGTTGTGGAGCTCATTAATGATGGCTTGGAAAAGGAGTTAGACTCTATAAGGAACGAGAAATCTCTCTTTATTGCTAATAATGAGAAACTCCGTAGAAGAGTTGAAGAACTAGAGGCAGAGGGGTCGAAACAGGAACTAGACTCCCTGAGAAAGCATAAATCAGAGCTTATTGCTAATAATGAGAAGCTTCGTCAACGTGTTGAGGAGCTACTTCTAAAAGGTAAAATATTCTATTTTTTTAAAATTTTAAGTTGTAATTATGTGTACACGGAGAATGACCATTCTCCGTGTCAAAGTAAATGGAGAATGATCATTCTCCGTGTTAAAATACGCGAAGAATGACGTTTTCTATGTTTTGACCTAGAAATGATCATTCTCCGTGTTTCTAACACGGATAATGTTATTCTCCGTGTTAAAATACACGAAGAATGTCATTCTCTGTGTCAAAATACAAGGAGAATGTCATTCTCCGTGTATTTTAACACGGAGAATGATATTCTCTGTATTTTGACCTAGAAATGGCCATTCTCCGTGTCAAAATACAAGGAGAATGTCATTCTCCGTGTATTTTAACACGGAGAATGACATTCTCTGTATTTTGACCTAGAAATGGCCATTCTCCGTGTGTACATTCTTCGTGTTAAAATACACGGAGAATGGTCATTCTCCGTGTTAAAATACACGGAGAATGACGTTCTCCGTGTTAAAATACACGGAGAATGACGTTCTCCGTGTTAAAATACACGGAGAATGACGTTCTCCTTGTATTTTGACCTAGAAATGACATTCTTCGTGTATTTTTGACACGAATAATGGTCATTCTCCGTGTATCTTAACACGGAGAATGACATTCTCCTTGTATTTTGACCTAGAAATGACATTCTTCTTGTATTTTGACCTAGAAATGACATTCTTCGTGTATTTTTGACACGGAGAATGGTCATTCTCCGTGTATCTTAACACGAAGAATAGTCATTCTCCGTTTAAGTTATACGGAGAATGCCCATTCTCCGTATAAATTACACGGAGAATGCCCTTTCTCCTTGTAAGTCTAACAGAGAATGATCATTCTCCGTTTACTTTGACACGGAGAATGGACATTCTCCGGATTAAAGTAAACGGATAATAATATTTTTCATTATTTTTAAAAAGAAGATTATATAATATTGACATCATACCTCTTGTTGTTGTTTGTTTTATATCAGTGAAAATAACAGAGAATCTCAGAAAGGAGAATAAAAAGCTCGTTAATGATAACAACAAACTTCTAGAGGAAGTTGTAACATTGAATGACGAAATCAAAAAGAAGAACGATACAATTGTTAACCTCGAAGCAATGGCTACAGCATTGCAGCTTGGGGTGTCACGCCCCAGAACCAGAATACTGGAGAGCGGAGGCAGACACAGCCAGCTACGTATATTGAAATAGAATACATCTCAACTATACGGTCACGGCTGTCTAGATATGAGGGTTTACTACAAGCCAGCAGTCTCTTAAGGTCAAACCTATTGTCTCAATCTCAAGCAATTAACAGAGTTACAAGATGTTAGAGCATCAAATATATATATATAAGGCGTCCCAAATATTACATATTAGATGATCATGAAGCTAGTCGTACAAAATGATAGGACTAGCAAGAGTTCAGTCATACATGATCAACCCTAGGATTTGTTAATCATGTTTACAGCCCGTAGGGCAGACAGTAAGTAAATGTGCATCGAACTAACAGGTGCTCGTCGGCTAAACGTCTCAAAAGAATAAATTTACATATAAGTGGGTGAAACAAAAGGAAAACCCACTCTTGGCCCGGGTTCCGTCTAGTTGTCACCATTGGACTGGAAGCTCGGTAGATCTTCGGGAGCTGCTCCGAAATCTGGCCACACAAAACCAGCTGGGTCAAACCCCAGAAAGAGCAAGTGCCACAAAGGAGGCCACAAATAAGAACAAAAGCCAGCATATCAGAACATAAAGGATAAAAGAAGTAGTAAGGTACACAGGGCGATAAACGACTAGGGACGTGGAACCATTCCGGGAGCCAGGTTACAATCCTTAAACCAAACAAGGACCGGGATTGTACCCCTTCGCCTGAATAGCTCACTGTCTCTACCCATTTATCGTTAGAGATAAATAAAACAAACATGCTCAGGAGATAGCAGGTACTGGAGCTAGACAAGACTTAGACAAGGCTGGACACCATCCATTCACAATCGGCCAAGCAAGTACTACGGCTTACTACTTTAACTAACTAGGGTTATCACAAGCCTAATTACTAACAAGATGCAAGTGAGAAACTCCCAGTCCCAAGCCCTGCAGACCATCCAGTTATCCTTCCGCGGGTTGAGAGTTATAGGTGGGTACATTGCCCGGGAGACAAATGTACCCTTAGGTGACTTAGAGGGTGCAACACATGACAGTGTGCTGGAAATGTGCTCTACTCGTCGGCAAGCTACAAGTCCATTAAAGCGCCCAGATAACGAGATTGCCTGTGACTGGGAATTCTCCATGTTCTAGTTTGATCTAATAATTAGCCTAATCCAATTTAGCGCGAGTCCCTGGCCGTGGTACCCAGAAAGTCACGTCCTAGACATGATGCAAGACAAGACAAGTGATTTGCACAGAGCAACAAGTAGTACACCCACGGTGTCAAGACAAGTCAAGTTACATGCTATCAGGGCAAGTCAAGTCATGTCAAGTCAGGAGTGCGCCACCGCGGGCCACTTTCAAGTCAAGCCAAGTTATCAAGTTACAGGTTCAAGTTACCAAGTTACGAAGTTATACGCCAAGTTATTAACAAGATAGGAAAAAACTAGCCGCAAGCCAAATCATGTCGAATCATAGAAAATCGTGTCAAGACGTGTTAGACCAAGTCAAGTCGTGTGGTGGACAAGAAAATCTCAGAAAACAAAATTTAGCCAGAAACCAAGGACCAAGGTCTACCAGAGCACATGGTGTGCTGGGCTAAAGGCGACCCAAGGGGGGGGGGCGCCGGGCAAGGCTCGGGCTAGGGTGCGCGAGCGGCGTCAAGAGACGTGCTCGAGGAACAACCGCAACACACCAAAGGCGCGAGCGGGGGCAACGCGGAGCCAGAATGCGCGAGGGCGCGCAGCGCAGCACGGCGGCGCGCGCAAGGGCGCAGCGCAGCGGAGTGCGCGCGGGAGAACGCAGCGCAGCACGGCGGCGCGCGCAAGGGCGCAGCGCAGCGGAGTGCGCGCGGGAGAACGCAGCGCAGCACGGCGGCGCGCGCAAGGGCGCGGCGCAGCGGAGTGCGCGTGGGAGAACGCAGCGCAGCACGGCGGCGCGCGCAAGGGCGCGGCGCAGCGGAGTGCGCGCGGGAGAACGCAGCGCAGCACGGCGGCGCGCGCAAGGGCGCGGCGCAGCGGAGTGCGCGCGCAGCGGAGTGCGCGTGGCCTTCTTCTTCTCCAAGTTGGCTGAGAAGAACACAAACAATGGGTTCCAAGTTCAAAATCTCACAACTTTGCCAATAAAACTCCAAATTCGAATTTTTAAAGTTCTAACTTGGGTGAAATTTGATTCTCTACAACATAGAGACATCAAAACCCACCAAAACCGACTCCAAATAGATCAAAACCACTAATTTTCGAAAATGGGAAAAAGTTAGATCTAGAACAGATGAAGCTTCAAAACACAAAACATCAAGACCTAAGATTGTTCAAAACCATCTCCTTAAGCTAATGGACAAATAATATTGGGTCCTTATGTAGTGGCAAGGAGCACTTGCCTATGGTGTGGTGTTGTGTGGAAGAAGGAAGAAGAAGAAGAAAATTAATGGAGAGTAAAGAGGAGAGAGAAAGTTAGGTAGGGATATAATGAGGGTGGTTGTGGTGAAAATGAGGGAGGAGTATAGGTTAAGGTGTTCCACTACATATTTAAACCAACCAACTAAACCAAACCAATTAAAACCAAGCCGAACCAAAACCCGAAATACGAGAGAACCCAAAATTCTACAAGTCGAGAAAATTAAAATACAAGCCAAAATCCAACTACGAGCATAAATACGAAATACGAAAAAATGAGGGTGACAACTCTACCCACCTTCAAAGAATTCCGTCCTCGGAATTTAATCAAGGTGCTAGAGATTGCCACGACAAGCCATACTAAGCACAGACGAGCTACACTAAGCAGTTCAATCATACAATCATTCAATGCAAGCAAGGAAGGGAAAGCGTAAGGCATAAGAAAGATATTATACCTCACGAGTCAAACAGGTAGGGATATCGCGATCGGATGTCGTCCTCACGCTCCCACGTTGACTCACCTAGAGAGTGATGACCCCAAGCAACACGGACTAAGTTAATAGTCTTGTTCTTGAGCGTCTTGTCTCTCCGGTCCAATATAGACACGGGCCTCTCCTCATACGAAAGGTTGGTACCAACAACCAATTCCGAATGATCGAGGATATGGCTCGGGTCCGAGATATACCGTCTTAATTGGGATACATAGAATACATCATGTACCTCACTTAGCGACGGCGGAAGAGCGAGACGATAGGACACATCTCCTACTCGCTCTAGAATATCGAACGGCCCTATATACCTAGGACTAAGCTTTCCCCGGACGCCAAAACGAATGACGCCGTGGGTAGGCGAGATCCTAAGGAATACATGGTCGCCGACGGCAAATTCTAAGGGACGCCGATGAGCATCGGCCCAATGGCGCTGGCGATCCTGAGCAACTCGGAGGTGATCTCTGACTCTCCTGACCACTTCAACCGTCTGAGAAATCAGTTCTGGACCGAGCATCTGCCTCTCTCCGACATCGTCCCATGCTAACGGGGATCTGCACTTCCTGCCATACAGAGCCTCGAAGGGTGCCATCTGGATACTGGCCTGGAAACTATTGTTGTACGAGAATTCCACCAGGTGCAGGTGATCCTCCCACGAACCACCAAAGTCAAGGGTACATGACCGCAACATATCTTCGAGAGTTTGTATAGTGCGCTCTGACTGTCCATCTGTCTGCGGATGATACGCTGAGCTGAACTTGAGACGAGTCCCCAAACTTTGATGAAGATTGCGCCAGAAGTGCGATGTGAATCTCGTATCCCTGTCTGATACTATGCTGACTGGTACTCCGTGAAGTCGAATGATCTGCCTGAGATACATCTCTGCTAGCTGCGCCGTCGACTGTCCAACCCTAAATGGAAGAAAGTGTGCCACCTTGGTAAGCCTGTCCACAATGACCCAAATAGCATCTCTGCCTGCCGGAGATCTGGGTAATCCAGTCACGAAATCCATGGTAATGTGCTCCCATTTCCATTCTGGGATTGGCAAAGGTTGAAGAAGTCCAGCTGGTCTCTGATGTTCAGCCTTGACCTGTTGGCAAACTAAACATCGAGAGACATACCGGGCTATCTCCCTCTTCATACCATTCCACCAAAAGTGTTGACGAATATCTCTGTACATCTTCGTGCTGCCTGGGTGAATGGAGTACTGCGAACTGTGAGCCTCTGCCATGACTTCCTGTCTGATATCTCCACTGGGTACACAAAGACGCGTGCCGTGTCGAAGTGTACCATCCTCATGTATACATAACTCTGACCTTCTTCCTGCTTCACACTCTGCTCTGAGCCGCTGAATCTTGGAATCTGCTAACTGTGCTGTCCGGATCCTCTCAACTATGGTGGACTGAATTTGTAGGCTGGCCATCAATGCCACGCTGGTTGGAAGAACCACTTCAATTCCCATCTTCTGAAGATCTGCCAATAGCTCTGGTTGTGCCGTCAGGAAATAAACTCCGGCTCTCCGGCTCAACGCATCTGCTACTACGTTGGCCTTCCCTGGATGATACTGCAAGTCCACATCATAGTCCACCAGTAGCTCGAGCCATCTTCTCTGTCGCATATTAAGATCCTTCTGGGTGAAAACATACTTCAGGCTCTTATGATCAGTAAATATCTCTACTCTGTCTCCGTACAAGTAGTGCCTCCACAACTTAAGTGCAAACACTACTGCTGCTAGCTCCATGTCGTGGGTCGGGTAATTCTTCTCATGATCACGGAGTTGACGTGACGCATAAGCGATTACCTTCCCATGCTACATCAAAACACATCCCAATCCTCTGCCTGAAGCGTCACAATAAACTGTGAATCCTCCGGTCCCATCTGGAAGGGTGAGAATGGGAGCCGTTATCAAACCTCGCTTCAACTTCTCAAATGATTCCTGACATTCTGCTGTCCATACAAAGGGCACATCCTTGCGGGTCAACTGAGTCATCGGTGCTGAAATCCTTGCAAAATCAGAGACGAACCGTCGGTAGTAGCCGGCCAATCCAAGAAAGCTGCGAACTTCTGCCACTGAGCTGGGTACTGGCCATGCCTCGATAGCCACAATCTTCTGGAGATCCACTTCCACTCCACCTCTGGTAATGATGTGACCCAAGTACGAAATTTTATCGAGCCAGAACTCGCATTTACTAAACTTGGCGTACAACTGGTGCTCTCTGAGAATCTGAAGAACCACACGGAGATGCTGCTCATGCTCTGCTTCACTCTTGCTGTAGACCAGGATGTCATCAAGGAACACTATCACAAACTGATCCAAGTAAGGCATGAAAATACGGTTCATGAGGTCCATGAACACTGCCGGCGCATTGGTCGCTCCAAAGGGCATAACTAGAAACTCCCAATGCCCGTACCTCGATCTGAACGCCGTCTTCGGGATGTCCTGCTCTCTAACTCTGATCTGGTGGTATCCTGACCGTAAGTCTATCTTCGAGAAAACTGAAGCCCCTTTGAGTTGATCAAACAAGTCATCTATCCTCGGGAGAGGGTATCTGTTCTTGATTGTCACTGAGTTCAAGGTACGATAATCAACACATAGCCTAGACGTACCATCCTTCTTTTTCACAAGAAGCATCGGGGCTCCCCAAGGCGATCCACTTGCACGAATGAATCCCTTGGTCCTAAGTTCTTCAATCATCTTGTACAAAATCTCCAACTCTGAAGGCGCCATTCTGTAGACTCGCTCTGATACTGGTGCCGTCCCGGGAATCAAGTCGATGGTGAACTCGATCTCCCGCTCTGGTGGCATCCCTGGAAGTTCCTCTGGGAAGACGTCTGGAAACTCTTCAACTATCCGGGGCAACTGCATTGCTGCTACTGCCATCCGCAATACTGGAGGAGATGGCTCAACTGTGCCTCTGGAAAATGAAAACTCTGGCTCTCCGGGAATACTAAAGACAACTCTGCCAATATGGCAGTCTATCCTAGCATAATGGTTCCTCAACCAATCCATGCCTAGGACTACATCATAGTCTGCCATAGGGAATTCTATGAGCCTAGCGGGGAACTCTCTACCGCTAACTACGATCCGACACGAGGAAAACACTCGATCTACTCCCACAAGACCATTACCAGTAAGTATATTAAGCCTCACTGATAATGACTCGGGCTCCAATCCTATCCGTGTCGCGAATCGTGCAGACATGAATGAATGCGATGCACCAGAATCAAATAATACAGATGCTGGTAAGGTGTTGACGAGAATAGTACCTGCCACTACCTCACCTGGTGCAACTTCTTCTTCCATGGTCATCATCATAGCCTGACCTCTAGCTGCGGGTCCTCTCTGCTGGAAACCCCTCTGTCGGTTCTGTGCTGGAGCCTGGGTGAACTGCTGCTGGTTCTGCTGCTGAAAGGCCTGGGCCTGGGGCGCCAATGGCCTCGGGTACTGCTGTTGCTGCTGAACTGGAGCTGGGGCTGGTCCTCTCACTGACGAACTAGAAAGATTGGATGATGATGGACCTCCCCTATTCGGGCAGGTCCCTATATGGTGGTCTGCTCCTCCACAAGCCAGGCACAATCCCCGTGCCCTACGACACTCTGCCACTACATGGCCCGGCTTCCCGCAATGAGAACATCCCACTGCGGAAGACTGCTTCTGCTTCTGCTGCTACGGGTGCGTCGGGGTCGAATGCTGAACTGACGTCACTGAGGCTGCCCGTCTCGGAGTCCCAATGGTTATACCCCTAGCTGCCGGGGCTGGAGCTGATGATTGGTGCATCTGGTTGTGGGACCGCTTCCTGCCTCCGGTCCTGTCCACAATTCTCCGGGAGGTATACTCATGCCTCCTCGCTGCCTTCAATACTGCATCGAACGTCTGGTGCTCGAACTGCTCCACAGCCAATAATATCTCTAAATGCAGTCCCTGCTGGAACCGCTGAGCCCTATCGAATTCGGTTGCCACCAAGGTGGGGGCGAACCTACTCAGCCTGGAAAACTCGGTCGCATAGCCATCGACCGTCCTGCCTCCTTGCTTCAAGTTGGTGAATCTGGTCTGCAGGTCGTACCGTGCCACCGCATCGAAGTACTTTGTCTGGAACCTCTCTCTGAACGTCGCCCAAGTGACTGGTGCTGCTAATCCTATGGCCTGAGCTGCCCACCAATCGCGAGCCAAGTCTAACAACTGTAGCCGTACCACGGCCACCTTCTCATTCTCAGGTGTCCTAGCTGCTTCTAGAACCACCTCAGTATCCTGAAGCCAAGCATCTGCGGCAATCGCATCTTCACTGCCGTCAAAAAAGGAAGGGTTCAAGCGCTTAAAACTGTTGGCCGCCTGATTCCCTTGGGGACCTCCTCGGTTTAGTGCATCATGAACTTCCTGGTGCAAGGCGTCGCCTCGACGATCTTGGGATGCAAGCAGTTCTCTGATAAGCCCTACCAAGGGTCCCTCATCCTGCCTAGCTGGTTGAGCGGGCGGAGCTGCCTGAACTGGAGGTTCCGAGCCTCCGGGAAGCATAACTCGGGAGGCTACTCCAGAGTGCTGAGCTTGATCTTTCTGGCGCTGGGGTGCTTGCCGAGCTCCCTCTGGCTGGTTGGCAGGTCCGGGAGTAATGCCGCTGAAGAAGACGACATAGGGAACAGTAAGGAAAGGACCAGGACAGATCAATGATACAAGCAATGTGATCAGGTCGAGATTCTCAGGGATTTGAAGATACGAGCAGAGATCAAGGACGAATATTGATTGAGACATCTATTCGGTAAACCCTCACATTTCTTGATTGACAAGACCTGCATGGGCCACCACTTAAACCGTGTCACGCCCCAGAACCAGAATACTGGAGAGCGGAGGCAGACACAGCCAGCTACGTATATTGAAATAGAATACATCTCAACTATACGGTCACGGCTGTCTAGATATGAGGGTTTACTACAAGCCAGCAGTCTCTTAAGGTCAAGCCTATTGTCTCAATCTCAAGCAATTAACAGAGTTACAAGATGTTAGAGCATCAAATATATATATATAAGGCGTCCCAAATATTACATATTAGATGATCATGAAGCTAGTCGTATAAAATAATAGGACTAGCAAGAGTTCAGTCATACATGATCAACCCTAGGATTTGTTAATCATGTTTACAGCCCGTAGGCAGACAGTAAGTAAATGTGCATCGAGCTAACAGGTGCTCGTCGGCTAAACGCCTCAAAAGAATAAATTTACATATAAGTGGGTGAAACAAAAGGAAAACCCACTCTTGGCCCGGGTTCCGTCTAGTTGTCACCATTGGGCTGGAAGCTCGGTAGATCTTCGGGAGCTGCTCCGAAATCTGGCCACACAAAACCAGCTGGGTCAAACCCCAGAAAGAGCAAGTGCCACAAAGGAGGCCACAAATAAGAACAAAAGCCAGCATATCAGAACATAAAGGATAAAAGAAGTAGTAAGGTACACAGGGCGATAAACGACTAGGGACGTGGAACCATTCCGGGAGCCAGGTTACAATCCTTAAACCAAACAAGGACCGGGATTGTACCCCTTCGCCTGAATAGCTCACTGTCTCTACCCATTTATCGTTAGAGATAAATAAAACAAACATGCTCAGGAGATAGCAGGTACTGGAGCTAGACAAGACTTAGACAAGGCTGGACACCATCCATTCACAATCGGCCAAGCAAGTACTACGGCTTACTACTTTAACTAACTAGGGTTATCACAAGCCTAATTACTAACAAGATGCAAGTGAGAAACTCCCAGTCCCAAGCCCTGCAGACCATCCAGTTATCCTTCCGCGGGTTGAGAGTTATAGGTGGGTACATTGCCCGGGAGACAAATGTACCCTTAGGTGACTTAGAGGGTGCAACACATGACAGTGTGCTGGAAATGTGCTCTACTCGTCGGCAAGCTACAAGTCCATTAAAGCGCCCAGATAACGAGATTGCCTGTGACTGGGAATTCTCCATGTTCTAGTTTGATCTAATAATTAGCCTAATCCAATTTAGCGCGAGTCCCTGGCCGTGGTACCCAGGAAGTCACGTCCTAGACATGATGCAAGACAAGACAAGTGATTTGCACAGAGCAACAAGTAGTACACCCACGGTGTCAAGACAAGTCAAGTTACATGCTATCAGGGCAAGTCAAGTCATGTCAAGTCAGGAGTGCGCCACCGCAGGCCACTTTCAAGTCAAGCCAAGTTATCAAGTTACAGGTTCAAGTTACCAAGTTACGAAGTTATACGCCAAGTTATTAACAAGATAGGAGAAAAACTAGCCGCAAGCCAAATCATGTCGAATCATAGAAAATCGTGTCAAGACGTGTTAGACCAAGTCAAGTCGTGTGGTGGACAAGAAAATCTCAGAAAACAAAATTTAGCCAGAAACCAAGGACCAAGGTCCACCAGAGCACATGGTGTGCTGGGCTAAAGGCAACCCAAGGGGGGGCGCCGGGCAAGGCTCGGGCTAGGGTGCGCGAGCGGCGTCAAGAGACGTGCTCGAGGAACAACCGCAACACACCAAAGGCGCGAGCGGGGGCAACGCGGAGCCAGAATACGCGAGGGCGCGCAGCGCAGCACGGTGGCGCGCGCAAGGGCACAGCGCAGCGGAGTGCGCACGGGAGAACGCGGCGGTCCGGGTGGCCTTCTTCTTCTCCAAGTTGGCTGAGAAGAACACAAACAATGGGTTCCAAGTTCAAAATCTCACAACTTTGCCAATAAAACTCCAAATTTGGATTTTTAAAGTTCTAACTTGGGTGAAATTTGATTCTCTACAACATAGAGACATCAAAACCCACCAAAACCGACTCCAAATAGATCAAAACCACTAATTTTCGAAAATGGGAAAAAGTTAGATCTAGAACAGATGAAGCTTCAAAACACAAAACATCAAGACCTAAGATTGTTCAAAACCATCTCCTTAAGCTAATGGACAAATAATATTGGGTCCTTATGTAGTGGCAAGGAGCACTTGCCTATGGTGTGGTGTTGTGTGGAAGAAGGAAGAAGAAGAAGAAAATTAATGGAGAGTAAAAAGGAGAGAGAAAGTTAGGTGGGGATATAATGAGGGTGGTTGTGGTGGAAATGAGGGAGGAGTATAGGTTAAGGTGTTCCACTACATATTTAAACCAACCAACTAAACCAAACCAATTAAAACCAAGCCGAACCAAAACCCGAAATACGAGAGAACCCAAAATTCTGCAAGTCGAGAAAATTAAAATACAAGCCAAAATCCAACTACGAGCATAAATACGAAATACGGAAAAATGAGGGTGACATGGGGAGACTCAAGCAGTTCCTCAAAAACATCACACAAGAGCAAAAGAACCAGCAGGGATTAAAAAACAATCAAATGCTCTAGCGGATGATGATTTTACCACATTGGGAAAGAAGAAAACATTCGATGCTACAACAAGTAAAAATGTAGCTGCTGGTGGGAAAAAAAAAGCTCCTTCCAGTCCCGATAAGAATATAGCTGCTGGTGGGAAAAGAAAAGCTCCTTCCAGTCCTGAGAAGGTAGAAGATAAAAAGAAGATGTCAATAGCTGAAGAACTTGAAGAAGAATCTCCTGAAACTGCCAAGCTAGTGAAAGAGGGAAAAATGCTGATGCAATGTCCAAAACTCAGACTTTAGAAGCAAGCAGACAATGAGCTGAAGGATCTATACAGGAGCATCGTATACCTAAGAAGGATGTCTCCAACGTAAGTATTCTAAACTTGAACCAATTTCTGTACAATTCACAACGGAGAATGATCATTCTCCGCATCATTTGAACGGAGAATGATCATTCTCCGTCCCATTTAAAACGGAGAATGATCATTCTCCGTGTCATTTGGACGAAGAATGATCATTCTCCGTCCCATTTAAAACGGAGAATGGTCATTCTCCGTGTAATTTGGACGGAGAATGGTTATTCTCCGTCCAATTCATAACGGAGAATGGTCATTCTCCGTCCAATTCATAACGGATAATAATTATTCTTCGTGTATTTTAACGGAGAATGGTCATTCTCCGTCCAATTCATAACGGAGAATGATCATTCTCTCTATTGGAGTTACTTTTTTTCAATTATATCATTAGACTATATTATTAACATAATCGAAACTAAATTTATGTGCAGTGATAATGTATATGAATACTTTCTAACTGTTCCAGAAGATTGTAAAATAAGAAGAAGAAACAATGATGTTACATTATTGTTAAATGCTAAAGAGCTACAAGACATATTAAATGAGGAAGAAATAGAGGCTAATGTTATGAACTTCATGATAAAGATTATGAACGAAATACAAGCCGATACAAGACGTACCATTCAGTCAAGCTCGCAGGGTGCACAATGTAAATGGTCTGCAATCATGATGCCCCATTCATTGGTAAGAATCAAAACTGAAAAATAAATATTAATGTGTACACCTACTAATAGGGTTATAAAAAACTAACTCATGATATTATTTTTTTGTTTTTTTTTGTTTTCTGGAAAACAGCGTACCGTTCAGTTTGTCGATGTAGACAAACCAGCAGCTGGAGCCCTTTACAATTTCAAAGTTGAAATAGAAGATTTTATCATGGAGTTGGAGGATGACATCGAATGGCTATTCGTGCTACTCTTCAGTGAAAAAAATAAGTACTATACACTGCTGTCATTCAACTTCAGCTCCTATGTTTGGACACACTACAACTTCTTGCGGAAAAACACGGGCGCTAAGGGAATCAATGATGCAAAATATATGAAGAGTAAAATCGAGCCGATTGTAATAAAGAAGATTGCATTGATGAGGGAGAAAAGTCGGCAATTCAGGAATATAAAACAACAGAGCTCAAGGTTTATAAAGATTGCCCACAGCAACTATCACGCAGCTGCCTGCTGTATGTTGTATATTATATTGAAAACTTGTCGAAAGCTCCATTTGATTTACAAAAGAAAATAAACAAAGTAGTTCACAATATTATTGTAAAGAGCAGGTTAACTTTGGCTAAGCTTTTGCTTAGGAGTAACTGTTCAATTCCTTTTGTATCATAAAAAAAAATGACAATGTAAACAACAATGTAAATTGGCTATGAAATTCCTTATATATATTCTGTCTGTCAAGTTTCTTTGTAATGTATTCGTTGTCCTTTGTAATGAAACTCAATTTTTCGACCAATTTACATTGTTCTATATGTAAATCTGTTTTGTTAAAGTTCTGTTGTTTGATTCTGTGTTAAAATGCACGGAGAATGTCATTCTCCGTGTGAATGCAAACCTAGAATGTTATTCTCCGTGTATTTTGACCTAAAAATGGCCATTCTCCGCTATTTAACCAAGGAGAATGTCATTCTTCGTGTGTTAAAATATAAGGAGAATGTTATTCTCCGTGTTAAAATACACGGAGAATGACATTTTCTTTGTATTTTGACCTAGAAATGGCCATTCTCCGTATATTTTGACACGGATTCTCCGTGTTAATACACACGGATAATGTCATTCTCCGTGTTAAAATATACGGAGAATGACATTTTCTGTTTATTTTGACCTAGAAATGGCCATTTATTCTCCGTGTTAAAATACACGGAGAATAACATTTTCTTTGTATTTTGACCTAGAAATGGCCATTCTCCGTATATTTTGACACGGAGAATGTCATTCTCTGTGTATTTTGACACAGAGAATGATCATTCTCCGTGTTAATACACACGGATAATGTCATTCTCCGTGTTAAAATATACGGAGAATGACATTTTCTGTTTATTTTGACCTAGAAATGGCCATTCTCCGTGTATCTAATACGGAGAATGAGCATTCTCCGTGTCAAAGTAAACGGAGAATGCTCATTCTCCGTGTTAAAATACACGAAAAATGACATTTTCTTTGACCTAAAAATGACCATTCTTCGTGTATCTAACACGGAGAATGACCATTCTCCGTGTTAAAATACACGGAGAATGACATTCTGTGTATTAACATAGTGTGTTAGCATAGTGTGCAGGAAGCTGATTCTTCACGTGGGCGCATAGGCCATTGTGGGCGCATACAACGCAATGGGCGCATGGACGCATACAACAAGTGAGCGCATAGGAAGTGGCCCGTGCCTATAAATAGGTACTGAAGGAGAGAGAAATTTCATTATTCCCTTCTCTTTGAATTTTTCAGAAAACTCTTCGTCTTTTTTCTTTAAGAATCATGTCTCCCAAGGTCGCCAAGAGATCCGCGAAGGGCAAGGGGGCTGCGTCGAGTGACTCTCCTCATGCGGCAGTGTCCTCGGCAGTGGTGAAGGAGGAGATGCTGCCTTCTTTCATCAAACAAGAGTCACCGTTCGTTAAGGAGGAGGTGATACCAAAAATTGAGGTAAAAGAAGAATTGGCGCTGATCGGGGAAGGAATTACTCCCAAGATTGAAGCTGCTGTGAAGGAGGAGCCCAAGTCTGAGGGTAGTAGCACTGGGAGTTTTGACCGACCAGCCCCGGCCGAGGACCTTAATCAAATACATCCTTCATATGCGAAATGGTTGAGGGAATGGTATATGCCTCGACACAGCTAGGGTCCGTGGGTTTCCATAAATGTCTGTATTTTGTCTTGGTATTTCTATCTATTTTTATCTTTATGTTTCACTCCTTTTGGACATCAAATATAATCCTCTACTTCTTGCCCTAATGAAGAGATGAAAAACCTTTTGTTTTGCTTATAAGATGTAGTCCTGTGAATGTAACTGAAGCGGAATGTCATTATCCGTGTCAAAATACACGGAGAATGATCATTATCCGTGTTAATACACACGGAGAATGTCATTCTCCGTCTATAAAATACACGGAGAATGACCTTTCTGTGTATTTTGACCTAGAAATGACCATTCTTCGTGTTAAAATACAAGGAGAATGACATTCTCCGTGTAATTTAACACGAAGAATGACATTCTCCGTGTAATTTAACACGGAGAATGACATTCTCCTTGTATTTGACCTGTAAATGGCCATTCTCCGTGTATCTAGCACGGAGAATAATCATCCTCCGTGTCAAAATACACGGAGAATATCATTCTTCGTGTCTTTTTACACGGAGAATGACATTTTTTGTGTATTTTGACATAGAAATGACCATTCTCCGTGTTAATACACACGGAGAATGTCATTCTCCGTGTTAATACACACGAAGAATGACATTTTTTGTATATTTTGACCTAGAAATGACCATTCTCCGTGTGTCTAACACGGAGAATATCATTCTTCGTGTTAAATTACACAGAGAATGACATTCTCTTTGTATTTTGACCTATAAATGGTCATTCTCCGTGTATCTAACACGGGGAATGATCATTCTCCGTGTCAAAGTACACGGAGAATATCATTCTCCGTGTATTTTTACACGGAGAATGACCTTTCTGTGTATTTTGACCTAAAAATGGCCATGCTCCGTGTATCTAACACGGAGAATGACTATTCTCCGTGTTAAAACATACGGAGAATGACATTCTCCATGTTAATATACACGAAGAATGACATTTTCTGTGTATTTTGACCTAGAAATGACCATTCTCCGTGTTTCTAACACGGAGAATGATCATTCTCCGCGTTAGATACACGGAGAATGGTCATTCTCCGTGTAAATATACACGAAGAATGACATTTTCTGTGTAGTTAATATATACATTGTTCTATATGTAAATCTGTTTTGTTAAAGTTCTGTTGTTTGATTCTGTGTTAAAAAATACAGAAAATATGAACTAAAATTGTTCGTTAATTGAACATGAAGAATAGTCATTTTCATGGTTATATGTTTTGAACATATAAATGTAATGCTTGGAATGATCATTCTCCATGTTAAATCACGGAGAATGGTCATTCAATGCATTATAAAATCAGAGAGTATAACGGATAATAAGTTCTTATGCTGTTAATATATATGTGAAACATCAGATATGCAGAGTTCAAACTATTACCATTGATATCAAATAATGTAAGATATGTATTCAAAAAACAATTATATAAAGGAAAGAATATATGTGTATGTATTAACGAGGGGGCGCTGCCCCCTCGACCACCGTAGCAGCACATGGAGGCAGAGGACAAGTGGTGCGATTGTGATTGCATAATTCAAAATAATTCTGGTACCTTATCTTTCTCTTCTCTTTTCCCTTGTTCTCATATTTGCTCTTATAACGGTCCGCTTTTGGTCGTCCAGGACCACGTTTCGGAACAGGGGATAGAACAACATCAGTGGGATTATTTTCAAACTGTTTTTCACAATCTGGAACTGGACGAATAGCACATGAATATAACTTCCGGTAATAATCTGATGTCCAATACTGCTCCACAAAGTCGTAAACAGATTTATCTGAACCAACTCTGATGCATTATATTGTATGGCTGCATGAAAATCCATATACCTTCCATCTACGACAACTATAATGACAATCAAGAAGATTCACCATGTGGGAGGAAGTATCTGCGATCACCTCAAATTCGAAATCACCGGACCGATATACCCTATAAGATATGCCATCATCTGTAAGCTGCTTCAGCATATCCTCAGCGTATGGAGTCAATTTTCTATTCAAACCAATTGCATCCTTGTGGCGATCCGAAATCATCTTCATACGGATGACATTTACAATTGCTGATATAGGCAATTTTTTCTCAGCTTTTATCCATGCATTGAATGACTCTGCACAACTAGAAGCAACCTCACCGTATCTACATCCCGGGAAGAATGCGTTTGACCAGTGTTCAGATTTTTGTTTATTCATCCAATTCACAACATGACCACAATTCAGATCATAAATCTTCTTGATTGTTTGTCTATACCCACCTTTATACAGAAAAACAAATAATTAATAAAGAATTAGGTCAATTTACAACATTATAAAAAATAAGTGCATTCTCCGTATTTAAAATAAGGATAATAGTCATTCTTCGTTCAAAAGCTAACGAAGAATGATATTCTCTGTTCTATGCAAGACGGATAATCACCATTCTCCATGTGATGGAAACGGAGAATGAACATTATCCGTACTATGCAAGACGGATAATACCATTCTCCGTTCAAAGCTAACAGAGAATGATATTCTCCGTTCTATGCAAGACGGATAATGACCATTCTCCGTGTGATGGAAACGGATAATGAACATTATCCGTACTATGTAAGACGGATAATACCATTCTCCGTTTAAAGTTAACGGAGAATGATATTCTCCGTTCTATGCAGGACGGAGAATGGTCATTATCCGTGTAATACGTACGGAGAATGACTATTCTCCGTCTTACTGACGCGGAGAATGGTCATTCTTCGTATTAAATTAATGGTAAATGCATAGAAAATGTGCATATATCTGTCTCATTAACATACTTGGAGTTAGAGCATATACTGCTTGCCTCCAAGCTTCAAGTACATGCGGATACACTCTTTTATTTCTTTTCTCTTTCAGCGGTATGTTATTCTTCATGTGATAATAGCAATAGCTATGGTAATCATTAGGAAACACTTTAGGGACTTCAGAAACTAGACCGGTGCCTTGATCCGAAAGAAAAATAATACGCCTACAACATCCAACAACATTCTTTAGATTTCTAAGGAACCATTCCCAATTGTCGCCATCTTCGCCTGAGACTATACCGTATACAAGAGGGTAGAACTGTTGGTTACCATTCTTCGCTGTAGCAGACATCAAACATCTTCTAAACCTCCCTGTAAGAAAAGTAGCATCCAAATATAGCATTGGACGACAATATTTGTGAGGCCCGCCTCACTGTATCAGTATTTTATACGGATACATATTTATTTGAGCTGTATTTCGTATTTCCTGAATTTTGAGAATATTTAAAGTTGCTGAATTGTCATTGTACGGATTTCTGACAATCGTCGGGTGACCCGTATACTGGCTTGTTTCATTTATTTTGGTATGAATCATGACTTGGTTTTAATTTGATTTGACTTAGTTTTATTGGTTTGGTTTAACATGGTTTGGTTTGGCTTGGACTTGGTTTAGTTGGTTCCTTATGAGAGAGGTGTATGGTTTAGATTGAGTGGAGAAGAATGAATGGTGGAGATTGCTTGGGCTTGTTATATAAGCCACCTACCACTCTCTCTCCTCCATTATTCATTTTTATTTTCTATCTTCATCTTCTTCTTCTTTCCTTCTTCACCAAGGAGGAGAGGCAAGTACACCTTGCCGAACCTTGAACAAATTTACTTTTGATTGTTCCATTCTCTTCCTTACTAGATTCTAAGCCTCTTTAGAACTGGAAGTTTTCGGTTTTGATGGTTATATTTTTGTAGATCTAAGTTTTAAGTTCCTTCTTGTTTAGTTTTCTTGGTTTTGATCTCTAAAAACTTGGTATTTCCAAAAACTAGTGGTTCTATGTTGTAGAGAATTTGATTTCATGAAGTTTTGGCTTTTGTTTCGCTTGATTTCGACTCCGGATGAGGAAGTTATGGCCATTACAAGTTTTCGGAACTTTCATGGCTGAACTTGCTGTTTGGGGACGATGAACCTCATGCGCCCGGGAGGCCATGCGCCGGAAGGCCATGCACCGTGAAGTCCCGGCAACGCATCCCTTAACTCCGAGCGTGTCATGCGCGTAGGTTCCCTACGCGCATGTACTGAAGACGCAACGTGAGTTTCCCATGCGCCGATTCGTGCAGGAATCTCATGCGCCGATTCGTGCAGGAATCCCATGCGCCGATTCGTGCAGAAATCTCATGCGCCGATTCGTGCAGGAATCCCATGCGTCGATTGTGCAGGAATCTCATGCGCCGATTCGTACAGGAATCCCATGCGCCGATTGTGCAGGAATCTCATGCGCCGATTCGTGCAGGAATCTCATGCGCCGATTCGTGCAGGAATCTCATGCGCCGATTCGTACAGGAATCCCATGCGCCGATTCGTGCAGGAATCTCATGCGCCGATTCGTGCAGGAATCTCATGCGCCAATTCGTGCAGGAATCCCATGCGCCGATTCGTGCAGGAATCTCATGCGCCGATTCGTGCAGGAATCTCATGCGCCGATTCGTGCAGGAATCTCATGCGTCGATTCGTGCAGGAATCCCATGCGCCGATTCGTACAGGAATCTCATGCGCTGATTTGTGCAGGAATCTCATGCGCCGATTCGTGCAGGAATCCCATGCGCCGATTCGTGCAGGAATCTCATGCGCCGATTCGTGCAGGAATCCCATGCGTCGATTCGTGCAGGAATCTCATGCGCCGATTCGTGCAGGAATTCCATGCGCCGGAATTGCTCTATTTCACTGTTTTTGCCTGTTTAAGTTGTTTTGTAGCTAGAATCTTGAAAAACTCAAAACATGAAAGTTGTAGATCTTTTCCTTGGCTTCAAGAATATGTTACTAGTTATTTTATGCAAGTTTCTCTCATTCATGATAATGTAAGGATAAAACACGATAGTGCCTGTTAAAGCGCACTTTTGACAAGTACCAAGTGGACATGACATGACCTGATAGTGGCCCACCGTGGCGCACTCCTGACAAGTATACCTGACATGATATATCTCGAATGCTGTTGCAACGGCTAACACGACTTGACAAGATTGAATAACTTGGACACCGTGGACGATTGTGCTTGTACAATGAACCCGTCTTGTCTTGCATCATGTCTAGGACGGGGACCTCTGAGTACCACGGTCAGAGGTACCCACTGGAATCGACTAAGGTTAACAACTAGAATAATCCAGTAGTCATGAAGAGATTTCCCGGCTACAGGCAATCCCGTTACCTGGGCGCGCTTGTGGATTTGTAGCCTGCCGACGAGTAGGGCACACTTCCAGCACACGGTTATGTGTTGTACCCTTATTGTACTAATATTCGCCTGGATAACCTGGATGGTCTGCAGGGCTTATGGCTGTGGAATAATCTCACTGCATCTTGCTAGTAATTAGGCCTGTGATAACCCTAGTTAGTTAAAGTATCAAGCCGTACTTATTGCTTGGCCGTGAATGTTGGATGGAGTTCGATCAGTCTAGTCTTGTCTTGATCTTGTACTTGATTGTTACATGTCCTGATTTCTTACTTTATCTTGCCGATAAATGGTGGGAGAAACCAAGTTCTGTTCAGACGAAGGGTTACAACCCCGGTCCTTGTTTGGTTTACAGGTTGTAACCTGGTTATCTGAATAGTCCCATGGTTATCTCATCGTATATCACCTTCCCAGTCTAAGTCTTGTTTAGATCCAGTTTCTAATTGTTTCCAGGATAATGATTGCAATGATTGTCACTCTAATGTATTGTACTCTGTATTGTTACTCCCTGTTTGTCACTATCTGAGTTTCACTTAATGATTGTCACCTTTAGCAATAAATGATCAGAGACCAAGTTCTGTTCAGGCGAAGGGTTACAACCTCGGTCCTTGTTTGGTTTAAGGGTTGTAACCTGGCTTCCGGAATAGTACTTTCATCCTCTCTTCGTATATTGCCTAGCTCTAGTTATTTAATATGTTCTCTAGTTACTTTATCTCACCTGTTCATATGACGACTTGCTTTGCATAACTCTTAAAAGATCGTTTGCTTAACAAGTCTACTTTTACTTGTGTTTACTAAATGCTTTACTTACTGCCTTCTTATGTTCGGGTTAAGTGCATTGATACTGCACGAATCTCGATCCTCCTTTACTTATTACTTTCTTTCCCTATTGTTTGTCTATGATTGCTGGTTTTAAGTTCATAGTTCGGCCTCCTTTCTGGTACTTGCTATTTGGGATCTGACCCCACTGGTTTTGCATGGCCAGGTTCTGATAGAAGAGCCCGAAGGATCTACCGTACCATCTACTCGACGGTGACCAGCTGGAGCACCAGAGTGCCTCAGTGGATTTCTTCTTCATTCTCCTACTGATATGTAAATTCTCTTCTTGTAACGTTTAGCCCCGAGCACGTGTTTAGCTCGTGTTTTGGTATTTTCCTTGATATTGTAGCCTGCGGGCATAAACATGATATGTGTATTCTAGACTATAGCTAGTCCTTATCATGTACGACTAATATTCTAGCTAGTCATCAGTTCTGTGGTACTGGCTTCATGATCATTCATGTATATATGGTTTAGGACGCCTTACTATTGTATGTATGATGATCGTACTCCTTGCTCTTGTATAATTGCCTGTGATTGAGATACCTAGGATTGTTAAACCATAGGATTGACAGATGGCTTATAGAGTAACCCCCATGTCTTGACAGCTTATACGTGATTTCAGAGTATTAACGTACTTCGGAATTGCGTAGCTGGCTATGTCTGCCCCCGCTCTCCAGTATTCTGGTTCTGGGGCGTGACAATATTGAAAGCCTTCTACGCAAGTCCCATATGAAAGAAAAAGCTGCTCAAACCTCATTGATGAATCATCTTTCTGGAAGTCGACAACGGAAGTATTATTGGTTTCCTTTACCTTGTTGACATACCAACACAAGTCACTGTAAGATCTAACATCATCTCCGTACATTTTCTGGTGCACCAGCCTAATTCCGTGGTATGCCTGTCCATATGTAACAGATAAACCGTAGTCAACCTTGAAATCATCGACAATAGATTTTACGGACTTTTTAGGATACATCCGAACAATGTCACTAACCAAACTTTTTACAAACTTTACTGGAATAACCAGATTACCTTTATCCATATAGCCAGCTCCACAATTATGTTCTTCCACATACCTCTTCACCTCAAAAATTTGATTATCTTTCGAAATAGATATAGCATGGAAGCTCCACAAACAAGCATGTGTCTTGTAATTCTTGCAGCAAACAGTATACCTCCCCGGCTCAGATTTCAAAATGTGGAATGGATGACGAGATTCAAAACATACCTTTCTAACAGCATTCCTAACTTCTTCAACACCATTTAGAAAAATCTGACCAACACCAGTAATTGATCCAGACCACATATCTGATTTCCTTTTCTTCACTGTCTCAGTTGAGCCCTCATAAAATTGTACTACTCGTTTGTCCTTTACAGTAGGAGAACATCTACTCAAAGAACTAGAAGAGGAAAACGAAGGTCCCATGTGAAAGCTTTGACAAGGAAAAGATGTTGATGAAGAACATGGAGAGTATATTTGCTACACATATAGATCAAAACTCACATCATGAGTACCGTTAAAACCACCAACCAATGAGCGAAGCCAAAAATTACTTTCAACATACAGTTCAGTCCCATCAGAGTGCAAAAACCTGAAACGGAAGGAAAGTGGATCCAAAGAAGTCCATCGATCGCACACTTTATTCTTTAAAAAATCTACGGTACTTTCATGTGTGATGCGGCAGGAAACTATGTCTCCCTTGAAACAAATGTTAACTAAACAACTTGATTCCATACCTTCCCCCCTGATAACATAAAAACATAAGAGATCACAAATAGAACAATAAAATTCTCGTCTAATAATGATTATTCTCCGTCTAAAAATAACGGAGAATAAATATTCTCCGTTCGAAACTAACTTATAATGATCATTCTCCGTCTAAAACAAACGGAGAATGACATTCTCCGTCTAAAACACACGGAGAATAGACATTCTCCGTCTAAATATAACGGAGAATGATTATTATCTGTCTGTAACTTATGGATAATGCTCATTCTCCGTCTAAAAACATACGGATAATGATCTTTCTCAGAAGTAATTGTCATTTTCTGTTAAAATATAACGGAGAATGCTATTCGTACAAAATAACAAGATTAAATATCTCTCTAACATTTTTTCAGTTAATAATCTTCATAACAAATTCAAATTCAGCATAAATTTTGAGATATACGAAACTGATGGATGAATTTCTACAGATCTGAACTCTCACCTTGTTTTAAGATCTATAAAAAGAAAAGAAGAAGATCTTCTATCCATAATTGACCTAATCGTCGGAAACCACGAAGATGATGATGATGATGATGATGATGATCGATGATGATGAAGGATGATCGACGTTCGACTGACGAAAACCACAGTGAACTACGAACGATTTTGCGATCTCTGATAAAGATGATATCAATAGATTTCAAATTTCTCGTAAAGAAGAAGAAGAATACGAATTTCCCAATCCAAATCTGAGTTTGCGAATTCAAAATTATATATAGATGTCCAAATTTGTGCGAAGGGGTATTTTTGGAACTATGATAATGGCAAATTTTGTAAATACAGAGCATCTAGAGAGAATCTTGAAATATTTAACGTGGAAATACTTAATTCTGGGTATTTCATAAAAATAATCCAGCGGGTGGGCATTTCATAAAAGCCCACCCCGAGATTCGGCTTCTTAGCAATTTCCAGTTTTATTATCTCGTACATGTAGGCACGTTTCGACACATTTATCATCTATCCTTCGCGTCGTACACTTGCTGCACGCGTCGAAGCCGTATTTTCATGCTTTAGTATTTCGATGTCCGTGGCTTGCGCGCTAGGGCGCTCGCCTATTATCCATTCTAACTCGTGCGCAAAGGCACGGCATGGTTCGTGCACTAAGGCACTCGCCGAGTACAGTTATCCCACGTTATTGCGCCTTGCGCACCGAGGCACTTTGCGATATCCAATGTTCCATAGCGACTCGTACGTCTGCCGTACGATTCATTTCAATTGTTCTATCTAGTGTTCGACACGCACTACGTTTATCTCTCTATTGAGCCACGCCCGTGGCGTTGATAGGTTAACTCAGCATTCATTGATATGTATTTTACTTAAGCATGACGGAGTAGAAAAGAGAGTTAATGTCCTCCCCACCTTGAATCGATGTGCCTTATCGTTTCGCCGAGCCGTTGCGGCTCGATTTCATAACTTCTTCGCACGGGCAACTCTCCTGACTTAGCCATTCGAGCACTTCATGCTTCATTGAGTTATACGTCCGATTTGCCTTAGCGTGCCAACGCTTCCGTCCGTCGCAAGACGACGATTTGCTTTCGCGGACCCCTTACTGAATAAGGCAAAAGATCGACCTCTAACATTTCAGCGTAAACGTATAGCCTGCATATGAAACCAACTAAAATCAATACTTGCATCGATTCGGACTTGCGCCTTGGTCGATTCGATTTCTTATAATCTTCGAGCCGTCTCAATGCACTTATCCTTCGAGGTAACGCGGCACTTCGCATCGATTCATTCGATGCATTCTTTGGGACAAGGCGACTCTTCCCATCGACTTAGTTCGATGCATTGTTCGGGACAACTTAACACTTTGTATCGATTCGCATCGATACGTAATCGGGTCAACGCAACTCTTCAAGTCAACGACTCAGCATAATGCACCGTACGGAGCGGGGCATTACAGACCCAATCTTGATTTACCCCACGGAGTCACATTTACTTCCAACTTAAATTGAAGACGCCATTTTGACCCAAACTGGTCGACCCAAGTTATGGACAAGGACCATTTTGAGCCTATGCATGCCACTTGTGTCCCATTCAATTTAGTTCCCATGTACTATTTATTTATCAATGATTATAATCGACTAATTTAAGTCATTTTAATTACCAGGACCCAATTAGACACAATTGTGACCCAACCCGACTTAATTGGACCAAACACCAAACACCATGTGTCACGACCTGCACCCGCTTTTCGGATACGAAGCGTGTCCAAGCCCAGCTACATATCGAACGGACTTCAGCCCGACTCGAATACGTGAACGATGTCAAGGCTATGGTATACTGCCAAATCATGGCAAACAACTCTAAATCTCAATCCACAATAAGAATAATAAACAAGAATGAACAAGTATGGGTCGTGGTCTGCAGCCCACTAGCATGCATGTCCGATTAGACTCCAAGAAATAATATGAGTCTATAAACTGAATAAATATGGTATATCATAATGATGAAAGGGAAACACGAGCTGGATGAACAGAATAATAAACATGGTATCAATACCTGAATACCGCAAGCAATAGCATCACATCCGGACCCCACAGTGTCATAATCATCCGCC